>CAWUFW010000040.1:5007500-6207500 GCA_963921515.1 Calotriton arnoldi
AACTTATGTTGGTGTAAGCCAGTTATTCTTCCATAAGGTGCGTTGCTAATTCCTCGTCCAAATGCTACATGGCTCACCGACGGGTTGCTCCTGTATGTTTATTATAACTAAGGAGCAGTACACTGTCAACCTATTTGATTGATAGTTTAGACGTGTGTGGGGCATTTGCCCCGTGTGTAGTTCCTTCTTCCACTCCTTGATAGTTCCAGGGGATCCCCCTTACTATTTTTCGGGCAGTACCATCTGCCCCTATAACCTTTGGATTTGGCCTTTCTGTAACTTCTATTGAAGTTTTGTTCGTGGGACGTAACTGTCTGCATTGTTGTGCAAGTGCCGTTTTAGATTTTCACTATTTAGTTATACTTTTGGTGATTCTGACACCTATCGTGGCATAACAGAACCCGTGTTAAATTAACACATGGAATGGAATTATCTGAATGAACGAATTTTGATTATTCAGTATTGTATATACATATATTTATAGGTCATCATTAATTGTGAAATATCATGCATGTGCAATTCTTATTTTCATACTAAATGACCTCTATGTATGTAAGTCTCTTTTTTCTATAGTCTGTTTTCCATGTTTTTTGGTTATCCACGTTATATCTATGGGGGATTGAGCACTAAACAAAAAAACTTGACAAAGGCTTATTGCTGAAACGCGTCGTTCTCTTGCACATAAAGATCTGTGCGAGAAATTCACTTGGTGTGAAGTCTTTTCATTTCCTTGTTTGGAGTGGATCTTTATCTAATATATATATATATATATATACACACACACACACAGAGCAGTAATTTACTGACTCGCTCAGTGTGGGGATTTTAACGCGTGTTTAAGATGTATTAGCACACGATATTTGTTTCTCAAACTGCTCACAATTTGGTATTCTTTCCGCAGCTTTGTGTACTTACACGCTCAGATGATTGAAATTGGGGACGCCATTGGCACGGATTTCAGCTTCCAGGATACATATGCGGGAGGACTGGGGCTATCACTGGCTTCAGCAGACAGGCAGCTTATTTATAGTCTGCTTACACTTGCGGTACTCACTGGAGTAAAACATGATGTCACACATGTGCTTTACTGCATTTTGCCCACAGTCATACGCTGTAAAACTCCTCAGTCACCACCATGAACATAGTAGAAACACTGCCACTAACACATCTGTATAAATATCACCCTTTCACCAGTAGAGCGCTATGTGATCAAGGCCGCATGTCTGGCGGCCGAAACGCGTCATTTGGACATTTGATGCTCGAATAAATCATCATATTACTTTCTAACTTTGCCTTTGGAGTCTGTTCCTGGTGTTGCGCCTTTCTTTGGATGGTGGTACCCCTGGGATCCTGCTGTGGAATATATATATATATTATAATATATATATATATATACAAAGATACTCGTCTACTGCTCCTCCACGAAAGAAACGAGAGTGGACCCAATAGAGTGCAATGAAGTCTTTATTTAGTGCTTCTCCATACCGCCATGACGCGTTTCGGCCGTTACCAGCCTTGATCACATGACAACGCTAGAAGGTAGGAACTTCCTATTTAAAGTGACAGTGGCCAATAGTTGTAATGATAGACACGGAAAAAATACTACTCAATTAAGCATCACATATATTGTTGCCGTGCCACAGTAATATACAGTATAAATACTTTAACCATCCAACCTGCATGATTGAATCATTATTTGCCAAGACTAAATATCATAATAATCCTTGTAAAACAAAAATAGTTTATACATAGGCTAATTTTGGTTATACCTGTTAAAATATACAACTATTAAGAAATGTAAAGTGAACTGTGTATAAGAGTCCTAAAAAGTGCAAATCTATAAAGTGCAGTGTGCATTAGTGTATGTTATATAATAATTAAAATAGCAGCAATCTTCAAATTTCTTGTAGTTATTTGAAATAGCAGTAATAGCAATGGATAATCCATATTGACCTATCACATATATTTCAATATTGAGCCATTTCTGCATTTTGACACCCATATTGTTACAATGCATATATACATCCAATTATCTGCCTGTCCCAATAGATGTCTTCCCAAAATGCCAAATCATATACATATAATACATATTGAAACGTGCTCTAGGTTGAAAATTTCTGCCGTAAATGGCTACTGAAGGAGAAGTCCATTTCTAAACTGCTAAGCATAGAGGAATATCACAAGTTCAAAAAACACAATATCAATCCATTGTATACAGTTATTTCCCATGAATGAAGATATAAATATATAAATATGAAATAAATATATATTATAAATACATTACAACTGTATAAAACTGTGTAAAAATCCAATGATAACTGACATGGTAAAAAAGTTATAAAAAGCTATAATAAAGGGCGAATACCTAAATAGAATAAGAATGTTAAGAAGGTTTTTCATAATTTATTCATAAGATTACTGTACTAGATTTGTATACAGAGTGATGCCTATAAATATGTGTACATATCTTCACTTGTATTAAGGCCCCCGGATGTTTCGTGTCTAGTTCCAATATATATCTAGTCTCAAGGCGTCTAAGCATGGCTTCCCTGTTGCCACCTCTTTTTGTGGCGATATTGTATCTAAAACAAAATAGTTAAAATGTTTAAGACTACTATTATGTATTTCCTTAAAATGCCTGGCAACAGGGTAGCTTGAATCATTGTTAGTAATGGCTCTAGTGTGTTGCAAGATTCTTTTATGTACGGCTAGTTTGGTACTGCCTATATAGTATAAATTGCAACTACATACTAGGGCATAAACAGCATATTCCGTTTTGCAAGATAAATGTTGGGTGATTTTATGTACTTGATCATTAAATGCCGTTTGGTATGTGGTTTTATTTATACCAAACTGGCAAGCTTTGCAGCTGGAGCATTTATAGAATCCTTTTCTTGCTACCAGCCATGTCCCTACTGCAGAATCTTCAGGACTATTCCTAACCAGTGCATTGCCTAATGACGCCGTTTTTTGTATGTAATAACCGGCTTTTTAGGGAGGAGACACCCTATAATTGGATCTCCCAATATAATAGGCCAATTACGCCTGATTGACCTAATCTGTCCCTCTGGTCTAGAATATGATAATATGAGTCTAGTTGGCTGATTTGTATCTTTATCTTTTGTCTCCTGAGATTTTGATTTGTATTGGAGTAAATCCTGCCTGGCTCATTTTCTAGATTTTAGAATTGCTGCATCTATTGTTTTTGAGCTATAGCCCCTCTCCAAGAGTCTAACCTTACATTGTGTTTGTTTATCTATCGCATCTGCATCTTCACTGCAGATACGTCTGATCCTAAGCATTTCCCCATAGGGGATGCTATGTATAAGGTGAGTGGGGTGAGAACTAGATGCATGCAATATAGCATTGCCTGCAGTTTGTTTACGAAAAAGGGAGGTTGTCAAATTGTTATTAACAATATGTATCTGAACATCCAAGAAAGTTATATTATTGCTGCTAATAGTTGAAGTAAAATGCAAGTTTATGTGATTGCTGTTAATCTGTGTAATAAATTCCTTGGCATCTTGCTCTGTGCCGTTCCACACAATGAACAAATCGTCGATATATCTTAGCCAAGATATAATCTTATCCTTATATGTGTGTTCATATTGTTTCATGAGGACCAGCTCCTCCCACCAGCCCATGAAAAGACAAGCGTAGCTGGGAGAGAAGCTGGCCCCCATGGCCACACCCTGTACCTGTTGATACATTTGATTTTTATATAGGAATAAATTATTCTCTAAACAAAATAGCAGCAAATCAATCAACATTCTATTATGCTCAGCAAATTTCATTGGTCTGTTAGCTAGAAAGTATTCCACCGCCTTAATGCCATCTTGGTTCCTGATGCATGTATACAGAGATGAAACATCTAATGCTATCAATTGATAGCCAGATTGCCAATGGAGGGTTTCAATTTTCCTTAAAAATTCACTTGTGTCCTGCACATATGATTTTAGACTCCTAACATGCTCCTGCAAAAAAGAATCAATATAGACAGACATATTTTCCAGTGGCCCATCACATGCAGCAATGATGGGTCTGCCGGGCAGTTTGTTTAGGTTTTTGTGGATTTTAGGCACAAAATATATTACTGGTATGGTAGGAAATTCTTTTTTCAAATACTTGTACTCATCCATATTCAAAAGGCCTAAACTTTTCCATGCCAATAGTTTTGCAAAAAATTGTACTTGTGTGTTTTTAAATTGTTGCAAAGAAGTTTTCCTGTAGCAGTCAGAGTTGTTCAATTGGGAGGCTGCTTCTTCCATATAGTCCCTTAGGGGCCACAATACAATATTGCCCCCTTTATCTGCATTTCTGACCTCTACATCCTTTTCTTTTTTCAATTTTGCTATCAGCTGATAATATTTCCTTTCCTGGATTGTTATTTTCTTATTCATCTTAGTGTCCGTATATAGTTTCTTCACCTGCGCCACCACTTGCTCATTGAACAGGTCCAGTGAATCCCTGGGCATTATTGGGACAAATTTGGATTTCACCTTAAACCTTGTCTCTGGTTTTGTACATGTTTAATATATGGGTGACATAGAATTTTGCTCGACCATGATTTGCTGCTGGTTTGTTATTGCCCCTCCTGCTGCTCCTTGGTCTTGTTCCAAACTGTGGAGATCTTTCAATAGATCCAGATCTGCAACTGTTAGGTTTGATATGGGCTGATTGTCCCATGACATAGTTGTAGTGGAGGTACGTTGGATTTGATCATCTGGATTAGCCTTGAGCTGATGACTTTTTTTAGCTTTAATTTCCGTATAAATTTGTATATATCAGCTCGTGTATTTGTATAGTCAAAATTGGTTTCCGGGCAATATGATAATCCCAAGGAGAGCAATTGTTGTTCTGCTACATCCAAATCTACATTGGCCAGATTTGATGGTGGTATTATTGTTCTTGGCGGTTTGTCGGGGGCACAATGGCATACTTATTTGCGTCTCCATTGTCCCCGACCTCTCATTGACTTTGGGTTTCCACTCTTGCCCCCGCTTTCTGGCTGCCTGCCTTCGTTTCCGCCTGCTCTCGGTTCGTCGTTTTTTGCCGGTTTGATATTTCTCGGCCGTAATGTCTCTTTTCTACTTCTCCTAAGGTAATCCAACTCTTCCCCAGTGATGGTTTTACAGTTGCCTGATCCAATCTATTTTTAGCACCTTCTGTTTCAGATTCACTTTTTATTGCGGAACTAAGGTCAGAAGCTGATGTTGCTTCTCCTTGTTCCTCATTCTTCCTGACGTGAACTGTGTTTTACTCGTGGTGACATTCCTGAAAGAATCATATTTGCGGGCAAAAGTAAAAATTTGACCATTTGTATAGTCATCTTTATCCCGTTTAAATTTATAGGTTTTTCTCTGTTTTATTTTTTCTTCCTCTTTGTGTAGTCTTGTAATCATTTCATCATATAATTTCTTTTTCTGCTGTGATTCGCCATGCTCATTAATACGCTCATTTAATGCGTCGATTTTGGCCTGTAAATCTACCCGGTCCGTCTCCGCATACTTTACCAATATCTGGACCAGTCTGCGGGAGGACTCTAGGTTGCATTCAGCCCATTCTGCTAACATTTTGGGATTTGGTGTCTCATAGCTGGGGGCTAGCATAATGCGTAGCCCCCTGGGGATCCTTCCCACATCCAGATATTTCTGGAGAGATTTTCCTTCCCACCATTTAGCTTGCTCTTGACGCATCAATTTCTCTAATGTGCGGAAATTGTCTTTCAAACTTATAGTTCCCCCTGATGCTTGTATGATGTTGCCATTGTCATGCTGCTGTTCCTGCTGTGGGGAGTCTGTGAACATCTCCTCAACTGCTGACTCGCGATCTCTAAGAGTTGCAGCGGACATGGTGAGCACTCTTAATATACTTATATTATTGCCTGTCGTTAATACCCACTATATTGAATGAAAGTGGAAGTATCTGCAGGCGCACACCTCCCCTCCTGTTGCAGAAATTCGCAATGTACCTTTTTGTGTCGATGGTTTTCAGCGTTCATGCAGCCTCTTGTACGACTCCGCTATTGCCGACGTCCGAGCTCTCCTTCCTTTCTAACTTTGCCTTTGGAGTCTGTTTCCTGGTGTTGCGCCTTTCTTTGGATGGTGGTACCCCTGGGATCCTGCTGTGGAATATATATATATATATATATATATATATATATATATATATATATAATATATAATAAATGGAAACCAGATTGCAGGGTGACAGGTTTTGTGCACACATTTCAAACTGGCTTTGAACTGAAGGCCCTATTGAGGGCATGACATTATTTTTCAGAAGGCAGAACCCACTATGGGTCATATTGTGGCAGGAGGACTACGAGTCCCAGAAGTCCGGGGATGACGACAGCCAATTGGCTATGGAATTGGACGAACCGGGGACTCATCTCTTTCTGCGTCTGCACGCTGTATGCCGCCCCGTGAGGAAGGAGCTCCGAAACGCGTTGGGGCTTGATGAAATATTCAGCGCTGTTGCCAGTTTTGCCGAATAAAGGACTTGACCTTGAAGGCTGGGTTCGCCTGTTACTGCGTGCACCTTCAACTGTGGCAGCGTATAGGAATATATATATTTGTTTCTTTTTTTTAAACAAATGGAAATTTTAAGCAAGGTTCTTTCCTATAGTTCTCACAACAGTGGAGAGACAGAGACAGCTATTCTGTTTAGATTAGACTATGCAAATGCTTGTTACCCAGGGCTGTCCGCAAAATTAATTACTAGACTCCACCTCGTTCAAAACATGGCTGTAAGACTAGTTTTCAAGTTTAACAAGTTCAACCACATAACAACAACTCATTGTTAATTACACTGGTTGCTAATTGAAATAATCAATTTTAAATTGGTGTGCCTAGACCATCATGCTTTACAAGAAACATACACACCTGCTGTTCAAGCCAAAAAATTACACCCTACCTTTCTTTGCATCTTGCCACTTAGCCCAGGTTCACCACATTAGGTGCTCTCACTGGGGACAACGTGCTTTCTTGGTGATGGCACCATAAGAACAAATTACTTACCTTCGGTAACACTTTTTCTGGTGGATACATTATCTGCCTGTGGATTCCTCACCTTTTGAATTACCTCTTGGGCAGCATTCCACAAAAACATTTCTCATAGCTCTCCCACGTCGACGAGGATGTCACAATGGTACAGCTCCACTCACGAGACTGCGTGACGTCATCGGAGCCATAAGACCTCGTCGGCGTGCTGACGTCAGTGCCACCCATTTTTTACATGCCTTCGAGGCGAACGGGTGAACCAACATATCACAAGTATACACAGTATACAACATATGCACACATATACACAGTATACTATTCAAGACGAAAGGAAACTGGAAATTATAAAATATAGACATTTCCTAGCAACAAGCATCATATTATTTCAAATGACAATGAAATACAAGAATGTCATATCCAAAATTATTTTCAGTATAAGTAGGCAGACAACGGGGAGGCGGGTGGTTCAGTGAGGAATCCACAGGCAGATACTGTATCCACCATAAAAAGCGTTACCAAAGGTAAGTAACTTGTTCTTCTGATGGATACATCTGCCTGTGGATTCCTCACCTTTTTAACTGAATCCCCAAGCAGTCCCGCTCCCGGAGGAGGGTGTCTACCTACCTATACCAAAACATCCTGCAGCACAGAACGTGCAAAGTGCCCATCCCTTCTTGCCTCTGAATCTAAGCAATAATGCTTCGCAAAAGTGTGGAGGGAGGCCCAGATTGCCACCTTGCAGATGTCTACAACAGGAACACCTCTAGCCAAAGAAGACGACTTAGCTCTGGTGAAATGAGCTCGAATACCTTCAGGAGGCTCCTTCTTGGCCAAGGCGTAGCAGATCTTGATGCAGAGGATGATCCACCTGGACAGCGTTCGCTTGTGGACAGCCTTGCCCTTCATTTTTCCCACGTATCCATGAAGAGTTGGTTGTCCAGCCTGAAGTCTTTAGACCTGTCCAGGTAGAAGCTGACCGCCATCTTAGGGTCCAGGCGGTGAAGTCTCTCCTCCTCCTTAGAGGGGAGGATAGAAAGTGGGTAGAGTGACAGATTGCCCTAGGTGGAAAGGAGTGACCACCTTAGGCAGGAAAGCAGCTCTGGTCCTAAGAACCATCTTATCTGCATGAATAGACGTGAAAGAAGGCTTAGAACTAAGAGCCTGTAGCTCACTAACCCTCCTAGCCGATGTAATCGCAACCACAACAAGCATTGGCATAGCCAATAGGTCTCGCCTTTGGGACCTTATAAGTGTTTAGCCAGAGCTATTGGCTTTGCTAATGTGTTTAAGCTGCGAGCTTTCTAAGGGAGGGAGGGGGGGGGGTTGTTCACAAGAACGCATCGCTGGGGTCTGCAGGTGCCAGTTTTGCACTAGGGATGTAACCACTGGCAGCACAAAGACAAGCACACAAATTTCAACATCTACAAAGTAGCTAAAAGGAGGGCAGGACATATGTTGGAGACATTCAAAGTCCTATTTAGCATTTCAGTGACAGTGTGAGAAACTGGCTTCGCAGAGCTGTTAGAAGCCGGGAGCCTGACAACATTCCTATTGAAATTACATTTGTTTTTTATATTTCTGTGTGACTTAGATTAAGTATTTCATCATTTGTGTATTTATTTTATCAACGCTCGTTTCTGTATTGTTTTGCAATTCAAATAATTGAAAATGTTTAGGCTGGGGTTCTTGACTTCCAGTAATGACTTGGTGGGGGTACCCAGAATTCCAATATTAATTCAGGGGGGGGGGGGGGGGTCCATGGATTCTAGTAAGGATTAAGTGGGAGTCCTCAAAAGCTAAAGGTTAAGAACCACTGCACATAAATAATGCAATTCAACATGCCACATGATGTGAAGGAACTTGACAGGCAAGGCAACTCAGTCCAGCCCACTGAACAACAATTTTAATCATCTTTAAAAAAAAAAAATTATAATACTGAAAGTGCAAGAACTTGTCAGCAGCTCCATTAACATATCTACTTTCACACAGTAACTTCCTGCTCAGTACTTAATTTGAGTAGTGGGTTGTATGTGGTGGCGCCGGAACGCCTACTCGGCCTGGGACTTCATGCATGGTTCCAGATTAACAGACAAGCGAAAAAATGGAGAAAGAAGTTACAGAAATGCAGGAAAACAGAAGCAAAGGGAGAAGGAATGAGAAAGAACTAGGAGGGGTGAGAATAAGAGACAAGAAGTTTAAGGTGTTAAAAGAAAGGGGCGTGGGGTAGAATCAGTACTAGATGCCCTAGGTAATAGCTAGGCAACCCAGGCACCGGACTCCTAGAAAAAAAACGTTTGCCCCCCGCACTTCTATTTTACACAAAGCACTGTCCGTAATTTCTATAAAGAGCAGATGCACCAGCTGAAGTTAGCCGGTAAAGTTTTCTTACATTATTTTAATAAGTCTGACAAACTCCCTCCCCGTTTTGCGCCTCTAACAACAGGCAAAGAGATAAATAGGCAGGAGGCTCCAGAGGAGAATAGTCGGTTAACGTCACCGGCGCGAGCAGCGATCATTAGCGGCTGACAGGATGAACTGATCGCAGAGGGAGGGCGGGAGGCGCGCGCCTGGGGAACCGCGCGCTTCGCTCCAGAGGGACCGTGGCCCTGCGCAAGCACATGCACAGTGAGCCCGGTTCACCCTTAGCAGCGGGGACAGGAAAACAAAGAGCAGAGGGAGCGCGAGCCCCTAACGGTAAACAAAGGGCGACGCAAGGGTGTAATAGAGCTGTCGACGGCACGCTGGGCTGGGTTTGTTGTCATAATCACAACCGCGGTAATGTGCGTCAAAGCAAATAGAGGACGACCGGGCTTGAGAGCCTGGGGATGACAAACAGGATATGTACCGAGCCAACATTTTTACACAAGGCACTTTCAGATAAACCGTTGAAAGTCACCATCTTACCGCCACTGCACCGCGTGGTCCCTTTTGCAACAAAATTACAAAGGCTCCTTAAAAAGTGACTGTACTCAAAGCGTGCGCTACAAAAAGATACTTTTCAGTCACAAAGAGCCATTTGAGTCACATCAGTTAATTTGCCAACAAGCAACAAAGCTAACAGAAGCACAAGTGACCTTTTGGAATCGGTCAGCTCTTTTCAAGTACTCGTGCTTGTGGCGGCATCCACCTTGCAGACGCACGCGCAGCCAAGCTAATTGGAAACAGATGGCCCTGCGTGCCGCTGCTCGCGCCCGCAAGGTGGATGCCGCCACAAGCACGAGTGCATGAAAAGAGCTGACCGATTCCAAAAGGTCATCTCCTAGAGCAGCGCATGCGCGCTGCCTAGGCGAGACCTAAAAATTGCTTGAATGACAGGAGCCTCAACGGACAACTATGTAGAGGTTCAAAGGGAGACCCCATCAGGAAAGTAAGAACTAAATTTCGATCCCACTGAGGCATAATAAATGGAGTGGGAGAAAACCTGTTAGTGAGACCCTTAATGAATCTCATGACTAAACAAAGAGGGTTGGTCTGGTAAGCAAAGAAAGGCAGACAAGTAGCCCTTAACAGTTGCTACAGCACAACCCTGTTGAGCCAAGGATAGAGCGAAACTCAGAATATCAGATAAATGGGCCTGCAAGGGATCAATTGAAATCTCTCCACACCATTTAACAAACTTGTCCCACCTACCAGAATAGACAGATTTGGTGGAGTGTCTTCTGGCCGATAAAATTAACATCCACTACATCCAGTGGGAGAGAGAAAGAACTCAGGTTGCCCCGTGCAATCTCCAGACATGAAGGTGCAGACTCCGGAGGTGGGGGTGTAGAACCTGCCCCTGCGACTGCGAGAGGTCTGCCCTGAGAGGGAGACGGAGCGGAGGGTGCAAGGAGAGGAGAAGGGGGTCTGTGTACCACACTCTTCTTGGACAATCTGGGGCAGTCAATATGACTTGGGCCCGGTCTTAGCGAATCTTCCTCAGAACCCGAGGAATCAAGGGTATGGGAGGAAACGCGTAAAGAAGCTGTGAGCCCAAATCTAACAAACGTGTCCCCCAACACTCCCCGCATCGGATATTTCAGACTGCAGAACGACAGGCAGTGCGCGTTCTTGTAAGTGGCAAAGAGGTCCAACCGAGGAAATCCCCACATCCTGAAAACACGATGGACCACCTCCGGATGAAGACGCCACTCGTGATTGGCCAAGTATTGCCGACAGACTGTTCGCATGCACATTCAGCACCCCGGCCAGATGATTTGCAATTACACAAATCTGATGACCCTGAGCCCAGGACCAGAGTCGCAGAGACGATACGACCCTAGTCCTCCCTGTTTATGTACCACATCACGGTAGTGTTGTCCATCAGGGCCAGAACTGACTGACCGCGAAGGAAGGGAAGAAAAGCCTTGAGAGCCAAACGTATCACCCACAATTCTAGAAGATTCATGTGAAGCAATCTTTCCTCGGGAGACCAAAGAGCCTTGATCTCCAAAGCCCCCAGATGAGCACCTGACCCCAGAGTGGAGGCATCCGTTAGCACTGTGGCCACTGGAGAAGGAGGTTGAAATGGCTTCTCTTGAGACAGGTTGCGTGGAACACTCCACCATAAGTCACCATAACAGTTCAGCTGCAGTGTTTCTGAAGATTCTGAACACCTCCCTGATAGCCCCGTTGTGTTGAAACCACTGCCTGTGGAGGAACCACTGGAGTGCCCTCATGTGCCAGCATGCATGGTTGACCAACAGTATGCAGGAAGCGAACAGACCGAGCAGGCGCAGAACCTTCAGGACTGGAACAACCGCTCCATCTTGAAACATTGGAATCATAGCTTGGATGTCTAGAATCCTCTGAGGATGCAGGAAAACACGACTCACAGTAGTGCCCAGTACAGCCCCTATGAACAGGTTGCGCTGAGAAGGCACCAGGTGAGATTTGGGTACATTTATCAAAAAACCCAAGTCGAACAACAGCTGTGTTGTTAATTGCAGATGCTAAAGCACCATCTCTAGTGACTTTGCCTTGAGCAGCCAGTCGTCCAGATAAGGCAAAACAGGAATTGCCGACCTGAGATGTGCTGCTACCACCGCTATCACCTTTGTGAAGACCCGTGGTGCCGATGTAAGACCGAACGGAAAGACCACAAACTGGTAGTGTTGAGATCCCACTGTAAAACGGAGATAATTCCGATGCGACTTGAGGATGGGAATGTGAAAATACGCATCCTGTAAATCGATCAACACCATCCAGTCTTCCTGCTGCAGCACCAGAATTACCTGAGCTAGGGTCAACATCTTGATATTCTCCTGTCGGAGGTAAAAATTCAAGATCCTGAAGTCCAGGATCAGTCTCAATCGCCCGTCCTTTTTGGGGATCAGGAAATACCGGGAGTAGCATCCCTGATACCCCTTTCCTGCTCCGGAAAAACGTCTATCGCACCTTTCTGTAGCAAGGACAGGACCTCTTGCTACAGGAGCACCAGATGGTCCTCCGAACTCCAGCCCTGGCAAGGAGGCAAAGGAGGGGGGAAACTCCCAGAAAGGAAGGGCGTACCCATTTTTCACAAGATTTAAAACCCAAAGATCTGACGTAACGGATTTCCAATTTTGTAGCAAATGGGACACCCAACCTCCCACGGGTCCAACATGCTGTAAGATGGGGGCTCTAGAGCTGCTTCTCTGTGGAGCCAGTTGGGGGAACAGAAGAGGAGGAGGAGAAGACGACTTGTTGGCGAGCAGACCCTTGCAGACAACCTCTTCCCTTCCCTCTGTATGTTCTATACAGCAGGTTCTGTTGTTGCCGCCACTGACGGGCCCGAAATGGAGCAGCCTTCCCAAAGCCCCAAAATCTCCGGTATCCAAAACTCCTAGGCTGGGATTGCAAACCTAAAGATCTAGTGGTAGCTCTACTATCTTTAAAACGTTGCAGAGTCCGCCTTGGTCCCAAAGAGTCTAGAGCCATCAAAGGTTCATGCCCTGGTCACTTCTAGGCTGGACCATGGTAACATCCGGACCTGGGATCCAACAAACCTACGATCCAAAGACTTCAGGTGGTGCAGAATGCGGCAGCTAGACTGCTGTGTAACATACCTAACACTGCCTCAGTCGCTGGCTACCTTTGCGACCTGCATTGGCTAAAGATTGAGAATCGAATCAAGTTCAAAGCTTTATGCTATGTTTAAAATCAAAACGGGAGTGGCCCCGAAATATTTGTAATCTTTGGTACAACTCTACTTTCCCTCACGACCTCTGCGCTCTGCCCAGCAAATTAGGTTTACTATCCCTAAAATCAAACTCTCTTGTATGCGTGGTCGGTCTTTTCCCCATCTAGGCCCCACCCCTATGGAATTCCATGCCTCTTTCTCTAGGTGAGGAAACCATGTATGGTAGATTCCGCAGAAATCTGAAGACTTGGTTGTTTAATCTCCGATTCCCTGTTCGGTTCTTTTTGTTGGTTGGCGCCAGAAAATCTCTTGGGGTAGCTGTGCGCCTTACAAATTCAGTTTAATAATAATAATCCAACAGTGTGGCCTGAACATCTGGAGAGAATCCTGATCATCTCAGTCAGGCGAGCCTCCCAGTTGCCACTGATGAGCCCATCACCCTAGCAACGGAGTCAGCCGTATCAAGCCCGGACTGAAATCACCTGACAGGCTGCAGCTTGAGTGTCAGACAGCACCTCCGCGAAGTGGCCCTGGACATCCTCTGGCAATTTAGGAATCACATCCTTAGCGGAGTCCATCAACGCTTGGATGTAGCGTCCCAACAGGCATGTGGCGTTAGTTGACTTCAAAGCCATACTGGCCTATGAAAACACCTTTTTAGCTGACTGTTCTAGCTTTTTTGAATCCCAAACCCCCGGCGTGGAGGGAAAGGAACCTGAGGATTATTTTGAGGAACATGAAGCTTGAACCACCAAGCCTTCAGGTGAAGGGTGTGTTGACAAAAAAGCTGGATCCCCAAGTGCAACTTTGTATCGCCTTGCCACCGTTCGGGATACAGCTGGGGCAGACATAGGCTTCTGCCAAACTTCCAAGATGGGATCCGTCAAGGCTTCATTGAAGGGAAGCAAAAGGTTCCACGGCTGATGAAGGGGAGTGAAGAACCTCTGTCAAAATATTTGATTTAATCTCTGCAGTAGGAAACTGTAAATCCAGAAGTACATCAGCCTTCCTTATAACTGTATGATAGGAAGAAACCTACTGAGAAGGAAGAGCTTTGGGAGAAGAGAGCTCCCACTTTGGCAATGTGTCCAGCCCACTAGCTTCCTAAAGCCCTTCAAAAACATCCATGGGATCCAGTATCTCCTCTTCATCCTGTTGCTCCTGGAATTCCTCCTCTACCAGAAGCCTCTGAGCCTCCCTCCTCGATCGTATCTTTGGTATCGGCTTTGTGGGCTCCAGACCGGTGACTTTGAAGCCGGCGTCGATGGAGGTGCTGCACGAAGTTGAGACGGTGCCGGACCAGAGCCCGATGGCACCGGAGAATAGTCCATCCTTTCCAGGGATGGGATCGGCGTCGGGAGAGACCAAGTTGGAGTTATCGGCATGAAAGGGTGCCTGGGCATAATGATGGGGTACGCCCATATTAAAGGAAAGCAGTCCCATGGGGCCACCAGGCGCACCGGATGGGTTAACCGCCCTGGCAAACATGCCAACATTGCATTTTAAAAATGCAAAGGATTCGCACCTGGAGCAGGAAAAGGTGGATACGGATCTGGAACCGCCTGATCTGGAACCGTCCAAGGTCGCAAGGCTGGTTCTGGCGCCGGAGACACTTAAGCGGGGCGGAGTGGTCGGAGGGGAAGGACTCACTACCCTGGGCGGCGGAGAGTCCCTCGTAGTCAGAGAATGCACTGGAGTCACCTGCGGTGAAGGGGAAGGTGAGATGTCATCCTTCCTGTGACACCGTAGAACTGGGGACCCCGACTTCGGTGACTTATCTTTAGAAGAGCAACGCTTGAAACTATGATGCCACTTCTTTTTATGTTTCCTCGATGACTGCAAGGTGTGTCGAGTCGAATCACTGACAAAATATCGAAAGACATTATCGAACTACAAATTTTTTGACACAAAAATATCGTTCACAAAAATATCAATGTTGTATACTTAATTAAAAAAATACACAAATATCGATACCACAATATCGTCATGTTACAATATCGACAACACAAATATCGCACACAAATATCGCTATTCACAATATCGACATTTCTAAATAAATATAGAACATGTCAAAAATATCGACTACAAAAATATAGACATCAATATTATCGTTTTTAGAATATATCGACAACTCAATAATACATTAAAACTATAAATTTAAACACCATAAATACAGTTAAATACATGAACATACATATCAAATTAAACCAAACCAAAAACATAACTTTCAAAATTATTACAACATAAATAAATAATAACATAATAAACTCACTTATAACAACAATTTAAAATATGTACTTGTAACATATAAAAACATTTTAATACACCTCATATATATTTGATTAAAATAATTAGTTCAACAACTTCCTCACCCCCCAAAAAAAAGACTTAATTAGCGTTTTCCATATAAGGAAAACAAATAAACCAAGAAACACAATAAAAATTAACCAATAGAAATACAGAAAATAGAAATAAACCAATGAAATTAAACAAATATTTAAAAATACACTATATAAGCAAACAAAAATGATGCTTATTTTACACCTTAAGCCAAAAGAATTAAGGAAGGCGAAACTCTGCCGGATTTTCACCACAAGCAAACACTGCATCAAATTCAGGCCTACTACACTTTTCAAAAAGTAAGTAAATTACCATTTCTAAATAAACTGTTAAATTAAAATGTAACAGTTTTAAATTACTAACTTATATATTTTATTTATGTTTCGTTTCCACTACAGATATTACTCAAAAGAACGAGAAAAAAGAATTTACCTCGCAAAAACATCTAACTAACAAAGTAAGTATACTTTAAAAAGCCTTTCTAAAATCTCACAAAAATGCAACTAATCCCCTAATCTATCCTAAACCCCAATACCACCCCATGTACAACTGTAAAACAACAAATAAAATATGCTTTATTTTTCTTTCACAGAAACAAACGACCAAACAACATTTATTAAAAAAACAACATCTCCATTTAAAGACAACTAAATCACACTTTGTAAGTATATTAAAAAATGTCTTTTTTTTACCATATAAACATGTATATTATGCTTTTTCATATATATTCATGTGCATTTTTTATAGAATTTTCCACATGACAATGACTGAAGGCGCCCAATTTATAACATCTCAGAAAGGGAAATTCTTATTGTGTTACATGGGGTACGTCTACACCCAAGAGAAGCAAACTGGCCTTAAAGTGAATTGGAAATGTTCCCAATATTATTCTAATAAATGTTATGGTCGTGCTACTACCAGGGAAACAACTGTTTTATATACTAGGGAACATAACCATACGCCTAATGTTTCTGAAATAGAAGTTAGAGGAACCCTTGATAATATAAAAGAATTAAATACTCACTCACAAACTCCTACAAGTGTTATACTTAAAGAAATTTTGTCTAAAGTACCCAAAGAAGCAACCGGTCAATTACCATCCATTGCTTCAATGAAAAGAACCATAGCAAGAACTAAAAAACCAACAACAACCACAATACCTACTCCTAAAAGTTTTGAAGACGTAGACGTAATAATTCCCCCAGAGCTCAGTGACGAACCCTTTATTTTCTACGATAATAAAAACAAAGAAAAAAGAATTATTATGTTTGCTACAGCAAACAGTATAACTAAACTTCAACAATGCCAAACATGGATGATGGATGGTACCTTTACAATATGTCCCAAACCATTCTACCAACTTTACAGTATCCATGGCCAATATCATAACAGTTGCATCCCCTTTATTTATGCCTTGTTACCAAATAAACAGAATACAACATATACTGAAATATTAGGTAAAATAAAGCAAGAAAAACAATTTTTTCCTCAAAGAATAATCATAGACTTTGAGCAAGCTATGATAAATTCTATCCTTAAATTGTATCCCCACACATCAATACAAGGATGTTACTTCCATTTTAATCAATGTTTATGGAGACATCTACAAAAATCATCACTTAGTGTAGAATATGCAACAAATATTACCTTTGCATACCAAATTAAAAATCTAATTGCCCTGGCCTATGTGCCAGTAACAGATGTAGCTGAGCATTATAACCTTTTAATTGAAAGTCCTTTTTACCAACAAAATGAACAGAAATTATCTCCCTCCTAGACTATTTTGAGGATACCTGGGTGGGGAGATTACATAGATCAGGCCATAGGAGACAACCCAAATTTCAAATTCCTTGGTGGAACGTGTACCTAACTACACTTAACCAAGAAGCTAAAACCAATAACGCAGTTGAAAGTTGGCATAATGCCTTCCTATCTTCTACAGGACGAAGCACTCCTACCCTACATAAACTATTACTTGCCATACAAAAAGAACACAGCTTCCAAGAACTCAGAATGCAACAATCTGTCACCACAACTAAAGCCAAAGCTTTCAAGACAAACTAATCAAATGTATCAGTATCTTCAACAGCAAGTTCAGCTATACCCTTCCACAAGAGGCCTAGAATACTTGAATATGATAGCCAAAAGCCTACTCTAAAACATACAAACAATGTAAATATACTATTCTAAACAATAAAATTATTAGAATAAAATCAGTGCATTTTTTTCATAAAATGAATTTGTCTAATATATTTTATAAATTATTTACATATATATATATATATATATATATATAGACAAATTAATTAAACATTAAAGCAAATAAACAGCAACTGCAATTAAATTAAAATCATTTCCCTCCCACAATTAAAAAGTTTAAAAACACTTACCATTCCCGTAGTTGTAATCGAAAAAATGCCACATCTTCAAAAGTAATCCAGGTAGAACATAATCCATAGATATTAAAAAGTAACCCCAAAAAAATGTAAAAATACAACTGTATCAAAAATTAATCCTCCATTTATAACTCGACAATCCGGTAGCCATAAAAACCCGAAAAATAGTTTAAAATAAGAACCGCTCCGTGAAATCCGAAAAATTAAGGAAGTGTTAACTAATTATTAGTTAATTTAACTAATGCACACTTCCTTAAAAATAAAATCGCAATGTTCCTTAATTTCAAACTTCTTTTCGTAAAACCTAGAAATAAAAAACAAACATTCCCACCCACACAAATAGACACATAGTATACACTTAATAACATTATTACATACATTATACACACAATAGTAACCTAAAAACTACTTAACTGTAAAAAACTCTAACTAGGCCGCAAATACGGAACACACCGTTAATCATTAATACATAAATAAAACACTAAACACACCATAACTTGTTAAACATAACTCGACGCACAACAACTACAACCTTACTACCTTTAAAATACTCTAAAAATAGTCTAATATGTTAGAAAATTACTCTTACCTTCTTCGACGTGAAGCAGCTCCCAACCGCAAGCTTCTTCCTTCCCAAATGACCCAAAACAGCGAGCGGTTACTAAATTAAAGCCCCAAACAAATATGGCAACTGTAAACTTATTAAATAAATGTCTTAATTTTTTTTTATAAAATGGTATTAAAATTACTGTTGTATTCTAATAAAATACTACAAAATATATTTGATTTATTTATATGTATTATCTGTTTTTTATATTATGTAAAATTATAATAATACATTATGAATTAATATTTAATATAATTAGGAAAATGTATATATGTCAAACAACAATTACTGAAAAATTATAATTGTTTTTTCTTCAAAAATCTACTTTGTCAATAAATTGTACAACTCTTAATAAATGTAATAATTATTAATATTTTAATATTAATAATTAAAATGTATTATGTTTGTATTTAAAAATTAAACTATTTTTCTCTCAAATATATAGTACAAATATTTTCAATATAATGTTAACTTACCAACATATGTAACAATTGTAAAAATGTTAAAAATATCAAACAATAATTAGCAATTGTTAAAAATATATATTAATATCTAAAATGTGCATAAAAAATATTCAAAACTATCATGTTATATTTGTAGAAATATTTGTTTATTTTTTACGTTAAAATATACATTGGTAAACTGTCTTTTTTCTGTAATAAATGTACTCTCCTGTATAGATATGCATTGTTGTTTTTTTCAATTTGTAATAAAAAAAACTACACTTTGCATTTACCTGACATTTTATTTTTGAAATTAATAAAAATTACTATTAAAAATAAAAATAAAAATTTTTGGTCTACCTTTTCATTGCTATTACATTTAATTATTGTTATTAAATATATTTTATTAAATTGTTTGTTATAAAAAAACATTGTTATTTTTTTAATATAAATAATGTTTATACTACTTTTAACTATAATATTTTCTTATATTTTAAAAACCACTCACCTAAATTATTCTTACAACTCCACTCAACGTAAATATCCAATACTTAATTAACATTAAAATTACTTATTTTGCTATTCCCACTCCAGTGAGTATTAAATTGTGGTGGGTGCTGGACACTAAACTTAATTTAATTACTATTCCTACTCCAGTCAGTATTTAATTGGGGTAGGTGCTGCACACTAAACTTAATTAATTTACTATTCTCACTCCAGTCAGTATTTAATTAGGGTAGGTGCTGGACACTAAACTTAATTTAATTACTATTCCTACTCCAGTCAGTATTTAATTGGGGTAGGTGCTCAATCAATCAATCACGGCATTTATAGAGCGCGCTACTCACCCGGGAGGGTCTCAAGGCGCTGGGGGAGGGGGTAAGTTACTGCTCGAACAGCCAGGTCTTGAGCTGCTTCCTGAAGGAGAGATGGTCCTGGGTTCGCCGAAGGTGAGTGGGGAGGGAGTTCCAGGTCTTGGCTGCCAGGTAGGAGAAGGATCTTCCTCCGGCGGTGGTTCTGCGGATGCGTGGTACGGTGGCGAGGGCGTGGCTGGTTGATCGTAGCTGGCGTGTGGGCGTGTAGAAGGTCACGCGGTCGTTGAGGTACTTTGGGCCCAGGTCGTGGAGGGCCTTGTGTGCGTGGGTGAGGAGTCTGAACGTGATTCTCTTGCTGACGGGGAGCCAGTGCAGGTCTTTCAGGTGTCCGGTGATGTGGCTGTGTCGGGGGATGTCCAGGATGAGTCGTGCGGAGGCGTTCTGGATGCGCTGGAGTCTTTTTGAAGTTTGGCTGTGGTTCCGGCGTAGAGGGTGTTCCCATAGTCCAGTCGGCTGGTGACGAGTGCCTGGGTGACGGTCTTCCTGGTTTCAGTGGGGATCCATCTGAAGATCTTGCGGAGCATGCGCAGGGTGTTGAAGCATGAAGATGAGACGGCGTTGACTTGTCTGGTCATCGACAGGGAGGAGTCCAGGATGAAGCCCAGGTTGCGTGCGTGGTCCGTTGGCTTGGGCGCGGTGCCCAGGGCCGGGGGCCACCAGGAGTCGTCCCAGGCGGAGGGTGATGAGCCCAGGATGAGGACTTCCGTCTTGTCTGAGTTCAGTTTAAGGCGGCTGTTCCTCATCCAGTCGGCGACATCTCTCATCCCGTCGTGTAGGTTGGCTCTGGCGGTGGTGGGGTCGTTGGTGAGGGAGAGGATCAGCTGGGTGTCGTCGGCGTAGGAGATGATGTTGAGGTTGTGTTGGCGTGCGATGGCTGCGAGGGGCTCATGTAGACGTTGAAGAGGGTTGGGCTGAGTGAAGATCCTTGTGGAACGCCGCAGATGACTTCGGTGGCTTCGGATCTGAACGGGGGAGGCGGACTCTCTGGGTTCTACCGGCGAGGAACGAGATGATCCATTCCAGTGCTTTCTCTCGGATTCCGATGTTGCTGAGGCGCTTCACTAGGGTGCGGTGGCAGACGGTGTCGAACGCCGCGGAGAGGTCCAAGAGGATGAGGGCAGCTGTTTCCCCGTTGTCGGTTAGGGTTCTGATGTCGTCGGTGGCTGCGATAAGGGCGGTCTCGGTGCTGTGGTTGGCCCGAAACCCGGACTGCGAGGGGTCGAGGGATCCATTCGTCTCGAGGAAGGCGGCAAGCTGTCTGTTGGCGGTCTTCTCGATGACTTTGGCCGGAAACGGAAGGAGCGAGATGGGACGGTAGTTCTTGAGGTCGGTGGGGTCCGCCGTTGGTTTCTTCAGGAGGGCGGTAAGCTCGGCGTGCTTCCAGTTCTCCGGGAAGGTGGCGGTGTGGAAGGAGGAGTTGATGATGTCCCGGAGATGGGGTGCGATGGTGGCGTCAGCTTTGTTGAAGACGTGGTGTGGGCAGGGGTCGGTTGGTGATCCGGAGTGGATGGAGTTCATCGTGCGGGTGGTGTCTTCGGTGCTGATCGGGGTCCAGTTGCAGAGGGTGGTGGTGGCGGGCGTTGGTTCGGCGGTAGGGTGCGTGGTTTGTGCGTCGAAGCTGTTATGTATGTCGGTGATCTTGCGGTGGAAGAACGCGGAGAGTGAGTTGCAGAGGTCTTGCGAGGGGGTGATGTCGTTGTTTCCGGCGCTGGGGTTGGAGAACTCTTTGACGATGCTGAAAAGTTCCTTGCTGTCATGGGCGTTGTTGTCCAGTCGTTCTTTGAGTGCCGACTTCTTGGTGGCACGGATCAGCTGGTGGTGTTTGCGGGTGGCGTGCTTGAGGGCGGTCCTGTTGTCTGTGGTCTGGTCGAGTCGCCAGGTTTTCTCGAGAGTGCGGCAGTTCTTCTTGGATTCCTTGAGTTCGTTGGTGAACCAAGGGGTTTTCTTGCTTCCGGGTCTGCTGGGAGGGTTTTTAGTGGTGCGAGGTCGTCGGCGCAGGCGGTCAGCCACTTGGCGAGGTTGCTGGCTGCTTCGTTTGGGTCCGTTGTGTTGGTGGGTGTGTTCTGGCTGAGGGAGGCGGTGAGCTGCTCGGTGGTGATCTTGCTCCAGCTCCGGCGGGGAGCCTGTTGCGGGTGGTGGTGGGTTGCAGTCTTTCTGAAGCTGAAGTGGACGCAGCTGTGGTCGGTCCAGTGGAGTCCGGTGGCGTTGCTGAAGGAGATGTGCTTGCTGGACGAGAAGACGGGGTCAAGCGTGTGGCCGGCGTAGTGGGTGGGCGTGTTCACCAGTTGCTTGAGTCCGAGGTTGGCGAGGTTGTCCAGCAGGGCGGTGGTGTTTCTGTCGTTGTTGTTCTCCAGGTGGAAGTTGAGGTCCCCTAGGAGGATGTAGTCGGCGGAGGGCATGGCGTGCGGGCTGATGAAGTCTGCGATGTCTTCGCTGAATAGTGTGCGTGGTCCCGGGGGTCTGTAGATGAGGGTGCCTCGGAGGGTGGTCTTGGGGTCAGTGTGTATCTGGAAGTGTAGGTGTTCGGCGGCGGTGAAGGTCTCGTCGGAGTTAGTCGAGATGCGGATGGTGCTCTTGTGTACGATGGCGATGCCTCCTCCCGTCTGGTTGACGCGGTCCCTCCGGGTGATCTTGTATCCGTCCGGGATGGCTATGGCGATGTCGGGCGCTGAGGAGGCGTTCATCCAGGTTTCGGTGAGGAAGGCGATGTCCGGTGCCGTTGCGTCGAGCAGGTCCCAGAGTTCCACGGCGTGCCTGTGGACGGAGCGGGTGTTCAGCAGGATGCATTTCAGGTGGTTGCTGCTGGTGCTCGACTTGGCGGAGGTGGTGCACGTCCGGGGGCAGGTGAATCGGCAGGTTTGGCAGGTGAAGGGTCCGTGGGTGCG
Organism: Calotriton arnoldi; assembly: GCA_963921515.1. Lineage (NCBI taxonomy): Eukaryota > Metazoa > Chordata > Amphibia > Caudata > Salamandridae > Calotriton > Calotriton arnoldi. The sequence goes on from CAWUFW010000040.1 coordinate 5,030,148, forward strand.
TCTCGGTGAGGCTCGGTAGCAGGCAGGGTTCCGGCCGGCATTGAGTGCGGTGAGGGTGGCGGCGTCGTAGGTCCGTCGAGTGGTGTTGCATCGGTGGGATCCAGGGGTTCTGGCGCTGGGCGCGGTCCAGTCGCGGACGGGCGCAGACGGGCTTGCCTTAGGCGCGCCAGCGGCGGCGAGCGCAGCGGCCGCCATTTATGGGGAGGTGGGAGGGAGGAGCAGCTGGGAGGCGGGAGGCAGGGGCAGCGAATGGGCAGTCAGGGGGCGGGGCCGCAGGGGATGCAGCGGCGGGAATGGCGAGAGGCAGCGGGGGCACAGAAAGGAAAAAGGGGAGACAAAATCACGGGCACAACGACAATGGGGCAGCGAGGGGCACAGAAGGAAAAAGGGGAGACAAAATCACGGGCACAATGACAATGGGGCAGCGAGGGGCACAGAAGGAAAAAGGGGAGACAAAATCACGGGCACAATGACAATGGGGCAGCGAGGGGCACAGAAGGAAAAAGGGGAGACAAAATCACGGGCACAATGACAATGGGGCAGCGAGGGGCACAGAAGGAAAAAGGGGAGACAAAATCACGGGCACAATGACAATGGGGCAGCGAGGGGCACAGAAGGAAAAAGGGGAGACAAAATCACGGGCACAACGACAATGGGGCAGCGAGGGGCACAGAAGGAAAAAGGGGAGACAAAATCACGGGCACAACGACAATGGGGCAGCGAGGGGCACAGAAGGAAAAAGGGGAGACAAAATCACGGGCACAACGACAATGGGGCAGCGAGGGGCACAGAAGGAAAAAGGGGAGACAAAATCACGGGCACAACGACAATGGGGCAGCGAGGGGCACAGAAGGAAAAAGGGGAGACAAAATCACGGGCACAACGACAATGGGGCAGCGAGGGGCACAGAAGGAAAAAGGGGAGACAAAATCACGGGCACAATGACAATGGGGCAGCGAGGGGCACAGAAGGAAAAAGGGGAGAAAGGCAGACAAAATCACGGGCACAACGACAATGGGGCAGCGAGGGGCACAGAAGGAAAAAGGGGAGACAAAATCACGGGCACAACGACAATGGGGCAGCGAGGGGCACAGAAGGAAAAAGGGGAGACAAAATCACGGGCACAACGACAATGGGGCAGCGAGGGGCACAGAAGGAAAAAGGGGAGACAAGCAGAAAATGCGGGCACCGGGGCCACAAGCGGAGGGCGATCTTACCTGCAGGAGCAGCGGGCAGACAGCACAGGCGGAGCTGTGTGGTGGGGGAGCGACCTACCTGCTGCACACTAAACTTAATTAATTTACTATTCCCACTCCAGTCAGTATTTAATAGGGGTAGGTGCTGGACACTAAACTTAATTAATTTACTATTCTCACTCCAGTCAGTATTTAATTAGGGTAGGTGCTGGACACTAGGGGGTCGATTCCGATCTCAGTTTGTAGGGCTCCGAATCGGATTCGGCTTTACCGGATCCGAGTCGGAGGCTGTGTTTCCGACCGAGTCGTACAGAGGTCCGGACACCAAGTACGATGCGATTGAACGCGAAATCGCCGACCGACTCGTTTCCTTGTCCGAACCGCTCCGTCCGACTCGTTCGCACTCGATTCGTACCGCGCAATGGAGACGTTTGACGACCGAGCCAGTACGATCCGGACAGCCGGATCGAGTCGGAGCCTCCGACACGAAAAAGCTCTCGGAAGCGGACTTCGGGGGTCCGTGCCGGACGCCCCTTCACCCGTAGCCATACGAGTCGGACACAGGGGGGACATGGGTCCCCCCCCTATACATGCGTGTACGGTGCGGATGGCACCAACGCTTACCCACTACAGGGGGCCCCCTTGTGCGCAACGTACCCATTGAGTCAATGGGAGCCCATGTACGCGTCGTACAACCGGCTCCCATTGACTTCAATGGGATTCCGACCGAACCGAGTCCGGCAACATACGGCCGCATCGTACTCGCTCGGTCGGACTGCAGGGGTCCGGCTCGGTCGGAAAACAATCCGGATCGGTCGGAGAGCTTTCCGACCCAGATCGGAATCGGCCCCTAAACCTATTTAATTTACTATTCTCACTCCAGTCACTTTAATTGGGATAGATGCTGGTCACTAAACTTAATTAATTTACTATTCCCACTCCAGTCAGTATTTAATTAGGGTAGGTGCTGGACACTAAACCTATTTAATATTACCACTCCATTTACTATTTAATTAGGATATGTGTTGGGAATTAAAACTTAATTTACTATTCCCATTCCAGTAAAAATTAATTTAAAGTAGATACTGAAAATTAAACTTAATTATTACACTATCCTCACTATAACATTTTTATAATATTTTTTTTCTTGATCGAAATAATATATATAAAATTAAAATACACTACCTAACACTATCACCTATAAACTCAAAATTTAAATTTTACATTTTCTTCATATAATACAAATATTTATTATATTTATTGCATTTTATAAAAATGAATTTAAATATTTACAACAAATACACAACCTTATCCCCATCAACACAAAATCAAGTAAATAATTACTTCAATTTTACACTTTTATTTTTAAATTATTAATTAAAACCAACATCCCACTACTACATTTATTTTCAAACATAATTTTTTTTTTATTAATATCTTCTAATTTCTAATTATAAATTTAACATAAATTTTTACAAAACTCACACTTGTTGCCTATAAACATCCCACTCCTAAAAATATATTTTAAATTTCGAAATTATATTTATAATTTACATATAGAATTGTTTTAAATCTTTACAATTTAAAAAGTATTTTTTTTAAATCACCACCATTATCCCCTATAAACCCAACATCCCACTCCTATTTTTTTTTTTTATTCGAATTTTTATTTTTAAATTAATTTTAATTTTTAAAATTACAAATTAAAATAATATTTTTTAAAACACTCCCCACCCTTATCCCCTATAAACCCAACATCCCGCTCCTAAAAAATATATTTCTCAAATCTAATTACAATTTTAAATTACATTTTTTCATTAATTAATAATTAAAAATCTATATTTTTAATACACTACCCACCCATATCCCCTATAAAACCAACATCCCGCTCATAAAACAATATAATAATTTTTTTATTTTAGAACATCTAAAATAATTTACAACTTAACATTAACTCTAAAGAAATTCAAGTACAAGACAAAAACGATATTTTAACGTCGATATTTTTTCAATCGATATTACTAACATCGATATTTAACAAAACACTTCAAAACGATATTTTCAACATCCATATACAGAGCATCGATATTTAAGACTGTCGATATACTTAACTCGATATTTCTGTACATCGAAATTAAAGTCGATATTTTGACTGTGCACCGTGTCGAGTCGGCGACTTAGACCTCGACTTTGTCCTCTTCCGATCCCTCTTCTGCTTCTTTGCTCGAGCCATGAACAGTTTTGCTTTCCTCTCCTTGAGGGCCTTCGGGTTCATCCGGCGACAGAGCATCCCTCAACGCAGTGGTCAGACGACAGCCACCAATGGCAATCTTCGTGGGGGTCGGTGATTGACATATGTCCCCCACATTCCCTACAATGTTTGAACCCCGATTTTTTTCTGCGTAGCTATCGCACTGCTACAATTACAGATCGACTGTAACAATATTACCTACAAAGAAATGGAGTCCTAGAAAAACGGTTACGTGTTGACGGCGCGGAAAAAAGAGAACTGATGTCAGCACGCCGACGAGGTCTTCTTATGGCTCAGATATCACGCGGAGTCGCACCATTGTGACGTCCTCGTCAATGTGGGAGAGCTATGGAAAAAAGTTTACGTGGAATGCTGCGCAAGGAGTAATTCAAAAGGTGAGGAATCCACAGGCAGATATATCCATCAGAACAACCATCCAGTCTCTCTTCCTAATATCATTAATCATGGCTCCTTCTTCAGAACCTTGAAAATGCATCAGTTTCTTAAGCTTATCATGGTATTCATTCATACTATACTTTAAGTCTAAGCGCCAACGTGCTCTTGGGGTGAATGTGCGCTGATAAATATTTCAATCAATCATATGGGGGAAGCGACAATGGACAGGAAAGAAAACAGTGTGTATATATATATGGCGCAGACTGAAAAGACTTAGGGGTCGATTCCGATTCGGGCCGGAAATTTCTCCGACCGAGCCGGACCCGGAGAGATTTCCGACCGAATCGGACCCGTGCAGTCCGACCGAACGAGTACGATGCGTCCGTATGTTATCGGACTCGAGTCGGTCGGACTCCCATTGATGTCAATGGGAGCCGGTCGTACAACGCGTACGCGGGCTCCCATTGACTCAATGGGTGCGAGTCGGACAAGTGCGCCCCCTACAGCGGGTACGCGGCGAAGCGATTCGCGCCGTACACGCACAGGTAGGGGGACCTATGGGTCCCCCTGTGTGCGACTCGTGCGGCTACGCGTACAGGGGGTCCGACACGGACCCCAAAGTACGGCTCCGACAGCTCTTACGAGCCGGAGTGCGCGGCTCGGTCGGACTGCTCGCGGCGCGCATCGTACTTACCCGGCCGGGAAGCGTCTCCATTGCGCGGTGCGAGTCGAGTCCGAGCGAGTCGGTCGGAGCGGTTCGAGCCGGGAGCGAGTTGGTCGGAGCGGTCGGGACGCCCGGACGAGTCGGTCGGCGATTTCGCATCGTACTCGCTCGGCCGGACCCGCGTACGGTTCGGTCGGGAAACAGGGCTCCGAATCGGATCCGGTAAAGCCGAATCCGATTCGGAGCCCTACCGGCCGAGATCGGAATCGGCCCCTTAGTAACGACTTACTGAAGAAAAAGATTCTGGATGAGTGAAAACCTGGCATCTTTTCTATCCTGGCTCAGGCAGGGGAACAGGGAAAAGAATCTTTCCAGCCTCGTTAAATAGAGATCTCTGCAAATATAAAGCCAGTTTAGAAAATTAAATCAGCTGGGTGAATGGGAGACCAGCTCACCTTCAAATGTTTCTGTGGGTCAGAGCATATCTAGAGACACTCAAACAATAGAGTGAAAAAGTGGAAAGGCCTATAGGGGAATAAGGTGTTAGGAGAACTAAAAACCAAAATTACTAGAAACTCCAACATCCATAAGAAAACAAGTTACTTACCTGTAACTTTGGTTCTCCAGTATTGGAAGCTTTCATAGATTCCCATGCTTGGACTCATTCCCCGTCGTCGAGATGGGAGCCTCGGTAAATATATAAACAGTAGTAAATAACCATTACAAAGAGAAACAGGCCTAGGCCGAATCCCATTTTGTAGTCAGACCATGTCTTTTTGCAAAAAGACCAAAAAGAACCATAAGCCAATCAGAGCAGCCTCACCCTCTAGAACCTTGGTGAAAGAACCTCAGCTCCTCAGATTTTCGTATACGTTGTGAAAAAAATAACAGAGAGAAGCTGAGCTTTCCCAGGGAGGAGGGTAGGTCGCATGGGAATCTATGAAAGCTTCCAATACTGGAGAACCAAAGTTACAGGTAAGTAACTTGTTTTCTTACTCCAGTATTGGAGCTTTCATAGATTCCCATGCTTGGAATCAGAGTAGCTAGCAGTAAGCATACACATTTTCCATAAGACATTACTTGTCTGAGAAACATTGTTTAAATACATTTTTAAAACAGCCAAAGGCAGAGATAAGTTAGTGCATCTATAAACAAGAGAAAATGTGTATAAAGCACAGAAAAGAAGGAAGGAGGGTAGCAAGGAAAGCTCACCACTTATTGGAAGAGGTTCCTCAGGACTGCCTGTCCCACCGCCGCGTCGTCTTGGAGTGATGCATCCAGGCAGTAGTGCTTCGTAAAGTTGTGAGTGCTGCTCCAAGTTGCAGCCCTACAAATGTCCTTGATCTGGACGCCAGCAAACAAGGCGGCTGAAGCTGCCATAGATCTTGTCGAATGTGCCCGGACATTACCCTCCAGGGGTTTGCCCGCTGCTGTGTGACAATATCGAATAGCGCTCACAACCCACCGAGATATCCCCTGTTTGGAAATGGGAAACCCCTTGCGGGGAGCGCTGTATGATACAAAAAGTTGTGAAGACTTGCGGAAGGACTTTGTTCGGTCCAGGTAGAACTTCAAACATCTTTGCAGATCCAGAGAGTGAAGAGCTCTCTCAGCCGGCGAAGTAGGCGGAGGAAAAAAAGCTTTAAGGATCACTGGTTCGTTGAGATGAAAAGAAGAAGGTACTTTAGGAATAAACTTAGGATTAGTTCTCATGATGACGGTATTTCTCTTGAACTGAAGGAAGGGTTCCTGAATTGTAAGAGCCTGTAATTCTCCTATTCTCCTGGCTGAAGTGAGGGCCAGCAACAGAGCCACCTTCCAGGAGAGGAACTTGAGATCTGTTCGATGAATCGGTTCGAATGGATGTCTCATAAGTTGAGAAAGAACTAAATTTAATTGCCACGTAGGCGGTGGAGGCTTCACTGGCGGAAACACCCTGAAGAGGCCCTTAAGAAACTGTTTGACAATTCTGCTTGACCAAAGAGAAGGCCCAGAGGACGTACGTCGAAAACGAGAAACTGCTGTTAAGTGTACCTTAATGGAGGAATGAGCCAAACCTGCCTTTGCCAAGGACAGGAAATAAGGAAGGACCTGGTGTGGTTGCGGTAAGAAAAGATCCAAACTGTTGCTTAGACACCATATGCTGAAACGCTTCCATTTTAAGCGGTAGGTCCTGTTCGTGGAAGGAGCTCTCGCCTGCGAAAGAACATCCTTAATCTCTTCTGGAAGATTTAAGTGAAGAAATTCCCGCTGCTCAGGAGCCATGCTGAGAGCTGTAACGAGCGAGGATCTGGGTGCAGTATCTGGCCCTGAGACATTGTGAGGAGGTGTGGAATTGGTTGCAGTGGAAGAGGATGGTCCAAGGAGAGAAGGTGGAGTTCGGTGAACCAAAACTGTCTCGGCCAGGCAGGAGCTAATCAGGATCATCTTGCACCGCTCCGTTTTCATTTTCTTGAGTAACTTGGGAATTAGCGGAATGGGGGGGAAAGGCGTAGACAAATGCGCCTGACCAGGCTATCGAAAGCGCATTCCCCAGAGACCCTCGATGGTGTAGCTTGCTGGCGTAAAACTGGCATTTCCTGTTCTCTGGTGTGGCAAACAGGTCTATGGAAGGTCTGCCCCACCGGCGAAAACCCCTTCCAGCGTTGTCTGATCCATTTCCCACTCGTGGGTGACCGACTTCAGCCTGCTGAGCCTGTCCGCTTTGTCGTTGAGCACTCCTGGCAAATGTTCTGCTTTCAGAGAAGTTCCATGAAGGATAGCCCACTCCCAGATTATTTGGGCTTCTTGTGACAAGGGTAGGGACCTGGTGCCGCCCTCCTTGTTGATGTAGTGCATGGCTGTGGTGTTGTCGGTCCGGACAAGTACAGACAAACCTTGCAACCTTGGAAGGAAAGCTCGAAGAGCTAGACGAATCGCTGTTAACTCTAAGAGGTTGATGTGAAGGAGGCGATGTTCTGGAAGCCAGTGACCACTGACCTGCAGATCCTGCAATACTGCGCCCCAGCCCTCTAGTGACGCATCCGTAGTTACCACTTGAGGTGTTGGAGTGCTTACGAAGGATAGACCTCAGGACAAATGCTTTTCTTTTGTTCACCATAGAATGGCCTGGCGCATGTCCTGAGTGATCAGAAGTTTGTCGTTGAAGGATTCGCTCACCTGTTTCCACTGCAAGTCCAGGAGCTCCTGCAGGGGGCGCATTCGCAATCTGCAGTGAGGTATCAAGGGAATGCAGGAGGACATCATCCCCAGCAGGGATTTGTAGAGGCGAACAGAAAGATACTTTTTTCTTCGCACCAGATGGGCCATTGAGATTAGATTTCTTTGTCGCTCTAGAGAGGGAAAAACCTTGCTGAGAGATGTGTTTAAAATCGCTCCAAGAAACTGAACCTTTCTGGAAGGGCGAAGAGAAGACTTGGTGCTGTTGAGAGTCAAGCCCAGATTGGAGAAGAGGCAGGTGCAAGAGGTGACCGCCTCCGCTGCTGCCTCCTGGACGGGGCCTTTAGTAACCAGTCGTCCAGGTAGGGAAAGACTTGGAAATGATGCTTCCTGAGAAAAGCTGCTACCGGTGCTAGCACCTTGGAGAAGACTCTCGGAGCCGAGCGAAGGCCAAACGGAAGCACCTTGAACTGGAAATGGCTCTTGGCGACTGTAAACCGAAGAAACCTCCTGTGGGCCGGATGGGTATGTGGAAATATGCATCCTCGAGATCGAGAGTGGCCATAAAATCCCCAGTGTTGAGAAGACGCAGAATGTCCTGGAGAGACACCATCCGAAAGGATTGTTTTGTGAGATAAGTGTTGAGCTCCCCGAGGTCGAGAATAGGACACCATTTGTCCAACGTCTTTTTTACCAGGAAAAACCTGGAATAGAAACCCTTGTCCCTCTGGGATAAAGGGACTGGCTCTACTGCCCCCTTGATCAGCAGTTGATGAACTTCGAGCCGAAGGAGACGCAGATGTTTCATGGGGTGGCGGTAGGGGCTCTGGATGGTGGTAGATGCATTAACTCCAGGGTGTGGCCACTCTGAATGATGTTTAGGACCCAACGGTCTGTAGTAATCCGTTGCCAGTTGCGTAGGTAACGAGACACCCTGCCTCCTACAGATGTCTTGGAGGAGGAGGAGGGAACAGCGCAAAGAGCCAGGTCGCCGCTATTGCCTCTTCGAGGCGTCCCGTCCCTGACGATTCTGTTTTCCCCTAAAGTTTGATCTGGAGAAAGACGATGTCTGGCCTTGTTTCTGGTTGTAAGAAGGCCGGTAAGATTGGGATGCGGGAGCATAAGAGGAATATCGCTGTTGGTAGGATCCTCTGTATGAAGGAGCACCCCTGCCTCTAGCTCCACGAAAAGGGACTTTCCGGTATTGAAGGGTCCCCAATGACCTAGCCGTCTCAGTGTCTTTTTTAATGTCCTGGAGGGCATCATCTATGTGCTTGCCGAACAACGCTTCACCATCAAAGGGGAGGTCCAGGATCCTATTCTGAACCTCTGGCCGGAACCACGTTGCCTTTAGCCAACCCTGTTGACGAAGCACAGCCGCCCCTGCCAGGGAGCGGAAAGCTGTCGTAGCGATGTCCATCACACAGTCGATGATCTCCGCTGATGTCAATTCCCCTTCAAGTAGGATTTTCTTTGCTTCAGACTTGGCAGTATCAGGCAACTGGTCAAGATAAGGCGAAAGGTCGCACCACATTTGGCGGTCGTATCGTCCAAGTATCGCTAGTGCGTTCGCCGCCCTAATCACCAGACTTGCCATAGAGGAAAATCGTTTCCTGCATTGTCTAGGCGCCTGCCTTCCTTGTCCGGTGGTGTGGTCAGAGGTGCTGAAGGATTCTTCGATTTCCTCTGAGCTGCCTGGGAAATGACTGAATCTGGTTTTGGTTGACCAGTCAAAGAAGCTGGGCTGTCGTCTGAGGCTTTATACTTTTTGTCTAGCCGTGGTAAGACTGGGACCACCGTAGCTGGATTTTTCATGGTCCTTATCCCTTCTTCCCACACATGAGATACTATGGGAATGGAGCGTACCATCCTCTTACTCGGCTCCTTAAAATCATAGAGAAAGCACTCCGTCTGAACTGAGGGCATAGGAAGTTCGAAACGTAGCGAAGCCCTCTCCATTAACTTGTGAAAACCCCCAATGTCAGCAGGAGGGGAATCCACCGGGGCAGGAGCTGGAGAAGCGGGATCCGGGATCACATAATCATCCCACTCTTCTCCATGATCCGGCTGCACAAGTTCACCTTCTTCCTCCTCAGAGGAAACATCCTGGAGTTGAGGAACTGCCTCCGTTGGAATTTGTGTAAGTGGCTGAGCAGATGGAGGTGGTGAAACCATCACCATGGCTTGAGGAGTATGCACAGGCTGTGGTAAGAGAATAGGTTGCAGAGGATGTGAAGAAAAGGTCCGACGATAGTCTAGAAGCATCCCCTGCAAGTCCGTTAAAAGAGAGGTGGGGACAGATACCATCTGTTGCTGAACGTTCTCCTGGTCTGGAAATTGTTGTTGATTAGTCCGTTCATGATAGTAATCACCCTCAGAATCAGTGTCCTGACATTTGACCAGAAGTTGAGAGGGGCTGTTAGCATCGCCAAATTGGTTGTCATTACCATCCGAGTCCTCTTCCTCCTCCAACAATAATGCAGGTGGTAAGGGATCCACCTTCCTGGGTGACAGCCTCTCCGGCGCAATCTCTTTCCTCTTAATGGAAATTGAAAGTTTCCCAGTCGACGACGTCGTCGACGGTCTCGTCAACGTGGAGGTAAAAACCATCGTCGACGAGAATGTAGTTGGAACCAGCGACGGAAGCATCGACGACGAGCTGATCGTCGACGAAACGATGGGCGTCGTCGAACCGGTCGTCGACGAGATAAGCAGCACCCCTGCTGACGTCGTCGTTACTGTCGTGGCCGTCATCGTCGACACTCTCGACGCCACAGTGGTCGACGGAACCGTAGCCGAAATCTTCGTCGACACCATCGTCGACGTTGCTGTAGAAGTGCTCGTCGACGAGCCCGTCGACACTGGAAAAAGAGACGAAGTCGACACAGGAGCACCCTTAGCCTGCGATTTTGACGCTTTCGTCGACGAGGGCTTGTGCATTGACGACGAATGACAACTTTTGTCAGAAGATTGCGAAGAGGGCTTTTTCAATGATTTCTCTTTGCCTGGGACAGTCGCAGATGAAGATAACAGTCCTTCCCTCTCCATTACACCGCAGTGAGGAGATTTGATAGAACTCTGGTCCTCAGACTCCTTCGGGGTCTTTTTTGAGGCCTTAGAGGGGTGACCCAGAGATGAAGGGGAACCCCTACCCCTCTTGACTGACCTTCTGGATGAGACGGCGGAAGACGACTCCTCACTGTCACTGGACACTGTCTCTTTCCTCGACTTTAACTTGTGAAGCCAGGTAAGTAAACGACCCTCACGATCCCGGACTGTCTTAGTCGAGAAGGTGCGGCAAATCTTGCACTCCGCAGCCTTGTGGTCCGGGTATAGGCAATATATGCACTCTTTATGCCTATCCTCCACATAAAGCCTCTTTTTGCCACAATTGGCACAAGACTTAAACAACGCCTTCTTTTCCTTTTCAGACATCTCACCATGAAAAAACTGAAGTAAACAGCTGAAAAATATTAGAAATAGTTGAAATAGAGCAAAGCTCAAGGAGACTCCCTTCTGCACAACGTGCGGTAGAAAATCTGAGGAGCTGAGGTTCTTTCACCAAGGTTCTAGAGGGTGAAGCTGCTCTGATTGGCTTATGGTTCTTTTTTGGTCTCTTTTACAAAAAGACATGGTCTGACTACAAAATGGGATTAGGCCTAGGCCTGTTTCTCTTTTGTAATGGTTATTTACTACTGTTTATATATTTACCGAGGCTCCCATCTCGACGACTGGGAATGATTCCAAGCATGGGAATCTATGAAAGCTCCAATACTGGAGTAAGCCAACTGTTGACAACATTACTGTGAATGATTTAATCCAAGACCAAAGGATGTTAATTATCACCAACAAGCAAAAAATGAAGGGGGGAGAACCCAGAGTTGCTCTTTTAAAATAATGTGCCTTCACGGCTATAGTTCAAAATAGGCACCGGCTGGCAGACGTTCAAGCTGTAAACAAAAAACTACCAACAGGGTGGTACATGCCTGACAATACAGACTGCATGACTGAAGAAACTGGTAGCAGCAACCTTCAATACTTTTTGGGACCCTGTCAAGACCCACATACGCTCCAGCCTAACTTGAAGATGGTCTTGGATAGAGGAATGGTGTCACATGGGAGAAAGAGTAATCAAATTGCCAAACATCAGCAATTATGTTGCAGCAAATTCCAGAGTGGGAAATGAGAATGCATGATATCCGACATTCCTCTTCGGCTGTATATTGATAATTTACTGAGAAATAGCATGAATTCAATGTTGACACTTAATTGCACCACCTCAAAATTGTAGTGTGTCACTGATAGATGCAGTTTTACTTTCAAAAGCAACACCACCTTTTTTTCAATTTTAAACAGATACTACAAATAACTACAACACTCTAAATACCATAAACACATGTCCAACATTGACACTAAACAAATGCGAGCACAGTGATTAACCCTTTACTATCAACACATTAAGCTTAATGTCCAAACCCTTAACCATAATCCTGTAACTGAACATTTATACCCTCAAACCTCTATACCTTCAACTCCTATATCCAGAACTCTGTAACCCCAAACCCTTAACCCAGCCCCTGTAACTTAAAGCCAGGCCCCAAACTATTAACCAGTTTACCTTAAACCTATCCCCTTACCGTATATGGGGAGCGGAGTTGGCCTAACGGCTAGGGTGGTTGACCTCGAATCTGGGGAACCGGGTTAGAGTCTAGGCAAGGACGCTGAACATCCTGTGATTCTGGGCAAATCACTTAATCTCCCCGTGCCTAACAAAAATGAATGTGTCCTCATGTAATGTAACTGGTGCTCGTGTAAAGCGCTCTGATACCCGACACCTTCGGGTCAAGTTTGCGCTATATAAAACTCCACAAAAAATAAAAATAAATAAAAATATATATATATATATATATATATATATATATACATACACACACACACACACACACACACATACACAAGGGCACAGGGTGCTCGAAACGCGTCACAGAGGGAGTCAATAAAAGATCTTACCTGCCATATGTATCTGGGTCCGTCTCTCTCTGTTCACCAGCAAGGAGCGTGGAGGTTCGGAGAGTGTGCTTGGATGAGAGATATATATATATATATATATATATATCCCAAAGCCCTAACCCCATACCGTTAACCCATATTTACCCAACCCTATATCCGTAACCCTTTTAACACTATGGGGCCTACTAGGATGGCTGGGACCGGCCGCCAGTGGTGCGGCGGTCATGCACCAGCGATTAGGATGCCACCGCCGCGGTGGCATCCTCCATTCCCAGCATTGTGGCGGGCGGTGCTCACAGCACCGCCCGCCACAATGCTGGGAATGCACTGTGTGCATTGTCATGCACAAGGTGACAGGCACCGCGCGGTGCCTGCCACCTTGTCCATGACAATGTAGGGGGTACCATAGGTACCCCCATGTGCACCCCCACCCCCCCAATACCCTGGGGGCCCGCAACGGGCCCCCAACAGCAAACTCTGCATGCCTTTCCGTGGCGGCATTGCCGCCACGGAAAGGCTGCTTCCCGCACCCATTCTAATATGGATGGCGGTGTCTAGCAGACACCGCAACCATATCTAGCCCCTTTTCCGCCAGGTCGACCGGCGGACGGTCTTTCCGTCCGCCGGGGTCCCCCCCGCCATACTAATATGGCGAGGGGGAAATGGGTGGCGGGCGGAGGTAAATGTAGGGCGGATCGCCACCGCCATGCGGGGGGTGGCGATCCGCCCTACATCATAACCACCCCCTATGTTCCAAGCCCTAAAGCCTATATCAGCAGGCCATAGCAGTATATGCATAACTCTTAACGCCCAACTCAATAACGCTATACGTAATACCCAAACCTTTAACACACTCTCTAACCCCCAAAATCTAAATATATAACATTAGACCCTTCATACTGTCATTACTTTAATATATTTTAGGAGCACACACTTTGAGATCAGATATAATTTTAAAATGTTAATTTTTAGGAGTGTTATTTTCAAAGTTATGAGGCAAATCCGCCTCCCTGCTCCCCCCCTCCCCCCCGACACAAAACCTAAATGGACACTTGAGTAGCTCCCTACTACTCCACCCTTGAAAAAGGCTCATACAATCTGCAAAGAAATTTTATTATAGGACAATAATACTAGTGCTAAAGTTGGTCTACACAAAAAGTATGTATAGAACATTCTCCACCATCAAATGTGCTATGGCCCGAGGGAATAATTGCAGAGACTTTCCATCTGGACTTCTATGAATTAAACAACCTATATTTAGTCTAGCCACAGATCCTGTAATGACTCAAAGATTGATGAAAAAAGGTCAATGAAAAACCTACATGAACCAACAAAAGAGCTGTACAAACCACACTGGGACATATCCTGCCCTACTACAGGAGTAGACTGGGGTTAAAAGATTAAATGAAACTCGTGTGGCGTCTCCTCTCTTGATCTTTTCTATTATCTAGTTGATTCTCCTTCCAGAGATGCTGGTTTGGCCATTTGTGCTCCGTGTTATCCCCTTTTTTCCTTTATCTGGCTAAGAAACTTTTTTTTTTTACCTTTCCAAGAAATTGTTTAACTGTATCCAAACTAAGCCGGTCTTTTATTTACTTTTAGAAAACATTGACGGTCGAATTGAGAAGAGAAAAAAAAAAAAATCCAAACGGAAAGGCGTCCCTTTCCTTTTTTTTATTTGATCTTCGCTTCTAATCTACTGTAGATCACATCAGGGATGAAATGGGTGGAACAGTATCAGAGTACTGCTAAATAGTGCAATCGTTCCTACAATGTGTTTAAAGAATTCGGTTCACATTTCAGTTTAAAAAGAGAGGTTGTTGGCAGTGCCCTGTATATTCTAGACATCAATCATGCAACCAGTGGTACAATTAGTGATATCACATGATTAATGCCATGCAGATAGGCAAGTTAATTTAGGAGTCACATTCACTGGCTTTTCGAAGCTTTTCATCAGAACTTTAATGTAACGTCTTTCATTTAGGCGTTAGTATAGCACAGCTGCTTTATAATGATAATTAAAACAAAAAAAAACAGGCAGGTCTTTATGGTCTATTTTGAAAACTGTGAGCTAAGCACCATTTACAATGGAACATCTTGTTTCTCAATAAATCCTATCAACGTCTAAAAATTTTCAGACAAAGTGAATTTATTTAAACAGGTCCCACCCCAAAATGGTCTACTTTAAGAAAAAAAATCTTCAGAGAAGTTGCATTTTAAAATAAGCGCTTAAACGGCTAAATTTATAGACTGTTTTAGCCTGAATCAAACATTCTAAAATACACAATCTAATTCTTCAAATGTTCACTGGACATGAGGCACATGAGCTGCCTTTATTACCCGCACCCCCAAAATAATGGTTATAAAAGATTTCCTTCAAGCCCATCTGAAAAAGCAATAGTGCAGTTAACAAACTGCCTGTTAACCCTGTTTTTTAAATGTTGATTGAAAGCCAACAGGCAGAGATTGTGCAATTTTAACATTTTACGTTGAAAGGTCATATCAACACAGTGCTGTCCCTTCATAGAAGGCAAAGAACTTCTGGCTCCTCATGTAGAAGGACTGCCACGATGCTGCAGGCTGCAGAAGTGGGCCTCCTTCAAGATCTGGTTGATGTGGAAGTAAGGTCCTTGGCCTAGTGCTGATGGCTCGTGGAAAGAGACAGACTGGGGTGTGCTGGGGCTGCATCCTGCTTGGCTCTGGTTAAAGCTCGTTTCTGGACCACTTGCTGTGTCTGGGCTGTTGATGCTGCTAGGACTGCTATCACTTGCAGGGGACTAAAAGAGAAGGGATAGCTTTGTTTCTATCACAAGCAAAATTACACAAACATCAGTAAAGCTCAAACTTGTAGCATGCAAAAACTTATTTTAACACAGCAAAAAAGCATAATCCGCTTAGACTATAGTTGGACTGTGCACAACATATAGAAATAATACTGCATGTAATGGAAGTGAATGCATTTTCTTTGAACTGGGGCTGCGAGGACAAAATATTTACAAAAATAAGACCAAATGTCCTTTTTGACAAAAATGAATGAAACTACTCACTTCCCTTTAAAGCAAACTGGATTTTGAAATTCTGGTTTCACGAAAGACAACGTGCAGCTATAATGTTAACGTCATACAAAGCGGAGATGAAGTGTGCTCTAAAAGTGTATTACAATGACTTGTGTCTTCCGCATTTAATACAGTTGGAGAAAATTTAAAGAACAAATTAGTCAAATGGGGCAGGGATCAACCTGGTAAAAGGATATCAAAATGTAAATAAATGCGTTCGATCCATCTTGCAATCACTATGTTCCATTAATAAAGTGGATGCAACATTTTTTTCAGCTGGAAAAGTTGGTAAATCACGAGGACACTTCAACAGCTCTATCTATAGGTCTTCCTGCATAAGTTTATTTAACTGTTGCCAAACATTGTTGGCTTCACAGTTCTCCTGCTTACCTATCCTCCATTGCATTTCTATAAATACATTCAAGTGCACATTTTTCAATGTAAACATATATTGCATTTAGTTTTGTTAACATGTTTGATGTTTATCTCAGAATAACTTGATACTGCAGCAATTGTTTTTATATGTAATTCGAACAGTCAACAATGTTTCATGGAAGCAGAAGTTCAAGCTAGATTCGTAACAGATGACTGGACTGAAAAAGCAATCAATGTTTATGTGATGCCATATCGCCTGCGTCGAAGCTCTGGCCCAAAGATTGCTAGTGTACCTTAAGTTTAGTCGACTTACATAATTGCTTTTCCACCTAGGTTTGGACAGCACGACATGGTTTTGCGGTTGTCAGTACAGTTCATGTTTGTCTGAAGATATTGCAGTGCTCTTAAAAAAATGTTTTAAAAAACTGACGGAGAGGGTACATAGTTTGAATTGTCCTGAGCAGGCAAAGTTTTCCCTGCCAGTCGTGGGGGCAATGGGGCTGATCACCCCCACTGAGAGCTGTGAATGCCCCCGATTTGTGGGAGAATAGCCATAGGTGAAGAAACCCAAATGAAAGCAATGCCACGCCGTGTCCTGTCCAACCCCCCCCCCATGCTTTAGAGCAACAACAAAGGCCGTTGCTGACAGATTAATGTGGGGAGCACACGCATACCAAGAAAGGAACTTGACAACCTGCAGGGGGGTAGAGCTCCATTATTATCTCTGGTTTCCCCTTCCTCTATGCGGCGTCACCGTGTACGGAGCACCGAATTGCTTCACCTCCATTTATCTCCTTCTTGGAGGCCGCCACCATCTTAGACGGCTCTCCAGCATTCAGCTACCTTCGCCCCGCTCGTGAAACTATGCCAATTAGATGACATAAATAAGGGCCACATAGGGCATAAGAGGCTGAGGGTCCCCTCACTTCCTCCTCCTCACCTCCACCCTGTCCCATCCCATTTTAAATTAAACTAGTCTCGCATCCGTCGTCACCAAGATATTCTTGTAAACTGTATCTCATGAAACTGAGCGCCTCTGTAACATAAAGGGTTGTGGCGGGCCTTCTTCACATACTTCCAGTGAACCACGGCAGCCTGAGTCCCAAGCCAAAGCCACACCATCAGAGGACCTTTACTCCCCTACCTTCGTCCACCATACGGCAATTGTGGGCTGCCGCAGTAAAAGGCCCGAATGTGGACTGATTAATAAGGCCTATTGACACATTCCATATATAGAGAGCCAGAAATCTATGCAACGAGGGGATAAATCCTGTACATAGGACTAATGGCACAAGGGGAATATGCAGCAAGCGAAATACTTGCAGCATAGAAGCTCTCGAGAACACCGCCGTCTAAGAAAAAAAACATTTGTGATAGTCCTCAGATCATTGACCCCCTTATAAACTGTGGAATCCACTAAGGCTCCTACCTCTACCTGCTAATCTTTCGCCATAATGGCCTTTGACAAGACCTTGCACAGCTGCTCTTCACTTAAGTATGGAGGAGGAGGGGGGGGTTTAATCCAGAACAGCAGTGAGGTGTGCCACACAGACCTGCTCTGCAAGAAGCATCTCTGGAAACCATCCTCAAAGAAATCATAGCAGTAGGGACCAGATTATGCTCCATGGACAATTCGATGGCAGACCTAGAGGCAGAATTAAGGACTATCCGAACAGACCTGGATCCTTTAACAAGAGGCTAGAAGGGATAAAGAACACTGTCAGACTGAAACCCACCTTGAAAGAAGAGAAAAAATAAACAGAAAACTGGGGCTCAGACATCTGGCACCTCAGACAAAAAGTGACTGAACTCGAGGATAGAGCACACCGTAACATCAGACTCTATGGCAGGACTCTTAAAGTCTGTCCTGGAGGGCCGGAACCATGCCAAATTTTTAGCATATTCCCATTTAGATAAATGTAGTTATCTTAAAAATCTGGCATGGATCTGGCCCTCCAGGACAGACTTTGGAGAACCCTGCTCAATGGGATCCAAGAGAAGCAGGAAAAAGAAGATCTAAAAGACTTCCTGATTGAACCGCTACCTCCCCTCAAGGGCTTGACCTTCACACCTCCACTGGAACTGCAGAGAGCACATCTTATATGGTACACCATTCAACAGACTTAGAGAGTGAGCGTTTCTTACAGCCCGCTTCTTTCGGCATAAACAAGTGTGACAAGTCTTATTGGCTGAATGTAAACACAGACCGTACGAGATGGAAGGCCATGAAATCCATATTACCGCAGAGTTTTCTACCAACACGAATGCCAAAAGAAAAGCCTTCGTTCCCGAGACCCCAACTTAGAAAATGGAACATTAAATACGGACTCTTTGAACCTGCCCTTGTGGGTGATATTAGATAGCAAATCAGGAGACTATACAGACCCAGACAACCTGGAGTGATTTCTGGCTGGCCTGAAGGACTAGCACATTAAAAGGACAAGAAACTTTCACAGCATATAGACTAATCCTCATAACATTCCAGTAGACTGCAAGATACAGGTTTCCAGAAACTGAGCGAGACAAAGTTATCAGAACAGTGGAAGAACTTCCACACAATACCTAGAGACAAATTCAGATTTCGATTAAAACCCACACCATCTTTCGAAAATGAAAACTCCTTGCAAATGGTGGCTGGATGTTGAAATGGGCAATCAGACGAGTACCACCAGAACAATATGTCAATACTGTAATGTTTTAAATCTTCTGTCCCGGTTACCTTTTCCTATGCTTCCCTTTCCATACCCACATCACCCCGAACACTGTTTATGGAGGAGCAATGTTGCCTGGTTTTCTCATGACGTAGCATCTGGAGATTTCTGTACTATGGTGTAAAGGGGATGGTTACCACCTCGCCCTCATACCTTTTCCCCCTTCCCACTGGCCATTTGCACAAGCCATAGTACTTCCCCTCTGGGAATTAGAAGACAACTTAAAGACTTGCAGTTGAAAGTCAAAAGGTAGGACATCTACCATATACCTTTCACCACAAAGATTTAGATCAAAACACTGCACAAGTGAATCCATACCCACCCCCCCTCTACTGAACAACTCTCACCAACATAGGGGCATCTGACCCACCTACCCGCCACTTGAGACACAGCTTCCCCCTTTCCCTCCCTCCTTCGACATACCCTTTATCTACAACACTGCTGGGTGTCATTTTGGCCATACACAGCAGTACCTTGGACTTTGGAGGTTACCCGATCCTTCACTCATATATAGCTATAATCGCGGACGCCAGACACACATATCTTTCCTCATCATTCCACGGTGACTGCCACAACCGCTTAAAATGATCTTTCTCAACATAAACGGTTTACCTTATATTAAAAGAAAGAATGTTCTATCATATTTGACCTCCAAACATGTGGACAGAGCCCTGTTATTAGAGACACCTCTCACTAAAATGGAGACGGATACCAGAATACCTCTGGCATAATGCCAGCATTTCTGGGTGGAGGGGGAGGAGACATGGCAATAAACCAGAATACACACAGTAGACCAATTACTAATACAAGGAGATTTAAAAACATTTGATACATTGAGAGAAAAATGTCATTTAAACCAGAATCAGAAATGGAAATATATACACTTAATCCACTGTCTTACTAGTATATTAGTGCCCCCACCATGGCAGATTACAGCTTCTCCTGTTCAGCAATATTTGAAACACTGGGGATTACATAAAGGAGTAATGTCAGGGTTCTACAACCTACTGGTGCACCTCCTACACTTCAAGCCTCTTCTCTTACATGTATGCAGAAATGACAGAAACTCTTGTCACTGAACTACACAGAGCATGAGTGGGAAGAAGTGGTAGAGAACTTGGATAAAGGGATCAGAGAGGCCAGGATGAAGTTCTGTCTTTTCAAGTCAATACAGGACAGGTACTGGATGCCCCAGACACTATCAACAGCAGGCCTGTTGCACCATTCAAAATGCGGGACAGGCAACCAGGCAGGTTGTGATTCGACCCAGGTCCTCTTTGGCTGGCGAGACATAAGTCAGTTATGATCACTAATCTTTATCTCCAAGTGCTACATTGGATCTGATCAAACCCATGATAAAACAAATTGTCCCATTACATGATATGACAGATTCCGCCATGTTAACAAACCACAAACGTGGTCTACTAGTCACGGCCATGACAGCTTCCAAACTTTGAATTTTAAGACACTATTGATCAATCACCTCAACTCTCCATACACACAGAAATGTACACGACTGCTTCTTATGAGAGACTCGTCTACAAATTGCAGGGCTCGATGGAAATATTCCAGTCTTTATGGGCAGTTTCTGGACTCACCGCATGAACAGCAGGAAGGGGATAGTAACGGAGGGCGAGCCCTGCTGTATGATAGTGGGCTCAAACAGTTCTGCTGTTTACAATTCCCTAGACAAAATCAGGCTCCCCATTCTCACCAAGAAGGGGGGGCAGGGGGGTGACATAACATTTGCAAATCTTATTCTCGCCCTGGTCCAAGACTCTGCTTTGATATGAGGCTGCAGGGTTATCTGGAACCACCACCCAAACATTTGGGGGTTGGTCTAAAAGTGTGAGAATGTTTCCATGATGACTGCGATCTTCCAGAGGAGGGAAATCTATAGTGATTGGAGTAAAGAGTTGGCCCACGTCAACGTGAGCCTTGAAAGTCTACAGTAAATGTCACTGCTCAATCACAGAGAATCCAAGGTTAGGGTATTCAACACCATTGAAAGGCTTGGTAGGATTTACTGACGACTTGGCTCTTTATGTGTCAACCTTAGTAGGGAAAGCATGTGTATCCAAGTATGGCAAATATGGTCTGCAGTCACAGGTAGGACTCTGGTGCAGGCCTCATGGGATGAATTCAGTTCCCTAAATTTTTCAACTAATCATAACGCTAATACTCAAATTATGAGGTATGACCGGGTAGGGGCTTTAGGGGGTTGGGAAGGAATCTGCAATCTCAATTTTCAATCTGACGCCGACCTGGGGTGGCTGGCAAATATAGTAAGACCCTTGAAGTACAATGTGTTACCATGCCAGGTCTTAATGTGGCAGCACAACTGCCTTAGCAATAACCATATACACTCCATTACAAAATTGTAAAACACTACCAATGGAAGATAGATATGGGGAGTGTCTTGTCACTGTTAAGGAAATGCTGAGGCAAGGCCCTTGGCTGCCATGTCTGCCACATTGCAGGACAGCTAATCTATTTTCAGGCCCACTCTGGCCTTTCCAGGAGGAAAGGCAGTTCTCTGCAATTAATTTTAAAACCTATATATCTATTTTTTCATGTTCACCTTGAAAGCACTGCCGAGGAGCTGCTTGATGGGCATTATGTCACAGTCCTGTTCTAAGCTTCGGTCAAGTTAGTTTAACTCGCCCTCCCACTCATTGGGGCAGCGATTATATTCAAGATAGAGGATGCACAAAAATCTTAATAGCCCATTTTTAGATGGCTGGAATTTGGAAGAGCAATCTCCAGAACGAACTAGAAGACTACATTATTTTGAAACCTTAAACTGGTTCCAGACTTGGTTATCAGTTCCTATAATATGGCTTATAAGGGCATTCCTTGGCTAGAAAATACATTTTTTTCATAGGGCTTTATTTCAGTCGTGCAATCCTGTAATGGGCATGCTTGTGCACTGGAACACTAAAAGGGACAGCACTAACTGAATTGGAGTGTCACGATAATGAACTACCACAGGAGGCTGTGAAGTCGCAGTATAGGAGCTCAACAGGTTAGTTCAGACAAGTCTCCAAATCTGAATGAACAGATTACAAGTGTGAAAACAAATTAACAGGGACGGGCCTATAACACTATGTTCAAGTGGAACCAGTAAACAGACTATGTTTGGGTCTATTAATGTGGCGACAGTGCATGCAGGGAGGGGGGGCTCCTCGACAATCACCTGTCTGGAGGATAGGAAATTTGTCAATGCAGGCTACAGACCTAACTGCTGGGTGACACTGCACAGCCGAGAATTAATTCTGCTTTTCTAGAACAGCAGTCTGTTCTCAAATGTATTTTTACTTTCAGCTTTGCATGAGAAGTGCAACTGTGACGCGGAGGTTCATGTGGCCAGAAGAGACAGACTGTGGTGTCCACACTCATCAGAGAGGACAGCAAGAAGATCCTGGGCCACTCGGTCTAGGGCAGGGGGTCTCCAACATTTTCTGTATTAGTATCTACTTCTCTACAATGAAAATCGTCGAGAGCTGCTAATATTAGTGCTGCAATACTGACCACATCAGACAAAATGACATTAGTGGCCACCACAGGCAAGATTACTACCAGTGATCACCTCAGTGCCTCGGGCACCGTAGCCAAGAATATACACTTTTCCGTCTGGAATACACACTCACAATTCTAGTATTCACCAAGCAAAAGCTGCTAATTTAGTAGCTGGGCTGCACATAGGAAAGTTACTTAAATGCAGCTGGAGAGCTACTAGTCATTCAAGGAAAACTCCCTTTAGGGAATGGACCCAAGGATGGATTCAGGTGAGTCATCCTTATTTGTGAACTCGAACAGTGAAAAATGGTATACTAAACTTTAACAGGGAGTGTGACAGGCAAGCAATGCTGCTAGCGTTTTTGGGCACACTGGACTAGCATTGTTTAATGATTTACTTATTTATTTATTTTTTTACACTTTGCAGGCACTAATAGTTTGCTCTTAATGATAAATAATCTGGTAAAAATAATTTGCACCAAGTTCATCCATGGTTTTAAGCCTTCAGCACATAATGAATGCCAACAGCACGTGTACACAAATAGTGTCGCCATACTGATCGTTAAATATGCATATTATACAGACATAATATATAGCATCCATAGGCAACTTACTTGGATCTTCACTTGACAAAAGCTGTAGTTTAGCCCACAGCAAACATTAAACACATGAAGAATATAAACAATGCCACCAAACTGAAGGCTGTATATTGAATGTGTACACCGATTCCTGTGCAGGGTATCGAAATAGTGGTGTGTGTTTCTATAGCTGAACACACAGGTGTCTGTCACTCCTTTAGCTGTTACCAGGAGCCAATAAAACCGACCAAGAGCCATCTCGTATTTCAAATTAAGTCTTACAAACCAGTGACTGTCCAAGATACTGTGCCGGATATTTCACATGATTGAATTTTAAATTACCATAGATTCCCAGAACACTGTGCCAACAAGCCCAAACACCTAAGGTACAAGATACTGAACCCAATATGAAATGCGATGCGGTTGGGCAGCAAGAAATGTGTGTTTTAACTCCACATACAGTTTGATAATGCATATCTGAAATTGCCCTTTTAACAATGAGAATAAAATGGTGCCCTTTAAGTAATTGCATAAAACGTATTGAAAAAAATATGTCTTTTGGTGATTTACCGTTTTGCTGCAATGGTAGTCAAGGACATACCTTATTTTCAATGGGGGGGATTAAAAATAAAACGTAGAACCAGCAGTCTTCAAAGATAATAATTCTACACAATCAGCCATTAGGAGCCATGAACACAATTCTCCAACTTCCTGGAGTCTGAGATACAATGCACTTAGCGTACCGTTTGTTTTACTTTAAACTGCATTTTACATTATGTATTTTTTGTACTTCGGTGTACAGTACACGTACAACAGAAGCCTGGTTACGGCGACAGCTTTTACTTTTAGTTGTGTAGTTATGTTCAATTAAAAAGTTAAACAATACTTCCTTGCTGGGTTTATGGCAGTCTTGAAATTGCACAATAAGAAAATCTTTTAGTTACATCAAAAAGTAAAAGTAACTGATGATTTAGTACTATACACAATGGTTACAGGAGCAAAAATAAATTAAATGTCGGTCTACCCTACAAAAGGCCACCTTCAAGTCTGTGAAGTCAAAAAAAGACTAGTGAGACGTCCGTGTGGAGCTGCTAGTCCTTGAACAAATAACCCACTAGTGCAGGTGCGGATGTCCGTGCTTCATATCGCAATGCAATGGGAAAAATTCCCCAGGCGCTAATTAGAATAACCAAAAGTTACTGATAGGTTCCCCAACAGGGATTGAAAAGCAGGGGCTCTAACACACATTTGCAGTCATATGTGCCTATGAGAAAAAGGCCTAGTTCAGCGACCAATTAAAATACACCCAATATGCATGAAAGAAAGATGGATTTTGACTCCCAACGACTCAACTGGTTTGGCCTATGCCCAAAAGAAATGTAAAATAAAAGCAATCAATAACTAGCATTAACGACTGGCTCATGTGTCAATAACGATTAAGCAAGGACAATGTTCCTACCCTCACTCTTCAGCCAAAAGTTGCAAAAGACAAAATGCAAGTACTTTAAGGTCGATTTACGAAATCTGCCTTTTGTTTGAGTGGAAGGCTCCGACCATCATTGCTTAAGTGAAAAACAATTAACCGGACTGAAGAGGGCTACCACCACACTAGCAGACAGGCCGCTTTCAGTTCTTCATGGTGGCAGATTTATCTATCAGGCAAAGGATTCAGGGAGACTATGCCTTGGATAACAACTGAGAACAGCATATTTTACTCAACAGCTGCACCCCTTTTAAAAAACGTACAAAATCAATGAACGCAATTTAAACCCAAAATCACCTCTATATTCCAAGTGTCTGTGAGCACCTGGCTTCTGCTATTCCTCTTGGGCTGTGGGAGAGAACTTCCTTCATCATTACAGTTCCTTCTTCTTTTTCTGCTAGAAAAAATACAGCATATTAAAAAATTATTAACAATCTAAAAGCGGATACTTCTGATTACAGTGCTTAATAAATGCAGATCTGCAATGGGAAACAGAAAATCACATCAAGTGAAAGTTACCCATCACGTGAAATTACTAACTGCTACAATCGGAAGAGGAGGCTTTGATAGATTGCTGTGCTAGTTACTTGAAGAAAAAAAAAAAAGCTTTCTGATGCCCCCGAGGTCACCTGAAAGCTCTGTGGATGGTTGGAGTTTGAAGAGGTTGGTAAGAGAGGTGGATAGTAGGAGAAACAAAGTAACAAGAGGGAGATAATGAGGAAAACATCTTGAGAAACATCACCAAAATGCATGAATTTTGCCTGTTGGCAGAGTGAGTCGGCCCTGGGGCAGTAGACGTCTGTCAGCTGGACAGGATTTTGGTAGCAGAAGAGATGAAGAAGCGGAAGACAGTGAGGAGATTTAAATGAGGATAGGAAGTGTCAGTGTCTGAGAGAAATGTCAAGAGTCAGGAAACTTGAGAGGCTGAAAGGAGAGGAGGGTGGGCGTATTTGTATAAATAGATAAAGGCAGAAGAGTGACCAACTTTGTTAATGGGGATACCTCACTTCAATCGAAATCAAATGTTTGACAAAGTAACAACTTTAGGCCCCTTTGACCAAATCGCACTAAAACAGAGACAGTGTTCGAGGTTCAATCCTTTAGCATTCCAAATGTAGGGGATACTCATTTCCACTCCCTCTCTGTATCTGCGAACGTAGGGGAAATATCGGAAAATTCTGTGCGATGCACGACCTGCCCACTGATTGATCTCTCCCTGGCTTGTGATATAGGCTGGAGAAAGAAGGACAATCTAAAAACAATGACTTTCTCCAGACAGAGGCCTTCTCGTACAGCTTCCCCGCCCTTGCCCAAGGGCCAGGGGTTAAAGGAAAGATGAAACACGGTAACATTTCGGACCCTACCCCCACCCAGTGTCCAAGTGCAAAGCGTTCAGGGACAGGAAGGGAATATACCCACCATAGACTCGATGCAACTACCTTTCTATACCCCCACCCAGCAAAGGAGTGAGTGCTAAAATCTACTCCACATTTTAGCACAGACCTCCACACACAGCCCCAACCCTGTTTCCATTAGTAAACAGGGTGCACTATAAATCATACGTGCTTCTAACTATTAGAAGAGACAAACATCTACACAAACCAAAATGATTATTGATGCCTATGGCACACACTCTATAGAGAATGCTTACAATACGCATAAAAACCCCACAATATCGTCAGAGTGATACACAGAGTTTAATCCCAATGCTGCTGTTTAAGGTAGTACCAATTCCTGGCACATTCTACCAACGGAACGCTCGGACAGGTCCAGGACCAGTCATTATGAATGACTGACAGCGGACTTAACTTACTTCTATTAATAACAATGGGATCTGGACCTATTATATTGCTTTGAAAAAGCTCAATGGCTTTCACCAGAGCGAAACAGGTCAGCTGTTATCATACAAACTCATACATTGTACACTGAGAAAACGTATTGGGCAATGCCATGTTTGGCAATAGACTTCGTATCAATCTGAATTTATTGTGTGTCAATATTACCTCTTCAAATCATTCTCAATGGAGTGAGAGCTACAGGCATCAATACTATTTTTAGCGCAACCTCAAAATGCATTGGTGGATTACTTCCAGGGTGGTCAGGAGCAACACATACTCAAAATAAGCCACTCATGATACATGCTGGAAATTCTGATCCAACTACAAACTCCCAACTGCAAATATATCTCCGGAAAAAAACAATTAAATTCCCTGAAAAATAACTAAAAATAAGGGTAAGTAAAAGTTGATGGGCATGCAAAGGTGGCCACAATAAAAAAAAAAAACTGAATAAACATGAAATTCCCAGGTTAAATACAATCTTATCCTTAGCTTCAACCCCTGTTGCAATCACTTAAATTTAAACTTCCAATCTGGTACACATTCTTAACAAACACATTTTCTCACATACAATACATTAAGGTACTATATTAATCTGATACTTAATCACATGACCATATAAAGTATTATAGACTCTTTATATACACCTTTAGCTTTTCTGTCACACCTTCCATAGTGATGGTGGGGGAGAAAGTTAAGTTTAAACAAGTATGGCAAAGTGGGAGCTAAGATTAAGATAGTACCTTAAATAGAGTTTTGAGCAGTAGCAACTATAAAATCATGGCATGCCATGGTGTTCGAAATCAAGGTTGTGCTGGTATGGAAGGCCATGCTCTGACTGTCACCAATCCTAAGGCAGACTATATTGGTCGTAGAGACAGCTAAATACCTCACTTCTGGTTGCAACGATGGCTACTCTAGCAAGGAGCCTATGTTCTTCACCCGATATACTCTGCTGCCTGGTAGAACACTTGTGACTGAGTTAATACCAGTGATGAACATGAACTATATATTCTTGCTAAATAAAAATAAAAAAAACCTTAGGATACAAACAGGAGATCAAATTACCCAGAAGAGCCAGAGGTGCTCTTACCTTACAATTGTATGAAGAAGAAACACACAGAATAAAGCCCATAAATATAAAAATACTTTCCTTGGTTTCAAATCCCTGACAATGAAGACGAGTTTCTCCTCCAGCCAGTCTATTGCTTGACATTATGGAAAGTACACTGAATCCTCACACCCAACACCTTCCGGAGAGCAGCAAAACCCAATGTAAACAATTGTTACGTTCAGAGATATTCTTATTCCGTATAGCAGACTTTAGCCATGAGAAGAAGGACCCACCAATCAAGAACAATTATAAACCATAGTCTGGTGTATATATAAAATTGATGAAAACACAGTGGCACTCCTTGTCCAACAACATCTTTACCTCCGATTCTGAAGTCATAAATCTCTTGAGATACTGGCTTTTGATTGACTGAGTCAAACCAACCATTATCGAGACCCCAAGGCTATTGTAGCATAGACCGCTAAACAAAAAATAAAACACTCTGCAGCACACATCCGAATTTTTGCTGCATTATTTTATATTTATTACCACCACTGTATGCCCACACCTACGATCACCAAAAGGCTCCATGTCAAAAAGGCATCAATCATCCATTCTTGGGGTTTACTTTAACAATTAATAGTTATTCAGAGTGTTAGGGTACCTCTGTAATCTACAGGAGCAGTTGAAGCCACCTTCCAATGCCCTGTTTCCACTCATACACCTGCAGAAGTGCAACAGGGAGTTAGGGGAAAAGGGAATGGAAGATAAATGCAGAAGGAGCCCCTCTTCAGACTTCAATGCATGCTTCACAAGATAGCTCCCTGCCAGTTAACACCAAGACTTCACCTTCTTCCTTGTTTAAAGTCTGCCTCTAGTGAATCTATAAATAATACTAAAGAACAAATGATGGTTCAGCACTCCGCGATTGTATTATAAGAGACACTTGAGTTTAGTAACTAAGTTAATAAACACAGTCTTTGTATACACATAAGAACTTCCAATGTAGAGATTTTCTTTCTTCATTTGTCCTTTATTAAACATTTTTTCACATAGAGATACATCAGAACATGTGGTCATGTTCTGAAGCAGACGTCATGACGGACACACGGTAAAAGATCCACATTACTAGATGTACATACTATATAACTTGCCTATCTTTGGGTTATAAACTGTTCCAAAAGACATTATGGATGGACACTCGTCAGAGCCCTGAAGAAGTCCTATGTGGACGAAACGCGTCGGCTACTGGATTTTTTCTGATCGATGTATCTCTATGTGAGAAGATATTTAATAAAGGACAAATGAAGAAAAAAATCTCTACATTGGAAGTTCTTATGTGTGTATACAAAGACTGTGTTTATTAGCTTAGTTACTAAACTCAAGTGTCTCTTATAATACAATCACTGAGTGCTGAACCATCATTTGTTCTTTTGTCCTTTGGAGTCTTTCCATTTTTGGAGTAGAGAGGGGTTGTACTCCTTGGTTCATTGCACCTCTGAAAATATCTTATACCTTTCCCATTATACTATTGCTGGAAGGTGTGGTTCTTTCTTCCCTCAACCCTTCAGCTTTGTTTGATAAATAAATAGTACTATTTATGTTACCTTGCCTATAATCTATCGTTATCTGAAAAGCAATTGTGTTCACGGTTTTATCTTTACCTTTCTATTTCCTGCACAAAACTGTTCCCCCCCAACGTGCTGATGGTTGCGACCTTGTACCATTTCTCTGTTTGATAAAAAGACTTCCAACTCATTAATATACACAGTTAAAAGAAATGGGGCCAGGACACACCCCTGTTGGACTCACTGACCTACCTGGGGGACAGGACACACCCCTGTTGAACTCACCTGCCTATCTTAAATGAGTTTGTACATTCACTGTGGATACCATACCATACATAGGCAGTAGTATCGGTGTGCAACTGTATTAAATAAAAAACAATTGGTGGATCTACCGCCAGGGTAAGCATTTGTAGCCAAAGTTTCAAGCAGTTAGAATGGCCAAATGCACTTGCCAAGCCCATAAATGCTAAGTTCACAAATTGGGGGAGGTCATTCTCAACTGAACTAATAATCCCACATACTTCACTGGAGGGGAGCTTGAATAACTGGGTATTAAAATTTCTAATCCAGAGTAATGACCATTCATAATTATTCCAACTGCTGAACTGCAATAGATCATGATCAAGTGACTATATCGCTGCACAGTTCCTATGGTTAAAGTTTTTTTTATAAAAGGTACAGGCAATGTCTTCTGTGAACCAATACCTTCCAGACAAACAATCTGAAAGTATGGAGTCCAGAGAGTGCCAAGTTATTAGACCAGATAATTTAACTGAGAATAGCAGGGCTAGAGCACCCTTAGTACCCTAGCAACTCCTTCTAGGGCAGGGAGGGCTAAGGGAGATAGATCTATTAATAAAAAAAATGACTCAACAGCCCAACTCTCTTGTAGGCAAATACAATCAAATGGTTTATACAAATTGACCAATCTGGAGTTGCCAGTTTAAGAGGTAATTCCAGCTACATTCCAAGAAATACACTGTAAAACATTTTGAAACTGGGGTATGGCTCAAGTTGTTCGCTAATGAATAAGGGTAAAGAAAAGGCTGAAGGGGCAGGGAACAACCAAGAAGCCTACCCAGAGAAAGTCCATCCACCTCGTAGTCAACATACAGGTGAATCTATCCTAACGGTCACTCATTTTCTTGAAGTGCCTCCAAAGGAGCAAATAAATTCCTAACTGGGACATTATAGGGACAAAGTCTGTATACAGAATTAATAGACTAAGAAGACAAATTACAGGGCTGCATATTATTTAGTGACCTGTAGAAATACCCCGAAGGAGTGCTTCGATGTGCCCCATATTCCACTGTGCAGTAAATAACCAACACAAAAGGGTTGCAACAACAAAAGGGTCCCTATAATTTACACCAATGTAGTCTTCCTTTGTCTCCGTAGGACCAGTACCCTCCCAGGAACCTCTTCCGACCATAATAATGTCCCTATACCTACACATTCCTGGACCTACATTCTTCTTTACCCAGTGATAGATTTTTTTCCTCCCAAATCCGGCCACTCTTCCCTATGGTTAGGCTTCAAAACTGACACGTTACTTAACTCAATCACACAGGGGGTGGCTTTAGTGGGGGGCTGAATTGTGTAGAAAGAGATATCAAAGAGGGAAGAAATAGCTGGACTACCACAAAGCCCCCTATTCTCACTGTGTCAGCTACCATACCCATCTCCCTGCCCAATCTTGGACTACATCTGCAGGACTCCCCCACATCAGACTGATTGTACCTGTGGCCTGCAGTACGGTCCTGAATCAGACCCCAGGATTCTTTATTCTCCACAGTAGAAGCCTGACCTAACCCCCTCTCTGGGCCCCTTGGCCCTACCACTATTTCCATAACCTTAGCCAAAGACAATTTATTAGCCTTTCATTTAACAAACATCAATTCAAATAGGTTCTTAACCAAGGATTCAAACTGGGAAATAGGGTTAGTAACAAATGGTTCTCTTGATAAATTGCAACGGTCTCCATTCAGTTAACTGTTTTCTCCTGTCTGTTTAGCAACTTTCCTCACGGGGGCAACAGTCTTACATTTTTTCTGCAAGGAGTCCTTTTTCTTCTTGGATAGAGGAAAACTAAAAGACCAGGAGACCATCATGAACACATTGATTCACCTGAGCCCGAGATATTTACCACCATTTCTTTCCATGCAAGATGACAGGACGTAACAGAATGGTTCTGCAACTATACGCTTCACCATCCCCATCCTTTCCTCAACCGTATCTATTTTGTTAGTCAAAACTCCCAAAGGGCATTTTAAAAAAATTAAATGGAAGAGGGAGCTGAACTGGATTTACCGTTGAAGATTGTGGAGGCTTTCCTTTTTGCCATATTGGAAGCAGGGAAAAAACAGAACCAAGAGAAGTGGCCCAGTCTAGTCTCTGGGCTCCGATGGCCTGTCTTTGAGGGGCCTGTCGCATGCTGCAGCAGAACGTGCCAGATTTTGAGGCTCTTGGGTCCTGCCTCCTCTCCCCAACAGCGAGACGACAGGAGTCTGGGCCTTGAAGTCCTGGACTTGGCAAAGCAGTATCCCACATGCAGGTGAAGGAGACGGTTTTTGATGTTTTGGCCCTGCCTACTCTCCACATGAGCAAGACCACAACTTTCTGTTCCTTGAAGTCCTGGGCTTGCAAAGCAGCAAGGGAGTTTGCTAATAAAATATTTTCCTTCTACGACACAAAAGACCTCCGCTCTCCTTCAAAAAGACTACATAGACGCATAAGTTCTTCCGATTACATTCTGACCATCACTCCAGAAGAATGTGCAGCACAGAAAGACTGTGTAAACGCAGGCCAACCTTAAAAACTGCATTTACTAATGCATAATCTATTCGATATGAAATAATGAACGGTGTATTTATAGAGCGCACAGCCACTCCCAAAGGAGCATCCTGGCGCTAAGCGGCTGCATGTAGCTACATAATCCAGAGTGACCCGAGAGGAGTGTGCTTCAGAGGATGAGTGAGTAACAGTGCATCAAAAATGCTAAAAAGCCATGTCTTGAGCTGACTTCGAAAGAGGGTTTCCGATTCGATGAATCTCAAATACCTAAGGAGATGATTCCAAGCCTTTGTACCCAAGACTGTAAAGGATTTTCCTCCTTGTGTTTTAAGTCTGAATGTAGGAGGTTTAAGAAGGTTGTCTTATGAGGACCTAAGTGTTCGTAGAGTCGTGTGGTGAGTGACTCTGGAAGTTAAGTATTCTGGCCCCAGAGCTCTATAAGCTCTGAAAGCGAATAAAAGGATTTTGAAAAGAACCCTTTTGTGGACTGGCAGCCAGTGTAAAACTTCCAGGGCTGCTGATGCAGAGGAACGTCGGGGGAGTTTTAGTACCAGTCTGGCCGCAGTGTTGTACCACCTGTAATTTCTGAATAGTTTGCTTAGATGAACCTGCATACAAACTATTACATTAGTCCATTATAGATGTTATCAATGCAAAGGCTGTCTTTCTTGCCGCTAGTGGGAGGTTTTCAAATAACTTTTTCAGTGATTTTATTAGACTAAAACATGTTCCTGCTATCGCTTGTGGGCGTCAAATTTTACTCCGAGTTTTTTACGACAGACCGTGGCTGGTGGAGGGGGGAGAGGAGTTGGGCCACCATAGGGCCAGATCAAAGGAATTTGACTTCCCAAGTAGCATAATCTCTGTTTTGCCAGTATTGCAGTTAAGGTGATTACTTGAATCCACTGGATTGCTTCAGTTAGTTTTTAAAGTTGATCTCAGAGCCAATAGTCTTTATCCAACAACAAGATCAGCTGTGTGTCGTCGGCATAAGATGTGGCTTCAATACCAAAAAAGGTCATCAACGAGATCAGGGGGGCCATGTAGATGTTAAATAATGCCGGGCTGAGCGAGGAGCCCTGTGGTACCCCTGAAGTGAAAGTCTTTTCGGGGGATAGAAAAGATCCTAACATAACCGTTTGTCTGCAATCTGGGAGGAAGGATTTAATCCAAGACAGTGCCAGATGAGAGACTCCAGTCCTTGACATTTTGCAGCAGTAGGTCATGGGAGATGGCATCGAATGCAGCGGATAGGTCTAGAAAAATCAGCACTGCATTTTTTCCCGCATCCAACATGAACTTTAACATATTTGCAACTTCCAACAGAGCTGACTCTGTGGAATGTCTTGGACGGAAACCAGACTGCCGTGGATGTAAGATGTCATTCTGAAAAGTTACTTCAAATGCAGCTAGCATTACAACCATATTTTCTGAAGTAAAATGTTCTTTTACACCTACGTTCTTTTGGTCTCACCTACTGGACAACTTTTAGCTGTCTGTAGGTGAAAGCTTCTTGTGGACCATACAAAAAAAAGAAAAAAACCAACAAAAAAAAAACCCACTTACAGTGGGTTTAGAGCCCACCCACTACTTACCACTGGTTGGCTTTGTCGCTCATTTGCTTGCTTCTTATTCAAGGCTTGCCTTCCTCTTCTGGTATTTGTCACTTTTCTGAAACATAACCTCTTTACCAGCGTTTTGTTTGGCTGACTTGACACCCCACACATTTTAGGACCACTTTTTTTTTCCCTTCAATTGAGCTCTCCATGAGAGTGCATGTTTAGATGCTTTCTGGTGTGCTGCCTCCCGCTCCTCAAATAACACCTCCCACATCCCTCGTTGCTACCCAGTTAACCCAGCCCTCTGTTGCTCCCTACCTCTCGCGGTACAGCAAATGCTCTTTCTTTTTGAAAGGTTTGTCAACAGCCATTTGCTGATGGGTCACTCCACAATCAAAAATATCCTTTTCCGTGTCTCCATTGCTCCCTCGTCCCCCGCCAACTGCTCCGCCACTACCTGCTTGTGGAAAACGGGTTCTGCCAATTTTGTCCACCAGGAGTTTTCGCTTTTGACTACCCAGTATTTTGGACTTTAACTGTGACGGAGGCTCACTACCAGAGTCTCACTCACAGTAAATTCACTGCAATTGGACCGAGCACGTTATCTGGTGTGCACGTTTTAAGATAAGGCAGCTGCTGCTGCGCAGCTAGAGCAAGGAGGACTGGGCTGGGTACACATGCACACGTATGCGCAGGCTGCACCTGTGAGACTGCTGTGACATGCAGCCTAGTAATTCGGCACAGGTAGCCTGTAGAAGAAGGGAATCTATCTGCAAAATTGGAAATTACCTGGGGTAGGCCTTTTGGGTGTAGGTATGTAGGGCTTTCTGGCAAAACTGTAGTTCTTTCACTGTATTATACATATACGCGATATCTGCTCTATAGTACAATTTCGCACTACTTTGGCCCACAGGGTCTAGCAAACCAGCAGGGTGAAACTGGGGTAAAACATGCACTAACAGTTTGAATTCCCGTTTCCCAATAACACACACCCACATCTTATGGGACTTCAGGAATTACTATATTTCTCTGGCTCAGCTCACAGTCGAATTCCAGGCCTTTGTCCCGTCCTACTAGGCCAAGTTAATTACTTTACTCCCTAACAAAGTCCTCTCCATACAAAACGAGCAGTTTGCTCTTCCTGGAAAAGGAATGGGTGTAAGGTAATCTACATTGGATATTTAGCTTGTCACACTGCACATTGGATGGGACCACCCAGGCCCACTAGAACAAAGGGGGAGGGCCAGATCTCTGGAGCCAACGCAGTAGGGGCTCGCCCTTTACGTTTTGGTGGGAAGGGATCAGCCATTGATGTCAGCTAGGGGAGGAGCTAAAGCCCTCAGAGGAGCTCTTGCAAGAGAAAACTTGAAGTCACCATTTTGGATTGTCCCAGGAGGGTTGGGGCAGGGGTAGAGAGATGACTGGGCATCATAGAATTGGCCTGTGGTGTCTGGCCTGTAAACTATACTAACAGTCATTAAAATGAAGTACTTTTAACTTCATAGAAAACAATGTTTAACACAATTGTTTATCGCATAATAATGTTCATGTTGATCTGATCGACAAGCTCCACTGAAGTCACTACAGAATAACTTTGAATGCTGCATTATTGTATTATTAGTTTTTTTATATCCTGCTCCCCCAAATAGTGATGGTACCTTGGCATCATTCAGTAACAAGCTAAAGAGAAGCAGGAGGAAGAAGTGGCATTATGCACTTCCTGTTTCAACTCCATAGTGAAGTATGTGAATCATCTGGAGTACATGTATATAAACCAGTAATTCTTTTTTGTCAGGTAAACTCCTTAATGCAGTAATGAATCGAATAAGGAGCATAAAATATTATAAGGTAAAGCAAATCTCTAAAAATAAGTTAAAACAATCAGCAAAACGGGTTTCTAAAGATTTGAACAAGTCCACTTACAATCAATCAAGCGTTTGTTAAGCGCGACTACTCACCCGTAAGGGTCTCAAGGCGGTGGGGAGTGCAGGTTCCAGTCCATCAAGGAGGGGGTCTGTCGAAGAGCCAGGTTTTGAGGTTTCCTGCGAAGATGGGAAGCGATGTTGTCTGTCGGTGGTTGAGCGGAAGGGCATTCCAGGCTCTGGCCGCAAGGAAGGAGAAGGAGCGGCCTCCCGATCTGGTTTTTCTGGTGCGGGGGACCATGGCGTAGGAGAGCTGGGCTGATCGTAGGGTCCTTTGGGGTGCGTGGAAATTGAGTCGGCTGTTCAGGTATGCTGGTCCGGTGTCGTGGAGGGCCTTGTGTGCGTGGGTGAGCATCTTGAAGGTGACTCTGGCCTCGATGGGGAGCCAGTGGAGTGTGCGCAGGTGCTGGGAGATGTGGCAGTGTCTTGGCAGGTTGAGGACCAGTCTTGCGGCGGCGTTCTGGATGTTCTGTAGCTTGCGGGTGAGGTTTTTGTTTATTCCGGCGTAGAGTGCGTTGCCGTAGTCGAGTCTGCTGGTGACCAGGGCGTGAGTGACGGTCTTTCTGTGTTCGAGGGGGATCCATTTGAAGGTCTTGCGTAGGAGGCGGAGAGTGTGGAAGCAGGAGGACGAGACGGAGTTGATCTGGCGGTCCATTTGGAGCTCAAAGTCCAGGATGATTCCCAGGTTGCGTGCGTGGTCCGTGGGGGTGGGCGGGTTTCCGAGGGCGGGGCCCACCAGGTGTCGTTCCAGGCGTCGGGGTTTGGGCCCATGATGAGTACTTCTGTCTTTTTGGTGTTTAGTTGTAGGCAGCTGTTTTTCATCCATTTGGCGACGGCTTCCATGCCTTCTCGAAAGTTGTGTCTGGCGGTGTTGGGTTCGTTGAATAGGGAGAGGATGAGTTGGGTGTCGTCTGCGTATGACACGATGTTAAGTCCGTAGGTTCCGACGATGGGGGCGAGTGGAGCCATGTAGACGTTGAAGAGAGTAGGGCTGAGGGAGGACCCCTGAGGGACTCCGCAGGTGGTTGATGTAGGGTCTGAGAGGAAAGGGGGGAGTCTGAGCAGATGCGTTCTGCCGGAGAGGAAGGAGCGGATCCATTCGAGGGCCTTGTCCTGGATCCCTGCGTCGAGGAGTCTGCGTATTAGGGTGCGGTGAGAGACTGTGTCGAACGCCGCTGAGAGGTCGAGGAGGATGAGGGCTACTGTTTCTCCTTTGTCCAGTAGGGTGCGGATGTCGTCTGTTGCGGCGAGGGCGGCGGTTTCCGTACTGTGGTTTTACAGAACGTGTTCAATCAGGAAAAATAATGAAAAGTCATACTATATCGACACCTAGACAGTATGCAATTTGCCCTAAACATCTACAGTTAATTGCTACCACCAAAGAGGATCTCTGGGGCAGCGGCGGCTGGTCATTAAGGGCAGAAGGGCCCAGCCTCCTGCCTTTTGCAAAACCTGACGAATGTCTATTCTTTTGAGAATTGTCCCCCTTCTTAGAAGCCAAACAAGCCCATGGAGCCCACTCCCAATGTCCTTCTCTGGAACCCATACCAAGACCATCTTGGCGAAAATTTTAAACCTTTGCAACCAAGACACCCTCCCTACAAGCAGTCAGGACGAAGGGTTCCTATGACATTAAATGCAGAAAAAGTAATCATCTTTCCTGATTACACTCCCTATGCAACATCGAAGGGCTTCGTTCATGAATGTTAAAGAATCTAAGGGAGCAAGATATGAAATAGGCTCACCTTTTCTGCTAGATCGAAGTTCACTGCAAACCAGCACACATACTTTTTCACTGAACCAGACAATGCATGAAGTTGGATAGAGCAATATAACACCAGAGGAGCACCCTTAACAAGCAGCAAATATTTTCATAAAACTCTTGAAGGCGTTCTAGAAATCAGAGAGTAAACCGGCAACAGTACCGAGCATCCTGTAACAAGCCCTCACAGTCTACAACACAAGAAGAAGTGGCAATAGCTGTAGCTGCAACACTGCGAGATGCTGGCAAACACTGCTTGAAAGAAGACTCAGAAGAAACTGAATGTAAAGGGGAATCCATGATAACCAGGAGCAGCACAAGCTCATTCTCACTTTCTCTAGGGACTCCACAGATTGCTGAAGACTTAGGCCCTCATTGTGATATAAGGGCTAAATTCCAAACCCTGTGCAACACTTCTTTGCATAGGGATTGGAATTGCGAGTTGTGTGATAATTATCACACCTTCGCAGTTTACTCCCGATACATTTTGGCTGGTTTGACCTGCCAGACTTTATCAGGGGAAAAGGCCCATAAAAAAAAAGCAAAACATGAGGAATTCAGG
This sequence comes from Calotriton arnoldi, assembly GCA_963921515.1. Classification (NCBI taxonomy): domain Eukaryota; kingdom Metazoa; phylum Chordata; class Amphibia; order Caudata; family Salamandridae; genus Calotriton; species Calotriton arnoldi. The sequence continues at coordinate 5,067,604 of CAWUFW010000040.1, forward strand.
GTGTTAAAAGCAGACAACTATAATAGAAATAAGGCCTAACTATATACAGAAATGCAGAGTTGTGGGAAGGCAGAGACTGTGGTTTCCACTAATTGTATCCTATCGACCACTAAGTAATAATGGCCTGAGGAAGTTAAGAACCACTTACCGGGGCAGCTTACTATGTGAAGGGAAGGCCCTAATCAGCTTGTGAGCTGCTCTGGCCCACCCCATGACTGCATAATCAGTATTTGGCAGGAAGCGGGCACAGTCACTCAATAATAGGTGGAGTTAAACATCCCCCCACCCACTACCTTCAGGCACAGGTGAACTACGAAGAGGTAAAGGACGTATTCTATGTTTCTTTTCTTTCGTTTTCTAGTTAATTGACAGGCTGTACTTTTTTGGTTCAGGTATTGAGGAAAGAGGGTGGGACAGAAACCGAGCACATAAAGAGTAAGCCTGGGCGGACTTCGGAGAAGTGCAAAAAAAACTCTGCCACACTACGCGGAGCTCCGCAAGCAGCGGAGCTCCGCAAGCAGCGGAGTGTGTTAGATAAATGCGGTTTGCAGTGATTCAGTGCCAGGTGTTTGTCCGCACTGTGCAAACATTGCGAACGGCACCATGCACAGCGCAAGTGGGCGCTGCTTCCTTTCTGCCGCTCAAGTACATTTTTTACTCGAGTGGCAGCTTTCTCAATACGAACGGATGGTTTCTCAACGCGAGCGGTCGTGAGCTTACACGACTACTCGCAATGAGAAATCCGACCGCCCGCCTTGAGAAATCTCGCCGGGAGGTTGTTTATACTCACTTGCGCTCGCCATGATGTTGGTGAGTGAGGAAAAAAACTCCGCTCCACGTTTCGGAACTCCGCGTAACGCGGAAAACTCTGCAAACTCCGTGAGCGGAGTGGAGTTCACCGCCGAGGCTTAATAAAGAGACTTTGCAAGAGTACTAAACTCCAGACGATCACAAGGAAAGCTACTAGGAACATCAGGAGTCAGGATACACAGGACCGAAATAACCATGAACACTCACAAGATTACAGCATAGATGGAGGGGACAACTGTTCTCCATCACTTTTTCAATGGCACCATGATTTGAGCTTTTCCTGGGGTTCCAATCATGATAGATGCTACACCTGCAGACCCGCAAGGGAGGTTTAAAATAGAAAGGGCAAATTAGATGGACATACTTCCTGGCTACGCTAACAAGTTAATGGATTGGGTAGACCTGCTCATATAACAGTGGTTCTGTTGCTCCCCTCCCAGAGCCATTGTATGGCCCCGGGGACCCCATCCCCCCGGGGCTGGCTCAGGTACAGTGTCCTGAGGTCCCCAACCCCCGGCACACCATCATTTTCGCTGCCCATGGGCAGGGTAAATACTCCCACCCCGCAAAGTAAAAACTTGCTCCTACAGGGTGTGAGCAATGCCAGCTCCTGCTGCATCCACGATGGGTGCAAGGAGGGAAGCTGGCGGGGACTCTTGCCCTCCCCCCAACGAGGGACCTGCTGTTGATTGCCCTGGGGCACCCCACTTTAAAATAAAAGAAAGAAATAAAAAAAGACAATGACAGTTCCTGCAGGCCCCCAAAAAGAATAATGGTCTGTGGTGCCCCAGGGCACCCTGTAAAAAAAAAAAAAAAATGATGAAAAAAAATGCCGGCCCAAAAGGGCGCTTGCAGACGGAGCTGCAGGGGTCCTGGGCCTCCCCCAGTGGCCCCGTATAAAAAAAATAAACAGTTGGTGTCCCAGTTGGTACCAGGACACCAAGAACAAAATTTCGAATAGCGAAAAAATGGAAAAGACGATGTTGCCAGTCTGTTCCACACGCTGCTCCCAGGTTCCACTCGCCAGGATCCACACTGTACTTTGCTCCCTCCTAACAGGGTCTGGCAGAATTTGGCGCTCCAGGCTCTAGGGCGAATGGTGTTGATTCTACCAGATGATGTCCCCTCACCCAGCATGGAGACTGGCAGAGCCCTAGTCCCTATAGTCCTGGTCCAAACAGGCAGAACTCATGCCAAGCTTCTCTACACTGTGTATGGCTTCAGTTAAACAATTTGGGAGTCTCAAGCACCCCTTTATAATCCATTTCCAAACAAATGTGATTAAGGGCCAGATGTAGGTGGCCAAATACCGAGCGCGAACACTGAAATTCGCAGAATTTCAGCGTTTGCGACCGGTAAATAGCCATGTACAAGGTAGGTAATGCCAAACGCTATCGCAAAATAAGGAATCGCTAAAAATAAGGTAAACCAGTTAGCGATTCCTTAATTTGCGAGTAGCACACACCGAATCCCTAAATAGCGAATCGCTAAATAAGAAATCCTTAAAATAAATCGCAAATCGATGTACCAAAAAAACGCTATTACCGATTTTTCAAATATTCGTTATTTAGGCGTCGCAAATTACCACTGACTCAAAGCAGGTGGTAATCAGGTGCACTGCATTTAAACAGCCCAAAATGCAACAGTGTGAACACAACGGCGGCCCTCTATGTCATTGCAAGGCGGCTTCGGATGCAAGCAGCAAGACTGAGGATCTGGAGACGGGAGGAACGCGTGTACAGACTGCGCATTACATTATCCCAACTGACTGAGGCTGAAATCCATGAGAGGTACAGGCTTCACCCCCAAACCATCCTAGACCGGATACGGGACCTACACCCACTCCTGGAGCATCAGACACCAAGGGCGCACGCTATACCACCACATGTCATGGTGCTTTGTAGCCTGCACCTACTTGCATCAGGTAGTTACCAGGGGGGGATCGCTGTGGCAGGTGGTGTGTCACAGAGTTGCCTGTCCCGTTTTTTCAACACTTTCCTGGATGCCATGATGCAAAGAATGCACCACTACATACGGTTCCCCAGCACACAGGCGGAACTGCATAAAACCAAGATGGATTTTTATCAAAAGGCACAGTTCCCACATGTAATAGGGTGCATTGATGGGACACACATACCAATCTGCCCACCTGCAGCTACAGAGTACATATATCGGAACCGCAAATCTACACATTCTATCAACGTGCAGGTAATTTGTGATGGGGACCACATCATCACCGACATCGTAGCCAAATTTCCAGGGAGCACCCATGACTCCTACATATTCAGGAACAGTGGGATCTACACACGTCTGGCTGGTGGCAAATTTGGGGATGGATACCTGCTAGGTAAATCAATGTGACACACCCTGATGTATACCTTGGATGAATGTGTTGGTGACTGTTATTAATGACTCTTCCTTTCTCACTCAGGTGATAGTACATATGCCGTGCGGGCATTTATCCTGACTCCATATCTCAACCCATCTTCCCCAAGTGAGAGGAGATTCAATGTGGCACATAGATCTACGCGCAATGTTGTGGTGCGCACATTTGGGCTCCTAAAAAGCAGGTTCCGCTGCCTCCACAAAAGTGATGGTGCACGGCAGTACCGCCCTATCATCTGCTGTAAAATAATAGCAACATGTGCCATGCTGCATAACCTTGCCACAAAGAAAGGAACAGCAGTGGAACTAACTGACTCAGAGGATGAGGGTGAGGATTGTCCACAGCCAGAGCACAGCGCAGCAGGTGTGGCAGCAGCACCAGATGGGAGACACAGACGGGCTGAGATCACACGCAACTATTTGAGTAAGTAATGAGACAAAGCCAGTAACTAATTGCGTGACGGTGTTTTATTAACCTTAACTCAGGCAATAGCACAGCACACCGCCACACCATTAAGGCCTCAACATGCCATGCCAATATTCACTAAACATTCAAAAGGTGAAATGGGTTACATCACCCGTCTCACAATGCCAGGTGATGGCTGTCATTATGTTCTGCGCCCACGCGCAGCACTGCCGCGTTCTTTGGGCACACTGTCCACCCTGGCGGTCTGTCCTGTGGCAGCTCCGTGCCTTTCACTGCGCCTCCTGGACTCAGTTATCAGGGGTGTGATGCTGCTGCGGCTAGTTGCCTCCTCACTGTCCCCCCCCATCCCCTGCACCGGTTGCGGCTATTTGGGTGGTCTGGAGCACTTCCAGGGCACTGGTAACTGTGACCAGCCCCCTTGCAACGTCACAGCTGTAGTGGGCCATCTCTTCCTGCATGGCCACCGAGCGCCTGCTGAGAACAGAGGTGGCAGTGGAGAGGCGGTTCACCGCCTTAGTGTAGCCGTCCAATTTCTGTCGGTCCCTGCGCCTCGCCACACGATCTTCATCCAGTTTGCTGCACAGCAGCCTCACAGCCTCCGACATGTCCCGCATGCCCTCAGCCACAGTGTTGTTCATGCTGTTTATGCCCTCCTTAATTTCAAGCATGTGTCTGTTCATGTACACCATCTGGCGTTGAACTGATTTGATGGCTTTGCCTTGCAGGCGCTGTACCTTCAGCATATTCCCCTCCAGACCCTCGAATACGCTGGACTCCTCGCCCTGTGCAACAGGACTGGCTACCCTCGATCTGCGGCGTCGGACACCTGTGTGGACGCGCTCGGTGGGGGACTGTGTCCCTGCACTGTTCTCATCCTCTACCAGCGTGGAATGTTGGCCTCCCATGCTATACTCCTCTGACCCCTCCATCTCCTGGAGGCTAGCCACTGTATGCCTCCTGGCTCTCGGTGGTGGTGGCGGTGGTGATGGTGGTGTTGGTGATGGTGGTGATGGTGGTGGTGGTGTGTGCTCAGCAGGCGACAAGACCTCCTCATCCTGTGTGTTGGCTCTCCTGGGTGCCTTTCCTGTGTCCCCTTCAGCAGACTTGCGCGCTGCCTCGCCTGTGGAGACAGAATGTACATTTACTCACTTGTCTGGCAGCATTGGCGTAATAATAAATTTCATGACTGCCAATCAAACTGACTGTCCTCCGCTTGCTAATTACTGATGTGTGTCACATGCCTTTGGGTTCAGTGGACTGACTTATGATGTGTTACTTCTGACTACATCTCCCATAATGCATTGCTGGTTTTTTGGAAAACATGTACTGGAGTGGGAATCATACTGGCTCATTGGGGATTGTGGATTGGGGTTGGGGAGTGGGGGGGCACAGCATGTTGTGCATGCATCTTACCTTGCCTGTTGCCAGCTCTGGCTGAGCTGTCTGCGTCTCCAATCCCACTCACGCTCTCCGGCTGGAGGGTGGAATCCACCAATAGTTCCAGGGCAGTTGGTACAGGCGCTGCAGATGTCCCACCACCTGTCAGCATGGCTTGCTTGAGCCTTTCAGCCACCCTCTCTTTGGCACGTTTTCTGAGGTCATACCAGCGCTTCTTTAGTTCATCTATTGAGCGCTGTGTTACGCCAATTGCATTTATCCTCCCCTGGATCACCAGCCATCCATATTTTCCTCTTTTGGGATTCTGGGACGTGCAGGGAATGTTTGCCGAAGAGCTTGTCGTGGTCCTTTGCCACCTCCTCTATCAGCACCTCCAGCTCCCTCTCGCTGAGTTTGTGCTTTCTTTTTCGCTCACCTGCCTCATTTTCCTTCTCCTGGTTGTCCATTTTTGGTTTGGTGTGTCTGCAAGATGCTTGCAAAGCAGCTCCTGTGTTGTAAGGTCTGCTCCCTGCCTCTCCCACAGCTTCAGCCACAGTGTAGCAGCAGTTGTCAGGCCACTTCCTGCTTGTGATGTCATCAGAATGCACCGGAATGGCAGTTTAAATAGTTAGCGATTTCTTAAAATACCGATTCGGTAATACATAAATCGCTATTTGCTAATCGGTAAATCGGAATCGGTATTTCATTTTACCGATTTGCTATTTTTTAACGAATTATTACCTACATCGGACTTTGCGAGTTCTTAATAGCGATTCGGTTAATATCGCTATTAAGAACTCGCAAATTGAGTTTTACCTACATATGGCCCTTAGTGTCTATATCTTGGAAGTTTGTGTTCTTGGGGTTGCCCACTTTGAAGTGTCCAATCCTCTGTTATAATCTTACTCCAGAGAGCAGTCTGTCACTGCAGGAGTGTCTCCAAATCTGATAGTCCCAAACATAGGCCATGGGAGCGACGCAAGGTTCACACCTGGATATCGGCTCAGCGATATGTACATGAAAAGGTTACCCGTGACCTTCAACCATACTCTTTATGGTTCCCTTATCAGCCCATCCCCTTTCCGAAATGGGTCTAGTCCTTTTGACTAGTGACCTCTCTTAAAATCAAAGAGCTCTTTTGAAGTTCATGAAGAGCCTGGCTCTTCCTTCCTCCAGGCTGTGTCCCATCCAGCTCTCAGGAATGCAGCAATCCACAAATCTGTCTGGGGGAACCCTCTACCATCCCCATGTACTGTACCCTTCACAGGCGCACACACAACCCAGCACAAACACACAACCGTGCACTAACTCATACGGTATCACTTCACAGGAACACATACATTCCAGCACGCGCACGCACCCCTCGCACTGTCCGTCATGGCATACAATACAATGTAGGCCAAAAGGGAGTTAAGGACAAAGCAGCAGAACTTTACCAGAGTAGGCCAGGAGGCACCACTCCCATGACACAGGTAAAAAGGACATGTTCACTCAACTGATCACTAAAACTTATAACACGGTATGCAGCCGGGCTCGTACTACCGAACTCCTGGTGGAGGCAGTAGCCTTCCACCACTTGAGGGTAGTGCTTGGAGTGCCCCTTCCAGTCTTAGCAAGACCGCAATCCATGAGACAGGCCTATGTCATGGCACATACGCATGATCTGTGTTCGCCCATGACCAAAAATTGTTACCAAGAATCCAGATATCAACAGAGCTGGGGCACCCAGGGCACAGGCACACATACATTACGCAAGGGACTTTACTGTCCCAACAGTATAGTACTGAAATAATTTAATGCTTTTCACATCCCGAGAGCCCTAAAGTTCTCTGTTGATTGCCGAGTAGCTACTCCATGTGTATAATTTAGAGAACACTTTATGACCAGGAGGTCACTGAATACCTTTCATTTTTATCGGCTTCCTAGCTGCTCTTCTGTGTATGATTGAAAGCATGTTGGTTGTAGATTGGCCTGTGAGGGGAAAAATAAAGTATTGTGTGAGAGGACTGAAGTTTTCCCCTTCCGTGGTAAATGAAATGCTGATTTTAAGAAACCGTGCCAACATAGTGCAGTGTATTATACATACTCTTATGCATTATTTTATTTCTATGTTCTGAAGCACCAAAAGCTGATTAGGCAGAGCTTTTTAAATAAACTCGAAAACCTTTGACTTGACTAATTTGGTCTTTTCCCAATGGCACTGGCCTCACTTTAGGACTCATTTATAAGACTTTTTCATATGTACTGCCTCGATCCTACGACATGTCCCACAATTTATCCATCTACTCTTCTCTGTGATACTGCTCCATCTTTTTATCTTGGTAGTTCTTTCTCCACACTGGGCCCTTTGTCTAACTTATGCCCTTCAAGTGGAGTTACTCCATTTTGCAACCCTCCCCTGTAGGATACTGCTGACTCTGCGCACATCCTCTCCAGCGGTAGTGTCCTCAGCTCCTAACCCCCTGTACCATCTACTGAGTCTTCTCTGCACCTTAACGTTACCTTCTCCGTGTTCCTATCACCTACTCGGACTCTTGTATACCTCCAATTAGTATTGTCCCTACACTTGAACGACATTCACCTATCCCAGATCCATTGGGCCCCATCCCCCTTAATCTGGCAGCCCTTCCCCTCCATTCCATTTGGTGCTTTTCTAGCAATATGGCCACTGGAATTATGTCATTCTGTGGCATTCTCTGCATACGTGTAATTTGCCGTATTTGCTATATAATCAATCCACAATCTGCTACACAATTTGCAGATTGTATCTAAAAAAAAATTCCATCTCAAACAGAACAAAAGTTACTAAAATTGTGGCCAAAAGTTTTGCTGAGCAACAGAAGACACTTTGCAAAGGTTAACAGGTCATCTTTTATTTGCCGATTGCTATGCTTGGGTTTTAAATTGATAGGAGTGAGGTGAAACCGTTACCCAGATAATGTTAGTGTGTATAAGGGACAAAACAATGAATACAAAAACAAAATAAGCCTCATTATGCTGTATCATTTATTCAACCATGACTCGTATTTCAGTCGCCCCAGCTGCACAATTCCTGAAGGCCTGTCTAGGAGTCTCTCCCCCTCTCAAGAGTAAACCCCTTTCAATCGCCCCTTTGATAGTCCTCTCTCTAATTACTGCTGTCTCATGAGGCCTCTCTATAACAATCTCATAGTATCACCTATTAATTATTCCTTTCTCTCATGGTAAAGCTACGCTGTATTCAGATGTACACCCTCTCAGCTAGAAAGTGCCTTGTTCATAGGCTCCATCTCCCCCAGAAGTTTTGCCTCTCCCACTTTACCAGTACTCCCACACTTTCGACCAACACTAACCCCCACCCCAAAAAACAAAAAAAAAAAAACGTATTACCCCTCTTCTCCTTGAATTACTGAACCACCAAAACCAGATAGGTCTACTCTCCTTCCAAAGATATACACATGTTTCTCTCCCAGTGGTACTGCCCATCCAACTTTTAGGTATCATGTCTTTATGGCACCACTTTTTCCGTTCGCTGCCTTAACATTCACCTCCCTCATACTTGTGGTACTGCCCCACTAAACTGTTCTTCTTGCCTATGCGACTCCCTCTCCTGCTCTCCTCCCCAGCAGTACTTACTCATACAACAACCAGTTCCTTCCTGGCATTAAAACATTGCATCTAATAAAGGTGGGTGAACCACTGCAAGCTCAAGCCTGGCTCGGGCTCAAATCGAGGCACTTCATGCACCAAGAATTAAAGACAAAGCATGAACCTTTAAGGTAAAACAGGAGCAAGGAGATACCCATCTAGCCACTGAACTGTACAACGTTAAACAAGACAACCTGGACTCACTGCTGGCTTCCCCGATTGATCAAATTGTGTGACCCTAAACAAATATTTTATTCCACTGAGCCTCCTTTGTCTTCATTATCACAGATGAGAGCACTTTCAAATATGTGACTTCAGGATGTGCTTGTGTTTAAGTTTGTGTTTTGTTAATAGGAACAGGCCACGGGAGCAGAGCTAACTGGCCTTGTTCTAGTGCGGCTCTTCAGCCACACCACTGATCTGTCATAATCGGCTGTGCGGTGGCCCAACCAGCTGCCTAAAATCAATGCCTGCTGTTTCCCGCTGCCTTCATGGACCCTCGGCGGCAGGGGACCTTCATACCCAGCGAGGTAGCCCGAAAATACTAACCCCGCTGCACCCTGCCAACATGGCGCCTTAGAGCTTTCTTGCGCCCTGGTGATCCACTAAAGGGAAACAAGCATTGGCAAAGCCAATAGGTCTTGCATTTGAGCAGGGCCGGACTGGCTACCTTAGGTCTTTCCTTAATAAACAATGCAAAACAAAATGTTTTAAAAAGTAGGCTTTAACACCTTGACCGCGGCGCGAATTCCGCCGCGGTGCTGGTTAAATAATGAGTGGGCGTGTCTCGGACGGCCCCCGGCCGTCCTCTGCACGCGCCCACCGTGACGTCAGACGGCCGGGGGCCGTCCGATGCATCGAACGGGTTAAAGCCATTTGTTTTGCATTGTTTATTTAGAAGCGCCTGCAGTTACCCAGCAACAAAATCGCCCCCTCCGCAGTGAACCTGGGCCCCACTCTGCCTCCCCAGCAAAAAACTCCCGGTAGCCAGTCCGGCCCTGCATTGGAGGACTAATGGTTTTGACACTGCTTTTTGGCAATGTTGTACAGAATCTACAAAAAACATTTTTTGCCAATGTCGTGCAGCACATGCCAAAAGAAGAAAAAAAATAAAACTGGTCATGGCATGCGCAAGGCATATTCTCAAGCTTATGAATGAATTAGTGAATTTCTAGAGCACACAGCTACTACAAGTGTGTCCCGGCACTAAGGCAGACGGCCAAACAGGAGAATATCAACCAACCTACAGTTTTAACAAATGTGTTTTCAATTGCTTTCAAAATAGGTTGTGCTCTAGGATGCATCCGAGTGGAAGAGGGAGCTCGTTCCACTACTTGGTTGCCAGAACCGAGCAGGCTGAACTGCCCCATTTCTTTCATTTGGTGTAGGGAATAGCCAGCAACCACACAGAATGCGAACGCAAAGGTCTTTTAGGATAGTATTCGACAATCCTGTTGGACGGGTATTTGGGACCAGCCTTGTAAAAGGCAGAATGTGCCACAGACAATGCTTTAAAAATAATCCTTTTTTTCACCGGTAGGCAGTGAAATTGGTTACAGTAGTGGGAGATTGAGGCACGTTTGGGGAGTTTAAACAAAAGGCGAATTGCTGTGCTAGTGTGTGATGAGATATGCATCTTTGTATGCACGCTGGTATGAAATGACATGGACACTTTTTTTTTGTCAATCCAGTATGCATCAGTAAATAAAAAAAATAAACTGTAGTAGTGTGAAAGCGATTAACCTCCAATGAGAACATCCAGCTGAAATTGAAAATAAAATTAATGTGAAACTATATAACAAAGGACATTGAAGGAACAATAATTAAAACATTCTGTATGAACAAAACAGCAGAATGCCAGATTTGCCCAGATCAGACCACGCAAGTTTTAAATAAGATTAAGATAAGCATTTAAACGCAAAAATCCCAGAATCAAAAATTCAATTTTTAAAACAAAGCCATTTGGCTTCTCATGGAAGCCTGAAACTAGCAACAAATGTAAAAGCAGTACTAGTTCTGTTATGTCTAGAGAACGTACAGAAATGTGCATACGTAATCAATACAGTAAGAAAGCATGGTATAGGCGTCAGATAAAATGTCACTATGTGTTTGCTGACCCATGTGACTAAAAGAAAAACTATATCAACTATAACTCTCACCCCTGTGCCTTCTTGGCTGCTGCAAGTACATTTTGGGTGCACATTGTTATATAGCAATAGCTTTAAAAGAATTGTCTTATAAACAAATGAATTCAGCTGTGCATGTTACCGTCATAACTTCTTCCCAGCCCTCTCACCTATATAGAGAGACACAGTAATTAACCCCTTTGGTGCTGATGACGGAGCGGTTCCGTCATGAGCCACGGTTGGCGTGTGCCGATGACAAAACCGCTCCGTCATGGCACCCACCCTTCTGGGAAGCGCTGGCGCTCCCCCAAGGGTAGCCGATTTAGCCCCCACAAGGGGGATGGCAGCGGAAGAGTTTCCGCTGCCACCCCCGACCCACCCCATGGGAATCCGACGTCAGCGCGCACAGCGCGCGCGGACGTCATCAGGAAGTCCCAGACGCTCTGGAAGCCATTTGCTTCCAGGCGTCGGAGGGAACAAGGTAGGTTTCCTTGTTCCTGGGAGGGTTTGCACAATGCATCGAGGCATCGGGGGAGAGGAAAGAGATTTTCCTCTCCCCTGATGTCTCTTTGCAGGGCATTTTTGCTTAACGATCGCGCACAGCGTCGCGATCGTGCAGCGGAAATGCCCCCACTAGCACAAGGGATTAGTTTTATTTAAATGGAAGCGATCCCTTGGGCAAGCGTCACTTCCAAAGGGGAGCATTTTTTTCTGGATGTTCTTCTGCGCCCCCCACCCCCGGGGGCAAATCGGCCCGTTTTTTCGGCCGGGCAGAAAACCCCACTAGCCACCAGGGTTTGTTATAGGGCAATAATTATTTAGATGGAAGCGACCCCTTGAGCAAGGGTCGCTTCCAAAAGGGAGCATTTTTTTCTGGATGTTTTTCTGCCCCACCTGGGGCAAGGGTCGCTTCCAAGGGGGTTAAATTATGTTTGTGTATTTTCTGCCCCCCTACAGATCTGTCCCTTTTTTTGGTCTTTCTGCCCTAGGTGGGAGGGGGGAGGCAGAAAACCCTACTAGGCACCAGGGATCTATTTTTTTTGGAAGGGGGGGCAAATATCGGTCTTCTGTTTTCTGCCCCACCTGGGGGACAGATTGGCCTGATGTCTGATAATCTCTTGCAGAGCCGTCATATGCCAAACCAGGTTGAATATCCTGGAGACAATCGAATATGACCCTGATCAACAATTCCTGATCACGATTGACATTGAGTCTTTGTACACGAGCATACCCCAGGAGGCCACGCTGGTGGCAGCAGCGCGGGCACTGGGGGCATGTGAGTGGTTTTACGATACTCCGCAATCTTTTGTACTCCAATGCATTGAGATAGCCCTGACGAGAATTTTTTTTACGTACGAAGACCAACTGTACCTCCAAGTGTCCGGTACTTCGATGGGGGCAACTTTTGCCCCCAGTCTGGCCTGCATTTATGTGGGCCAGTTTGAAGCTAATTACATCAATCACTCATCTAATCCCTTCCAGAATAACATCTGTCTGGAAGAGATTTATAGATGATGTGCTGTGCATTTGGTCTGGTCCCGAGTCGAGCCTCAATGAGTTTCTGGACTGGCTCAATGGTCTTGATGAATGCCTTAAGTTCACATGGAACATCAGTAGAAATACAGCTACTTACCTTGATTTGGATATCTGTGTAGTAGGAAATCAACTTTGCACCAATGTGCATCAGAAACCCACAGATAAAAACTCTCTCCTGCACTACAGTTCGTTCCATCCCTGAGCTCTCCGGGATAATTTACCCGTAGGTCAGTTCCTGCATTACCGCAGGAACTGTAGCTCTACCCAGATATTTGCAGAACAGGCAGCTGAACTGGCAGTTAAACTTGAAAATCGGGCATACCCAAAGAAAGTAGTCAACAGAGCTAGGAAGAGGGCGCTCAATACACCTAGAGCAGCCCTCTTGGAGAGGAATGCCAAGGAGAAAGGGGACTGCCTACCGGTAGTTACTACATTTGATCCCCTTTCTACGGAAATACGGCAGATCATTAGGAAGCATTGGCCGTTGTTGAGCACAAATAGTTTTGCAATGCCACCTCCAAGGTTTGTTTTTAAAAGATCAAGAAATCTGCGTGATCAGTTGGTGCATACACGCCCAACCCAGGAGTTAAAAACCTCGGGGCTCCCATCGGGACATTATCCATGTGGTGGGTGTTCTGTATGTGAACTCACAGGGGCGATTAAAAGTGTTCAACTGGTAAATGGTAGAACGTGGCATTTGAACAAATTTACCAATTGTAACACATCAACTGTTATCTACAGACTGACATGCCCATGTGGGCTGCACTATATCGGATTGACATCACGAAAGATTAAGATCAGAATCCAAGAACATCTAAGTACCCTTAAAGATGGCAAACTGACTACACGCCTGGTGGGCCACTTTCAAGAACAGAAACACCACTACAAAGATATTAGGTGGGTTGTATTAGAGAGAGTGTTGGGAGACACATACAATATTGAGAATAGACTTGCCACCAAAGAGGCCCGTTGGATTTAAAAGGAGCGGGTGGACCAACAGGGCCTGAACGATGTCATTGAATGGAACAAGGTGGGGACTTCCACTTAGATGAATTAAGTCAGTGGTGCCAATAGTTCTTCTGTATAATAAGAGTATGTGTGATTAATGCACACTGTAGCACTATTCTCGTGGGGGCACAATGGTAGAGTCAACCTTAGAAAGCCATTGTAGTATGCGAGTAGAATCGGCATACTAGTAAGTCCAATAGACCGCCAATGATTGATTGGAGCTGGCGGCGCCAGGAGAATAATAGTGGTCCTGTTCACAATTGTATATATATACGAATCCAGCTTCTTTTTAATCTCGTTGCTGTGATCTTCCTTTGTTAAAATCAAATTCTTTTTATAAAAAATGTTTTCTTTTGAAATCACTTTTCTTTTTTTTAGTCACATTTAAATATGTTTGCACCATTCAAAGATGGCGCTCATACAAGTGGTCATGTGATCGCTTCCAACCGGAAGATGGCGGGTGTTGACGTGCGTCCGTTATGAAGCGTTTATACAGACCCCGAAAGCAGAGAATTAGTGAGCGCGGAGTCTAGAAGCCGGACGCTAATCAAATACCGGTAAGCTGGGAGTAGTAGACTTGCGGTGTGAGTACGAGCGAGTTGGGTCCAAGGGCGTTGGGATGTTAATGCAAGCATTTGTCCCGGGGACAATGGGTGTTTTACAAGAGGCCCGCATCCAAATAGGAACATGGAGGTTGACACCTATTTTAAATGTATCTGGCGTGTGAGCAGAGTGAATCAAGGACTACACTGTATAAAACACCATGGGTTTTTCAACAGTGACTAAGATTTATATCTTCCTTCAGGTTGACAAAGAGCAACCGTAATAATTACATGTGGGTGTTGTGGACGCTTACACACCCCCAGGAAAGGTGGCTGCTGGTATGCAAGGTGTGGGCAACCACCGGGTAAATATTCCGTAGATGTGAGCAATGAGTCAAACAAATACACGCTTTGCGTGGAGTGATTTTAATCGTGTGCTGTGCCTAACTTTGTGTTATGTGTTGTCTGTGTTTATTGTCCCCAGGTACATTATTTAACTTACAGTGTGGCGAGGACTGACCCCTAGCCCTGAAGAAATTGCCGGAAATTTGTTATAAGGCAATGAAACATGTTGGCTTTCCATAAGAACTGATGGAGTGCGATAGTAGGTCTTGTTTTTAAATTGAGCAAACACACGGCAGTGATTAAAATTGATGGTTGTGCCAGTGACTGTTTAGCTCGTTTTTAGTTTGTGAAAGCAAAAAGAAAAACCATTTTTTTGCTTTTACAGTAGGGGTCAGGATTGGTGGGCACAAATATTATTCGTGGTGTGTGTTTTACCTTCTTCACACTTTCAATTCATTTATGCACATTTTTTTCACATTTTCACTTTGGTCGCGGAGGCTGCCAATGATGATAATCGGAGCACACTGATGAGAACCTATCAGTAGCTCCCATGGTGTTTCGGTGAGGTGCCTTCACTACCTTTACACATTTTTTGTTGGATATGATGTGCAAATTTCTGAGTGTGAGAAACGTATAAAGTTCATCTATGTACTGGGGGCAGATACACTTGAGAAAGTTTTTTAATTTAGGGATAGGAGCACCCAGTGTGTACAGCATTGAATAGCTGGTACCGAAGGATTAGAACCAAGATGTGGTTTGGGGTATGCTCATGATGTTTATCGCGGTTTAGAGCAGGTTCTGTGTTTATGATTATAGAGTTTGAGTGGAGGGCGACCTGCGCTATATCCCTCTGTAGCTCCTTTTGTGAAGGATATGCCAAACCAGGATGAAGGGTGAATATGAGGGGTGGGCTACCTTACCATGAATATCCAGTCCAGGGATCGACAACCAGGTGTAGATGGGTAACCCTTCCAGCAAATGCAAGACATCCACCCTCTCAGCGCACAAAGCTGTCCCGAGCCATGGCAGCGGCCACTGTAACTGAACAGCCGCATAGTAGTTCATAATTGGGCGCACCAAGCCACCCTCATGAAGCGGGCTATACAATCGGTCAAGAGCAACCCGCCACCGACCCGTACCCCAGATCAGTTCTACGAAAAGTGAATTGAGATCCACGAAGAAACGCGCAGGAAGAGCGAGTGGTAGGGCTGAAAAATGATATAACAGCCACGGTTATATCAGCATTTTAGATATTGCCACCCGGCCCAACGGAGACAGTGGGAGAGATGTCCAGAATGGTATAGATTGACGCACTGAGCTTAGCGCCCTATACACATTCCCCTCCAAGAGATCACTGTCAGTGTGGTATATCTGTATGCCCAGATATTTGAATGTGTCAAATTGCCACTGGAGTCGAGACTAGGGCAGTCCACTCCTGTGAAGCTCCGGGATCGGACGAAGGGAGAACAGGCAGGACTTGGCCCAGTTCACCTTTAGGCATGACATCGCCCCAAAATCATCCAACAGTGTCATCACCGTCAAGAGTGAGTCACAGACATCACATAGGTTTCTCAGAGCGTCATCTGCATATAAGGAGACTAAGTGATGAGCTCCATGCACCTCAATCCCCACCCTCTCGCCCACATGCGCAGCTGACAGGCCAACGGTTCCATGGTCAAGGCAAAAATCAACGGTGACAGAGGGCAGCCTTTCTGGTGTTCCGGTGAATGTCAAACCGGTCAGATATCAGTTGCCTCGTCTTGACTCTCGCACCTGGACGCCTATAAAGGCTCTGGAACCAGCCCAGGTATCTCGTTCCACGTGCATTTCCTCTAGTGTTGCGAGGAAGTAGTTACAGCCCAGGGTATTGAAAGCTTTTTCGATGTCGAGCAACATCGCCACTGGCGCCCCTGCTTCCCACTAGTTAGCCCTTATTAGCCGAAGAAGTCGGTGGATATTGAGGAAGGTGCTACAGTTGGGCAATAACCTGTTTTGATCCACATGGACCAACGTACTGACCATGGGGAGGAGTCTATAGTCAAGTTTCAACAGTGAGAGTGGCCGGTAGGATCGAACATCCAGCGGGCCCCGGTTTGAGAAGGACCACTATCTGGGCCTCATGAAGAGTGTCAGTGAGGTGTCCTCATTCTCGCACTTCATTATAGACCTCCAGTAATTTTGGTGTTAGGATCACGCTGTAGGCAGCATAGTGTTCTATGGGGAGGCAGTCAGTGCCCAGAGTCTTGTTACAAGCAATTTGGGAGATGGTCATACGGATCTCCACCAGCTGGAGAGGCACATCCAGTTCTGCCCTCTGTAGCTCATTCAGGCGGGGGTGGCAATCCCCGTAGGTAACCGTGCAATGCTGTCCAGGATGGACCAGTCAACGCTGCATGGAGGGATATATAGAAATTCATGAAGGCGACACTAATATCCTCTTGGGTATTAAGGATTGCGCCCCCATCTATGGGTGGCCGTGATTAGTCAGCGCGTACCAGTCACGCGAGCATCCTAACGGAGCGGTCACCCTCTCTATGCAGTCGGATAAGGTGCTGTTAGAAGGTGGTTCTGACCATCCGATCCGACCGGATTTTCGCTATTTGAACACCTAATTGTTGAGCTTTTACTGTGGGAGAGCCTCATAAGTTGGGACTCACCCACAGTGAACTCATGATGAAAGACTGCATATGGATTTTACCGGTGTCCCCCTGGTGAGAGTAGGCAGCTGCGCTGCAGCCGGAGTAAGGGGCACCGGGCTGGTTACATGTAGACATGTGTGTACATGCGCGCGGGGGAGATTCCTGGCGTGCGCAGCACAGGAGCAGGTACAGATAGAATGGTGTGGCAGGAATTATGCAGAGTTGGGTGGTGACAAGGAATAGGCTTTATACTATGGGAAGACACATGTAAGGGAAAGTCAGTGTGCTCTCCTATGAAGATGGGGACCACATGGGGTAGTTTTACTTCCCTAGGGCCTACAAATTCCAGACACGTACCAAAGTACATTGTAAGTTGTGTGAGAAGAAGTATTCTGCTGAGTCCTAAGCCATATCTGTACTGCTTATGGGTCATCCAGAAATGTCATATTCCTCTGACTCAGCTCATAACCAGAGCCTGCCTGGGTGTGACCCTGCCAGGCTGGATTAATGACCTTCCTCCGGAAACTGTAGCATCAGAGGCCTAGCCCTTCACTGCAAGCATTCCAAGGGCGCAGGTCTCCTCTCCAAGAGGGAGAGATTGTGGGTGGAGCTGCAGGTTATCCATCAGCAGCTGTCACCTGGTGCCAGGCACCAAGCTGCTCTGGAGAGAAGGCAGCAAGGGGGAAGGGGGCTTTCCAGAGACCATGTGGCATGAGACCCCTGGACGACGCCATTTTGAACTATCCAGAGGCCTGTGCAGGAAGGAGGGAGCAGGGGCCGAGAGGTGATGTGTCGCTGCAGGATAGGGCAGCACAGCCTTCCTGCCAGCCCCCTCCAAATTCTTTTAAAAGGTCTTGGACAGGAAGAGGAGCTCTCTCTGGGGAGCGGTCTGCTGAGGAAGACTGATGGGAGGAGCCAGCGACCACGATGGCCGCTCTGAGCTGAAGCTCCGTGGTGAACCAGCACTCCAGTATTTGGATCGGCGCTTCACTGCGTTCAAATTCCACCGCATTTGGAACGCTGCTGGCGGATCACACTGAACACAAAACCGTCTTTCTGCGATCCTGATCAGCCGAGATATGTGCCACGGAGTCCCCGTACGGGAGTGAGCTAAGATGGCGCCCGGAGGACTACGAGATCGCACTCGGAGGCCGAGAGCTGGGTACCGTGATGCCGCTAGTCTTCTGCTTGAACACCCGGTAGCGGCCTCTCCCCAAAGCGCAGTCCTGCCGGCTGGCCCCCCTGGGGGAGAGACTGCCTCTACGGAGAAACTGCCTGCCTGCCTGTACTATCAGTGAGATACGAATGCGGCCGGAGGGGGAGGGGTCCTCGAGTTCGACCTGCGGCCTTCCCGCTGCCGAGCCCATTCTGGGGATCGGGCCCTCGGCTGTGGGATCAGCGGACACTGTCGCTTGCTGTGCGCCACTCTACTGCGCGACAATCACCCCTCCATATCTGTGGCGGCCCTGCTTTAAATACTGATCAGGGAGCTTCCTCCTGCGCCGTCTTTGACGGCCTCTCCCTACAGCCCTGGATATTCTGTGGCACCGGAAACTCGCGGATGGGAGGGAGATTTTACAGCAGCCCACCTCTCTTTGCACAGCGACATTGCGGTTGAGCCCTGAGCCGCCCGGGGGCCTCCCACTATTTGGATCCTACGCACGTGGTTTGCACGCACTCCTTCACGCAAGGGCGGGGAAGTACCGCAGACTTTGGGGCTTGCTTCTACGCCCCCGCTAATCCAGGCATGGACATGAGGCGAGGATTTAACGGCGGCCTACCATTTTCCGGGAGCTGCATCACTATTGGCCCCTGAGACGCCCATGGTCCCCCTACCACTGGGATCATACACAGATGCCTAACACTCACTACTGCCGCTGGGAATGGGAAGATCGGCAGACTTTGAAACTGTTCCCTTCCACCTCTCCTCTCACCACTCTTGACCTGGGGGCGAGCTGGAGGATGAGGCGGACTGCGCTTCCCAATAACACCGTGACCGGTGATTTTGTTGGATCTATGACGATGCCCCCTGAGCGGAAACCAAAACTGTCTGTATTTACCACGGTGCCCGAGCAACCCTGGACGATGCCCTGTGGAGCTGTCCTATGCAGCTATAGAGGAGTTTGGCTCTGGTTCACCCCTCGGCCGTCACCTACCCAGCTGGACATCGGACATTGTTTTCCTCGTCTCCCAGTTGTGTTTCCTATCTGCATTCCTTACCCGTTTACCTTTCCCCCCCCTACCTTTCACTCCCCACAAGACGTGTGTCTTGGCTATGCTACGCGCTAATAACTCATTATTGTGTAATCTCATGTTTTTCTCCTATGTCTATACTTGGCTCCTGTAATTGATGTAACTTTGTAACCTGTAACTCGCTGATCCTCATGTAAAGCGCTCCGATACCTCCGGGTCTAGCCAGCGCTATATAAAAACTTTGTAAATAAAGACTGGTGCTGGAGCCTGGCGCCATGGGCAGTTGTAAGGAAGAACCCCCCCCCCCACCGACTGTCCCAGGACCCTGAATTGCGCCAAAAGGAGAGTCCAGGACCAGTGAGCAGATGCCTGGGCCTCTGCGCAAGGAGAAGAGAGGCACAGGAGGAGAGCCAGGGGAAAGGATGGCGCAGGGAGCCAGTGAAGACAGCTCCCTGCTGAGTTCACCCTCTTGGAGGCCAGGTGGGCGAAAGAAAGTGCTCCAGAAGGGTAGAGCTGGTCATCCGGAGCAAGAAGAGGCCAAAATGGTGAAAATCTGCCGCCTGAGGGCCGAGATACGCCCCCCAGAAGGTAGGCGACCATTGACCTCTGAAGAGGACCGATGACGAAGCGCGTGGGGCTCCGCCGCCGGTCTTAGATGTGCCCCCGGGGTGGGTAAAGTCCCGGGGGCTGCCCCCAGAAGAAGACGAGAAGCCGGGGAGCGCTCCCCGTGACGGTGCCAATAGAGTTGCTAGGAGCCTACCCTGGCCCTCGTAGAAGCGGAAGCCAGGGAGCACCATGCGCTCCCTGGGAAGTATTCCCCCAGGGGCCTGGGACCCCCAACTCCGGGCCCCGACGAAGTTGAAGTCGGGGAGCGCCGTCGAGCTCCCCGCGAAGGATTATGGGGTCCCGGATCCCCAACTCCGGACCCCCGGTGACTGGTGGAAGGAGGGGGGTGGGGGGGAGGGAGTGCCGTCTCACTCCCCCGCAGCGCGGGAAGCCAAAGCCGGGGAGCGCCGTCGCGCTCCCCGTGAAGACCTTCTAGGGGCCCGGGACCCCCAACTCCAGGCCCCAGTGCCCTCACACACCCCGCAGGATGTCATGCTTCATCATTGGGCCTGCTTCTCGACGGGCCGGCGCTGCAATGCCCGACGGGCACCCGCAAAGGGGCTCTTTGGCGGAGATCTTTTGGGATGACGCCGTTGGGTGAGTGCGGGTGTGTGGGCTGGGTAGTGCAGTGAGTGTGTGAATTAAAATAGGTCTAGGGCAGTCCAAACTAATGCGTTTATTATCAGGGAGCACTAGCCTAATTAAAAGTAATGGGCCCCAACTGGATATGATGATCCTATAGGGCTAGTGTGGTGCTATGGGTCGACATGTTTCGTGACGGGTTAGCCCCTAAACGGGTCTGGTGGCACTTCTTCAGGGCCAAGGCAGTACAACGAGCGTCCGTCCTACCCTTGCTCCGGGCCCCGAGCAAAGGTAGGACGAACGCTAGTTGTACTGCCTCCCTGCCATCAGAGCAACGACGTGCTCTGCAATCCCCGTCAGTTTTTGACCTAATCATTACGGGTCTTTCACCCCGGTATAATTCCACCTGGGGTTTTCTACTGCTTCTGGTTATCAGTGATGAATATCTGAACGAGGCCCGCGGTAGTGCTCTAACACGGTTCTTATTACACTCTTGGTCCTGAAGAAGTGCCACCAGACCCGTTAGGGACTAACCCGGCACGAAACATGTCGACCCATAGCACCACACTAGCCCTATAGGATCATCATATCCAGTTGGGGCCCATTACTTTTAATTAGGCTAGTGCTCCCCGATAATAAACACATTAGTTTGGACTGCCCTAGACCCATTTTAATTCACACACTCACTGCACTACCCAGCCCACACACCCGCACTCACCCAACGGCTTCATCCCAAAAGATCTCCGCCAAAGAGCCCCTTCGCGGGTGCCCGTCGGGCATTACAGCGCCGGCCCGACGAGGAGCAGGCCCAATGATGAAGCATGACATCCTTCGGGGTGTGTGAGGGCACTTTTTAGAAAAGACCTTCCTTTCCCTCCCCCCCCTTAGGAACTGCATACTCATTGTGTTTCTCACTATCCATTTGGAGCATGTGTGCAGGACCTGCTTAAACATAGCTCCTGGTTCCTCTTGTTTGAGACTCCCTCTGGGGAGGTCCAGGATGAGTCTGGCTGCAGAATTGTATGGTCTAGAGTCTTCTGAGGAGCTAGGTGGAGAGGTCGCTGCAGAAAACGTTGCCGTAGTTGTGGCGGCTGATGACAAGGGCCTGGGTGACGGTCGTTCTGTGGTTGGCTGGGATCCATCTGAAGATTCTGCGGAGCATGCGAAGGGTGTGGAAGTAGGAGGAGGTGACTGCGTTGACTTGTCATTTGATGGTCAGTTCGCTGTCGAGGATGATGCCTAGATTGCGCGCATGGTCTGTTGGTGTGGGTGATGGTCAGAGTTCTGCTGGCCACCAGCTGCGGTCCCATATTGAGATGTTCTTCCCGAAGACTAATACTACTGTCTTGTCGGAGTTGAGTTTAAGGCAGTTGTCTCTCATCCAGTTGGCTACATTGGTCAAGGCATCGCAGAAGTTAGTTCTGGTGGTGGAGGGGTCTTCGGTGAGTGAGAGGATAAGTTGAGTGTCGTCTGCGTAGGAGAATATGTTGAGGCCCTGGGATCTGACAATGTATGCGAGGGAGGTCATGTAGCTGTTGAACAAGGTGGGGCTGAGGGATGATCTTTGGGGTACACCACATATGTTGTCCTTGGGTTCGGAGGTGAAGGGGGCAGCCGGATGCTCCGTGTGCATCCTGTAAGGAAGAAAGCAATCTATTTGAGAGTGTTTTGCTGTATGCCGATGTTGTAGAGTCTGTTCATGAGGGTGTGGTGGAATATGGTGTTGAACCCAGCAAAGAGGCCGAGGAGGATCAGGGCCACTGTCTCTCCGCGTTCAAGGAGTGTTCTGATGTCTGTGAGAGCGATCAGTGCTGCTGTGGTGATGGTGTTTATGATGCTGGTGAGTTCCGTGCTGATGGGGTTAGATCGGAGGTTGAAATTACTGCAACATTTCTGCATTACCTTCAACATTTCAGATGAGCAAAAGCGTTTCTCTTGCTCAGCCATTAAAAATGTCCCCCTTAATAGCATATTTTATTTTATTTGTTTATTTTATTTTTATTTATTTGCAGAGTTTTATATAGCGCTGGCTAGACCCGGAGGTATCAGAGCGCTTTACATGAGGATTAGCGAGTTACAAAATTACGTCAGTTACAGTTAGTATAACATAGAGAGAAAAAACAAAACTGTGTTACACAGTAACATGAGTTACTAGAGCATAGCTTAACATATACACACATCCTATGGGGTATAGAAGGAAGAGGGGAAGAGTAAAATGGGGTTGGAATGAAGATCAGGTCAGGAAAGATCGGCAAGGGGGAAAGTAATTCAGGAGAACCAAAAAGGCAAAGTGAAAGTCAAACAAGCCGGCTGATTCGTCGGAAGGCGGGGGAGGAAGGAGACACGGCGGAGAGACGAAGGAAAGTCTGTCCATTGTCCGGCTGGGTAGGTGACGGCCGAGGGGGTGAACCACAGCCCATCTCCTCTATAGCTACTTAGGTAGCTCCACCGGGCATCGGCCAAAATTGCTAGGTCTGCTGCCCCGCTATCTGTAGGGCCCTCATTACGATTCTTGTCAGAGGTGAGTGATGTTGAGACACTTCGCTCTCGAATTCTTAGTTTTACATTGCCATTACAAATTCACGACTACCAGTCCCAGAATACAAATCGTTGAGCTACAGCGCTAGGAATGGCTGCATGTCCAGGTGTGCTGCTGTCTAGCAGTACACCCCGTCTGTCACCCCAGATATAGCATACCTTACTGCCCATCACCCGGCTCGAATTCCAAATATATTGTTGGTGTTCTTCTCCAAAATAGGTCATCAATTGCCGCAGGTCAGGTTTGAGCAGATAAGTCATTTGTCCCGCGTGACATGGTTTAAGTTTGTACAAAGATTTTATTACACCCCTGTCAAACTGGACAGATTTGGTCTGAGGGAAGAGGCAAGTGGCCTCCGGTGCTGCGAGGAGGCAGCTGATTTTATGCACTTATCATGCAGACATCCTGATATATAAAAAGATTTTGGATCAACATTTTCATGAACTTGGTAAAATGATAGATACCAATAATGAGCATGACACTATTTGGTTATTTGAAAACTACATCTGTACCGACTTGTAAATACACTGCACTACTATTTTGTTGTTGTTTTTTTTAGTTTTATTTAGCACGAACTCGACCCGAAGATATCAGGTATCAGAGCGCTTTACATGAGCACCAGTTTCGTTACAGATGGACACATTCAGTTTTGTTAGGCGCTGGGAGATTAAGTGATTTACCCAGAATCACAGGATGTTGAGCGTCCCTGCCGAGACTCGAACCCGGTTTCAGCTTCGAGGTCGACCGCTCTAGCCGTAAGGCTACAAGTAGTAATGTGATGGGACAGGGGCCTTCTTCCTACTATTGGCGACTCTGTGAAGGATCTAATACATTGCAATATCGCGTTAGGTAACTTTAGCATGCTCATGCCAATTATATCTAGGCCTAGAGACACATTGGCCCCACTGCCATCACACATGGTGCTGTGCACCTAGGATGGCTGGCCTAACTGGCGGTACCTGTACAAGAATTACAGCAACGTAATATGCAGTTACATGCATTATCAAATTATTGCCGGTCTCGTGACTTTGATAATACCATGTTTAGTCCACCTTGCCTGTGATGCCTACTTGAGGATGGCACTATAAACCCCCTTTAGTTTCCGGTTGTTTCTCTTTGTTGAAATAAAGTTATAAACAATATATAAGAATAGTTCACATACAAGGTACATGACAACTGGCTTGCCTCTTAGTTCACTAATGGTATAGTCGTCATCGGAGGGGAGCGAAGGAATAATTCTAAAGTCACGTTAAAAAAAACTATCACTCAATGCTGTAGTTTGATCTGATATGTTAAGGTGAAACGCTTCCGTGTGTTAAAGAAATACAGTTTTGAAATCTTTAAGACACTGTCACACTTCTACATGTTACGTGTTGCATGATTTACATGCCGAACATTATCAAGGATAATCTCGCGCATGGGCTCTTAGAGCCAAGCTAGACATTTGGCTAGAATCTCCTCATTAATTTACATTGGCTCGCCCAGACGCCCACCCCTAGCCTATATCAACCCCATCTTCCTCTTCGCTGCCGTTTCGTATTTTATGTCACTCCCTTCTGGCACTGCAGTGACAACTCTCACTCTCTCCAGTGCCTTTCCTTCCTCTGGTGTTGTTTATGCTCCATGGGCCTCTTACCTGTCTCCTCCTCCTCTCCCCGGAGCTTGGGGCTGTTGCCTGCCTCCTCTGTTGCTCCCTCTCCCTCTTCCCGGCCTGGTCATACTCCGCTCCCCCCGCGGGTGCTGGCGTTGGTCAGGCAGGGGGCTGCAACATGTCCCGTGGGGTGTCCCTCGTCAACCCCGGCAGCTTCCTGACTTCAGAGCCCGGCTTCCTCCCTCACAGGCCTCTCTCTCCCGGCAGGCAGCGCTGCTTGCCCCTCTGTTACTGGACAGAGCGCGTGACGCAACACAACACGCAATCCCACCAACCACCGCCGGCTGATTACTGTCAGCTCAACAGTTTACGTTAACGGGGCGGCCCACTTATGCAGCCAGCCATGTTTAGATGGTTACTATCTAAAATCAACCAATTGAAAAAAAGGGGGCTGGGCCTCGGAACTGAGCACGCGAAACGAAAGGCCATTTTATGCCGACGGTCATGTTAAAATCAGGCAAACAGTGTTAGACTCATGGTAGTTTGTATTCATGCATTTTTATGTTAGGACTGTTGTATATTGCTGTACCTCACAACAGAACTCTGTGATCTAGAGAGCTGGGGAGCTGTCAATGCGGACAGGGTCCGTAAAGTGATCGTCATCAGTACACGTTTTCGCTTGCGGGGTAAGAGTATATTTGCGTGTTTCTTCCCGTTCAGATCCCTAACTTTAAAGATTAAGCAGCAGGTGCGCATATTGACATGTACAGTTGTATAGTTTGATTTTAGTCTCTTACAAATGGTTTCTCACTGACTTGGTTAGTTGCGTTTTGTTTACCATCTCTTCGTTGATCTAAAAATATTACCATGCCATTTGCCGTAGTGAACACGACGCTGCATTTTACCTCGGAGGGCTGCATCGCTAGTCACTCTTTTGCGTGTATGGACGAAAGGAGGACTTTCGTTTTGGAAGACAGGTGATGCTAGACACAGAAGAAGGACCACACAGGTAATATTGTTGTGTATGGGATTTCATGGCATGCCATGCCAACATTTTGAACCTGGCAAAAGGGGGATTTTGAAAATAAATTAGGGGAATGTAGGAACCATAGTTGCCTCAGGTAGAGTACTATGTTTAGCCTCCCGTCCACGCTCTCCTGTCCACGAATGTCTTTTCCCAACCGTTTCCTCCCAGCTGCCAATCCTTAACATTCTAATGTCAGCGTGCGATATTCCACACGCACAGGCACTTGAGGAGGAAGGAAGAAGAGAAGGGAAAAACCAAGGGGAAACAATAAATGTATAAAGGGTTATGTTTTAATACTGCATAACGATATAAGATCTTCGCTCTCTCTTTGAGAAAGTTAATCCAGTACCTAATCCTTGAATCTAACTGGCATGCCTACAATTAATGAGGTTCGGCCACTCAACACATTTTTACCTCTGTTCGGAACATTCAGTGGGGATCCAACAGGCTCTAGAGACATGGTCACCCAGGTGGTGATTGCACAATTGGTAGAAAGTCTGCTTTGTGGGGAGTTATTGCCTGTGTCGAATCCCACACCTTCATCACTTCTAATATTGGATAAGGGTTCAGGTGCCTTACAATGGGTAGAAACGTGTGCCCCATTTGAAACATTTCACCAGTTCCTAGTTTCCAGCATTATAGCTATCCCTGAGGATTTGATTACCCGCATTGGGACCACCGAACTTGTCGCCACCGAGTAATGTGGGTGCTTAATTCTGAGCATGTCACAAACACATACTCTGCTTGGAGTCACCGCTTTTCTCTGATCATAGTATTGTTTGATTTTGGACTGTTTCTTTTTAACAGCATTGTACATTGTTTCCTTTTTGTTAGCTTCATCTATATTGACACCCCTTGCCCTTCCTTTGAACCAATGAGGCTGTAGCTTGGTAGAAGTATTTCTACCCTTCATTAATTCATAATGGGTTCTATTAGTTACACTATAGGGGGTGGTACAGTATGCCTAAAGATGAGTTCTTAGGGCGTATCTTACAGGTAAGTTGCCTTTTAAGGCCAATTGTATGGTTTCCTTTATTATGCGGTTTGCTCTTTCAGCCTGCCCATTACTTCAGGGATGATATAAAGAGGAACTGCAATGCTCAATACCAGAAAACTTAATACATAAATCAGACATTTTACTGAAATAAATTGTGTTCCGTTGCCACTCACCACATGTTTAGTGAAACCCTCTTGTGAGAACACTTCTTTAAAAAAATCCAAAATGCCTTTGGTAGTTGAGCAATTTAGAAATTCTCACTCAATCTATTTATATAATAGTCTATCATGACTGCGGCATAAAACATGTTAGGGGACAATCTATTCATAGGTCCAGTTAGGCCAACTCTTACCTTCAGCCAAGGCCTCTCAGGAAGTGTGACCGGTGTGAGTGGACATGAGCACACAGTCATGGTTTTAGCAGCATCCTTACACAACTAGCATCCATGCACAAACATGTCCACATCATGATCCATTGATGGCCACCAATACTCCATTACTATCATCTTTTTGGTACCAGTCATACCTTTGTCTCGTTCGTGGGCCAAATCAACAAGGCAGCGGTCTTAATGATATGGGAGCCACTAGCATATCATTTCTTAGGATGACATCTTCCACTATGGTTTGTTCATTCTTCACCTTCCAGTCAGGGCTGCAATTCACATCAAATAACTTCTCTTTTGGCTAACCAGTAATAATGAAATAAGAAACAATAGAATACGCGAGTCATCAACAATAGCGATCATCCAATCCATTTTGCTTAGGATTTTCTCATCACCTGGCCCATTCAACAAGTATGCAACAGCAATGTCATCCTATATTTTACACATATAATTGTCACATGAGTCATCAACACTTGACATGCAAGATAAAAAATCAGCTGCTACATTCAATCAATCAATCACAGAATTTGTAAAGCGCACTACTTACCCGCGAGGGTCTCAAGGCGCTGGGGGAGAAAAAAAGGGGGGGGGGTGCTGCTACTAGTCGAACAACCAGGTCTTGAGTAGCCTCCTGAAGGTCAGCAGGTCTTGGGTCTGTCGTAGGCTTAGTGGAAGGGTGTTCCAGGTCTTGGCGGCGTGGTGGGAGAAGGATCTGCCGCCGGTGGTGGTTCTTCGAATGCGAGGGACGGTGGCGAGGGAGAGGTCGGCGGAGCGGAGTTGACGGTTGGGGACGTAGAAGAGGAGTCGTGTGTTGAGGTACGCTGGGCCAGTCTTGGGGAGTGCCTTGTGTGCGTGGATGAGGAGTTTGAAGGAGATTCTCCTGTCGACGGGGAGCCAGTGCAGGTTCCTCAGGTGGGGGTGATGTGGCTGTGGCGTGGTACATCGAGGATCAGGCGTGCGGAGGCGTTTTGTATGCGTTGCAGTCGCTTGATGAGCTTGGCCGGGGCTCCCGCGTAGAGGGCGTTCCCATAGTCGAGTCTGCTGCTGACGAGGGCCTGGGTGACTGTTCTTCTCGTGTCTGTCGGGATCCACCTGTAGATCTTGCAGAGCATGCGGAGGGTGTTGAAGCAGGAGGATGAGACTGCGTTGACTTGCTTGGCCATGGAGAGCGTTGAGTCGAGGATGACTCCCAGGTTGCGTGCGTGGTCGGTGGGTGTCGGGGCTGCTCCCAGCGTCGTTGGCCACCAGGAGTCGTCCCAGGCTGAGGGGTTGGAGCCGAGGATGAGGACCTCTGTCTTCTCCATGTTCAGTTTTAGTCGGCTGATCTTCATCCAATCGGCGACGGCCTTCATGGAGGTTGGATTTGGCGGCGAGGGGGTCCTTGGTGAGGGAGAGGATCAGTTGGGTGTCGTCGGCATAGGAGATTATGTTGAGGTCGTGCTGTCTGGCGATGCGTGCGAGCGGGTCCATGTAGATGTTGAACAGTGTTGGGCTGAGGGACGATCCCTGGGGTACGCCGCAGATGATCTCGGAGGCTTCGGATCGGAATGGTGGGAGGCGGACTCTCTGGGTTCTGCCGGCGAGGAAGGAGGTGGCCCATTCCAGGGCCTTGTCTCGGATCCCTGCGTTGTGGAGGCGTGCGCGTAGAGTGCGGTGGCAGACAGTGTCGAAGGCGGCGGAGAGGTCCAGCAGGATGAGGGCTGCGGTCTCACCGTTGTCCAGCAGGATGTTGATGTCGTCGGTGGCGGCGATGAGGGCAGTCTCAGTGCTGTGGTTGCTGCGGAACCCCGATTGGGATGGGTCCAGGATGCTGTTTTCTTCGAGGTATCGGGTTAGCTGCTTGTTGACGATCTTCTTGATGACCTTGGATGGGAACGGAAGCAGGGAGATGGGCCGAAAGTTCTTGAGGTCTCTCGGGTCCGCCTTGGGTTTTTTGAGTAGGGCGTTGATCTCTGCGTGTTTCCAGCTCTCTGGGAAGGTCGCGGTCTCGAAGGAGAGATTGATGATGTTGCACAGGTGGGGTGCGATGGAGCTGCTGGCTTTGTTGAAGATGTGGTGCGGGAGAGGGTCTGACGGGGAGCCGGAGTGTATCGTGCTCATGGTCTTGATGGTGTCCTCGATGTTCACCCTGGCCCAGGCTGGCAGGGGATCGTGGTTGATGGTGTGCGGCGGGTCTGGTGCATCGATCTTCGTTGGGGCTGTCTGGGTGTTGAAGCTGTCGTGGATGTCGGCAATCTTGCGGTGGAAGAAGGTGGCGAGGGAATCGCACAGGGGTTGCGACGGTGGGATGTCGTTGGTGTTGGAGCTGGGGTTGGAGAGTTCCTTCACGATGTTGAAAAGTTCCTTGCTGTTGTGTGCGTTGTTGTCGAGGAGGTCTTTGAAGGAGATTCTCTTGGTGGACTTGATGAGGTGGTGGTGGTTACGGATGGCGTCTTTGTGGGCTGCGTGGCTGTCCGGTGCCTTATCACTGTGCCATTTCTTCTCTAGTTTCCGGCAGGTACGCTTGGAAGCTAGGAGTTCCGAGGTGAACCAGCTGGCTCTTTTGGTGGTGTCAGCGTAGGTGGGTTTTTTCAGCGGGGCGAGGGTGTTGGCACAGTCGTCCATCCATCTTCTGAGGTTGCAGGCAGCGTCGTCGGAGTTGGATGGGTCGGAGGGAGGGCTGAGAGCGAGGGTTGCCCGTAGTTGGTCTTCGGTGACTTTGCTCCAGCAGCGGCGTGGGATCTGTTGGGTGCGGTGGTGTGTGGTGGGTTTCTGGAAGGTGAAATGGATGCAGCGGTGGTCGGTCCAGAGGAGTTCCGTGGTGTGGCTGAAGGAGACGTGGGAGCTGGAGGAGAAGATGGGGTCGAGCGTGTGGCCGGCGGAGTGGGTCGGTGTTGTGACGAGCTGGCTCAGACCGAGGTTGGCGAGGTTGTCGATCAGGGTGGTGGAATTGCTGTCGTTCTTGTTCTCCAGGTGAAAATTCAGGTCTCCGAGGAGGATGTAGTCGGTAGAGGTCAGGGCGTGCGTGCTGATGAAGTCGGCGATGGAGTCGCTGAACTGGGGTCGGGGTCCAGGGGGTCTGTAGACGAGGGTGCCTCTGAGGGTGGTGTTGGGGTCCGTGTGGATCTGGAAGTGCATGTGTTCGGCGGTGCTGAGAGTGTTGTCGGTGCTGGTCGAGACCCTGATGGTGTTCTTGTGGACGATGGCGATTTCTCCTCCTACTGCGTTGGCGCGGTCTCTGCGGGTGATCTTATAGCCGTCTGGGATGGCTATGGCGATGTCGGGGGCGGAGGAGTCGTTCATCCAGGTCTCTGTCAGGAAGGCGACGTCTGGTGATGATGTGTCGAGCAGGTCCCAGAGCTCGACGGCGTGTTTGCGTGCGGAGCGGGTGTTCAGTAGGATGCATCGGAGGTGGTTGCAGTCCTTCTTGGCGGGTGCCTCGGTGGCTCTAAGGCTGGTGTATCTGCAGTTCCGGCAGGTGAAGGGACCATGGGTGCGTTTTGGGGCGGCCTTGAAGCAGTTGTGCGTCCGTCCGGGGTTGAGAGCGTGGAGTGTGGTGGCATCGTATCGGCGTCGGTCCTCGAGGCTGGTGCCGGGGGCGCACGGCCCAGGGGTTCTGGCGCTGGGCGCGGTCGAGGCACGGACGGGTGCAGACGGGCTTGCCTTAGGCACGGCCGCACAGCGGCCGCCATATATGGGGAGGTGGGAGGGAGGAGCAGCTGGGAGGCAGGGGCAGCGAATGGGCAGTCAAGGGGGCGGGGACGCAGGGGACGCAGCGGCGGGATTGGAGAGAGGCAGCGAGGGGGTACAGAAGGCAAGAAGGACACCGGGAAATGGGGGCAGCGAGGGAGACAGAAGGAAAAATGGACAGAAATACAGTGGGGGCAGCGAGGGAGGCAGAGGAGAAAAAACGGGCACACAGCAATGGGGGCAGCGAGGGTACAGAAGGAAAAATGGACAGAAATACAGTGGGGGCAGCGAGGGAGGCAGAGGAGAAAAAACGGGCACACAGCAATGGGGGCAGCGAGGGTACAGAAGGAAAAATGGACAGAAATACAGTGGGGGCAGCGAGGGAAAAACAGACGAAAAACGGGCACACAGCAATGGGGGCAGCGAGGGTACAGAAGGAAAAATGGACAGAAATACAGTGGGGGCAGCGAGGGAGGCAGAGGAGAAAAACGGGCACACAGCAATGGGGGCAGCGAGGGTACAGAAGGAAAAATGGACAGAAATACAGTGGGGGCAGCGAGGGAAAAACCGACGAAAAACGGGCACACAGCAATGGGGGCAGCGAGGGTACAGAAGGAAAAATGGACAGAAATACAGTGGGGGCAGCGAGGGAGGCAGAGGAGAAAAACGGGCACACAGCAATGGGGGCAGCGAGGGTACAGAAGGAAAAATGGACAGAAATACAGTGGGGGCAGCGAGGGAAAAACAGACGAAAGACGGGCACCGAGGCCACAAGCAGAGGGCGAGCTTACCAGCAGCAGCAGCGGGCAGGACACCACAGGCGGAGCTGTGTGGCGGGGGAGCGACCTACCTGGATTTTCATTGAAGATACTCTCCATCAATTACATATTCCTGCAATTTACAAGCCAATTTGGTTATACAAGGTGAAACTTTGTCTGAATTACATTTTTTTCAGTTTTTCTCACCAGTGGTTTATCATCCGTTCTAATAAGAAATGGCTTACCCAATCAGAAGCTTTTAAATTTGGATACAGCCCAGACAGACACATGCCAGGAGTTCACGCTCTATTACAGAGTACTTAATTTCATGTCCTCTTAACTTGCATGAAGCTAAGGCTATTAGTCGATCACTGTCGAGTCCCTTTTGCCTCAGCACAGATCCCAGTCCAATTTGAGTGGCATCAACAGTCACTGCAGAATGCAGGGATTCGTTGAATGATTTTAATGATGGGGCTCTCTGTAATTCTTCTTTGAGATTTTGCATGCTTTCTTCACACTTCTCACTCCATGTTAATGCAACATTCTTCTTTGTTGAAAGGCGCATGGGTCCCACTATTAAATTTCGAATAAAATTCACATAGACCAAAAAAAATCTCAGTTCAACCCAATGTTGTTGGAAGGCTGTGGCGAATTGATAATGACAGAGGTCAAGATAGGCTTGGGCTTGATTCCATCAGGACCAATAATGTGGCACAAAAATTCCACCTTATCTTTGAAAAATTTACATTTCTTCATTTTAGGGTTGGGCTACTTGCTTGGATCCTCCTAAACACTTCCCTTAAAATCTTTTGATGGCCTCCGGAATCTTTAGAGAACACAAATACATCGCCCTGGAAGGCTCTAACAGTTGGCATTCCTTCAAACAGCTTATTCATAACCTTCTGAAATACAGAAGAGACTGAATTGAGGCCGAAAGACATCCAACCAAAATCTAAATGCTCCTTTAAGAGTAATGAAGGAAGTGAGAGCACGTGAATCCTTATGCAACATGATTTGTTGATAAACAGCTGTGAAGTCAAGTGTAGAAAATACCTTTGCGTTGCCCAAAGTGGCCACTGTTTCATACACATGGGGTAATGGTTGACTTTCTACCGCCACCTGTTGATTTGCCTAGCTTAAATCAGTGCATAGTCTAATCTTGCCATACCTCTTTTTGACTATCTCGACAGTTGACAGCCATGAAGATGCTGAAACCTGTTTAATTATTCCATCTTCCAGTCATTTTTTCAATACATTGTATACTTCTTTGCGACCTGAAAGGGATACATTGCGTACCTTTTGTTTAATTGGTACAAAATTCTCCTTTAGCTTAATGAAGCCTTGGAAGCCTTTCAAGTTTCCCAGTTTCTCAGTGAGAAGACAATCAAATTCTTGTAGAATATTGTCAGGATCCACTTCGGTAACGATAAACTCATAGGGTGCTTTACACAGGTTTACTTACCTGCAGAGACCTTGTTTTTCAGATCAACTCAATATGTAGATGCCATGGTTAACTTCATATACCCTGGCTTTGGCAGTTCTCTCTTTAGAACTGAGATATGCATTGAAGACACATTTAAGATTGATCTTATGTCCTTCAAATGCACCTGGCGTGATGCAGCTGGGTTGAAGTGCTTTGTTATTTGGCAGCCTTTCCTATTCTTTTTTAGGGATTATAGCAATGCGTGATCCCGTATCGACAAGAAACTCCACATCTTGCTGTTTAACTTTTGCAGTGCATTTCGGGTGATCATTTGAATTGTACTTATCCAGAATTGCTACCATCAAAATTAGATCTTCTAGTTGTTCATCATTATCATTAATCTCTTTATCACCCTCTTGGATTACAAATATCTTCCTTTGGCGACCACTTGCATAACATACCTTGGCAAAACGATCCTTTTTTCACATTTGCTACGCTCCTTGCCAAGTGCAGGACAATTTCTGTAAGAGGCCACATGACTACTGGATCCACAACTGTAGCATTCATTTTTGCTAGCCTCCTCATATTTAAGTTTTGGCTGATTGTTTTTTCCTTTATCCCTTGGACTTTCATACTTGGTTTGAACATTGGTGCGCGCAAGATTTATTTCATTGGATAGTCCATTTGGTTTCTCAAGAATTTTGATGCCCATGGCTGATTGTTCACAGCTCTTGATAGTGCTGATAACCTTGTCAGGACTGGGGTTTTTGGGCCACAATACTTTTTTTTGTGCTTTAACAAAGGTGGTACGCTTAAACACTTGCTCACTGTTTGACTTGGCCCTCTCTATAGGGTCATCCCCAGACTTTTTGCTTTCACCCTTCTGTTTCTGAACCCGTTTTTGTTGGTGTTTTAGGACTTTACTCACTTTACCACTGCTAACCAATGCTAAAGCGCCTCTGGTCTCTCCCTTAAACATGGTGCAATTGGCACAATTGTAAGTCCTTAGTAAAGTGGTATTACATGTACCCAGGGCCTGTAAATTAAATGCTACGTGTAGGCCTGCAGCACTGGTTGTTCCACCCACTTAAGTAGCCCTTTAAAGATGTTTCAGGCCTGCCATTGCAGCCTGTCTGTGCAGTTTTTTTTTTTTTTTTCTTTTCACAGCTTTTCATTCAAATCTGTTTTATTGAAGGAACAAATCAAGAGAAACAATACAACAATCAGATAATCATTAAAAGGGGAAACCTAAAAGAAGAGTAAGGGAGAAGAAAACAAGCATTGGCATTGCCAATAGGTCTCGCCTTTGGGCCCTTATAAGTGTTTACCCATGCAACAGTTGATGTTGTTGCACCAAGGATATTGTGCTGCATAACTAAATACTTATAAGATCCCAAAGGCGAGACCTATTGGCTATGCCAATGCTTGTTAAACTTGGTAACACTCTCTGGGCATTGGTTGCATTACGTTTGTACCAATTAAACACCCAAATACAGCAATATTTGACCTGTCCAGGTTTGCAAAGGTCCTTCCACTGTGCAGCAACACGTGCCGTCGCATTTTTAGTAACCTTTGAACCGTTTGAGCTAGAAACTTTTTTGGGGGTTAAAATCTGCAGATTATGCGGCAAATGCAGCAACTCTATAATGTGAAAATCGCAGCAGCCACACAATCGCATAATTCCAGTGGCCCTGGACAAGACATAGTGATGCAGTGTGATAAAACATATTGATGGAGTGTGAAAAGACATAGTGATGCGGAGTGATAGACATGCCCAGAGGTACTCTTTATTTATCACAGTTACTGACACAGTGTTATATTTAGGGGATGATGCAGAGAGACAGACATGTCTGCGGTGTGGCATGGATTTGTGTGGTGTGATGTGGAGTTGTGTAGTGGAAATATGTGGCATGGTGTGCTGTGCAATTATGTGGCTAGCAATTAAATGGGATTACATGTACTGGAATTGTGTAGAGTGAGATTATGTGTTATGGAGTTTATTATGTCGAATGGTATTGGTGTTGCAGAGTGGCATGTTGTGGAGTTGAATTATGTGGTGTGCTGTTAAATTTTGTGGCATGATGTGGAAATCTGTGGTGTGAATTGGAGGTATATGGTGTGTTGTGGAATTGTGTTGTGTATTTGAAATTTGTTGTTTGGTGTAGAATTATGTGGTGTGTATTCGAAATGTGTGGAGTTGAATTGTGTGGCCTGGAACTGTGTGGCGTTGAGTTAAATTATGCTTATTGGAATTAAGTGTTATACTGCAGAGTGCATTTATGTGGATTTCTGGTATGTGGCATAGATTGCATTTATGTGGGATGTATTTATGTTGTGTTGAGTAGAGTGTAATTATGTGGAGTGTAAATATGGAGCACTGAGTGGTATTATGTGGAATGTAATTATGTTGCATGGTCTAGAATTGTGTGGCATTGAATTGTGTGGTGTTGTGTGGAATAAAGTGGGTAGTTTGGAGTGGAATTATGTGGCATGTTGTGAAGTTGAATTTATTTTGTGCGATGTCTATAGATCTCACATTTGCAAGAAGAGCTATTGGTGTTGTACATGACAATGTCTTTTACTGGTGTGTTATGGAGTGGAGTGGACATATGTGGTGTGGAGTGGAATTTTGTGGATTGGATTAGAATTGTTAGCTGTGGAATTGTGTGGTTTGAAAATGTGTAGTGTGGAGCAAATGCGTGTAGTGGAATTATGTGGCATGATTGTGCAGTGGAATTATGTGGATAGTGATTATATGGCATTGAGTGTACTGGAATTATGTAGAGTGTAATTGAGTGTCATGGAGTTAATTATATAGAATGGTATTGTATGTTGTGGAGTGGTATGTAGTGGAGTTGAATAATATGGTGTGCTGTTAAATTTTGTGACATGATGTGGAATTCTGTGGTGTGGATTGGGTATGTGGTGTGTTGTGGAATTGTGTTGTGGAGTTGAATGATGTGGTTTGGTCTGGAATTATGTGGTGTGGAATGGAAACGTGTGGATTTGAATTGTGTGGGATGGAACTGTGTGGCGTTGAGTGCTATTATGCTGATTGGAATTATGCTGCATGGTGCGCTAAATTAATGTGTAATTTTGTAGACTGTCAAATGCATTTGTTCACTGCTATGCACTAATCCGAGAAATACTTCACACAACTTAATTAAGAACGAACACATTACTTTATATGTATCTAAATTTGATGAATTCATTGCAGAACATCTGCTAAAAGCAGAATACGCCACTAGCGCGTTAAAAGCCAAAAGACTGCACACACAGCAATATCACTGAAAAGTGTGCCATGTTTGAGTATCTGGCAATATTAAAGAAACATTATGGATCATTGGAAACATGGAAAAGCCCCATAACAGTTAAAATGAAACACGTTTTGACTGCTGCTGGACCAGTGCCTCATAACAGCATGCAAAAACTGTACGTAAGTAATTTACTTTATGGAATCAATAAGCTTGTTATCAAATGCAGGAGATGGTTACCATTTTTAACAAAAAATGTACAGAACGCGTTTCCGCTGGGGATATTATTATAACTAATAAAGATGTACCTGCAAGCTGCTGTCTGCCCTCATCACTTCAAGCACTAAAATAGATCTGTAGATAGAGAGGTTTTCTAAAGTAATCAGCTGAGAACCAAGGAGCCCGATTGTTAAGGCTGCAAGGTAGCTGAACAGTGTAAACTGGAAGTGGTGACATATTGGTGAACTGTAAACACTTGACCGTGGGAGTGGACAGGACAGTTCATCGGAAATGTAAGTAGAAGAATTTTGAAGCACATTGGAAACCTGTAAAAGCAGGACCTGAAACATCTGGAGAACTGTAAATCATCCAGAAGTGCTTCGGGGAGCTAGAAACGTGAATTGGGAGCGCTTGCGCAAGCAGTGGAGCTTGGAGTCACGCCTACGAACTTGCTGCAGCCCGAAGGACGTAGAGATGTGTCTGAGAGCGTGCGAGCTTTGGAAAGGAGATACAATAGTCTTGTCTTTGGACAGACATTGTTGACTGGATCGTTTCTTTCATGTGAAACAAACAAAAAAATAACAGAAACACAGGGACTCCCACCCAAACACACCGATCTATGCCCAGGAATATTTGAAATAAGGCCGTGGCGTAACATCTTAAAGCTGCTGACTGTAGAACAGGGGAACAGTGTTCGAGTCTTGCTTGCGTCCATGCCTAATAAAAAATAAATAATCACAGTCACATGATTACAAGCTAGAGTAGAAAGGAGAAGAGAGAGGGCCGATAGGCAAAGAGCGGGAGAAATGGGGCGAGAGATGGGCGGAGCGAGGCGCTTGGGAGAGCAAGCGAGAGGAAAGCCAGATGGCGCCTCATCGCGCGCTGTAAGGGTGCCGCGAGGAAAGCCAGATGGCGGATGTGCGCGTGCCCGCGCGCGTAACCGCAAGCTTGAGGCCAGCAAAAGTGTGTGGTCGGACTTTTAAAAGCCCACTTACTAAATGTCTCGGCCAGAGCAGCGCATGCGCTGGCTCAGGCAAGACCTAAAAAAGGAGGAAAAAGACAAGCGAAAAGAGAGATGAGAGAGGAAGAGGAGGGACGCAGCAAAGTCAATTGCTCAAAAGAGAGAGAAAAGAAAAGTCAGCCAATGAGAGTGCAAAGGAGTACCAAACTACAAGGCGGAGCCAAGTGGTGACAAGTCCCGTTAGGGGGGTGTGGCTGTGAGAAGTGTAGGCAAAATGCGGGAGATATCCCACAACAAGGAACCAAGCCCCTGAAAAAGGAAGAACCATATGGAGGGAGGATCAAAGCGAGGGTACAGTAGCATGTCGAGGCAGTACCCAGCAGAGGAGAGGCTAGGCATCTCCTCCGCTGGGACCCCAGAGTCTGCCCGCATCAGAGGCAAACACATTGTCCTCGAAGAGGTGTAAAGCTCGAAGCCTCGGAGGCTGAAGATGAGCGTAATCCAGTTTGCAAAAGTGTTCAATTAATGGCTGCCAAAGTTTCGTAAATTTGGTGTAGCAGAATTGCAGTCGCGCTGTGAGTAGCTCCATGGCGTGCCATAGACGGGGAAACCATATAGTCACTGGGGGTGTTTTGGCCTTTTTCCAATATAACGCTACTATTTGTTTAGCTGCGCCAAGCATATGTAAAATAAGGTGCCAATCTCTGTGTCATGGCGAGGAGGTTCGTGGGTTTGATGCCTAGAATGAGTGTAGCCGGGGTTTCGGGCAGTGGGTAGCCAATTACCTGTTTAATGTGACTAAGGACCTCTTTCCAGTAGGTGGTCAAAAGCGGGCAATGCCACCAAATGTGAAGAAAGTCTCCAGTAGCGCTCGCACAGCGCCAGCAGACTGGGGAGGAAAAGGGAAACATCCTGTGTAGCCTGTGGGGAGTATAATACCATTGTGTCATGACTTTATTTGCAGTTTCCCTCTGAGAGATACTGTGAAAAACCCTCGGGATGTCACGCCATAGCTGCTCCCATTGTTTGGGCGTGATATCCACGGAAGTGTCAGACTGCCATCGTGACTGGTATGCATGAGGGGGGAGACGAGAGCCATGTTGGAGGATTTGATAAGTGCGAGATATCAGACCCCTAGACTCATCAAAAGAACGCACCAGCCGCTCAAAGGGGGTGAAAGGACGAGTGGCTCCCGGGGCAGAGGACGACGCCTGAACCCAGTACCGAATTTGGAGATCCTGCAACCGAGCCCCCTCGGAAAGCTGAAAATCCCGTTTGCATTGATGAGGTGTGTCTGTGCAGTTTTAAGCTGCTATTTTGACTTTGCTAGGCCCAAACCTCACTTTTTAATACATATAAATCACCCCTAGGGTAGGCCCTACACAGCCCAGAAGGCAAGGTGCAGTGTATTTAAAAAGTTGGACATGTACTTTTGAGTTTTAATTCTGTTATTACACCTAATAAGTAGGAACTTTCAATTGGTAGCAGATAGGAATGTCGAGTTTGATGTCTAAAGAATTGTAATTTAAAACCCTCTTTGATGGTAAAGTCGGATTTTAAGTCACAATTCTGAAAATGGCACATTTAGAAAGTTGCCATTTTCTTGTCCTAACCATTTGGTGCCAGCTGCTCTCAGACAGTGATACAGAGGGGAAATAAATTTTGGGAGGAAGGACTATCTCTGACTTGACGAGGGGGAGGAGATGTCATCTACCACACTTGCACATCACCAAGGCTCTGCCTGGGCACACTCACAAAATGTTTGACACTAGTCTTTTGTGCCCCCAGACAAGCTTGTGCCAGGGCAGGGATCCAGGAAATTCCAAGCATCTCTGGGTGCGCTCTTTATAGAATCCTCTCTAGCTCTCTCTCTCTCTGGACGCCTCTCTAGCACCCCTAGAAATGCCTCCTACTTCAAAGTGGGCACGAGGTATACATTTGGACTCGCAGACCCAACTCTTCAGCACACTCCTGGACCTGTGGATACTACAGAAGGAGGACTGCTGTGCTGCTCTGCTACCAGAAGGACTGCTACCCTGCTGCCCTTGCCACTCTGCTGCCTGCTTGCTGAGAGGGAAGATTGGACCTGCACCCCCAGGCTGAAGTAACTCCAAGGGTCAGCTGACTGACCTCCTGTTCTGAGCTACAGGGACATAGCAAGCTCCAGAGGCTCCCAGCATCTGCTCCGCTGACCTGCAGATTGGACCTGCAACTAGACCTACCTGAGCCCTGCTGGCCTCTGCTGGAGTGAATTCCTGAACCCCAAGGGGTGCCCGTCAGGTCCTGGACCCTTGGTGTGGCATCAGTTGAGCTCCTTTCTCAAGAAAAGGAGGAATCCTGAAAGTTTGGGCTCTTTGTGACCATGAA
The DNA here is from genome assembly GCA_963921515.1 of Calotriton arnoldi. Taxonomy (NCBI): domain Eukaryota; kingdom Metazoa; phylum Chordata; class Amphibia; order Caudata; family Salamandridae; genus Calotriton; species Calotriton arnoldi. The sequence continues at coordinate 5,106,994 of CAWUFW010000040.1, forward strand.
CGGGCCTGTTCGCACGAGATCTTGCCGCCCACCAACGCAAAGTCAGGGGAACATGACTCTTCGTGCTACAGCGACCGCCAGCAGCGACTGGCAACGCGAGATCTGCACCTTGCGCCATTACATCGACAGCCTGCGGTGACCGCCAATGTGAACCTCCAGCAACGACCGTCCGCAACGCCTGACAGGATCTTCGTGCCACTGCAATGCCTATCAGCAGCGACCCGGCATGCTACTCGCGCTACAGCGAAGATCATCTGCGATGCTCTCTGTGCTCCACGTGGCCTCTTCCACTGCAAACTGGAATCTTTGCACCAGACTTTGTAGGTAAGTCTTTAAGCAGTACTAACCTGTTCCCTGTATCCGGCCCTCCCTCCATTGCTGTCAGCCTGAACTTGTGACTTGCACCCGGTCTCGAACGACCAGATAGCCACGAGTGGCGCTTTGTGCTTTTAGGTGCTTCACTTACCTGAAATCTTTAAAATTGCATCTCTCTGGCACTACTAAATGGATTTTTGTCATTTTGGTCTCAAATAATTTATTACATTTTATTAGATTTCTAAATTGTTGTGGGATTTTACTTGTGTTGTGTTTTCACTTTATTACTGTTTAAGGCGTTGCATAAATACTTTACACATTGCCTCTAAGTTAAGACTGATTGCTTTTGTGCCAAGATACCAGAGGGTTAAGTACATGTTTTTTGGGGTTTGCTTGTGTTTCACCCTGACAGGAATTGTGGTTGCTGCTTGAGTAGGGTTTCACCCCCCTCAACCTGTAACCCACAGTGGCGTAACGGAACTTGAGGGGGCCCCCCTGCAAGTCACATGAAGAGGCCCTCCTCCGGACTAAATCAAAAGCTTTCAGGCCAGAGTACTCTGCTGAGGGCCCCCCTCCCACCACGGAGTCCACGGGGACCTATGTTACGCCACTGGTAACCCAGTTTCCTACAATCACAAATCACTTCATCTGCGTTGAGTAATGCACATGTAGATGCAAACATGCGTAATGTTGTAGCATACGCTTCAATGAATTCACCCGGTGCCTGCTACCTATAACAAAAGTTATGATTTTCCATAATACTGTGAGTTGTGCCAACATATTCTTTCATTTTTTTTTTTGCTTCATTGTACTGATCCCAGATTTCTTCTTCATCTGGTTTTTCAATAGTGCTGCATTATCAAACAATCATCTCCCTTCTGTTTCTAGACAATTGTATAAAGGATCTTTCTTGTGCTGAGAACTATATTCTATGCCATCAATTGCCATTAAATGCATTTCGAAGCTTTTAATCCATTGACCCAACCTTTCCCTGAGAGGTCCTGCTAGTTATAAAAAAGTTAGTGGCATTACCACTGCGTTGATCATTCCAGCCATGACAGGTAAATGAATGCAGTAGGATGCGAGTAATGAACGTTGGCTCTTTTTAGGTCTCGGCCTGCACCAGCGCTGGCGCTGGTCTGGCCGAGAGTTTTAGTAAGCGGGTTTTGGAAGTGCAAACACTGGCTTTCGGCTGGCGACCAGCTTGAGTTCACGATGGCGTGCACGCGCAGCTGGCATCTGAGTTTCCTATCTCTTCCTCATTTCCTCGTCATGGCTCATTAACTCTCTGGACTCTGATGTTTCAATCGCAGCAGCAGCTCACATTACCAACTGAGGGCCCTGGACTACAGTCACATGAAAAACAACAGCGATTAGCATTGAAATGCAAGCTTTTTTTTGTCTAGTTAGAAATATTGCTTCGGTGGGTTGATTTCACCTTATATCGCTATTTGTTTTATATTGGGAGTCACAGCCTAATTACCAGTATTTTTGTGTCTCACTGTTTTTTTTTTTATATTTATTCGCGCAAAGCACAAAGCTATATTTAAGGTTACTTTTTCCGCGTCACTTCTTCACTCTATTTAAACTCCACCCCCCCACTCTTATTGTCTCTCTCCTTCTCTCTCTCTCTCCCCTCTCTAATTCTCTCTCTACTTAATTAACTCTCCCCTCTCTATCTTTTTAGCCTTTCATTCTCTCTCACCCCTTTATCTGTTTCTCTTTCAAACTCCTTCATTCACTCTCTCCCCTTCTTTCTCTCTCTCTATCCCGCTCCACTCTTTATTCTATGTACACTCTTTCTCTCTCACCACCCTCTCTAATTGGGCATTATATCTTCACTCTATCTCTCACTCGGCAACACCACAGCATCACTCAGCGCAACCACAGCATCAATCAGAGCCAGCACAGCATCACTCAGCACCAACACAACATCTCTCAACGCCATCACAGCATCACTCAACGCCATCACAGCATCACTCAGTGCAACCACAGCATCACTCAGTGCAACCACAGCATCACTCAGCACAACCACAGCATTACTCAGCACAACCACAGCATCACTTAGTGCCACAACAGCATCACTCAGCGCCACCACAGCATCACTCAGCACCACCACAGCATCACTCAGCACCACCATAGCTTTACTCAGCGACACCACATCATCACTCAGGGCCAACACTGCATCACTCAGCACCACCACAGGATGACTCCGCACCACCACAGGATGACTCCGCACCACCACAGGATGACTCAGCACCACCACAGGATGACTCAGCACCACCACAGGATGACTCAGCACCACCACAGGATGACTCAGCACCACCACTGGATGACTCAGCACCACCACTGGATGACTCGGCACCACCACAGCATCGCTCAGCACCACCACAGCATCGCTCAGCGCCACCACAGCATCGCTCAGCGCCACCACAGCATCGCTCAGCGCCACCACAGCATCGCTCAGCGCCACCACAGCATCGCTCAGCGCCACCACAGCATCGCTCAGCGCCACCACAGCATCGCTCAGCGCCACCACAGCATCGCTCAGCGCCACCACAGCATCGCTCAGCGCCACCACAGCATCGCTCAGCGCCACCACAGCATCGCTCAGCGCCGCCACAGCATCGCTCAGCGCCGCCACAGCATCGCTCAGCGCCGCCACAGCATCGCTCAGCGCCGCCACAGCATCGCTCAGCGCCGCAACAGCATCGCTCAGCGCCGCCACAGCATCGCTCAGCGCCGCCACAGCATCGCCACTGCATCGCTCACGGCCGCCACTGCATCACTCAGGGCCGCCACAGCATCACTCAGCGCCACCACAGCATCACTCAGCGCCGCCACAGCATCACTCAGCGCTGCCACAGCATCACTCAGCGCCAAGACAATATCACTCAGCACCACCACAGCATCACTCAGCGCCAAGACAATATCACTCAGCACCACCACAGCATCACTCAGCACCACAGCAGTATCACTCAGCAACACAGCAGTATCACTCAGCAACACCTGAGTATCATTCAGCATCACCTCAGCATCGTCTCCGCAACAGTCAACACCACCACCACTACCACCTCAGCATCACTCAGCACCACCTCAGCCTGCTCTCGGAATCTGGCATCTGTTGATTCTCCCCTAGCGACTGGCCGCTGCTAGTGTTATAATACAGGTACTAGTTCCCAACCTTCACCCTCCGATTGTTTATGCCCCCTCAAAAAAAAAGCTTTAACAAACAACCATTGCAATAGGCAGAAACAAGTTGCCAGCATTGCAAGAACAAAAGAAAACTGAGGAAATTTTTTATTGTAAATACTTTTTTAATATGGTCGTTCAGTTTTACATAATGCCTTCTTGGTCATATATAAAGTAACAAAAATGCTTCTGACACTTTTTTATTATAACTTTTCAGCATGCCGCACAGCAGCCACACTTCTCTACAGCACAGCTTGAAGACATTGGCAAAGTCAATAGCTCTGGCTAAACACTGATAAGGCCCCAAAGGCGAGACCTATTGGCTATGCCAATGCTTGTTTTTTTTCTCGTTTGTGCAATATGGCAAAGTAGCAAAGCTGCAAATTATTGAAGACTAAGGGTCAATTGCTAAGGCACAGTGAGATGGCGCTGTAATATCCATAGGGAGTCCTGTTTTCAATGTTTATTTTTTGTGAATTCTAATGGGTGTTTTTCAGTATTTAAAAAAATCATTGATTATCAGTGTTTATAAATTTCAGAGTTACAAAACTTTACCATGGTCTGTTTTGTCAGTGTTTACAAAATACTTTCACATTGTCATTAATTGTGTTACATCTCTTCAATCCCACTGTTGGCTTATGATATTCAGTCTCCCCCTTGCAGTGGTTTCTTCTACATGTTATAGACTTTAATAGTCTCAAACACATTTCATCTCGCTTTTGGCCAGTCACATTTTTGGCCCAAGATTTAATGTCTTTCTCCTGTTCATTCTCTCTCTACCCTGTCTTCATGTGTTATAAACCATAATAGTCTCAAACTTGTGCAGGCTCACACCTGGCCCGTCCTTCAGTTGGGCTAGAATGTAATGTCTTTCACCTTTACAGCTGCACCTCTGTCCACTGTTATTGACAACAATGGTTTTAGATCTGTTTGGTCCCACTCATCATGGCCGATCTTTATATAACTTGCATAAGTCTTTAATTGTGCAACCACCATTTGGGGTCACTCCTTTCCACTGCCACTGTGGGCATGGGCGCCTATATGGGTTCTCTCATCGCCAATCATTAATCCCCAGCAAAGTACATGTAAGAATTTCTCATATTCTTGGCAGTTGCATTTTTTAACTCTCTGGTACTGGGTTGTCTAAATCTGGAGCTCAGCGGAGTTGTGTTTATGGTTTTGTGGCACCTGTTAGCAATGTATGCTGCCAGAAGGCAAAATTCCTCATAATTATAAACCTCGCGCCCACCTCAGCCTTTACAGAAAGCCCACCCCCAGACATTACCATTCTGACATGAAAAAAATCCTAATTTCCATGCCCTTCAGGATAAGTTTAAATTGCCAATGTGATATTTGTGGACTGCTTATCGGTGTTAATTCCTCAAATGAACAGAAAATAATCTGTTCCGTTTTTAAAAAAAACACATATATATGCCTATTTTTCGTTGAGGCGTACATATATACTTAAACTATAGATCAAAACATTGCTCTAACTTCAAATACAAATGGCACGTCAAAGGGGAAAACCTTCTGCTTTCCCGTTTGCCGTTTTTATACACAACTTTCTAAGCAGTCTTTCACCTTTATTGATATTAATAATGGGCGTAGTAGCTGCAAAAGAGCAACTCGAAATTGAAAGGTATTGAGGGGTGGTTACTTTGTAGCTGAAACCTTTAATCCAGACAATGCCACCCTTATTTGTAGGGTGAACCTTCCTCGGAGACTTCAAACAGCCCACACGCAAAGTGCCTTCCCTTTCTAAAAAATAGCTTGTTGCCAGTGACTTCAGTGGGATCACAACTCACGAAAGACTCATTTGAGTGATAGGAATGCATTTCACGAGACACACAGCCCCTCGTACAGGAGTACATTTACTCTTTCAAATACTCAGTCACATATTCATACATATCACACATGCATACTCCAAAACATTCCATATCCATATACATGCTCACGTACAACAACCCATGTGTTTAGCTCTTCTGTCCTTATAAATTCTGTTTGCTGTAAGACTCCATTCATGTCCTGATGCAGCTTAACAGCTCTGACACAGTTGAGAATTTTGTCTTTGCTGAGCTGTTCAAAAGAAGCTGCCTGCCTTTTTAGGTCGAGCCTGGGCAGCGCATGCGCAGCTCTGCGAGCCATGCTGCATTGGAGTATGTACTTGAAGCCCCGCCCACTCTCCGCCCATATTTGTCATTGGCTTGTGTCATTGTCCTTCATTAATGCTGGCTTCTGATTCGTTAATAAGCTTGTTAGTCCCTCCTTAGTACCGCCTTGTCTTCATTTGTAACCTCCCATGAGGACTGGCCCTCTTACTTCAGTTGTTACACCGTACGTCTTCTTTAGTCTGTAAGCACTAATTTTCTTTAATGAGTTTCTCTTACTGCAGGAGGGCAGGAGGGTCTCTCATGTGTGGTTGTGACCACCTCTGCTCATGCGTGCTTTCTTTACTTGCCGCTGGCTGAAGGGTTCCCGTCCGATTCATTTGCCAATGCTGTTTTTGTTTTGCATTGCAGTGTTTTCGTAGCTCAGCACGGCGGCCACTTCATGGACACCGCGTTTTCACTTTTACATCTCTGCACCACACGCTTCATGGACGCGAGACGCTACGCTTCAAGCGAAGCCAGTAAACTTTATTTAACTCTGTGTCACCGCTGTCGATCATTCCCTCTCCCACAGCAGTCGCTCTTGTTGTGAGCACTGTGGTTTGCAGACAAAGCTGCATATATGCCTACAGTGAGGGCGGCAGCGAACTGTAAATACATGCCGCGTCTCTGCCGTCCCCTCGGCTATGTACTTTTAGGTGCATCGCGGCGGAAATGCGGCTTAGCCCAGAGCTGGGGCAGCAATTTAAAGCATAACAGCTCAGCCCTGGGGCATGTAGAGCAGGCAGCATGCAAGGCGAGGGACACCGTGCACATCACCGCTTCCGAGCAGCCAGCCCAGCTGACAACATGGCCAAAGGTAATTTTTATTCCCCCCCCCCCCCAACCTTGTTTTACAGTGCTGTGTTTTCATGGCTTAGCATGGCGTCCATGGGCGCCGCACTTTCACTTTTACATCTCTGCAGCACACGCTTCACGGAGGGTGCGCTTCAAGCATAGTTAATAACATGTAATTAACTGAGTCACCGCCTGGGAGTGATTCATACTCATGCCTTCTTTTAACTGCTTCTTCTGCTGTGTTTCTCAGGAATGAGTTAAAGCTGTGCTTTTTCTCTAACCAGCATTCTTTAAAATGGCTGTCCATTTACAAGAAACGCTGGTAAAAGTGCAAGGCAAGTTCCCAGCAGGCTACTTCTGTTCGCTCTCTGCCCTCCCCCTTCAGAAGCCAAGGCGTTGTTTCATCTCAGCTCTCTTCCCTCCCCTCCCCCGTACGTAAGCTCTTGTGGGGGGAAAAAAAGGATAAAAGAAAATATGGAGGTAGGCTAACTAAAAAAAAAAAAAAAAAACTGCCTTGTTTCCTCAGAAAACCCATATGCTCCTTCAGAAGAAAACACCAGACTTTTCTGCCCCTGCCAGCCACATTGCTCTATCGTATGCTTCCCTATGTCCTTCGTGCCCTTTCCCTCATAGCGCCATCATTTTTGCTTCCCCACACCCGCACCCTCAGTTTTGCTTCCCCACACCCGCCCCGTCTGTGTTCCTTGTGCTACCTTCTGTTTGCAACCCCCCCCCTCACACTTTTAAACAAGCATCTGCAATGCAATAGGTCTTGCATTTGGGAGAGTTTCAGCTATTGGCATTGTAAATGACAATGCCTTTTATTTATGTTTTAAAAACCAATACATAAATAAAAAGAATTGTCATTTACAATGCCAATAGCTCAAACTCACGTAAATGTGAGACTTATTGCATTGCAGATGCTTGTTTGTGTATAGTGTTTGTTTGGGCAGACTAGAGCAACAGACAAAGGCAGCAAAGGTGAGACTTTCTGGTTCATAAATTAGCTGAACGCTGTAAAATGTGCTAAAATAAACACTGTATAGAGGTACATACTTAAGAACACCAAAATGGGTAAATTGAAGTCAACTTGGTGAGGGTGGAGAAAAGGCAGCTCTGATGTTTCTCCTCCACCTGCTACAGAGCTCAGATACCTGGAGGCAAAGTACAAAAGCCCCCTTGCCCGTGTCTTATTTCCACGGCGATAGCGCGGCTCCTACTGATCTGCATACTTGCTTTGCCTGTTTCTAGTATTGAAACAGATTGAAACAGAAACGCTTGTGTCCAAAATATATCAATCCTGACTTAAGGATATTCCAAAAAACAATATGTATGGTGTATCCTCCTATCAATAACAATTCAAAAGAGGTAACATAGAAATATCATATTGCAACGGAGTCACGTATTCGTGTTGTAAATTCTTCTTTTACTTTTCTTTAAAGCCTTAGGTCAATCAGCCCAGCCAACGCGTTTCGTCCGTAAGGACTTCATCAGAGTTTCTGGTTGTTACAAACAAATGGATGAATCCAATCACTCCTGGCAATATCTTTGTACACTTCTGTAAGTTTTGAGAGAGTGTCCCTCCAATCAATAAAGTCAAAAGTGTAAAATCCTCACTGTAGGATATGTGTAAAGGAACGCCAAATGGACTCCAACCCAACACGCGACCCTTTGGCCTTCCGTTACACATATCCTACAGTGATGATTTTACACTTTTTATCTCTATTGAATTGGTATTGATAGGAGGATACACCATACATATTGCTTTTTGGATATCCTTAAGTCAGGATTGATATATATTTTGGATACAAGCGATTCTGTTTCGATCTGCTTCTAAGCCGGTTTATAACATGATTCTGTAGCAGTGGGTTCATGAACAGTTGAGCGCTTACTTTTGCTGTTTAACAAATACAAACACACATACTAGTGCGACCATCAGGTAGCCCACGCTTCTCTTTTCTCTTTGTTGTTGGTATTGTTTCTAGTATTGCTTATATCACCCCAGTGCATCGTCTTAAGAACAGACCACTATGGAGACAAATGTAAACAATGCTTACTTTCAAGGTATTCTCCATGCGGCCAGAGGGTTTAAGACTCTCATTGGGAATTAGAGCTTAAGCAAGAGTTAGAGGGAGAGGTCACTGTGCGGGGAAAGAGGCGATTGGAGAGGGAAAGAGGGTTCGATAGCAGAGGAAACTCCTGCAACCAGAGGATGGGGCTAAGAACTGATTACAGCGACCACACGATTTCAGTTTCAACATGAGGCAGATGTACACAGTTAATGCCTCACCCCTATTGCTGTATTAGCAGTGGCCATCTTTGGAAGGACCCTGGAACATCAAAAAATGGTGGCCTCAAGTTAAAACCGTAACCGAAAATAAATTTCCATTTTGAGAGGGTTTTACTGAGTTTTATCGGTAAAAATCAGAAGCCAGATACCCTAAATATCCAGTACAGACAGCAGGTATCAGACCAACACAAGAATTGATGGCGGAACAGAGAAGGAAAACGTGGTCTACACAGTGTTCATTGAGGAGATATGTCAGTTCAAGAACAGGTAACTTACTGATGGTCGCAGCTTCAACCTGAGGCGTGGATGTAAGGCTCCACGTGAAGTGCAAGGCGGCCCTTGGTTCGATGAACCCGCCCAGTGAGGTGTGGCAAAGTAGAGCTGGGAGGTGATCTGCATGTGTGAAGAAATGCTCACTCGAATGCGGCACAAGGTAGGCGCAAGCATTTACCCACCCTCTTAGAAATACCCGGCGTGGGTGCAAAGTGCCGGACTGATGTGATCGTGTGGAGAAAGAGGAGTGCAGGGAGAACCGACTCCAACATAGCAAAGGTATGGAGATGTCTGACGAAAGTGAGGGGCAGATAGGCACAGATCTCAGACCTATCTGGAGCAGCTGATCAACAGCAGGCAGAACTCTATCTGAGCTTGTCACTAAATAAGGCCTGTAGGAACCACAGGAGCCTCAGGGAGAGTACTATGTATATTAGTCTTAACGCGCCGCTCTCCAGTCCCCGAATGGGTTTTCCCAACCGTTCCCTCCCAGCTGCCAACCCATAACATGGATGTTCTACTCGCACAGGCACATGAGGAGGGAAAGAGGGGAATGGAAAGGCAGGCAAGGAAAGTGACAAGTGTCAAACCATAAACAGTAAATGTATGAAGGGTTTTGTTTCAATAGCACATAACGATATAACAAGGAATTTATTTTCCTCATTGATTTACATTCAAGCAGAGGATATTTTAGGCGGTTTTGGGATTAAAACATCTGGAGTCTCCTGCCTGAATCGGGCCTGTTGGCATGTGTAGTTTGAGCTGCAGCACCATACATGGCAGAAGAAACGAATCAGGTGAGAAAATACCGATTTTTTTTTTTTTTTAACCCAAACATGGCTTTATTTTAGCTGTTTCCTGCCTAAAATTGTGTCTGCTTCAATATTCAAGTGAATGGGAAAATACACCCCCCCCGTTTTTTATTCTTCTTTTTAAAATATCTCCCACTTTCCTCTTCTAAAATGTTGCTGTTAGACCTGGCATCCTTCTTTTTTTTGGGGGGGCATTTCAATTATTTATTGAAGCATTGTGATTCTTTTTCTTTTTAAAAAAACAAACATTTTATTGGGTTTTTCACATTACATTTTCATTATGCTTTTACATCACATTGCCCATTCTTACAGTTGACATTGGATATCGCTCCCCACATGAATGTGATGCGATTTCAGGGGGGCAGAGGTGGGTGGCAGGAGCTTGATCGTGTCTTTCGCATGTGAGGCTGTGGTTGGGTATCTCCTCCTTGATATGATTCCTTGTGAAGTATAACCCTTGTAGCCATGAAAATAACTTGTGTGAGCAATTCAACTTTTAACTTTGGGTCTAACTGGGGACGTGGTGTTAGGGACGGGGGGAAGGGTGAGCGGGCGTATGTTCATTCTGTTATGTCGTGGGACATGAGTTATGGGGCGTGCTGGCCTGCGGTTGTACTTGGGGCTTCCGTGGTGGATATTCTGTTCGGTGTTGTAGAGTTGGTTGGCTGTGACATGGGTGCTTGTGTGTCTGTCATTTGCTGCCGGAAATGCTGGAGGAGGGCGGCCCACTCAGTGGAAACATGCTGTCGACATATCCCCCATGCCTCTTCATTTCTCATTGCATCCTCTTCTGCCTCTCCCCACTTATTTACCGCTCCCTTCCAGGCTGCCAGCGGGGGTCCCCCCAGTGCACGCCAGTGCATTGTGACACCCCGTTTCGCCAGTAAGATGGCAAGTGATGCGAACCGTATCTGAACTTTATATTGTTTCCGATGTCGGAAAACACCGATTGCGCAGGCTTCCCATGTATCTATGTCGGGCAACCCCATAAGCTCTCGTAGCGCTGTATGAACTGCATCCCAATAGCGTTGTTTGGTGGGGCAACTCCAGAACATATGTCGGAAGGTGGCGCTGGGGGTCTTACATCGTGGGCAGAGGAATTGTGTGTTTGGGACTAGCTGCTGGAGTCGCTCTGGCTCTGGCATGAGGTATGCCCTGTGTAGGATGAAGAATTGGATGTTTTTAAATCACGCGTTTCAGGATACTTTCTTAGGGTATTCTAGGGCTTTTTCCCATTCCGAGTTGTGTAAGGGATGCTCAAGGTTCTGCTACCCATATGTGTCACAGCTGAGTTAGCGGTGCGACCATTAGCTCTCGAAGTGCTTTGTATAGCCAAGTGATGAGGTGTCGTCCCGCTCCCATGGTTAATATGGTGTGTAGGACTGGGTGCGTCTGTGGTTCCCCCTCGGAAAGGTCCCATAGCTGCCTGCAGTCTGCAACTATTTGTCTATGTAGCAGGAATTGTCCTCGTGGGAGCCCATTGTCTTCCGCCAGGCCGTCAAAAGTGATGAGTTGACTGTCCTCGAATAGGGACCCTATCTCGAGAATCGAATCGTCCAGCCATGTTTGCATGGCTTTGTCTGCATAGTGTCTATTTCCCGGGGGAAGGCCCGCTAGCAGCAGCAGGGGGGTGTACAGCTGCCTCTCACGGGATAGGCAGTGGACTCTTCGCATGCAGGAAGGGGTTACCGTGACTTGTAGTGGGTACGTTGGACCTTACTGGTGACTGGCAGGAGTAGACGACATAGCGCTGGGATCGTTATGGGGCCCGCCTCCAAGACAGTCTCCCCTAGACCCCGTCCGGCAGTCCAACAGGACATCGACTGCAGCTGTGCTGCCAGGTAGTATGCTTCAAATATCGGGGCTCCTAGTCCACCCTGAGTTATCGGTAACTGCATCTTGCTCAGGGCCACTCTGCGGCGGCCTGTGCTCCATATTAGGGAGATTAGCAGAGAGTCCAGTTCCCTGAAGAAAGAGCGTGGTGGAATGATCGGTAGGTTGGCGAAGTGATAGAGGAGGCGTGGCACCATGACCATCTTCGCCAGGGCTATTCTACCCATTGGGGCTAGGAACAGGGTCCTCCAGAAGCCTACTTGGGCTCGTATCCCCATTAGCATCCTATGGAGGATGCCCTCGTATAGATCACGAGGAGAGTGGTATAGTCTAATACCTAGATACCGGGGGCTTGGGCGCTCCAGGCTAGTCTGGTGTCACCCACATTAATCTCCAGTGGGGGATACCGGGATTTAGGGGGTATAAGGTGGATTATGTCCAGTTTACCCTCAGTCTGGCCGCTGCCGCAAAGTCTGCGAGTATCTCCCAGATGGGAGCGAGGTCCATTGTGACATCATGCACATACAAGAGCAGATCGTCTGCATACAATGATACACCGTGGATGGTGCCTGCCACAGGGATGCCCTATTCCTTGCCCCCCTTTCTGAGACGGGTTGCCAGTGGCTCCATTGCTAGAGCAAAGAGGAGAGAGAGGGGGCATCCCTGACGTGTGCCCCTCGCTACCGGGAAGGGTTCCAAGATTAGGCGGCCAAGACGTACACAGGTCAACAGATTTGTGTACAATAGTCTCGTGTACTCCAATAGTTTGGGGCCCACGCCTACCCGCTGCAGCACCTCGAATAAGTAGGCCCAGGCTAGGGTGTCGAACGCCTTCTCCAGGTCCAGTACCAGGCAGGCCGCATGTTGATATCGACTGTGGATCCAGTCCAGGATGTGGAACAGCCGCCTGATGTTGTGGGATGTGGTTCTTCTCGGCACAAACCCACACTGGTCCGGATGTACCAGTGTTGGGAGAATCCGGGTATACCGGTCCGCCAGGACCTTTCCGAGAATCTTGCAATCCGCCAATAGTAGTGTGATTGGTCGGTAGGACGCCAGTCATGTGGGATCCCGATCTGGCTTCGGGAATGACACCATAATAGATTCTCGAAGTGAATCAGGGAGCTCTCCCTCGTCTATCCCTGCTCTGTATATCTCTTCGAGCCTGGGTGCCAGTTGCGCGGCAAATGTGGTGTAGTATTCTACTGGCATTCTTTCGTTGCCCGGGGCCTTGTTTCGTGCCAGGGTTTGGATTGCCTGTTTCACGTCTGATGACGTGATTTGTGCGTCTAGTGCAGCTCTATCCGCCGGGGAGATCCGCAACATATTTAGTAGGGCTAAGAATCGTTCCACTATTTCCGGACTTTCCTGTCCACGGGCTGTGTATACCTTAGTGCAGTGGATCCCAAACTTTTTCGACCTGCGGCTCCCTTAACCTGTTGGGCATTGGCCGCGGCTCCCCTTTCTGTTACTTTTTTTTGGGACGGGTGGGGGATGTAAGCCCAGCCTCCGGAGTATTTCCATTTTTCTCCCTGAAAATAATTGGGATGAAGCCGATAAAGGTATTAGAATCATAGATGCAATCCTATCAACTCCACTACTGAGCCCCATGCAGTATCAACAACTGATTGGAGGGACACTGGGTTGTTGGAGAAGTGAACTGTCACTGCATTGTTATGTAGTGCTCTTTGAAGAGGTGTGTCTTTAGGACAGGTCATTCCTGAGCAGGGTTTGTGAGGCCCTGATAGATACAGGAATGTTATTTCAGACCCTCAGTGCATTGATAGGGAAGACTGCATCTGCTGTCTAGTTTTTCTGTTTTTGCACATTATTGCCTCCAGTCTGATGACCCCAGGTAAACCCTTGTCTGGCTTGCTCCCTTTTCACTCTGTCCTCTTTAGGAGTGTGTTTTGTGGACATCTCCTGTCTGCTCCTTCCTAACTCCAGACTTTGCGTTCTCATGCATGCTGTCTATCTCATGTCTTCTGTCTGTGTGTTCTTGCATCTTATCTCTGTCCTCATGCCCTCAGTCTGTTTTTGCCTACTGCCTGTGTGTCCTTGCCTCCTGACTATGTGTTCTGGCCTCCTGTGTGTGTCATCATGCCTTCTGACTGTGTGTGCATGCCCCCTGGGGAGGGCCTGGTACCTGCCAGGAGAGCTCAGGGCTCAGAGCTGAGGGCTCCCATTGATGCACCGTAGGCTGCTCCTAGTTCCCAATAATGCACTCTCAGCATCTTTCTGGGCTCTGAGATGAGGGGAGCATGCTGCCTGAGCCTCTCTCTCAGCTCCAAGATGACGATGACATCAGTGCTGTACCAGCTCCTCCCTGGGCTCCCAGATGCGTCCCTCCCAGGTCTCTCCCACCACACACTGTCTTTACCACTGTTTTTCCTGTCACCTTGGTTTGGCCACATTTTTGTAATTCGATTTTTTTGGTTTAGGACTCCACGTTCTGTTTCATCAGTGACATTAGTTTATTTATGGGCATTTGTTCTGATCTTTGTCCTATGTTTTTTGCACTTTAGTTTCTGACCTTTGAGTTTGAACTTCTGCTTCTAACCAATTCCATTTGCTTTCAGTCGCTTATGGAAATGTTAATTTATTTTTAGAGAAATAAGCATCAAAATATTCACTTCTTCTGCAATCTCAATGAACTCGAACATCAACCTTCATTGAATACTGCAGATGTCATGCCTCCCTTTTATGAATTTTGAACACTTCAGATAGCCTGTGTATATAACTTAGCATGAAACTTGTATTTGTGCATTAATTCATTTTTTTCAGGGATAACTGGAGGCAATTAAGGCCTGAGCATCGTAAATAACTTGGCTTTGACATTTTAACTGCAAACTACAGATTGAAATGTTTTTCAGCTGAGGGAGTGTAACTAGAGCTATGTGCTTTAGAAAGACATGATTAACAGCCAAATTCATGTACATTCCCAAACTGTGTGCTTGGTGTGCGGCGCCCCAGACTAGCTTTGACGGCGCACTGGGGTGCCGCGGCGCACAGATTGGGAACACTAAGGTAATAAGTGCGAAAGGTTTGCAGGATATCCGTCTGTGTGTGAACAAGGTACCCATGGGTCGACCATTTCCGTTATTGGGCGTGCAGCTGTGTCCTGACGTATAAGCCAGGCTAGTAATGTTCCGGAGCGATCCCCCTCCTGGTGGGCTCTGGCTGCGTAAGCTGTGAAATTATATCCACGTAGGTCTGCTAGCACCTCTGTGTATGTGGTCTTAACCTCAGCGACCTGGGTCGCTGTCACTCGGCCGGTGTCCGCCTCCTTGATCAAGTGAGCTAGCTTTGTTTCTGTGGTTAATAGTTTATGTTCTAATGTCTTGGAGACCCCCACTATCTGCCTAATGCATGCTCCTCGAATGACCACTTTAAAGGCATCCCATTCCAGCAGCCTAGAGGAGGCCGAGTGGATGTTCTCTGCAAAGTAATTCCAGATACTACATTCTTGTTCGTGGCGAAATACTGGGTCCTCGAGGCAGTCTTAGGGCAGCCTCCATGTTGGTATGGGATTAGGGGGCAGGGACCACCTGACTGTCATCACGTGCATGTCATGGTCTGAGAGAACTCGACCTATGTAGTCCGAGCGTTAGATTAGGGGTATGACTGTCGGTGAGCATAGATACCGATCTAAGCGCACCTGCAGGTTGTGTGGAATGGAGTGAAAAGAGTAAATCTTTGTTGCTGGGTGCAGGCTTCTCCAAGCATCTAGGAGGGACCAGTGGGTTACCCAGGCACGGTACCTCTCTATCTGTGCGAGCGTCAGGGCTCCGGGGAGGGGGGGTGGTATCTGTCCAGGGAGAGATCTAATACACAGTTAAAGTCCCCTCCCAGGATCCTCCGTGATGATGTGAACTGGGCCAGGACCCCAGACACGGAGTCCCAGAATTTCCCCTGTTCCGTGTTCGGTGCATAAATGCTGCCTATTAATATCGGCTGCCCGTCCTGCAGTCCCTCCAGAACTGTGAACCGTCCCTCTCCGTAAATCACCCTACAGGTTTCCTGGAACGGGACCCCCAGTCTGAGCCAAATCAGCGCTCTGCGCGCATATGCGGAATATGTTGTGTCGCATAAGGTGCCTCGCCAGCATCTCTGCTGTTTAACTGACACCCCAGTGGTAAAGTGCGTTTCTTGTAGTAGCGCTATGTGTGCCTGCTGTCGCTTTATATATGAGTAAACTGCATATCTTTTCCACGGCGTGTGCATTCCCCTAATGTTCAGTGTGAGGAAGTTAGTATCTGCCGTGCGATCCATGTTGGGGTATCGTTGGTGGCGCCCGGTGGAGCGCTGGGGATGATAGCACGCCGTGTCCATATTTGTCCTGAGCGCGGTATGTGTAAGCTAGTGCAATCGCCCACCCCTTGTATGTGTGCGGCTCTGGGAGTTGGGAAGGACTGGGGGGAGGATCAGACAACTGTAATGGGACATAGTCCCAACTCAGGGGGCCTACTGCAACGGGCAGTACGTCCAAACAAAGCATAATATAAACTTTCTAGTGATCAAAGGGGGCTGTGATCGTGTGGCTTCGGCGTCAGCGGTGCCTGTGGCCCGTTGGTCTATAAATGTTGTAGTGGGGCTTGTAGTGTGTGGCAGTCATGGTAGTTGGCATGTGTGTGCAGCTTGTTTCTCGGTGGTCTGTGTGGGAGTGAATGAAATTGCAGGGTGGGCCTATATCCTTACAAAGTACATCATATAAGAGTGTCCGCTGTTTGTGGGGTCACCAACGGGGGGTTCACCAACTCTGTGCAAGAGGTGCTCGAGTCACTGGGGGTCTTCTTCGGATGTGAAAATGTGTGGACCTCATTCCTCGTCCGAGATTGCCGAGGCTGGTCCCAAATCTGCAGCCACCCGTAGGGCCCTCCGACGATCTGCTATGATTATTCGAGGTCAGGGGGGTCCCGCTTGCCCACCGCGTGACTGGGGCTTGATTCGTTGCGTCTTTCCTGCCCGCGGCGTCTTCTGTTCTGAGTCTCTTGCTGTTGTTTTTTCCAGGCTGGTTCTGGGCAGTGAATGTTCTGCAGGTGAAGTTTCATCCAGTCGTATGTCTCCTTCGGGTCCGTGAAGAAGATTGTATTATCCTCGTATATTAACTTGAGGCATGCTGGGAATAACAGTGAATATTGTATTCCATTTTGGAGAAGAAGCCGTTTTATTTCTAAAAAAGAGGACCGTTGACGCTGCTCTGCACGAGAGTAGTCCGGAAAGAGCATTACATGCTTCTCCTTTACTTTAATGGGGCGATTTTCTCTTGCTTCCCGTATCACTGTGTCTCTATCCCTAAAGTGGAGGAGCTTGGCCAGAAACGGTCTGGGGGGTGCTCCCGGGGGCGGCCTCCTCGCCGGGACCCGGTGTGCCCTTTCCAACGAGAAAAAGGGTGTGAGTTCTGAGGCGGGAATAAATGATTTGAGCCATGCCTCCATATAACTGATGGGGTCTGTGCCTTCCGCGCCCTCCGGTATATTTATTACTCGTATGTTACTTCTGCGGGAGCAACCTTCTAAGTCATCTGTTCTCTCTTCGAGGTGTGAGACTCTGGACTGTAGGTCTCGCAGGGTTTCCTGTTGTGCCTTTGCTAATGGTTGCAGTACGGAAATGGCTTTCTCGCCGCCAGAGACCTTATCGGTCAGCTTGCGATGATCGTCTCGTAAGATGCCAAGGTCCGTTACCAGGGTTCCAAAGCGTTCCTCCATTGTATCTCTCGAGTGTTTGATTTCTGCCAGGACCTTGTCTAATTTTTTGGACATTGAGTGTGCATTCATGGTCTCCGAGTCGCCCTGTCGGTTTTCCTTTGCTGTGGTGGGGTCATGTGTGGAGGTCGCTGTCTGCTGTCCAGTGTTCGATCACAGCCTCCTCATTGTCTGTGGCGAATGTGTATGGTGTGCCCTCTCTGCTTGGTTGTGGGTCGGGTCCAGCTGCTGACCAGGTTGGTACTCGCCGTGTGATTGGGTGTGTTCTTCAGCTTTGGTATACCTCGTCTGGTCGCCTGGGCCCACTCGGGTCTTCGCAGCGATTGCGACCAGTGCGTTCTGGGGGCTCCGCCTCCCCTCGCTCCCCCGTTGTCATCTGTTGGGGGGATCTCAAGGTCTCCCGGTCCCCCCTCGCCACACCTTGAGGTCGGGTGTCTTAGTTGTGGGGCTTCCCTTCACTGTTTCCCTGGATGGGAGAAGCTGTTCCCTTCCGTGGTGTCCAGGATCTGGCCTCCTGACAGCTTATATGGCCCTGGTTACCGCCACCCGTTGCTTCCTAGGGTCCACTGTAGCTGTTGTGGGTGGGGGGGGGGATTTGTTGGACCAGGCTTCTCCCTCCCGATCTGGGAGTCTGCCAACTTCCCTCTTTTATCCCCTCTGGGCCTTCCCTCCGGGGAGTGCCCCTGTCAGACATCTGCTGCCTGTGCCCTGTCTGTATTTTGCTCCGGGCCTCCTCCTTCTGCTGCGCTCGTCTGCACATGGACCACAGTGACTGCAGCCGGGCCGCCCCCACCTTCCCTGTGATTTGGGTGCTGGCTGCCGGGTGAAGCGGTGTCTGGCTCTGCCCCTTAAGTTTGGGCGCCGGGCCGCTGCACCGGGGGGATCCAGGCACTCCCTTGATTGCCCCCTTTCGGGATTTCCTTCAGCCGGGCACCACGGGTCGCCTCCTGCCGCCTTGCTGCTCCGACTTTCCCAGGTGAGCGGAGCCGTGGCTGCCGGGGGCAGCAGAGTTCCCAGGCCTTTTCTTCTGTGTCTGTCACCTGGCTGCTATTCACCACCAGGCCCGGGTATTGATTTACTCTTGTGGGTCACCGCTTTCGATCCGCCCTCTCAACAGCTGGCTGGACGCTCCCGGGATTACACGCTCAGTTTTCTGCCCCGATGGGCTGCCGCCCCCGTCCCTGGGGTGTTCAGCTCTCCCTGTTGCGGCGCTCACCTCTTCAGTGGTCGGTACGGTCCCCCGAGCCGATTCTGGCACCGTTTAGCTCTCTTCGTTGAGTTGCCTTCAACTGGAGGGGGCTCTGAAGGCTGGTCCCGTCTTCGTCTCCTTTGTTAGGAGCTGAGCGCCACCATCTTGAGTGCGGCTACGAGTGACCCCACTGCTGCCTCAGGATGCGGGTTTCCTTGGTTTAAAAGCTTGTGGATGCTCCACTGTTGCCTTTACTGGTGCTCAGCGTACAGCCAAACGGTCAGGACCTCCCTACCGCTTCGGATGCCCGACAATTGTCGGACGTTCGTACAGAGCCTCAGGCCGACACGTCCGCCATCTTGGCCGGCTCGGCCCCGCCCCTCCTTAGACCTAGCATCCTTGATGTAGTTTCCCCCCTAACGTTTTTGCCTTCAGCCCTCCTGTTTTGCTGACTTTATTTTTGCTGACTGTAGGATTCTGCGCACTTTACCTCACTAGCCAGTGCTTAAGTGCTTGTGCTTTCTCCTTAAAACATGGTAGAATTGGCTTATACACAATTGGCATATTTAATTTACATGTAAGTCCCTGGTAAAGTGTCACTACATTTGCCCAGGGCCTGTAAATTAAAATGCTATTGCAGTATTTATTGTGGTACTCAGTTAAGTAGCACTTTATGTATGTCTCAGGCCTGCCGTTGAAGCCTGTGTGTGTGCAGTTTTAACCTGCCATTTCGACCTGGCGAAATAAACCTTTTGGCAGGCCAACTCTTTAAATTAATGTTTCACTACTGCAAGGCATAGCCCTCCCATAGGAACACTGGAGTTACCTTATTACATCCAATAAGCTGTAATTTCCAAGTGGGAACAGGTACCCAGTTCATGGTTTTGGTGTCTTTGCAATTGTAAAGAAAAACCCTAACTTGTGATAAAGTCGGATTTAAAATTACAATTTTGAAAATGCCACTTTTAGAATGTTTGCATTTTCTTGCCTTAGCCGTTTAGTGCCTGCAGCATGTCTCCGGGTAATATAAATGGGTGTAACTGACAGTTGGTCTTTGTGTATTCCTCCTTGACAAACACACATAATAGAGAGCTTAGGTGTGCCTGGATGGGCCATCTTTGGCTGGATGTGAGGGTGAAGCTGTGCACAGCCATGCTTACACTTGAGTATGCTGGGTTCTGCCTCCACACAAAGAGCTGCATACTCTTTGTAGTTAGTATGGAGCCAGGACAGGGAAGGCAGATTCCCTGGGGACTTCAAAGGCAAGCCTCTAGAAGCTTTTCCCCACTTCAAAGGCACACCCAGGTATAAATGCTAAACTGCTGCTCTGAAGGACTGCAACTCTGCTGTGCTTATCTACTGTGTGCTGTGCTCTTGCCTGGATGAGAAGGACTGGACCTACATCTGTTTAACCCAGGACCTCAGAATTGCGTTTTGGGGAGTTTTATATAGCCCGAAGGTATTAGAGCGCTTCGCGAGAACCAGTTGCGGCCACATTAGTTTTGTTAGGCACGTGGAGATTAAGTGATTTGCCCAGAATCACAGGATGTTGAGCTCCCTGCCGATACTTGAACCCGGATCCCCAGCTTCGAGGTCGACCGCTCTAGCTGTTAGGCCACATCCTCTCTAAGGGCTAGATGACTGGCCTCCTGACTTGAACCTCAGGGACAGAAGGCTCCAACAACCTCGGCCCCCAGCATCTGGACTCTGCCATCTGTGAGTCTACCCTGCCAAGTGGTGCCACCACAGTCTTGAACCCTTTCAGTGGGCCTGAGGTGCTCTGCCAGCCTCTGTGGACTCAGCGGTACCAACGCCTCTCCTCTGCTGCGCAACCCCAAAAAGAACCGATGCATTGCAGCTGCTGCGTGCATTGGACCCATCGCAAAGATCTGCATCGCCTTTGCAGGGCTGCTGCGCTATGCATCCTCTGCGCAGACCCTCACATCCCTTGTGGACAGCAGCCTCGACAACAGATTCCGCATCGCAGCCTCGCAGCTCTTCGGAACCCACACATCGCCCTGACCGTGCGCCGCATCCTCGACGCCGAACTTCGCATCGCAAGCCCTCGTCGATGGGATCCTTCGCGACAACACAGGACATTGCATCACACCCTTGCCAAACCTCAGACCTGACGCATCGCCTCGGCTGCGCAACACATCTTCACAGACCCTGGCAGGACTCTGCCAAGACAGATTTAAGGGATTTCGTACAATGTCCTAATTCGGTGCCTGTAGCCGACCCGTGCTCCACCACAGTCGGCCTGAACGTGTGACTTTGTCCCGGCCCAGAGCAGTCAGATATCCACAGTTGGCTCTTTGTGCTTGTTGGTGCTATTTTCACTGAAATCGTTAAACTTGCATATCTCTGGTTCTACTGATTGAATTTTTGTCATTTAGGTCTTGTTTTATTTTTTAAAAATCACTCTATTTTTCTAACTTGGTGTGGGATCCTTTTTGTGTGGCGTTTTTCACTTTTTTTACTGTTTGAAGTGTTGCTCAAATACTTTATACATTGCTTTTAAGTTAAGCCTGACTGCTCTGTGCCAAGCTACCAGAGGGTTGAGCACAGGTTAATTTGTGGTTGGCTTGTGCCTCACCCTGACAGGAATTGTGGTTGCTGCTTGACCATGGCTCACACCCCAGTCAGGCAATAACTCTTTCTTTCATTGGTAATTAGTGGTGAGGATTAGGACCTCTGTTTGTGCAGTGCCATACAGTGATTTTGTACACACTACCATCCCATATTAAGACCAGTTCGAGTTTAAATCCCCCTTGATTGGCCTTTTTGTTTTTTCTAAATTGTCTCTCTGACTGTTGTGCCTGAATCCTGAATGGAGTTTGAGCTGGCCAACATGGATGCCTACACTGTGGCCCAGCTCAAGGAGTTCTACAAAGAGAGGGGACTTCCAGCCAAGAGCAACACTAGGAAGGTGGAACTCGAAAAGGCAGTGAGGGCCTGGGCAGAAGTCCACAAGTCACTGGTTAGTGCAACGGAAGGAGAGGATGAGGTGGACAGGCAAGTAAAGGATTTGAATTCCAGCCCTGAGAGGCAGCAGTCTGCTGAGAGGAGAGGATGTCCCTCCTGAATTGGAGCACCCTGCCAGAGCAGAGAATAGCGTGTCTTTACAAAGCCTGACCGCAGAAGAATTAGGTGGACAGGAAGGCAGAAAGGGAGTTCAGGCTGGAGATAGCCAAAATCAGGATGGAGAAAAAAAAATCCTAGCACAAGGTAGCCAGAAAAAAAGGATGTAGTAAACCTTGTAGTTATTTTTAATTCACTTCACTATTAGCACTGCACCCCTCACAACACCTTGCTAGCTCACATTGGGTCTTAGTGATACCCCCTCTGATAAACAAAACATCCCTGAGCTCCTCCCTCGCAGCTAGGGGGTTGTAGCCTGCACCATGACTAGGCTTCATGGTGCAAGGAGGAATCCCAATGATGAAGCATGCCACCTCTGGTGGGTGAGGGAAACTGTCCTTTAAAGGGACGCCTTCTTCTTAGTCAGCCTTTTTTGCCTTTTTTCTTTCTATTGACAGACCCGAAGGCTTTTGTGTATTTTGTGATTGTTAGTAGGGAGTTCGCCCTCGCTGGTCTTTAAATCTTCTCGGGCCCCCCTTCTTTTGTGTTTTCATCTGCAGAGGGCAGACCTGACTATCAAGGCCAGTAAGTGCCCGATAGGGCAGGGGTCAGTGGTCTACTTGGTACACCAAGTGGGGGGAGGCTAGGTGCAGTCCCTCCAGGCCAAGAGTGAAACCATTTCGGCTTGGAATCCCACAAGACCAATACAGAAGTTAGAGTCTTCTTAGGCCTCACTGTTATTACTTGAGATTTGTCAAGGGGTATGGCACCATTGATGCCCCCTTAACAGCTTACTTTCAAGAAGCAGCCCAAACAGGTGATCTGGAGGGAGGCGTGCCAGAACTCTATTGATAACCCCAAGGAGGCCATGTGAACAGTACCCGTGCTCAAGGCACCTGACTGCTCCAAAGAATTCATTGTATAGACAGGTGCCTCAGAGCATGCCACTGGGCCGTTCTGTCACAGCTAAAGTAAGAGGGCTTGGATCAACCTGTAGCCTTCATCAGTAGGTGGTTACTTCCCTGGGAACAGAGGTGGAGTGCAATAGAAAGGGAAGTCCCTGCAGTAGTCTGGGCACTGAAGAAGCTGAGACCATACCTGTTTGGTACTCACTTCCGGGTTCAGACAGCCCACAGACCCCCCCCCTCAGACGGCTAATGCAGATGAGGGGTGAGAATCCCAAACTGTTGAGGTGGTTCATCTCCCTACTGGGAAAGGATTTTACAGTGGAACACTGTCTTGGAACAATCCAGGGACATTGCTGATGGTCTTTTGAGGTTTTTCTGCCTTAGTCAAGTGACCTTCCAAGGGGTTGTCTAGTTCTCCCCACTTTCAGCTGGGGTGGGAGGGGGGAGTGTTACTGTTTGACATGGCATCTTTGCGTGGTTTTCCCCCTAACTTTTTGCCTTCAAATGTCCTGTTTTGATGACTTCGTTTTTGCTAGGTTTAGGATTCTGCATGCTTTACCACTGCTAAACACTGCTAAAGTGCTTGTGCTCTCTCCTTAAAACATGATAGAATTGGCTTATACCCGATCAGCATATTTAATTTACTTGTAAGCCCCTAATAAATTGCCACTACCTGTACCCAGTACTTGTAAATCAAAATGTTATTAGTGGGCCTGCAGCATTGATTGTGCCACCCACTTAAGTAGCACTTCAGGCATATCTCAGGCCTGTTATTGATGCCTGTGTGTGCAGGTTTAACACGTCATTTTAACCTGGCAAAATAAACCTTTTTTCAGGCCCAAACTTTTCTTTTTTATTAATACAAGTCACCCCTAGGGTAGACCCTGGACATCAGAGAGGGCAGGGTGCAGTGTATTTAAAAAGTTGGACATGTACTTTTAAGTTTTACAGGCCCTGGTAGTGAAAAACTCTCAAATTCGTTTTCCACTACTGCAAGGCCTACCTCCCCCGTAAGATGACATTGGAGTTACTTTATTACATTTAATAAGCTGTAATTTCCAAATGGGAACAGATAACCAGTTCATGCTTGGTGACTTTGGAATTGTAATGGAAACTCCTAACTTGTGGTAAAGTCAGATTTTAAATTACAGTTTTGAAAGTGCCACTTTTAAAAAGTTATCATAGAAGTGGGGCATCCTCTTGTCCCAAAACCGACTGCACAGCTGTAACGCCGCTTTGGTAAAAACATATCATCTTTTCTCAGTTTTAACCCTTTTTTAACCATGTGTTCCGTTCTTTTACATTCTTTTTTAGTATTCAACCTATACTTAAATCCACACGCGGGATTATAATGCCATTTTCAGGTTTCTCATGTTGAAGCTGTGCCCATCCGGACCTCTTGCTAAAACACGACAAATGCAGGAGTTCATTCGAAGCAGCGTTTATTTCAAACCCAATGCATTTCGGGCAGCAAGTGCCCTTCGTCAGGGGACACTATAAATAACAATAAAAGAAATATCCATTACTGTAATACCCATTAATCAACATGTTACATTGTCTCCATGATGCAACATTAAGTCTAACCTATTTTGTATTTCAACCCGTCCTCATTTACCTATAGCGAACCCCCTCATAAGCCATGTAAACAATGTGTCTCTGTTCTTACGACAAACCGATCTTCTTATCATGTACATTCCATTTAACCCATGGATCCCTCAGTTATATGATACAAACATCTACCCCTTCTTGGTGGCACTACAATTTTTAGTACACTACATTCATCATTCCACCTCCACAATCACACTGCTTACGCCTGCTGCATAAATTTAACACAAACCTCATAGATCCCTTAGTTCACCCCGCTATTCACTACTCGCACATTATCAATCCCCAGTCATTCATCACACACCTTCAATCCGCATTCACGCTGCTAATTCCACTCCATTTTCATCTCTAGTATTTTACACGTTGTTATTCCTAACGCCATGACCTGGCTCCAAACAATCCCCTATTTTTGTTGAATTCTTATACCCCCCAGTCCTCATCATGGCTTCCTACCACATAATCATTCACTTTTAACTGACAACACAAACAAAGACTCCGCTTTCATTCGTCAACCAACATCGACATTCAAACGGTTTCACATACCTGCTGCAACCACTCTAATTCAGCACCATCACCGTTTCCGTAAATGTTTGTAACCTCCTCGGTTCCACCCTTATTTAACCACTCCCTAAACCTCCCTAGCCCAACCCTTCTAATTGGCTTAGTGATTGAACTCGTTTCCGCCATAAAAACGATTATCAAGTTGCTTGCAAATTAAATGAACTGCGTTTCCCACAATGCCATGTTCTTGAAATCTAAACCATAGACATCATTTACAAATCCCTCCTACACCATTTAAAAGCAATTAGCATTGTGAAAAACACCATTAGATCGTGCTGATTATTGAATATGTATGAATATTTTGAGAGTCCTTTCAATCTCGTATAAACACCATTTCTTAGTCAAACCCCGATGTTGCTCCGTTCATGTGGAAAATTGCAATGTCTTTTTTTCGATTTCTTCTCATAAGTTTAGCGGGTGCTACCCCAATGTAGGGCAATTATATGAAATATTCAGTAAAGATAGTAGGGTGCACACCAGTTTTCTTATTCTATTGACTTGTCCGTAGTTATCCATGTATGCGTGCACTATCGGTAGGGTGCCATGCCCAAATGACACCTGTGTTAATGAAACCATAGAAGTGGGGCATCCCCTTGCCCCAAAACCGACTGCACAGCTGTAACGCCGCTTTGGCAAAAACATATCGTCTTTTCTCAGTTTTAATCCTTTTTTAACCATGAGTTCCGTTCTTTTACATTCTTTTTTAGTATTCAACCTATACTTAAATCCACACGCGGGATTATAATGCCATTTTCAGGTTTCTCATGTTGAAGCTGTGCCCATCCGGACCTCTTGCTAAAACACGACAAATGCAGGAGTTCATTCAAAGCAGCGTTTATTTCAAACCCAATGCATTTCGGGCAGCAAGTGCCCTTCGTCAGGGGACACTATAAATAACAATAAAAGAAATATCCATTACTGTAATACCCATTAATCAACATGTTACATTGTCTCCATGATGCAACATTAAGTCTAACCTATTTTGTATTTCAACCCGTCCTCATTTACCTATAGCGAACCCCCTCATAAGCCATGTAAACAATGTGCCTCTGTTCTTACGACAAACCGATCTTCTTATCATGTACATTCCATTTAACCCATGGATCCCTCAGTTCTATGATACAATCATCTACCCCTTCTTGGTGGCACTACAATTTTTAGTACACTACATTCATCATTCCACCTCCACAATCACACTGCTTACGCCTGCTGCATAAATTTAACACAAACCTCATAGATCCCTTAGTTCACCCCGCTATTCACTACTCACACATTATCAATCCCCAGTCATTCATCACACACCTTCAATCCGCATTCACGCTGCTAATTCCACTCCATTTTCATCTCTAGTATTTTACACGTTGTTATTCCTAACGCCATGACCCTTCAATCTCGTATAAACACCATTTCTTAGATTAGGATTAAAACTGAGAAAAGATATGTTTTTGCCAAAGCGGTTTCGTGCTTTATCTACTTATATTTACTTTGCCGAGGACAGGCACTTCCCAGCAGTGTTAGTGTTTCATTTACTTTTCTGAGGACGTGCACTTCCCAGCAGTGTTAGTGTTTCATTTACTTTTCTGAGGACGTGCACTTCCCAGCAGTGTTCGTGTTTTGTTTAATCTTCTGAACCCAAAATGCACAACTGCGCAGCACATCATGTTCCTTGATGTAACTGAATATTCAACTTGGCAGTTCAGTAAATGTCCAAAACCCCATGTACCAGTCAGTATCTGCATCCTGTAAAACAACTGTATCTGAACAACAGGGGTTTGCATTAGGCTATTACAATGACAGTGCTGCAGGTAACTCCTCAGCATTCCATCGCACATCCTCCTGATCGCATCACCTTCGCTGTTGCATCTCGGTGACTGTCACTCACATGTACTACAGGTGGCACAAACCTATATCCATGCTTACCTCAAACAGCTGGGGAATCTCTCTCCTCGCCAGGTATTCCTTGGCATCGTTGACATTCATGACTTCAGCTGGCCAGTAGGGCACATCAGAGGACACTTCTGCAGATTCTTATGCACTTTCCGTGGTGCCCATTTTTAATCGTTGCCTTGCCTCCCTGGAGTGTGAGTGTAACACCCGCATGCACGCGGTGAGAGGGTTAGTGGGCAGGTGCTCCATGAACCGGGTGTTGCTCAGCGGCCGCCCAGATCCGGAGGAATGTTGCGCGCTAGAGCCAACCTCGTCCCTCCCGTTTCTACTACATACTCGCTGCTCGCTGTGTGAACAGATCCCAGCCTGCGGCGATGAACCATGAGCTGTTCCCGACTGGACGGGCTCGGCAGCCTGCTCCCATTGGATACCCCGGTGCCAATTCTGGTTGTCCGAGGGAGATGCCACTTCTGTATAGATAATAAGCTGGGATTTATGCTGTTCGGCAAACGCTGCTGCTTCAGGCCCTGTATTACTCCCACTCCTCTGTGATCAGAGATAAGACTGTCCGGTTCAATACAGTTTCATGAGAAAAACGGTTTCCCATGTGAATCGTTTCTTTAGTAGAATTGTCTGTATTTCCTTGACTATTTGCCTAGTTTGGACTTTTAGCAGCACGCCTGCTAGGTAGTATAGACACACGCGAATATTTAAGACGCTTACGAGTTCACATCTTGAGGTGATCAAAACAGGTTACCGCCTCCAACTCTTCGACTTTCAACATGCACCTACCATTTTGCGGTTACTGACCGAGACCTGCGTTCAATAAAAAGAAAAGAAAAGAAAACTCTACCAAAGACCATTCTAGGGTGTGCGCTCAATGGCACTGAAGAGTACGTACAATTATTATACTCAAAGTTCAGTCTACCCATCTGGTGTGGCTTTTGATGCACGGGTAACCTCGGAACAGAGTGAAAAGCACACAAAAAGAACCAATGCTGCCACCTCCCCTCCAATCACTGCAAGAAGAGCTTCAGCATCATAAGCCCATCGCATTGCACTGCAGTCTGCGTCATTCATGACATTACTCACTCGGCGTCAGCTGCCACAGGACGCTGCCAGCCTTACGCCTCACTGCGGTCGTCTGCCTCTTACATTACACACACCGCAGCAGGAGTCACCTGAACTGCCCTCACGGTGGTAGGTACTTCTCTGTTGCTGTCCCTTGCCTCACAGGCACACAGAGCCATTAATGCCACCAGGACGCACACACACAGCCAGCACCCTAACTCAGCTTTGAAGGAAAAG
Source organism: Calotriton arnoldi (assembly GCA_963921515.1). NCBI lineage: Eukaryota > Metazoa > Chordata > Amphibia > Caudata > Salamandridae > Calotriton > Calotriton arnoldi. The sequence continues at coordinate 5,134,898 of CAWUFW010000040.1, forward strand.
GCTGTGCATTCTCAAAGCTGATGCGGGCTCCCCAAGAGGTACCGTTTTGGGTGAGGAGAATGTGTACCTAGAAATGTACACAAGGTATGCCCCCACTATTTTTAAGTGGCGTGGCTCCTACATTTTTTAAGTAGACTATTTTTAAGGAAAATTGTTCTGTTTTTTTTAGAGGCACATTTCATCCTCTTTAAGTGGCGTGACTCTTCTGCTATTTTCAAGAGAAATGTTTCCTTTTTTAAAGAGGAATTCCGCCTCTGTTTTTTTAAAGATAAATGATCAATGGTTCCTATATTTTTAGGTTGAGACTAGACCGCGCGCATGCGCTATGTGCAAAACGTGCTGTAGTCACAAAAACGACTTCGCAATCATTTGCAATGCAATAGGTCTCACATTTGTGAGAGTTTGAGCTATTGACATTGTAAATGACAATGCCTTTTGTGTTTTGAAAACCTGCAAGCGGTGCGGAAACACGCATTTTGTACTTGCAGGTTTTCAAAACACATAAATAAAAAGCATTTACAATGCCAATAGCTCAAACTCTCTCAAATGCAAGACCTATTGCATAGCAAATGCTTGTTTTTTACTGGGGGGCGTTTTTGTAGCAGTGCAGCAGTTTTGAAAGCACCCACTGCAGACTTCCTTATATTTCCAGTAGTTTTCAGCCAACAAAAAAATGTCAAGGTAACTTTGGTGATTAATGTACCTACTGGAAAGAGATTGGAGTTTTGTCTAGTGGCAGTTTTGACTCATCTAAGGTAGCCCAGAGAGTTAATATGCCTGCTGCAAAGAATGTGTACCATGCAGATCACAGAACAGTATTTTATGTGCATAGCTTAGACTGTTTTGTTACTGTGCAGTTCATAAATTACAATCATAATCTAGCACAGTCAGCTATGAAGTGTCATCAAAGAGCTGCATGCAAACTATATGGTACAGGTTAGAAAGTTATGTTTTTTCTGAGTCTTTCATTATCCCAATGTTGATAAAAAGGATTTGTTTGGGTAGAGTTAAATTCTTATTAGTAAAGCCAATCCTAACCACTTTGATACGTTCTGAATCCTGAGTTTATGCTGCTCCAGACCAAGCAGTCTTATAAAATGCCTACCACTATGGATGACATGAATCCTACATCTTTCAGTCCCCTCTCTCTTATGTAACATTTTCTATACACTGAGTTACACACGTATGATTCATTGTCTCTGTATTTGTGTGTGATGTAAAGTGCTCTGACACCCTACACTGGTATGAGAGGCGCTATAAAACAAATGAAACATAGGTAAGAGAGGGGCTATGAAGAGATGAGTGGCAGTGTTGGAAGGTGATAGTGAGGGAATCATTGAAGGTCCCCAACAAATATTGTCCTGCCATGGTGCACTGTAAGGTCATCATTCACTATGCTTTAAAAGCTAATTCCATTGAAAATATAGTGAAGTATGGGCTGTTGAATGAGCCATTTTTGCCCAAATTTTCTTGGGGGGTGAAACTCCTGCAAACCCTCCTTGTAGTGCTCAGGTTCTCTCACTGCACTCACTATGCACTGTATGGGGGCTGGTCTGACGACATTTGCCTGGGCTGCTTTGGGTTCCCAGTCCGGCCCTGCTTAGGTGTGCCTGGATGGGCCATCACTTGCAGGATGGGAGGGCGGAGCTGGGCACAGCTTTACTTACACTTGAATGGGTTGTGTCCTGCCACCACACAAAGGGCTGCATACCCCCTGTAGTTAGTCTGGAGCCAGGAGAGGGAAGGCAGGATGCCCGGAGACTTCAGAGGCAAGCTTCTAGAAGCTTCTCCCCACTTCAAAGGCACAACTTGGCATAAATACTGGACCTCAAACACCAACTCTTCAGTACACTATTGGATCTGTGAATATTCTGCTAGGAAGAAGGACCGCTGTGCTGTTGAAAGGACTGCCACTCTGCTGTACTGCTGATCTGAAGGACTGCCACAGTGCTCTGCTGACCTCCTGCATGCTGCCCTCTTGCCTAGTTGAGAAGGACTGGTCCTACATCTGTTGAACATAGGACCCCAGAGTGACTCCAAGGGCTAGTTGGCTGGCATCATGATTTGAGCCTCAGAGACAGAAGGCTCCAACAAACTCAGGCCCCCAGCACTTAGACTCTGCCATCTGTGAGTCTACCTTGCCAGATGGTGCCACCCCAGTCCTGGACCGTTGAAAGGTGGCCTAAGGTGCCCTGCTAGCCTCTGTCAACCCAGCAGTACCGACGCCGCTCCTCTGCTGCAAAGTGCAACCCCGAGCAAAACCGCTGCATTGCTGCTGCTGTGTGGATTGGACCAGTCACAAAGACCTGCATCGCCTTTGCAACCTGTGGCCTCTTTGAAACCATAGCTGTGCGAGAGATTCTCGGCACAGGCCCTCGCATCCCTCGTCGACAGCAGCCTTGATGATGACAGACTCTGTATCGCAGCCTCGCAGCGTGACGCATCCTCGACGCCAGACTTAGCATCGCAAACCCTCGTCGACGGGATCCTCGACAACAATGTACGACCCCAGTCAACTAACAGCTCAATTTCTTAAAGTTGGCGTGTATTCACTCTCCCAATTATGGAGCAGTGAGCCTTGCTGTTGACACAAATGTAGTGATGATTAGTTCTGTTGCGAAAAAATAAACTACGAGGCACATTTTTAACTAGACAAAGGCCAAAGAAACAGGCATGGATTAGCCTGCCATAGCGTAGCACATGTGCAGCCCTATGAAGTTTCCGAGGTCCCTGAGTGATGTGCCTACCCAGTCCAGGTTGCTTCTTTAAATTCTATGACTCGTAGTCTTCCATCATAAAACAGGACTAAAAAGTTCCAGAATTCAAAGAAAAAACCCTGGACTGGAGTAGCACATCAGCATGGACCTGGGAAAGTTGGCAGCTGTGCTTGTGTGTGTTGTATGCAGCACTTTTACCTTAAGGGACTGATACCCAGACTAAGGAAATTACAGAAACACTCATGGTTTAACCCTACATGTCAAAGTGAAGGAATTGTGAGCAGTTTCAGTTTCACATCTTCTCATGGTGGTCACCCACAGAAGGTAACCATATATGTCTGATCACTGATACAGGATGTTACTTTCACCATTTTACTATAGTGTAATCCAAGCACTCGTTTCTCAAGCCTTGGGTTGCCCACTTTCCGTTATTATTTCGCAGGACACGTTACACGTGTTTAGATCTCGAAAAACTTATGTTGGGGAGCAGGGGGGTAATATGAATCACACAACTCTTTTTTTGGGGTTTCTTTTAAAATCCCATTTTTCTAAATATGGCCATTTAAAAAGATATAACTCTGCCAACAATTGAACTTTACAAGTGTGATTACTATTCATACTGTATTTGAGATTTAATCCCTTTACCTCCCCCTGGAGTAAGCCTTGAATGCTTGCTATTGCAACATTTGAGAGACAAGTTTAGGAAATTTAGAACTCTGCCATCCAAACGAAATGAAGTAGTTTTAAGCTTTTAAATACCAATGGTAATTTTCAATATGCACCACACATACTGCCCAGTAACCACCAATTACATGCATTTAAGCCACGGAACAAGGCTACATTACATCTTAGCTCAGCTTTACACATTTTCCTAAATATGCAGAATATAAACACTGTATTCTAAAGCTGGTCTGGGTCCAAAACATAGTGACATTTTCCCGGCAAGGGCAGCCCATTGGCCTTGCCTTCAGAATCACATCCACCCCAGTTGTGGTCTAGTGGACTGAGTGAAAACGTGAAACAAGAAGAAAGTATTTTTAATTCCAGCCTCCCATTTGGCCAAATTGTGTGCTCTTGGGCACTCACTTTTTGAACATACTCCCTTATAGGCAGCATTGGAAGTATTAAAAATGAATGTAAAATCTGCGAGTAAGTGTCTTTGTAAAAATGGACTGGATATTACCTGGTGAGGGGAGAGGTGTCCAGCCTCCTGGCATTGCGACAAAAATGCAATATGGTAGTAATTGTATTGCCTTTGCAGTAATTAGCAGTATGCTGCAGTCTTGGGTCTACTACTTTACCAAACTGTTTGCTCCTGGGCAAATTATACAATCCCTTTTCGTCTGTCCACTGATCTGAGAGTATGCTAGCCCTTCGAAACAGGCTTAATGGAAGAAATAAACACCATGGACAGCACAGGTCCCCAGCAATGTTTTTAGGTCTCGCCTACGCAGCGCGCATGCGCTGCATAGGAGGGGACCTCTTGGAATCGATCAGCTTTTTTGGCCAAAAACGTGCACGCTTTGCATTGCTTTCTATTGCAACGCGTGCACGTTTGGCGTTTCCCTTGCGGGAGCGAGCTTTGGCGACATCGGTTTGTAATTATCTTGCAAACAGATGGTGCCCCTGCTCGCTCCCGCAAGGGAAATGCTGTGCGTGTCTTGTCCTTAGTACTCTAACTTTCGCGGCCGCGGGGCCACGCTGATCTTTCAGCGCTTGTTTAGAGTGGGCACGGGGACGTGATCTGCACACTTGTGCACCCCACCGTCACGTAGTTTTCTTCGTGCAGTGAATGTTTATGAGGCAGCGCATGGCAGACAGTGTAGAGTTTGTATAATTAGTGTCCGTTCGTGAACGGGTAACTTGCTGTCAAACATCCTTTCACGTTTTCACGCATGGTGCGGCGTTTGGGCTGCCTCCTCCGCCCTGCACAGTTTCCCGGCACTGCCCTAGCACAGTGCGCCTTGAAGCTTGGGCAGGCAGCGCCTCGACAGTGGCTGTTCCTGAGGCCTCCCTCTGTCCATGGAACCCCCAGGTTTCAGAGGAGCCGCGCAGGCTGGGGGATGGGCAGGTCCCAGTCTGGAGATACACTCTCGCTGCTCAGCTGCTCGGATCACAAACCAGGGACTCTGGTAGCAACAAAATCACAATTTGTATCTATACGAAGTCCCTTATTTCTACCGCTGCTCACACAGGAGATGGCACACCTTCGTATATGAACACATCTACTGCCCTGTTGAACGCACGTGCACTTCTGCCGCGATTGCTTTTCACCCTTGACGCGAGCTCCCCTCCCCCACCGCTCAAGCCGCCACAACCCCAGCCTGCTCCTGCAATTACATGCCCCCTCTTGACACCAATGATCAGTGTGGCAGGGTAAAGCGCGCAATCGTTATCGGTTTCCAAATAATGCCTCCAGGGCGTCTAGATCCCAAGTGGGCGTTATACGGTGATAATGACTGAGAACGACTCGGAGGGTGGGAGGACGGGGGCAAACCCTTCGCCAACTAGAGGCGACTGCTGTCCAATATGACCGAAGTCTTATAACTACGAAACATGAGTTTATGGAGTTTACTTTGTTGATTTTTTAGGATCACCTTAGGGCAGGTGGCAGAAAAAACAAATACGTCATCTTCGTGACACGGGTCAGCCTGGCTGCATGACGGTGGTCATTGAGATTGGACGGGGTGAGAGGTATTGCAGAAAATGTCTTGCAGAAAAACATTTTCTGGAGCGAACGCAGACACAAGTTTCTGCACTCCACTTCGCACACATACTTTTGTAATTGTAATTGCGTTTATATGGCGCTTACTACCCCTGATGAGGCTTTTAAGTGCTTTACGTCGGTCACCATGCTGCAATACACACTTTTTGTGAACCTTTCGTGAAATTTCATGAAAGTGTGTTAAAAAAGCCTATACATCAGCCACTACTCTGGAGAAAACATTGAGCAAAATTGCTTAAAGTGAAATTTTGAAAAATTACCACTTGCTTGTTCAAGTAAAAGATAGCAGTTGTGTTGTCTGTTAGAATCTGTACTTTCTCCTTTGCATGTGGCTCTGGAATGCATTTAGGGCTGGAAAAATGGTTTTCAATACCAAGTAACTGATGTGCTGGAGCACCTCCTGGGCAGTGGTTTCGTGTGCTCAACAGCACATATGTGTTACGTCTGTTGCTTTGAGGATGTGGGGATAACGAAGGAGTTAAAGTCTTCCCACTTAACATATTCTCTATGAGTCACCATTTATTCTCCTTACTGATCTTGCTGCAACAAATACTTGATCCTCCCATTTTCCCGTTGCTTGCGACCGCTGGCTGTTTAGCCACTCCCGAATAGGACTCGTGTAATTTTGTGTTGGGAATCAGGAGACAGCGAGATGGCGTCATACCGAACAGTTTCATCTCTGGTCTCACCGTCAAAGATTGAGACATCTAGTAAAGGTGAACTTGTCCTACACTCTTGTTAAAGTAGGGTACATCTTTGTTTTCCCGGTATCCAGATCTGCCCCCAAGAAAGTGTTTCTCATTTCTGAAGTTAGGGAAGACTTTTCCCCCCAATTCACTGTGAATTGATGTTCCTCAAAGGTTTTGACATTCTAATTGAGTTCTCTTGACAAACATTCAGTGACTTCCTCTGGAGCTCCTCGATACACATCTGAACCCAAACGTAAATAAAAACAGTGTACACTTGTGGTCACATAATGGGGCACTGTGAGCTTAGGGACAACGCCATACCCAGGCGCTGCCTATGTTGATACCGACCAAGAGTAGAAACAGTTTTGTACCCCAACACTTCCGGACTCAACACTGGATGGAGGAATTATGAACAGTTAGTGAACCTAGAAGAGATTTGACAGTGCAGAAGTGCCAGTTTTGCCACTGTGCAGCACAGCATCATCCTCTAGAGGGTCGCTTACATATCCGTCATAACAAAATCAGATTTCTCTTGATTATTTTCCTCACTAACAAATAACTTTCTAAAACTAAACTAGTGAATCTCGAGCCCAACCAACAACACAAGCTGCAAGTCACAAGGCTCACTCCAATCACTTGTCCTGTTCTAGGGTTACAGTCAGCCCCCAATGTAAATTATTACATACCTCAGTATTCTTTAACACCTATCAGCAGAGGACAAGGAATTGTATCTGTTTATGTGCATCTGCAAACGCACACGTGCGCTATATATATATATATATATATATATATATATATATATATATATATATATATATATATATATATATATATATATATCTTACAGGCAACGCAGAACATAGCTTCAAGATTCTGAAGTCCTAGGAATCTGCCAGAGTAACACTTAGAAAACACCACTTATTCCCATTTCAACAAGCATTGGCATAGCCATAGGTCTCGCCTTTGGGACCTTATAAGTGTTTAGCCATGCAACGGTTGATGTTGTTGCACCAAGGATATTGTGCTGCATAACTAAATACTTATAAGGTCCCAAAAGCGAGACCTATTGGCTATGCCAATGCTTGTTATTCACATGCTTCAGGCTGTTTACCGGCAAGTGGTTGGATTAGCATCTCGTTTGCTGCATGCCCTCCTGAAGCTGCATTGTGCAGGATGCCTCCTGTGCTGCAGCTCCTCTTTTCTAGCCACCATTCGTTACCTCTTTTACAACTCATAAAGGATGAAATTGTGAGAGGCTCTTGTCTTTTGAAACTGTTAAACGTGGCAAGGAATAAACATTTGGTACAATGGGAATCTCACACTGCCTCTGTGTGGGCAGTAGCTATGCTTTCAGGAGAATCCATGGTTGCAGGAGAAACTTGCAAAATGTGGAATTGTTGGTCAGCCTACTGTGGCCCAAGACCCTTCCAATAACTTAGCAATAGTCCGTTTTCTTGGATTTCAATTGTGACAGTTTATTACCAAGTTATAGTTGCTTCCTACAAATGGACAATACAACATCAATTCAACTGAACGCAATTCAAACTTTACTCATATAATTTGAGCATAAGTACTAAGTAGTCTGTGAATATGATCCCCTGGCATTACAGCATAAGTCCTTTTTTCCGATGACTGTCTTCATGTCCGAGGCTCTTTCCATAACATCACCGCCAAGTTTTAACTGTGCTTATATGTGATATTTCCACTTTTTCAGTGTGTCTGTATGTGACATTTCAGCGCCTTACATGTGACACTTTGACACTTTATTGTGAGTAGAAAAAGCCGCTATGTGCATATAATAAGGAACATTTCAGAAATTGCACCTTGTTGTGCAATGTAGTGGTCTAGAAACAATCTTCCTTTACGCTTCTTAACTGTTTATGCATGAGGGGTATGATCTCGTGTCCACTCCCATTAGCCTGAAAGCAGAAAAGTGTGAGAGCCATCTGCAGCTCAATCTACCCCCCTCCCGCCCCCCCCGAGTTAAGCCCTAAAAGCAAACTGACTTTTCAAAGAAAAGAAAATCTCCCAGGTGTCTCTCACCCATACCAGTGAGTTATGCTCGTTTTGACAGACTAATCAGAGAACTGTCATAACCCGCGCACTAAAATTATTGCACAAACACCAGTGTTTGTATTTTTTAAGGAAATAATTAGTGTTTTTTCTTCTACAAAGCATGCACATTAGAACTACCGTACTAATTATCACACATCCCTACACAATTAGTTTAAAACCCCATTAAAGTTACTGTGAAGTTACTGTGAACTAACTACAAGTATTATATTTCTATAGTTATTTGCCGAGTCATATATATCCCTGCATTAGGCCTGAAGTCCATGCTTGTCGGCATCTCTCTAGGAACCAGTCCATCTGCTTTGTCTTCCACAAAATAGTTGTACATTTTATACCTTTTAAATAGATGCTGGTGTATGGAGCAAGGAGGTGATCCATATTCCACTCCAGGACTCATTACACAGATTAGATAAACAACGCCTCGGTTTTAGATTCAGAAAGCACACAGAAACTGCTGCCTCTTGTAACTTCATGTTAAGACCGAGCAGGGTGGCAGAAACTGCAATTGCTAAAGTCAGAGTAGCTCTTTCATGCGTTGATGCCCACCATTCTCAATTTTTGACCTAACGACCCATATTGGGCCTTCCACACAATACACCAACAATATCCTCATTGTCTAAATAGAAAACGGAGCCTAGATTAAGGGGACATTGCTTCAAAAGTGCCAGTCATTCCTTTTAGACCGCACCAAGCAAATGAACCCCATCCTATGTGGAACCCCCATTTGTATATAACCTTTTGATCAGATCATCTCCCTTTGCAGATGACATTTAGATCCACCTATGTCCGTGCAGAACTTCAGACCAGTAAACAAACATAACAACTGGCTTAAAACACATCTACTGGTAGATGAGAGAGATTTATCTATACTTGACCAGACCAAAAACTGAAATCTTGATGATTTATAATACACAGACAAGCCTCCCGTTTAATTGGCTGAAAGAGCTAACAACTCTTCAATCCACAGCTACAGCAGTGAAAAATATATCAGGTATGGTTTGACAAGGGTCTCTCCTTATCCACCATCTCGTAGCAGTTTTCAAAAGCATCAGTCTTCATTTTATAATGCTTAGAAGAGTCATACCTTTCCTCTATTTAAGACATAACTCTATAATTCCAATCATTTACACAGAAAAACACAAGCAGAACATGCTCAAGCTACAAAAGATGCAAAATCAAGCACCTTGACTAGGGCCACTGGAAATATGCGATTGTGCAGCAGCAGCGTTTTTCGCATAGTTATTGATTTGACGCATTTACCACATAATCCATAATCTAATGCATAATCTGCATATTTTAACAAAATAAATTGTTTCTACCTCAAACGGTTCAAAAGTTACTAAAAACACAGTAACACATGGTGCTGCGCAGGGGAAGGCCCTTGCAAAAGATGGCTGGTCACCTTTCTGTTGCTTAGTTCTATGTGGGGGTGTTAAACTGGTGCTAATGAGGTGCAACCCAGGCAGTGTTAACAAGCGTAACAATGTAAAATAATTACGTAATACTGTGATAAAATGTGCCACATTACACCGCATAATTTGCCTTTTCTTGCCACAGAATTTACTCAACCCTGCCACATATTTTGGCCCTCCCCTGCCGCATAATTTCAGTTACCCTGACCTAGACTTGGCCTTAGTCTGAAGAGTTCTGACCACATCACACCAATGATTGAAAACTCCACTTGTTCTGGGAAAACTACACTAAAATGAAAAGAATCCAATCAGTAGAACTGAAGTTATGAATTTTCAAATTTTTTGTTGAAAATAGTGCCAAAAAGCACAAAGCGCTACTCACGGTTATATGGTCACACTGGACTAGGGTGAAGTCGCAAGTTCTGTCCGATCAGTGGGACTTCTTGGTCGGTGGATTGTGTAGGGTAATGGCGCTCCTGGGAAATACGCAGTGAGTATATACTAGTGTACAATTATGATTGCGGTGCATAAGGGTGGGGAGAGCCACCCTCCTCCCCAATGTGTAGATAACCACTGATAAACCAAAACAACAGTCCCTTGCACATGCCAACAGTATATATTATGTATCATTGACAATAATAAAAAACACTCTTGTTCCTCCGTTGAAACAGTCACTTCAGTTTAATCTTGAGACCCTTAGCCAACACGTGTTTCGTCACGCTTAATTGTTGTGCGCAGCAACTTCTTCAGGGCTCTAATCTCTTTGTATGGATCCTCAGTTCCGGTTGTATTTCCGACCCTGAATGGGTTCTAGTACTCCAGTGATAGCCCTGCTACTGAACAGAGGGTTTGCGTTTACGCCAGCAAAGACTTGGTTGCTGGCAAGAGGGACTCACTTAGCCCCCAAAGAGTGGTTTTACTATACCACGTCGTCATTCTTCATGATGGATTTATGACTTATACACACAAGATCCACACTTAAGAAAAGAATTCTGGAATACACTAAATCTTGGACACAGTAATCACTGTTGCCCTTTACTGTGCGAATATCACTGGAGTACCAAAACCCATTCCGGGTCGGAAATACAACCGGAACTGAGGATCCATACAAAGAGATTAGAGCCCTGAAGAAGTCGCTGCGCACAATAATTAAGCGCGACGAAACACATGATGGCTAAGGATCTCAAGATTAAACTGAAGTGACTGTTTAAACGGAGGAACAAGAGTGTTTTTTATTATTGTCAATGATACATAATATATACTGTCGGCGTGTGCAAGGGACTGTTGTTTTGGTTCTGTCCGATCAGGATGGAGCACAGGTCAGAATCCGGAATCAGGTTTGTCCTGCTGAAGTGTGTGTGAGGTGCTTCAGTTCACATTGGTGGAGGCCGCAGGGAGCTCGTTGTTGGCCTGAGGAACAGTTCAGGCATCGCGGATTGTCGTTGTTGCACAACGAGCTGGTCGTCGCTGGAGCTTCGTGTTGGTGGTCTACACAGGCTGTTGCTGTCGGAAGTGAGAAGTGTAGGTCTCCCTGGAGCCTCGTGTTGGTGGTCGGCATGAACCGTCATTTCTCTGCACGAAGAGGTCACTTCTACATCGTAAGGAGCCCAAAACTTCTGTATCTTCACCTCGAGTTCAAGAGGAGTGTACTCTGATGCCAGCCAGTGATCCAGGACCTCGTGGGCTCCTTTTGGGGATCAGCACTCACTCCAGTATGGTCAGCAGCAGGCCGTTGATGCTAGACAGTTGCAGGGAGGCCTCTAGAAGCTTGTTGTGTCTCTGTAGCTCAAACAGGAGGTCAGTCAACTGACCTTTGGAGTCACTTCAGAGTAGCCTGGGATCAAGGCAAGCAGATCCAGTCTTCTTTCTTCAGGCAGCAGGGCAGACCTTTGTTTTTAAATCTTCCATAGGTCCAAGAGTGTTCTGCTGAGAGGTTCTGAAGGGACCACTTTTATACCTGGTGCCAGCCTTTGTGGGGGAATTCCCTGGCCTACCCCCAAAACTGGTTCTGGTCAGTTGTTCGCCGTTCCCTTGGTTTGACTCCAAACTCTCAAGGGTGACAAAGGCGAGAGTATGCGTTCCCTTTGTGTCTGCTGCAGACAGGGTCCTTTGGAGTGTAATCAGGTCAGGGCACAACTCCCCAGCCATCCTGTCAGGAAGACCCTCTCTCACCACACCAAGGCCTCTATGTGTCTATGCTTGGAAGCAATAAACAAAACAACACAGGAGAGCCATTCATAGTCATGTGACCCAAGACATTGGCAGAAAGGCACATTTGGCTTAGTCAGAAAAAAGCCAACTTTCTAAAAGTGGTATTTTGAGAATAGTAACTTAAAATCCGACTTTACCCTTAAAGAGGATTTAAAATGACAATTCATTTGAGTGGATGTAGAATTTTTCTATCTGTTCCCAAACTGAAGTTGTCTTTAAGTATAATGAGGTAACCCAGCCGTAATCTACGGGGGAGATAGCCTCACAACAATGAAAAATAGCTTTAGGAGTTTCTCACTGCCAGTACATGTAAAACGTAAACCCACACGTGGTAATTCTTTTATACCATGCACCCTGGCATATGAGCATTTAAAGCCAACTTTAGGAGTGACGTATGAAGTATTAAAAAGGAAGATTTAGGCCTTTTGAAATGTCAGTTTAAAATTGCACTAGAGGTTGCAGTGGCATTCTTGAGACATGTTTTACAGGGATACTTTAGTGGGTGGCACAATGAATACTGCAGCCCACTAGTAGCATTTTATTTACAGGCCCTGGGTACATATCATGCCATATACTAGAGATTTAACTTAAAAGTACCAATCAGGTGTAGGCCAATTTTTCCATGTTTTCAAGGGAGAGCACAATCACTTTAGCGTTTTGTTATCAGGAGTAAAGTCCACAGAGTCCTAAAACACAAACAATAATGTGTTCAGTAAAGGAATGCAAATATCTGGGGTGACTATGTAGAGATGGCCTGATCTAATGAATGACTGAATATAGCCTTATAAAGCGCGAACTATGATAGGAAATGAAATTTACTAGTGGGATCAAACAGGCGTAAAAAATAACATTTGGTGTTGTGGTGAAGTGATTTTGAGAGAGGCTGAGATCAAGATCCTTGGGCACCTGCATTTGATGCTATAGAAAATGGTAATTGTGTACATCTTCTTTGGAAGAAGTAACACATCATCCTATGACATGCACACAATAAGTGAAAGAGGGGTGGCTGAAACAGGGATTTTCATTTAGGGTGTTAAGTTTTTAGCTTGCAATAATTCTCTACATGAAAACCCATTTCTACTGTACACATTGCATTAATACTTCTGTTGCTTGTTTTCAGTAGGTGTTTTTTATTTGAATGATGAACCCTCAATGAAATAAAATAGCTTGTTGCTAGTTTATTTTGTAATCCATTTGATTTATATAGGGGTAGGCAAGTCTTGAGTCAGTCGATGTCCTTGGCAGAGGAAATTTTGAAATAGCGCAGCATAATTCATTAAGGGTTACAGTTAAATAAAAAGTAAGGTAAAATAATGTAATTAAGAACAAAACAATAAGTAAGAGTGAAGTGTTTAATTTACATATGTTTACTTTAAATCATGTTATTTAAGGAAATGTTGAATTCAAATAATGTTTACACTTAAGGTTAATTATTTGAAAAACATTAATTTAGTTGTAATTAAGGGTTAGGCAAAGGGATACATTTTTAAATGGATGTAAATCAATTTCTTTTTAACTAAGTAAGAGTTAAGCTTAATTTAATACAAAATCAGTGAAGGGCCTGAATTGTGGTTATGTTTTTAATTTATATTCACCTACATTTTAAAAAGTAAAGTTATGGATAATTGTTTAATTTCATTGACTGTTATTTATGATGTTATAAAATATAAAGGGTTAGGCTGACGACTAGGTTCAGGTTGGCTTTAGAGGGGCTTGAGATTACTCAACATTTAAATAATTTTAAATACAATTAAATTAAGGAAAAAGATAAGATTACTATGGGGACAAGGTGATGGACAATTATTTAACTTAATCTATTATGATTCATGTGTTTTTTAATTAAGAGTGTAGCGGTTTACTTTATTTTTATTTATTTATTTGGCAGTTTTCTGTAACTCGGAGAAGACCCGAGGGTACAGAACGCTTTACACAGGAGTAATTTCCCAGTAGTCAGAGGGGTTAAAACATCCCATCATGATTTTGTGTCATGGAAGGTACATGTGACAATACTGAATATTAGAGTTCTAGAATAAAATAGTGATTTCTAAACAAAGCAGTAATAAAATATGAAATCAGATCAAAATATACATATGTACTGTTTAGGAGAATTACAGAGCGCTCTTAGTGGGAAATCCGGTTTCCATCAATTTGAAATGTCTAAATAAGGGTTTGGCACTTAAGTGATCTGTTTCTTAATTTAATTCACTTTTAAATGTTTCATAGGAAGGATTGTCATCATGTCAGGTGGTTATGATTTCCAGATTCTTTGGGCACTTCTGGAGAATGGTTGCTTCTGTATTCTTAGTATCTGGATGAATAATGCTTTGATGAGAAGGGTGTCTGTGCTTCTCACATGTCTGGAGACCCAAAGCTTCTGGGTGAGGTAGTTCAGGGTCCTATTATGTATGACCTTATACATGATACATGCAAGTTTGATAAATGATCCTTGCTTCCACTGGAAGCCAATCCATGGAAATTTGGATGGGGAGGGATGTCAACATTTTTGTAGAACCACTGATCAATCTGGCAATCGCATGTAGGGCTGCTTTGAGAAAACCAGGTGGATTTTGGGGATTCCTACTCAATGGGAGCTGCCATAGTCTAGTCTGGATAGAGTCTGGGTGTTTTGTTTGAAGTCAGCAAAATGCTAGGAGCTGTTTGATAGCGTGGAACATACTCAGTTGGATTTGTTCTACCTTGACGAGGTTGTTAATGTATTGTTGTAGGTTGAGCTGCTTGTTTAGCATGATGCCAAGTGATTTTGCAAAGTCCACAAAGATTGGTGATTGGCTTGCTGTTTAATAGTGACTACATATTGAACCTCAAGCTAATTCCTAACTGTTGTGTTGCAAAAGAGTGGGGGAGAGAAAGAAAATGATTAGAAGAATTTGCAATCCCGTCCAAAGGAGCTCAGGGGTAAGCGTCCATCCCGCTGGTGATTTTGAACGATTTACCAGATTTGAATTGGTTTTGTAGTATTCTATGAGCTATTTACTTAATTAAATATTTTTAATTTAATTACAATTATTTACAGGTAGGGATTTGGCTTGGTGTTATTTATTAAATTAATTTAAAAAAATGTAAGTTAAAAAAGTGTGTGTAGGTCGTTGGTCAAGGGAGTGGGCTGATGCAGTAGTCATGTACATGAACATGTATCTTAACAGTATAGTGGCAGTCAACATAGTGATCTCTCCGCAGTTGTATCTTGACATAGAGATAGTATGTGTAGTAACATACAACCAAATGGTATGCATGTCCAAGGAGAGGACAAGCAGAATCAACAGACAAATATTACTGTTATTGGTGATGAGCTGGATATTGTTCACAGTTTTGGTGTTTGCCATTTTGATGACCCAAAGCCTGACCTTTAGTCATCCATGACATTTTTGTTTGTTGGATCATGCGTCTGAACGGAGATGAATTCCTCAGCTACCTTTTAGAGGGCTAGCATGTGTTTAATGGGCAGTAATTAGTGAGGCCTTTCCTAACTATGGTTATTTTCTTCTTGATTAGGTGGAAATATGTAGTTCAGAGAAGGTGTTGAGTGAGGGAGGTATTAAGTATCTTTTGGAGAGGTGTAACTGCAGTTCTGGAATGGAGCTTCATACTGATGAGGGGAGGAAGATGTTGGCTGTGGTGGATAAGTGGAGCGTCATGGAGGAAGATCAGGATGACAAGATAGTCTTTCAAATCCAGACAGAGAAGTTTGGACCATAGCACTCTTGGTGTGTTATATAGTCTTTCCAATCCAGACATATTATTGAGTACCTGTTGTTTTTTGGCATGCTCATAAGAACTAGGTTGAGGAAGTTTGTGATGTGTTGGGTGATGCTCAGGTTGTTGATGATGTAGAGAAAGTTTTCTTTTATTGTCTGTGAGATGGACTCACCTAGATTTAAGTATTAAGACACATTTTCTGAAGTTGATAGCATGCTGTACTGTGGAATGAAATCACCTAGCTTTAGATGTGGTGTGGTCAGACAGAGGCAGTAATTGCTGAGGCTAAAGACTGGGTTGTCTATAATTTATGATTTTTATTGTATTGTAATTGGATTTAAATAGCGATTACTACCCGTGACAAAGAATTGAATCACTTTATAGCGACTAACAGATTACTCCTGAACCCAGTGATGCTAGTGGTTACTGCAGTAGTTATTGATCATTGTGGTTATTTGGATTAGTCTTGTGATCTCAAGAAATACATCCCATGTATTTATTCCAGTTTCTTTGTGGTAGATTAGATTAATTGGAGTTAGGTGAGATCATTAGTGGGACGCTATGTGAGCTAAGGTAAATTGTTGATGGTAAGAATATGTAGTCTAAAACAGATTACGTTGCTGGATATGGTTTCAAAGAAGGAGTTTGTGATCTATGAAATGAGGTGTAGGCAATTTGCAGAAATATAAATAAAGGAGTTTAAGGGAGACAGCCACGTGACTTAGAGTAGACTGTACCCAGACAGAGGAGGCTGGAGGTAACAATGAGTCATTCACAAGAAACAAAGGAGAGGGAATAGTTGAGTGCTACATGATGGAGTATGAAGACAGCCTTCCAGACAGTAGAAGTGTCTCGTCTGCATTCCTGAGACTGGAGACCTAGACACTGCAGTGAGGCAAAATGGTATCAGGGCTCTCTTTAGAAATTCAATGAGGAACTTGTTAGTAAAAGGAGTACAGTCATTTGGTAGATAGTAGGGGGAAAGGTTGGGGCTGCACCTTTTGTTATGCAGTGTCCGGTAGCTTCTAGGCCAGGCCTGCCCTTTTGTCTGACCCTGATTACTTCTTTAGGAAGGCTAATGACAACTACATGCAGAAACCTCACAGTTTATTATGCCCATGTTACGGGTGCTCCAGTTGGGAGACAGCCCACTGTTACCTTCTGTCAAAAGCACTGCATTACACAAAGGCTGTGTCTGGAGAGTAGCCCCCGCCTGTTTAAACCAATGTTTGCTGTGCCAGGGCTGGGATGTCAAACATCAGCATCAACTATGCCCAGTTCTCAATAACATCTACGACTGTAAAACACATTGCTTGTGCTGCTTGATTGCCAAACATTGAAGTATACAAAAAGTGATAGGTGGAATGCTTGAATTAATCTCAGCCACTGGTATTTACTTGAGGCCGCTTCCCAGACTATTGTTTTTTGTCGACCATGCCACCACAGATTATGCCCAGCCATATGCAAGTCAGCCTCTGCCCTGCTCCAATAGGAACAGCCTCTGCCCTGCTCCAATAGGAACAGCCTAGCCAGAACGACTAAGTAAAGGCTGTTCTTAACCAGAACACAAGTAATGCAAGACAATTTTCAGTTTATTTGGGCCTCTTCAGTCAGGTGCATAATGGTTGCTGTCACACAGGACCCACATCTGGGCATACCTGCCGTACTTAGGGCATCACAATGAAGAATACAAAAAAGATATTGATGGAATGCTTCAATTGATTTAAGCTACTGTTAATTACTTGGTCCGCATCCCAATAAAATGTTTTTTGCCCAGCATGCCACCTCAGATTACACCCAACCATATGCAAATGAGCCCAGTCCCGGCTCCAAAAGGACCAGGCCAGCCCAAACTGTCAATCGGGGCCCTTTGGGGAAACCAGCCTCTCATATATTTTACTACAGTAACTACTAAAACTGAGACTCTCGGAAGCAGTGAAATTTGCAGTTCACAACTCACAGCCAAACACCTGTTTCACTCATACATCCATGACCCAGCTTTCCACAAAAGCATCCAAACTCAAGCATATGATTCCAAGCGCTAGTAACACTGCGCAGATGCATGCATGTTAACACCTGCGTCAATGCTTCATCCATCACAAGTTTAATTCACATGATACTTTGATGTGTATACAAATGCAGCACTCATTCCCCCTATCCTCATCAATTCATTGCATTGTAGACACCACCAGTTCAAAAGCACTCATCCATGAAGCTTGGAAGAGAAAAGCCGTTTGTTGGACAGGTCTGCTGATCACCCAACGTGAACCAGTGAACTGTAGGTTGCACTTTGATGCCAACTTGCTCTGTCTGAGAAAGAAAATGACAAAATGGAGAGTTTTCAATTGATGTAACTGCTTGTATGCCACTATAGATTATTGTAAGAGCATAACAAATAGAGTAAAAAGTGAAATCGCTATATTTGCAGTACTGTATTTACTACTGGTCTAACAAATCTGTGTCTTAATGTGATTTCTTAACACTTATGGCACTTTCATTGAGTGAAAGGGAGGGTTAGACTAAGAAAATGTTTATGTCTCCCCTGAAGAACGGGTGCAAAGTGCCACATTTAACAATGATGATTGCTAGAGAATTTCAAATGTCTGTTGAAGTGGTTGATGTTGTGATTTCTTATGGAGGCAACCATATTAGTTTATCTTTGCCTGCTTCTGGGACAGCATCTAATAAGGATATGCTCACACCTAATGAGAATGATGTGGAACTGCAGTAATAACTCCATTCAAACAAGGTGCACAAGAGGCTTGTACAGTGGCGGCCGGTAAGGTACGGGGATGGCGGGTTGAATAAAAAATAAAAAAAACTCTTATCTGATCTCGCCACGTCTCTCCATCGCCGCGTCTCTCCCATGTCGAGTGAGTCTCTTCCGGGGACCGGGAAGCACCCAGGCTCCCCTGAGCCGATCACAACGCTGCAATGAAGCGTTGTGATTGGTCTGAACGCCATGGTTCGGCGCTCAGCCAGGGAATGGGAGCCTGGGCATGTTCTCCATGCAGGCTGTAATGCAGCCTGCATGGAGAACATGCGAAGTGCGCATGAATGATTGGCCGGCCTGAGAGGGCCGGTCAAACATTCATGCACACTTTACTGAGTGCACAACCACTCCTCCACCCCGACGTCAGGGGAGCCAAGCCTCAGCCCGCCCCGCCCTAGCCTGACCATACGAAAAATAAAATTATAATAACTTCAGTTATTATCATTTTATTTTTTCGTTTACACTTCTCCGTGAGCAATGGGGCGACGCTCCTCCGCCTTAGCAGAGGAACCGCCACTGAGCTTGTAATACTAAATGACCGTTAATTGGTCAATATATATAGAAAGCTAATTGATAGTTTGCCACAACAGTGGACATTGCCTTATTCTATGCTATTAGACTGAGGCTAGCAAAAAGAAAAAAAAATGCAACAAGCAACCCTGGAACAGAATATGACTTCAACCAATCTTGATTCGCTCATAAAAGAACTAAAAGAAATTAAATCCCCCATTAAGTGTATTTGAAATGTCATCAGTAGAGATAATTTGAGAATTAAAGTCCATACATACTGAAATGACACAGTTGAACCCACCTTGACAGCTCAGAAAAGCGCATTGAGGCACTAGAATGAAGGTAATGGAAATGCCAGACAGGGGAACAGATCTCTGGAACCTATAGAAAAATATCACTGATCTTGAAGACTGAAGCAGAAGAGATAATGTTTGCCTCTACGGATTGCCAGAGATGAAACTAGGGGATAATATACAGGGATTTTTATCAGCTTTCATTCCAAAACTGATGAATATAAGTGTCTGACTTCCAATAGAAGTGCACAGAATCAAATAAAGAAGGCACACTAATAAAGACTTACCCAGGCCAATAATAATGTGGCTATTGCAACATCAAAATGTGTGGTTAATCCTACAGGAGGTAAAACAACATAGCCCTACACTTGCAAAGTCGCAAAAACGTCACTTGCTGCAGATTTTTCTTCTGAAATTAAAACAGGAAGAAATTCTTAGACTCACCCACTCTTCTTAAGCAGAAAGGAATCAGATATGGACTCCTAAACCTGGAAGTGATGTTGATACCAATAAATGGTAGAACAAGCGAATTCCATGACCCACAAGACCTTGAGACCTACTTAGAAACCTTAGAAAACACCTCAGTGGAAATAACTGGCATCCTAGAACAAAGGGAAACACAATGCAGTTGCCCCACCACATTTAAGTCTGACTCTGATTGAAGGAAATCAACAATAGTACACCTGAGAAACAGACATTTTGCAAAAGATGAGGACCAGGACAATGCCCTTTTTAAAGACGGAGACAACCCTCCTCCCAAAAAAGCGTGAAGATTACTAACACTGAACACTAGCTGTGGACCACATAGCGTGATCCTCTTACCTTGTACAATGAAAAGTTGAATAGACTCGATAAATGGAAAACAGTGCTAACTTACTTAGAAACCCAACATTGCTCTTATGCAAGAAACTCGTGTCACAAATAGAAGCCAAAAAACTGAAAAAAGAATGGGTATGTGCATTGAGTGCTGCATCCAGGTCCGAAGATCAAACTAGCACCTTAACCCCACAACACTACACTACTGGAAAAACTGTGTGGCCATTCTCATATGCAAATCACTTCCTGTGAGAATACAGAAAACATGGCAAGACTACAAGGCTGCTATGTTTTTGCCAAATTACAGCTTCAAAGTCACACCACAGTTCTTTGCTCTGATTATACATCTAATACTTTGCAGAATACTGACAGAACTCGGCACCTTCAAAGTAGGTGGAGGTCAAACCGTCCAGACCCTCAAATGACAATGAAAGGGGTTCCCGTAGAGCCTTCATGCTGCACTACTCTCTTGTTGACCCATGGAGACTCCAACAACCAAGTGCAGGGTAAATACCGTTCTATTATTCCTGCAAGTAACAGAAACCAGAATTGATTATTTCATAGTGCCCACAGGTACACTTCCTACAGTTGCCAAAAGTGAAATAGAAATTAGCTCTGTTTCCGACCTTGCCCTGATTAACTTGCCTGAGGTTGTCCTACCTAGAAACAAAACCTATAAAATACCATCTACCTAAAGAAAAAAAAGAATCTGATCTACTGATTCGAGGACTTTCTAGAACTGGATGAGAACTCAATATACGCCCCTCAAATTGTACTTGAGCTCAATAAGGTATATACCAGAAGACCCCTCCGTAAGGCAATCTGAAGCCCCTTACTCTGAAAAAATACAAATTGAACAATATCCTCACACAACATGCTAAAAAAGCTTTACATTGTATTAAAGGACGATATTACATGAACAGCAAATAAGCTAGAAGTGTCCTTGCTTTACAGTTGAAAGAAAGGAATCTGAAAATAGCTACACTGGTGATATATGACAAACCTTCGTCATTGCTCACTTGCCCTCGGAAGATCACTGAGGAATTTGCCTCTGTCTACTTTATTCTCTATACCTCAAAATCTGCACCAGATGACTCCATCAAAAAAGACCTTTATGATCAGAAGCCTCACAAGTGATCTCAGAGAATGGCTAAATAGGGAAATAACAGATGAAAAAACTGTGGAAGCAATCCAGAATATGCCTGTAGGAAAGGCCCCAGAAGAGGTCGGTCACATTTTCTAAAATAATAGCTAAGTACTCAGTTCCCATGCTGGGGAAAGAGGTCATAGAAATGGGAGGACCAAGTGCCTGATTTAGAGTTTGGAGGACGCGTTGCTCTGTCACAAACATGACGGATATCCCATCCGTGCTATTACTAGTGGCAGTGGATACAATGCACTTGTAATACTGCGGACAGGATATCTGTCACGTTTGTGATGGAGTAACCCACCCTTCGAACTCTAAGTCCGACCCTAAGTGCCAATTTCAGTAGGGAATACATTTGTTTAATTCCCAAGCTGGGAAAAGACCCACCGCAACGTGGAAACTACAGGTTATATCCCTGGCAAACAATGATGTCAAGACCCTAGCTAAGGTCTTACTGAAAAACGTCATACCATTCATTAATAGTGCATAAAAATCCAGTTGGAGTCCTCCCAGGACTTTCGTCCCGAAACAATATGTGCACTCTCTTACACTTTTAATGGGATACTAGAGATTATGAAAACTAAAAGGTGGACATCTCCCTCAATGCTGAAAAGACTTTCGATTGAGTGGAGTGGAGCGGCCTATTTTGTACAATGGACAGGATGGGCCCTAGGCCAAAATTTCAACAACATGACAAAATGGCTATATCACAATTCTACAGTCATAGTGAACTGCAATGGTTTCTTCTCTGATAAGATCTATATTAACAAAGACACAAGACAGGGCTGTCCACTGTTTCCTTTGCTTTTTCTCCCGGCACTGAAACCACTGGCAGTCACCATTTTCTGCTCACAGGAAGTTGTGGACATTAAAAATCCAGCTGGCAATATTAAGGTGATGTTATACGCTGATCACATTTTGCGAATGCTAGCCTCTCAGAAACATCTATACCTGCCTTCATGAAAATAATTTTGACCTTCTCTTCATTTTCTGGATATAAGATCAATTGGACTAAGAATGAAGCCTTCTAAGGACATCACATACAATGTCTCTCTCTGAATTGTCATGCTTTCATATGGGTACAGTTCAGAATGAAATTCCTGGGCATACTAATCGGCAGTAATATACACACACAATGGTCAAGGATAACCTAAGTATTTAATTGCTCAGAAGAAAAGGGAGTTGCTGAAATTTAATAAACTACAGCTCTCAATGGGACGCATACAGACAATGAAGATGGTGGTGAACTGGCCTGCAGATCCCTACCGTTGCAAATTACCAGTTATTAGGTGGATCCACAGGGATGCTACATGGCAGTCAAAGGTCAGTGGAATGAGATAGATTTAGTGGTGGCTTCCTGGTTATTACTCCTGGGTCTGCAACTAAAGGAGCTGGAGAGATTTGGGAATTGGGTCATGGAGGTGCCTGATGGGGTCCTGGTGGTGGGAGGGTGATCTCAACTTCACCCTTAACGTGGGCCTGGACAGAGTGACCAAGTCTGGCAGACTACCCAGACTGGACATACGCTTACACACCTTCTTAGCGGCGACTGGCCTGGTGGACATCTGGAGAGAGACTCACCCAACGCAGTATTCATACGCCTCCAACCGATTGTGCTCCTTGTCCAAACTGGATTAATTGCTCGTTCCCCTGCACCACAAGGGATATTTGGGGAAACACGCTACCTCCCAAAGGGTATTTCTTATCATTTTCACATCATGACCACACTTTGGTCCCCACCTACACAGTCAGGGGGCGTGAGGGGCTGGACCCTTGGGATCTTACAGAGTGGAACACGCAGAAGCTTATTCTTCAGGAAACGGAGAACTACCTCCGGGAAAACTCTGGGTCCATCAGCTCTAACACACCTCTATGGAAGGCATTTAAATTGGTAATGAGGGGCCAGTTGATAGCCCATATAGCTGGGCAATGGAAGGACGTTGAGAAAGACCTGAGGGAACTTAAAGCCCATTTGGCATGTGGGGAGGCTGATTATATTGCCATATAAGGGAATATAAGGTCCTAGCCCCTCACGAGGCGAGGGCGCTCTATCGGAGTGAGCAGGGTCACCTATACAAAATGGGCAACAAGCCTGGCAAGTTGTTGGTTGGTCCACAGAGAGGAAGAACAGAGGTGGGTACAAGGAGTGTACGGCCCGGCTGGGAACCTGGAGACCACAGCGGCTGGCATAGCTCGGCCATTTCCCGCCAATTTGAATAGACTGTACCAACCAAGGACAAAGCAAGCCAGTGGGCATTTGGCCGATTTCGTGAGGGACCTTACAGTGCCCCACTGGGGAGTCGAGGAGAAATTTAGCCTGGAGACGGCGATCACAGAACTGGAGATCTCCGAGGCAATAACCCAGATGCGTAGTTGGAAAGCTCCGGGTCTAACGTATTTTCGGCTGAGGTATAAAAATGTGTGAAAATTAGAATTACGGGGCCACTTAAGGCCACACTAAATGCGGCAAATAAAGAAGAAGTGCTCCCCAGGAATAGGCGGCAGGCTGCGATAGTGCTTATCTATAAAGAGGGGAAGCCAAGAGAGGAGTGTGCCTTGTATAGGCCGTTCTCCTAGCTTAACATCGAAATTAAGGTCTTGGCCAGAGTTCTACCCAATCATTTGATGGGGTAGTGGATACGCTGATTGCTCCAGATCAATCCGGCTTGATGGCATGTAGAGCAACGAGGCATAATCTGAGGAGGCTCTTCGACTGGCGTGCCTAAAGGAGGTGCAGGAGCCGACCGTACTCCTATCCCTACACACAGAGAAGGCCTTTAATTCTGTAGAATGCGCGTACATGTGGATGGTCATGCATAAAATAGGCTTTGGCACGTCTATCATGGCTTGGGTACAGTTACTGTATAGAGAACCACTAGCACGGGTTTGGGTTAATGGCAACATCACAGAAATTCCATCTGGGCAGGGGCACCCGACAGGGTTGCCCGAATTCCCCGTTTCTGTTTGCAGTGGCTATCGAACCACTGGCTCAGTGGTTCAGGATGGACGAGCAGCTCCGGGGGCTGTGATGGGATCCGTATTGGGAAGATATGGTATTGCTATGCGCGGATGACTTGCTCCTTTACAGGGCAGACCCAGAGGACTCCATGAGGCGGGTCTTTCAGATTATGGAGGTATTCAGGACCTATGCAGGAATCTGCATAAACTGAGTCAAATCTGTGATCTATCCCTTGACAAACTGGGAACCGGGAGACAAATGGGATTTTCCACTGAAATGGGAGTCTAGGGGATTCAGATATTTAGGGATCTTTGTAACAACAGACTGGGACAGGTTTTATACCACAAACTTGGAAAGGGCCCTGGAGAATTATCACACTGGCTTTAAACATTGGCACGGCTCCACCTAACGATAATGGATAGGGTGGCCCTGTACAAGATGATCTACTTGCCTAAATTCTTATATGTCCTGCAGAACACCCCATTTGAGGTCTCAGATTGACTCTTTAGGGAAATAGACGCTATAATGAGGGAACTGTTGTGGGATGGGGGTGTTCCCAGGATAGCATTTTCAAGAAAACCTCATGAGGGTTGCTCTTCCAAATCTATAATTATGCTATTAGGCATCTCAGCTGCTGGTGGCCAATGACTGGGTGTATGCAAGCCAGCAGGATCCTGCCTTGAAGGCAGATAGGTGGGCCATGGACCCGAGTGGATATCTGTGATACCTATATGGGCGACAACGCATTTATGTACTGCCACACCCGACGGTGATGCAGTCGTGGAAAAAAGAACAACATTGTTGGGCTGGGGAGAGAAGTTAACACTGGAGACACCCCTGTGGGAATCTGAGGCACTGAAAGATCTGCAGAAAATTGAAGGCCACAGGAAGTGGGTCATGGTTGTCAGGACATTTTCGAGAGGGCTGGGATTTCCCCTGAACCTTTCTCCCACTCTAGTAATGCTGGGTATATCCGGAGAACAGGCACTAGACAAATATGCACGTCTGTTTTGCAATGTGGCGCTGGCAGTGGCCAAGCAGAACATAATCCGAAACTGGGGTAAGGGAGCACCCCCGGAGGTGAAGTGCTGGCGATCAAACATGGACTGTTGCTGGCAGCAGGAACAACTGGTATACCGGTCTCGCAGAGCCCCCCTGAAATTTGAGAAGGTGTAGCCCATGAATGCAATTTACGGAAGAACCGGAAGGGTAGGGGCTGGGCCTGCGGGACCAAGGCTGGACTCAGAGGGAAGCGTACTATATAGACTGCCGGGACTTAAGCTGGATGGAAGTCTGAAATGAGGTGGAGCCTAATGGTTTATTGTAGATGGGGTGAAAATATATGTACTGGTGTCTTTACATCTGGTATTGGAAGCGTAGATTTACTCCGAGAACTTTGGACCTGAGGGGGGGAGGTCGTACTGTTTGTTTCATTGTTGTAAAACGAATAAAAAGATTATTGGAAGAAAAAAAAAATAACAAGATGGTGGTGAAATTCACCTCCCCCGCTTTAATTATGGCTTCAGTATGCTTCCGATTGTAGCTCCCACATATGCAACTCCAACAAATTGACCATCATATTAAGGCTATATTTGGCCAGGTGAAAAGTCATAATTAGCACAAAAGGGGTTCTTGAACCTTAAAGCACCCCTTTGGAATAATGTTGAGATGTATCAATGGGCAAAAATGTAACTGGCCACCATGAATACCATAGGGTATCCTGAAGTGCTTTCAGATGGAACCTTTAAGCCCTTCCAGTATCTGGGTACAGAATTTCAGTTGGAACTGTCTCAATACCCAAGATGCTTACAACTTAACAAAAATGGCTGGCTGCTAAGTGAGGCACTGCGGATATCCAACTTGGAAACATCCACCATACCTCCTTAGAAAATGGGGCATTTACAAAAGATTAATATCAGGCTTGTGCGACACATTAATTGAAGCAATATACTCGAAACCTAATGCGAAGCATCTTCAAAATAGATGGCAACCATACATTCATAAAGAGCTTACCGGCACCGAATGGTCAGACCTTCTAGCTAATCAGGATCAAAGCCTCTGTGAAGCCCAACTGAAATTCAGTGACTTTAAAATCATCCAAAACTGGCACTGGTCGCCATACAAACTGCACAGAGCTAAAATGACCTATAATACGAAGTCTGGGAGATGCACCCAGAACAGTAGAGACACAATACTCATTCTTTGGCATTGCCTGAAAGAACTTTTGGAACTCCATCTGGCTCTAGCTTAAATACCGAAGCGCATTACATATAATTCTATCACTAGAACTCGTCCTACTCCATGATGCATAGGCTATACCAGGAATTCATATACATGGCTAGATTTGGCCCTCAGCGGTTGCCAACGTATCCACACTGAGACAATGGAAATTCAAGGCATCTCCAACAGTTGGAATATGGACAGAAGCAATGATGCCAACGACATCACATAAACATTTAATTTACAAACTGAACGATGAGTTACAAATATACTAGGAGAATGGAGGCACATATATCACAGGATTATAAAGGAGGAGGGCGACAGTCTAATTTGACCTGAAAGGCGTGATTAGGGTTCTACAGCTCCATAACTATGTTCTCAAGCATTGTGAGAAAGAAAAAGGTAGATACATCTCCAAAACTTTTGAACGTTATAAATATTTGTATTAGACCAACAAAAAAAACAAGAGGGCACTATTTGATAACTTCTATTTCTTTTTTTTTTTTACTGGAAAGTAACACATTTTTTAATGGTTTCCCTTCTTTATACAAATTAATATAACTGGCACTACCAGACAGCTTTAAGTTCCGATTATTCCTTTTCTTCTTCTAACTTATTTGCCAAAATTATCTAATAAAAATATTCATACAAGAATAAAGACAGAAACACATTGAGAAATGAATAGAGCTTTGTGTGGTGTTCTTTGTGAACCTATGCAAAAAGTCTGTCTAAGATTTCCTTACAGCTCTTATTATCTATGATCATATACATCTTCATTTCTGTGGCGAATCATATCGCACTCTAGGAAATATTATTTGCTACTTTAGAAATCTGAAAACATTCTTGTTGCTAAGTTGAACCTGGAAATCTATTGAATGTTTATTCCTATCTATTTTTCCTTAACATTATTTTTAGTTAGTTTACTTTGTGTGAGCGGCAGTATAACTACCCCCCATGCATGTATATTCGCGATCTGCTAGCTTGAGTTTGCAGTGCTTTGTGTTTACCTGTCTGCATTAAATTATGGCTGCACTATTTCCCTTGTCAGTTTGGTAATTCTTTGTGGTAGGGCATACATTTTACTTATAGATGTCAATGATAAAATACTACGTGTTTTTGCCACCACAATATAGGATGAGCTCCAGGGAGTGTCTCCTGGCACTTCCTATTTTGGATACTTTCTTCAGTCGCAGTCAGTGGTACTCCATTGGTAGTAGTCAAGTTGACTTTTTGGGCGGTATTGGGGAAGAAGGCAGTCCTTGAAATCTTTCCTTTTGATTTCTCTGCTCTTTTTTCTCACCTGTGATTGCCAATCTGCAAACGCCAGTCAAAGTATCTGTGCCAGTGCTCCCTAACCTTTCTTAATATGAGAGCTACTTCTGATCTTTGATTGGTGTCCATAAATAAACAAATCAAAATATTATTTTTTAACTTATAGAATGCATCCTTAAGTAGGACCATTAGCTACAATCCATTTTGAAAGGCGCATGCAGACTCACAGCTCTCTGCAAGTAAACATATGTCTGCAGCCACCCCTCATTGTATACCTGTCTCGCAGTAGTGCCACACAAATTAATGCATGAAGAGATTTCACGTATAAAAGATAAGTAGACCTAAAGAAAGGAAGGAAGAGAAAGAAAGAGTAAAAAAGAAAGGTATAAAGAAGGAAGAAAAAGAAACAGGGAAGAACAGAATGGAAAATAATGAAGAGAAAGGAAGGAGGGCTTTTAAAGTAAAGTTTGGAGGAATATAACAGGAAGGAAGAGAAAGGAAAGAGGGAAGAAAGAACGGGTGAGCGAAGAAGGGAAAGGAAAGAGAAAGGAATGAGAGAAGAAGGGAAATGAAGGAATAAGGGGAAAGGAAGCAAAAACGAAAGGAAGAAAAGGAAAAGAGCAGCTGAAATAAAACAAAACAGAAAAAGATAAAATGAAATAGAAAGAAAAGAAAAAGCAGAAAAAAGAAGACACATAAAAAATGAAGATTGTTGAAAAAAGAAACAGAAAAATAGAAAGCAAATAAGAAGGGAAAACAAAGCTGCACAAATAGAAAAGTGAAAAGAAGGAACACAAATGGAGTGAATGGAAGGCGAGGAAAAAGACAAGAAAACAAAGAATAAGTATGGATAAAAGGAATGGGGAAAAAGTAAAAGAAAGAAACAGAAATAAGGAGAGAATAAAGAAAGAAATGAGAGAAGTCTAAGAAAGGAGAAGAAAGAAAAAGTAGAGAGAGGAGAAAGGAAAGAAAGAAAGAAGGAAAATAGAAGGGAAAGAAAGACGTAGGGAGAAAGAGAGAAACATGAAATAAGTAGAAAAAGCAAGAAAGAGGGGAGGAAAATATTAATCAAGATGCAAAGATTAGCTAGAAATAAAATAAAAGAAAGCACCAAAGAAGGGGACTAGAAAGGCGTAAAACAAAAGGTAGGGAAAGAAATAATATTTTAACAGAGGCTTCTCTGCAGTGTCAGCTTCCCTGTCTCACTGAACAGAATTCACAATGTTTTAAAGTACTGCCGTGGCAGAAGGGCAGCAACATATTTTCAAACCTACTGACATTCCATTCAATTTCAATTCAAAAACTATATTCAAATATAGAATGTATCCATAAAAGTGCAGTGCAATACAATAAAATAGATATAGTATAAATAGTTTAAAACACAGTGCGTAAGTAAAACATAGAGAATATTAAAATTGCAAACCCCGGCAAAAAGTGGGAGAAGTGCACAATACAGGTTTAATCATTGCAGCAGATCTAACAGTGTTCACGGTGCTGCAGGCTGTCACTACTGCTTTAAAAAAAGTGTCCATGTGAATAATCTCCTCCTCATCCGTCAGTTGAAATAGTACATTCAGGGCGGTTCTCAGGTTAACACGTTGTTTGTTTAGAAGGGAGATCAAAAAGTGCTTTGAATACATAACATTAAATCCACAAAAGAACATAAAATGCAACATTGTTTGCCCTGAATTCCCATCACTGGGGCATGACATAAAATCAAGATTAATGTTAAAATCCAGAGGGAAACACAAAAGATATTTCATTGTGCCTGTAATGGAACAAAAGACTTTGTTCCCATCGCTCCCTTGATCTGGTCAGATACCCAGCGGTCTTAGCTAGTGGAGCTGACATCATGTATGTGGCCATGCTCGCCTTACGACTCTCCATAAGCATTCTTTTAGAAGCAGCCAGATCTATAAGGCCTGCTGTAGCTGTTTTTTTGTTAATATTTAAATTATTCGTGGGGGTCCGTAAAACCCTGCTGTAGGTTAACTGAACGCAGACTAAGTTCAACGCTAGCAAGCCAGGGGATCTCAATGCCTTTATCACAGCTGAGTGTATGTATGCTAAACCATAGGTAATAGCCTCCAAGTGCACTACACACAAGCACTCCAAAGGAGTATATCACATTATACAATAAGTAATCAGATATGACAAGTAGGTACATATACAGTGGAACTATATAACAAAAACCAATACAAAACTTTTTTCAAAGTAAATGTCAAAAACAATGATGTTGGTTGCTCAAAAAATTCTTCTTTTATTGAGCAGACTTGGTGTGTCTCCTTAAGAGAACTTCATTCAATAATATAAAATGTCAGTTGTGAGCTTCTTGCAGATTATGAAGGAATCCCAATGCATTTCGGGCATAAAGACCTGCCCTTCGTCAGGGGAAATCTACAAGCAAATAAACATAAAGTCTAGATTTATACAGAAATAGTGCAACATCATTATAACAGTACGAACATACAGAGAGCACTGGACCATTAACAAATGGATTGTGGGCAACAGTAACCACTAGTAGATGTTGAACTCACAGGTCTTATGCAGTATAGAAAAATGAAAGAACAAGAGTGCAAACCACCACCCAGTCTTTCACAACATCGTGGATGATAACACAACTACGCGAATCATGTTGTGTTCTGTGATAAATGTCTGAAGAAGAAACTGCGACTGTACATGAAAAAGTGCTGAAAAGTGCAAAAAAATGCAGAGTAACTCCCCGTGTGAATTAACATGCACCGTAGGTGAAACGTGTCTCGCCAATAATAGCCATTACCTTGAAGCTCTGACGCAATTCAAGTGGAACCGAGTATGTCTCTTCCACACTATAAGAGGAAGAGAACCAACGTCAACATCCATGAAAGTTCATGAATATTCAAACTATAAAGAGCAGAGTGCAAGAAAATCCCACGAAACGGAAATCAAACTCACCATGAATAAAACACGAGACTCGATGTCTCAAGATCAATGGTAACGAAGAAGGGCTGATAGTCGAGTGGTCAGATGCACGAGACCTAAACAAGGAGTGATTGATATAAACGCATTAAGCATGTACGTGACATGCCAATTTGCAAAGCATGCAATAATATTAAAAAAGAGAATCAGTGCCAGGTGCCTACAATCCTTACCGGTAAGGTCGTGCGCACTTCCAAACTTCAGTAAGCCGTGACTCGAAGTATCGTCAACCCGCGGCTGAGTACGATACGTGCTTATGACGAATCTTAACGCCGGAACGTAACGCGGAAGTGATATCTACGACCGGCCTTAAAGGCACAGTGCTGAAAACTAGGGATGCGTAAGCAGAGGTCTCTCAATAAAGTTATGAAAGTGTTGAAATGAGTGGTTAATAGTGCATACTGAAGAAAAAGTGACTAAATCAGTGCTACCATAAAGGAAAAATAGATAATCTAAGAAAAGCTCAAGAAAAGGAGGAAAAACATATAAGTAACCTACATACAGGTATAATACAATATGTGTAGCTGACACATCGGTTTGAAAATCTTCAAGCTGACAAAATGTGGGCAAAATGTTGATGTAGGAAAGCGAGTAAAAAGGATTCAATTTACACACATGTTCATAGATGGTGAATATAACAGATATGATCCCCTCGCAATGCTCGTATGGTGACATGATATGTAGCACACAAATTGCACTGAAAATAACCCCCATGACATGAAGATCCAGAAGGACATAACTGACATGAGACTACATGACCACCCGCAGTGCTGAATCACAACATGCTATTTGGCATCAGGGATGACAGTACATATGAAGTTCACTAGTAGAGTGTAACAATGGTTGTACTTAACTCTGTTGCTAAATAATCACAACCTGAAACATAAAGAACGTGACATTTGTACCTAATATCCAACCATGTACATGTCCATATAATAACCATCGATGTATGCATATGAAACTGTGGTGTATAGTATTACATGTAATACCAATTCGACAAATGCTGCATGCCAGAACGAGTACTCAACAAAAATTATCCTTAAAAAGATAGCAAGACCTGGCAAAGTGTGGTTACATACTAGATGAAGGGATCAAAGAAAACAGGAGAATTCAATTTTATCATTGAGCCCTTTGGGTGTCAAAGTGTCCAGATGGCGTATCCAGTAGGACTCACGTTGCGACAAGTATTTAGACATATCCCTGTCGGCATGAGTTAACACTGTTTCAAGAATAGTAAAACGAAGCTGAGCTATCGTATGGTGATGTTCATGCCAATGAACTGCTAAAGGTGAAGTAATGGTTTTGGTCCTTATGCGGCTTTTGTGTTCAGTAATTCGTGTACGTAAAGGTCTTTCAGTTTTTCCCACATAGTGTAGGCCGCATGGACACCGTATCGTGTAGATGACGAAACGGCTGTTGCAATCAGCAGTATATCTTAATTTGACTTTTTTACCAGACCATGGGTGAGATATAGAATCCCCTGGGAGCACGTTGTTGCAGTGTGAGCAGTTAAAGCATTTGCGCATGCCTTTGTGAGAGGTGTTAGTTTAAAAAACTTCTTGATTTAGAAGCTCCTTTAAGTTCCGAGACCGCTGGTAGGCAAAAATAGGAGGGTTGGCAAATATTCTGCGGAAATCCGGTTCGGACTGTAAAAGCTCCCACCGTCTGAGAATCACTTGTTTGATTGCGATAGATGATGTAGAAAAAGTAGATACGAAAACTTCTCTGTTGAGTGGTTGTTTAATCTGTTTGTGAAGCAAAGTCTCTCTTTGTAAATTCTGTGCTTGTTGTTCTGCTTCATCAACGATCTCTGCTGGATATCCTCGAGATAAGAATCTGTTTCTGGTTTCATGCATGGAGGCAGTCAGTTTGGACGCATCAGAGGTGATGCGTTTGACGCAGAGAAACTGAGAATAAGGGAGATGACGCTTAAGTGGTGCTGGGTGGAAACTGGAAAACAGTAATGAATTGTTGCGGTCGGTAGGTTTCTTGTACATGGAGGTAATAATATCAGTGCCGTTCAGTTCAATGTTAACATCCAGGTAAGAGATGTGATGTTGATCAATGGTGTAGGTAAACTTAATCCTGGGAAGCAAAAACGAAAGGAAGAAAAGGAAAAGAGCAGCTGAAAGAAAACAAAACAGAAAAAGATAAAATGAAATAGAAAGGAATGAAGAAAGAAAACAAAAAGCAGAAAAAAGAAGACATAAAAAATGAAGATTGTTGAAAAAAGAAACCGAAAAATAAAAACAAATAAGAAGGGAAAACAAAGCTGCACAAAAGAAAAGTGAAAAAGAAGGAACACAAATGGAGTGAATGGAAGGAGAGGAAAAAGACAAGAAAACAAAGAATAAGTATGGATAAAAGGAATGGGAAAAAGTAAAAGAAAGAAACAGTAATAAGGAGAGAATAAAGAAAGAAATGAGAGAAGTATAAGAAACGAGAAGAAAGAAAAAGTAGAGAGAGAAAAAGAGAAAGGAAAGAAAGAAAGAAGGAAAATAGAGAGGGAAAGAAAGACGTAGGGAGAAAGAGAGAACATAAAATAAGTAGAAAAAGCAAGAAAGAGGGGCGGAAAATATTAATCAAGATGCAAAGATTAGCTAGAAATAAAGAAAAGAAAGCACCAAAGAAGGGGTTAGAAAGACGTAAAACAAGAGGTAGGGAAAGAAATAATATTTTAACAGAGGCTTCTCTGCAGTGTCAGCTTCCCAGGTCTCACTGAACTGAGACCCCGGCAAAAAGTGGGAGAAGTGCACAATAGAGGTTTAATCATTGCAGCAGATCTAACAGTGTTCATGGTGCTGCGAGCTGTCACTGCTGCTTTAAAAAAAGTGTCCATGTGAATAATCTCCTCCTCATCCGTCAGTTGAAATAGTACATTCAGGGCGGTTCTCAGGTTAACATGTTGTTTGTTTAGAAGGGAGATCAAAAAGTGCTTTGAATACATAACATTAAATCCACAAAAGAACATAAAATGCAACATTGTTTGCCCTGAATTCCCATCACAGGGGCATGCATAAAATCAAGATTAATGTTAAAATCCAGAGGGAAACACAAAAGATATTTCATTGTGCCTGTAACGGAACAAAAGACTTCGTTCCCATCGCTCCCTTGATCTGGTCAGATACCCAGCGGTCTTAGCTAGTGGAGCTGACATCATGTATGTGGCCACGCTCGCCTTACGACTCTCCATAAGCATTCTTTTTGAAGCAGCCAGGTCATATAAGGCCTGCTGTAGCTGTTTTTTTGTTAATATTTAAATTATTCGTGGGGTCAGTAAAAACCTGCTGTAGGTTAACTGAACGCAGGCTAAGTTCAACGCTAGCAAGCCAGGGGATCTCAATGCCTTTATCACAGCTGAGGCACTCAAAAATAATATTCCGGGTTAAACTCGCCTTCTCATTTTCCAGATCGCCAACCATAGTAGGGGTGGTTGGGCTTTACTGTTGTCCTCAATAGACGGGATGCCTAGTGCTCTGTAACAAATAAAAGTTGGAGAGGAAATGGGTACCATGAGAGCCTTTCTGCAAAACCTATTCTCTTCAATCTGGATGATGTTACAACTCTGGATAACCCAGACTTCTTCACCATATGTGGCTGTGTGTAAACATTGGGCTTTGTAGATTTGTAGTAATGGCGAGAGGGCACCACCACCCCTAGGTGTGGTAGGCTAGATAAAGTGCCAATAGCTTTTGGTAACTTTTGGCTACTGTGTGCAATATGTGGAGCCCACGAGCCGGTAGCAGCAAATGTTAAACCCAGATATGAAAAGGTGCTGGTGTGTGTCAAGGTGTCATTACCTACAGAAAGGAAGGGCAAATGGTATTTCTTGGGGCTGTAAATCATAATAAAAAAATGTTTTAAAATTTGTTTGCAAGTCTAAAGTAGCCAAAATCGACAAAATCATGGGCTAAATGACTTATGGCTCTCGGTGAGCGCGCCATTAAGACCGTGTCAGCCGCATACAGGAGTGACGGTAGTGTGGAGCTGCTGATAATTGGAACATCCAGGGTCATGTTCTTTAAAAACGGGTGGAGATCGTTGATATATAAAATAAAAAAAAGAGGTGCCAGCACACAACCTTGTCTCACTTCCCAGAAGACACCTATTGCTGATGAGACCTCGCCTTTTGCAGTGACTCTAACCTTAGCCTTCATATCTGTGTGCAAATAAGTGAGAAAGTGCACTAGTGATTCATCCAACCCCTGTGCCCAAAGGATAGACCAAAGCTTCGAGCGGTTAACACAATCAAACGCTGAGGTCAGATCCATGAAAGCTAGATATATGGGCGACTGTCGTGCGATAGTGTATTGCCCAATGATCAGAGACAAATTTAAGCATTGTTCAATGGTTCCAACAAACTAGACCTTGCCTCTGCCCACTCACTAATTCAGTTATATAGGACCCTCCCAAGGATCTTAACTGTGGTGTCAATTGGGGAGATTGGTCTATAACAGTTAGGCTGTGTACAGTCTCCCTTTTTAAAAATTGGCAAATAATGGAAGTTGACCATGTGCTAGGTAGTGGCGAGTGGGTCAGACTATTAAAAAGCATTCACCAGTAGGGGTGCCCAGAACTCAGGGCTAAGCTTAAAAAGATCAATTGGGGGCGCCATCCGGTCCGGGTGCTTTTCGCCTGAGCTTTGGCCGATGGCATCTTCCACCTCCTTTAAGGAGACCTAAAACTCCCCAGGAGTGCACTCCTGGACTATGTTGTTCGGGTCTTCTATAGCAGCATACATTTTGGAGAAGTGCGCCTCCCATGTAGTACTGGTAATGTGGCACATTATAGGGGTTGCTACTTGGCTCACACTTCTCATTTCTGATACCGCCCTCCAAAAAGATTTACTATTCTTTGTGGCCGCGAAAAGCGCCAGTGAATACCCCTGATTTTGCAGTATTTCCCGCTTCCTTCTGGCTGTAGCTTCTTTGTACCCCTTACGACATATTGCAACTATCGCAGGGTCCCTGTGGCTAGCTGTAAGTGCCCTACGTAATTTGAAATTAGCCTCAAAGCAATCATGATTAAACCACCTGGGGTTAGTGGTGGGCTCACGTGGGGGATACAATAACTTACTCTTGATATTCGAACACAGCTGGGTAAAAACCTGAACTACCTGGTGTTCTGAGTCGGTATCGACTAGGCAGGCTTCAACCAGGATTATATTCCCGCTAATTATAGTATGAAAAAGCTGGGTTGGCTCAACACCTCTCCATTTAAGTCCTAAGCCATCAGTACTTATGTGTAAATTACTGGTTCCACACTCCACTCTTAATTTATTCTTATGGGGCAAGGCAAGTGTTACTTCAAGTGGGTTATGATCTCCATAAGTAGAAGGCAAAACTTTCCCCAGTAACACAAAATCAACCAAATTAGGTGAAAGAAAAAAACTGTCTATCGTAGATGCACAACCTCTACTCCTATGTGTGGGTATCAGGTGTTCAACGACCCCAGCAACATCCCTTTTATTAAGTAAATTGTGGGAATCCGGGTAACTCCTTAATTCTATCCCTCTGGTGACAGTACCAAACATGTGTTTTTCGTACTTATTCCCATCATCTAGAGTACAAATGGATGGGAGATTTGCATCTATGGTCAATTTTGCGTTAGTCTCCTGCCAGGCAAAAAACAGCCGATAAGCCTTGGGCGGCAACATCATTCTGCAATTCCGACAGATATTCAAATACAAGCGAGAAATTGGTGTTTGGGGCATTACTAAAATCATTGTTATAGAAATTAATAAAAAACAGAATCGTGCCTCTCTTAAATTTTAAAACCTGAAGATTGCTGCTACTGGTTATAATTGCCTTGGTGCTGCCCCCTCGCTAGATTCACCCAGGTGGCCAGTCCAACAGATGCCCTCCCCGATTGGGAGGGTATTGCTGGAACATATTAACATTCAGACCTGTCAACCGGGAGATTTCAGTTAGCCAGGTTTCCTAAAACAAGAGTATGTCGTATTGCCTTATAAACGTTAACCAATCGAGTGATGTTCATTTTGTTAAAAGGCCAGTCACATTCCAACTTAAAGTTCGCAACATTGAGTCCCCCACGCTCCCAACAATGCCAGAGGGAGTGGGAAGGATGGTATCTCATTGAGACTGGTTCCCAGATAGAGGCGGTGTCAATACTCTTCTATCATTTTGTGCATTACTCAGTCAATCCATACCCTCTAGATTGCTTAAGGCAGACAAGCTTTTGTTAAGTTCAAACTGTGACCCAAGGCTGTTATGGATTACGTGGCCTTGAAGGACACCCCGCCCAGTAGGCTTATAAAAATAGCGTAGCGGGAGTGCAAAAATATTGGTGTGTATATTGTTTTTAGCCGCCTTCACGCCCAACAGGCTTCTCACAATATGCGGTCTCTGAAAATTCATAACAATGCAGTCCCCTTCAATGTCCTTCTTAGAGCGGCCCTCCCACCATCGTTGAAATGGAGACTGTTAGAATGTTTGTGCTTATGGAGCCGGTCTGTGCTCCTATTGCGTAGCTCCATCCGTGACTCTGCTTCGGATTCCTTGCGGAAGGGACTCCTGAAAGTACTAAAACACATGGGCACGATGCCGAAGGTAAATCAAGTTGATCTTTGTTAGGTGAGAGGGAAGTTCCAAACTGGTTATGATCAGCTGAGTTGTTGCCAAAGTGACCAGTATTTTGTGCGATTGAATGGTCTGACTGGGCTGGGTGTGGAGGCTTCAACTGAGTGCTACATGTTCTAGCTTGCTGATTTCCCTGGATTTCTCCTTAGTTCCATCGCTAACTGTGGCTGAAGCACTGTTGGATGGAATAATGTGGTGCGAGTTATACGCCCTATTAGACATTAAGGAGTTGGACAAAGGTAGTGAAAATAACTGGGAGTTTTCAAAGGCAGATAACTTATGAACAATATCAGATATACTACTTTCGATGTTACTTAGTTGTCCCTTAATTGGTTTGAGTTTCTCTTCTAAAACGGCACAAAACTTTTCACAAAGAGTGGCAAAATAAAACAAGCCCACGCTGAAGCAAGCTAGGGTTTGTGTCAACTGTTTTTGGGGCTGCTTAAGGCACCATGAAGTAAGTTGGCCCTGGTGTGCAGCATTATTTCTTCTCACCCCCATAAGAGATTTAGTGGCAATCTTTTTCATTTTGACTACTGGTTCTGGGTCTTACAAAATGCTGGTGGGACTTTGAGGGGCTGTTAGGCTATCAACTTAATTAAGCACCAATTCCAGGAGGGCAGGGGAGGCTTGTTACTGTGTCTGGCACCTATAAAACATGGGGTCGTTATACCCTCGGACAGTGGGGGGTTAATCAATCGAGCTTCTTGATTTAAGACCACATTCCAATGATAGTCTCCACTCGGTTAACGTGATTTCTTTCAATACCATCCCATTTGTCCTTTCCAGCATGCTGTCAATGGTTGTGGTCAGACAAGAAATGGGTCCCACTCCCATTGGTCCCATTGGCCCCCATGCAGCCTTTTGTCTCCCCATTGTATTTGTTAGCGCTTACCAAATTAGAGATGCAGAGGTGACAATGAGGGAAAAAGAGAGAGAGCAGGCCCAGCCTAGCCGCAGACGGGACGCTCTTGGCCCGGTTTTCGCCCAGGCGCAACCCTGCGCGCATCCCGCGCTGCGGGAGGGTGACAGCGCTGTTATCGCATGTTGGCGAGTTCAGGCCCCTCCTTCACACAGGGGGAGGCTGGGGGATGACGTCCACCCCAACCAGGACCTCCGTAGCGGTGAGGCAAGGCGCAGGCAAGTGAGGCACTAGATTGGAATCCCCTGACAGTCAGATATGTGCAAGCTACTGAAAGGCAGGGAGTGGGTTACTGGTAGCTCGTGATCAACCTGTTGGAGACCCCTAATCTATGACAGTTCTTTTTTTACTCTTGGGAGGTCACTCCTCAAAATGGGTAATATGTCAAGCCATCTCTAGAACCTTACTGAAGTTCACACAATGCTTGCACAGAGACCTCATGTGAGATCCCTTTCATGAGACCATGGGGCAATCAGGGCTTACTGGCTTCAACTGTGGAGGCGAGGTTGTTTGCCTCAGATATTCTGGGGTCTGTCTTATTATGGCTCTACAAACTGGGTAAAATACAACGCCTTTAGCTTTTGACTCTCAGTGGTAGCGATGGTGAGCAGTGGGGTTGCTAAAACTTGCAACGCGACAGTCACACCACAATAAAGGATAGTACAGACCAGTGCTTACTTTTACTTGAAAGAAAAGTACTTTAATGCACATTGCAATGAAGTTCTACACACTTCATCAACAAAATGCAGTTTAGATTCCCTGGGTTCTAATTAGGCAGGGTTGCTGCTCCTCTATCTGCTATTTCCCTACCTTCTCCATTGATCCAGACTTGAGCTGCCCAGGCCTAGGTACCTCCACATCTATGAGGTATAGTCCCGCTGGATCAGTGCAGACACCCAGCTCTCTAATGTGCTTGCCTTCTGTCTCTTGAAAGCTTGCATGCCAGCCCACAGAGACTGCAGTAAGTGTTGCTTTGTCCTCTGGGCCTACACCCCTGTAGTGCAACCAGCAATAGCGGAGTTGGCAGTCCCGGGTTGTCGCGGTCCTGGGTTGTTGT
Organism: Calotriton arnoldi; assembly: GCA_963921515.1. Lineage (NCBI taxonomy): Eukaryota > Metazoa > Chordata > Amphibia > Caudata > Salamandridae > Calotriton > Calotriton arnoldi. Next base: position 5,173,968 of record CAWUFW010000040.1, read on the forward strand.
GGTCCCGGTGAGTGTTGCAATAGTCAGCGTTTTGGTCTGGGCTCATGCCGAAGCCAGCAGTTCATGCAGTGGGTCCGGATTCAGCCAGGCAACACTCTTAGCTGGTCATGGCTTCAGCAGATATAGACCTTCACAGTTTGGGCAATTGCAGCCCCTCACATGGGCTAGTTAGTCTGGGCAGTTCCGGCCATGCACAGGCCGATCACTCTGGGCTGTTGCGGCCACTTCCAGTCTGCTCCCCCTGAGTAGTTGTGGCCACGCACAGGCCTACTATCACCTACTATCAGAAGGCACAGGCTGACTATTCAGTGTGCAATTGCTGCCTGCTCAGAACAGGTCTGACACGCAGCTTCAAACAGACCTCAGCAGTTGCAATTGCAATCACACTGATTACCGTTCCTGCAAAGGCACCATTGCAGGCAGACTCGCTCTTTTGGGTCCCACAGCTGAGACACCCGGCACCTCGCTCCTCCTGGACAGACACTCCTCCTGCAAGGCTTGGCAGGCTCTTTCAGCTGGAAGGCAAGCAGGCTTCTAGGTACTTTAAGACAGGTACACTGTTCTTCAGACAGAGAGCCAGGATCAGGTGATGTCTCTTCACCTCTGGCAACCTGGCATTGAAGCAGACACCTGGTCTAGGTGCACAGCAGTCATTTGAGTACCCTGCAGAGCACTCCCTTCCTTGACTACAGGGGACATGGAAATGGAACAACAAGTGAGTTCCTACTTTTATACACCAAATTCAGACAGGAGAAGTGTATGCACTGGCTGCAACTGCAGAACGGGTTTTGGTTGGTTTTCCTTTCAGTTTTGCTTTCCAGGCTGCTATCCAGACACAGCCTTTGTGTAGAATGATGCTTCTGACTGCAGTGTAGTCTTCAAGCTGGAGCACCCACAACATTCACAAACCAGTGTGGTTTCTGCATCTGGCTGTCAGCAGAAAACTAAAGGAGTATTCAGGAGATGATAAAAGGGCATGCCTCACCTAAAGGTTTCCTCACCTTGCACAACAGAGTCTGCAGTCGCACTACTCACCCCCACTATCCATTAAATGACATTGTTCAGGAAGGCTAATCAGCAGCTTCTTGGTAAGCAAAAGGCCTAATCATATTACTAAAGGAGCACTATCTCCACTTCATTCACTTCTGTGTCTATGTCTCTTCCCCTCATCTTCAGGAATGTCAACAATACACTTCTGCTGTTTTGGAAATCCACCTCATCTCCATCGTATGTAAAGGCCAGGTCTGGGGTATTCAACAAGGATCCCTCTCATGGACCTCTATTATTCTGGCTCTGTCAAGCACACCATGCAGGTACTATGCAGGCTACACACACACACAATCACACAGACATACATTCAGGATGTCCACATTAGAAACTGCGAAAAGCGTCTAGCAGTGGAACTTTACATTAGTGATCCAATAAGCTTCCACTCTAGTGACATAGATAAAAAGGTCTAGTCACAACTATGGATTCACAAAATGCGGTATGCTGCCACCACCGATGTATGTACTAAACCCTCGACAGGGGAGGTAGTCCTCTGTCATTCAATGAGGTCATGCATGCTTCCAGGCCCCAGGACAAGTTCAGGACCTTTCTTATGTCTAGGGCTCTGTGCACATACAAGATTAGCATGATGCCAGATACGAGAGGTCGGGCACTTAGGGCAGGGGAACATGAATGAACTCCATGCAGGGGACATTCCTTTCCCAACACCTCAGCAATAGACCGATCTAGCACCCACTTAAACTGAGCCACAAATATAGTATAATTATTTGTGCATCTTTTGTGATAGGCCATCCCCAAGTACATAATCTGTACAACTCAAACTTATGTCTGCTTTGTTTTATATCATTTTCAGGAAGAAGATGGCAGGTGCTTCATCAGGAACGGTAATGTGTCCGCAATGTGGAAAGCCATTCAAACGTCTTAAGACCCATTTACCCCATTGTAAAATGGCTGTCAAAGAGAAGACAACTCCAGTTCCAGAAAAAGTCCTGCCTCTCAGTGCACCAGCTGCCAAACCCGGGTCTATTAAGACCCAACCAAATGGAAAAGAAAAGAAGCATAGGACATATTTACCTGCAACTACACATACACAATCAGTAGGAGTCGCCAAGAAAGGTAAAACAGAGGTTGCAAAAAAAATTAAAAAATCAGAGCACATGGAGTCAAAGTGTCCAGCTGACATCAAAACTAGCACCAATACTTTAAAAGAAAAAGCATACAGTGAAACAAACAGGCCGGTGAAAGTGTCCAAAATAACATTGAAAGGCCTTATACCAAAAAATCATGTGTCATGTGATCCAACTGAGACCATACATTCCAAAGAAACATACAGCCAGGATTCTGCCTTATTGAACCACATTGAAGGCTCGTTCAGCACAGAGGAAACAATGCTGAAACACTCTGTAAAAGTCTCTTCTCCAGCCACTGTGGGTCTGCGCGATAGGATAGATATAGCTTTTAGCGATGCCATTAAACCACATGCACAAGCAGGGAAGGTGGCATTGATATCTCAGGAAAAACAAGAATATGCATTGTTACCAACTACAGTTCTGCAATGGTCTGTCCAGGGAAAGCAGACATTACTGCCAGAAGTGAGTGAATGTGACATTATATCAAACTATAATTCATGTACTACTAAATTGAATAGCAAGGACCTCCCCTCAGAAGACAGTTTGAATGCAGAGGCTGTAAGTATAAAAGGTGAAAGGGATCAGAGGGATGCATTTCACACCTATGAAGAGGAACATTGTGAGAAGATGATCGCACTGCATCTTGATAAAAGGGCAGCAAAAGCAAGTATTTGGATTAAGGAGAACGAAAGAAGGGACAGTGCAATAAAGACATCTTTGTGGGATAACATTAAGGACTCCATGCTGAAAGGCACCAACAGAAGCATAGGAGACACCAGTTTCAACCAGAAGTTAGAACCAGAGTTCAGGACTTTGGTAGAGGATAAGCTTCTAAATGATTCAGCAGAGAATTTGATTTCTTCAAGTGACTCTTTTTCTGTCCTCCAAAAAATAGGTCACACTTGGACGTCAGCGGATACAGCTCAGGAAAGAGGAAGAACTGTGGATTGTGTGGTTTATCTGCAGCAGGTACCTGAGAATGAACAGCAAACCCTACCAATATTATCATTGTACTCTTTAAAGGACCGTGATGGGGAAGTGTTGACGGTGCAGAAAAATGAGAAGACATCATGTGTGGATACCCAGTTAAAATATGAGCTAACTTACCTCCAGGAAACCGTAAGCAGCAACAATATTCAAATGGATTCTGTGGGACTGCAGTGGCTTCCTGATTTCTATTCCAGTTATCAGGAGCTGGGGGTAGTCCCGGGCAAGTGCCACTGGTGGGATGCCAACGTCAGTTCAACAGAATATGTCTGTCACCCCAAAAAGCAGCCTGGTATGTATGATGGTATAAGCATATTCTATTTTTTCTTTTTTTGTTTCAAGCAGCTATTTGTAAACAGAAGATCTAGAAACAAACAAAATAAGTGGTAGAAAAACCCATAGTTTTGATGCATTTCTATATTTGTCCCTGAAAAGACTTTAGGGAAAAAAAATAAAGGTTTGACGGATGGGCCACCAGGCATTTAGGGCAGCAGAAGCCTTCCCTCCGTCTGGCCTGGCACTGTCCTGCCTGCATTCTAGCAGAAGCTCAGCTGCCAAAATTAGAGTTTCCCACCCTTTTGGCATTGCATTTTTGTCAAACATGCTGTTAGTGAAAACAGACTGCTAGACAGGCCACTAGGCAGCCATGGTAACCCACTTGGCATTGTTTTGGTTTTACTGAAACAAGCCCTCAGAATTAGGGGTTGTTTTTGTAAGGTCTGCTGTAAATTGGAAACTTATTTTAAGGCACTGAAGCTGCCCATCCTGCGGTGTATGGGCTACCGGCTGGTCATTTTTGAAGGTGGAGACAGCTAGGGCTCCATCTTCATAAGTTTACAGTTTGCCTACCCACCTCTAAATGAGGACTGGTGGAACAGGATGTCTACCACTGTACAGTAAATGTTCCATTTTCAACAGCCTCTAAAAAAAATATTTTACTTGTTGAGAAAAAATAGCAGGCAATTGCTCTGGGCCGCATTCCAGTCCATCAATTTTCATTGCTTGTGACACTCTAGAGGGAGGCCAGCCACATGCAAATCATTCTTGTTTCTGGTAATCTAAGAATAATCCAGCCCAAATTGCGAGTCCGACTCCCCTCCAGACAGGAACTTAAGCAACCCCAGACCGGTGGTTCCAGTCTGGAGTGGCACAAGGGACAGAAAAACCCGATGGGGTGGAATGCAACCCAGAGTAATTTCCAGAGGCTAATATTAATTCAAATATTCCACCCATCACTTTTTTGTTTTCCTAAGTACAACACTACTAGCACCCCAGGTTTCACCAGACTTGAGCCCTTTGTTCACTGTGCCATGGAAATCAAGGTGGACCTCTGTGATGATCAACAATCTGTAGTTCTTGAGCTGTCATGGCCTGGGCTGGACTGTGCAGGGACAAACGGCTCATACGAATTTAAAATATTTTGCATGTCTTCAAAAGGCCATTTAATAGTTAACAAGTCTTTTTTGTGTTTTTTCTCACTTAATACTATGCCCCCTGCCTCACCCACTCTTGCAAAGGACTGTTCCTGCCACAGCAGTAGAATATATTTCAGGAAAAATACAGAGGTGGGCAAGTAGAAAATTAATAGGGATTGTCGAGCGAGAGTTCAGTTAATTATCCAGGGGCGGCTCCTCCGTTATGGGGGAGGAGCGTCGCCCCCATACCCCCCGCTGAAAGCGAGCAAAGACAACCAACAAAAATAAAATGATAGTAAAAAAAATGTATTATCATTTTATTTGTTATCCTGCAGACTGCTAGGAGGGGCGGGACCATTCAACCTGACGCTGCAGCTGCAGCACCAGGGAGGATGGGGGAGTGGTGGGCACTGCCAAGTGCGCATGGCGGTTTGGCCGGCCCCTCTGGGACCGGCCAAACCACCATGCGCACTTAGCCTTTCTCCACCTAGCTGTGTTGTACAGCTGGATGGAGAAACCATCACAGGCTCCCACAGGCATTTAGACCAATCCCAGCTCTGCTTACATGCTGAGAATAGCATTACCAGCATGTGAGCAGCTCTGGGATTGGGAGCTGGGAGCCTGCGCAGTGTGCAGCAGTTCCTGGACGTCCGGGAGGTGAGGATCGGGAGGAAGGTACAGGTAAGTGTAATTTTAATATATAAAATTATTTTTTTCTTTAGTTTGTATTCCCCCTCCCCCCACCCTACCACTTCACAATACCAGCGACCGCTACTGAAATTATCAGTCTTGCCTCTAAGCACCATAACACAAGCAAAGCCCTCTTCATGGTATGTAATTCGTTGGGTAAACGTGTGCTAAAGACTCTTCAGAATTCAAAAAGTATGTGTTTGAGGCATGTGTGGCTGTAAATACACATGCTGTGCACACTCCTGACATCTAGTGTTGGGCCCTGATGTGTGCATGTTGTTTTTCTTCAAAGAAGTCTTTTGAGTCACAAGGTAGAGTGATTCCTTCTTTTACTGGTAATGCGCATGGTCATTTACTCCATTGTTAGATTGTTTTCTTTCCGCTGTCGGGTTCGGACGTGCGCTTCCGGGCTCCAGGTCGACACAGTTGAGGTGCTCTATTCGGTCTACATGGATTTCTCCCCTCCATTGGTATTGTCCTTCGATCGTGTCCCACTTTCTTTCTTTCTTTCATCTTGGGTCGACAATGGTTACTTCGCTCGAGTGGGGCTTTCGGATCGGCTGCGGCCCCACGTGAGCCTTGTCCTTCGGGGCCTAACTCCGTTTTGGCTGCATCTCTCCACCATGCCTCGATGGTGATGGAACGGGCACCATTCAGATACTGTCCTTGCTTCCACAAGAAATACCATGAGAGCAACCTCTATCAGGTCTGTAATTTGTGCCTCTCGCGTGAGCATATTGAGGCAGCCTGTGATGCCTGCCATTCGTTTCGTTCCAAAATGACTCTCTGCGACCGTTGAGCTTGTTGCCTCGAGATGTCAGACCCATTCGGTCTCAAGGACATTGAGGGGGGGATCATCCACAACCTTAGGCTGCAGACGAAGAAGAGCTCTTCCCAGGGGAAAGCTCAGGCTCCGTGCTGGAAATTGAGGATCTTCCTCCAGCCCAGAAGTGTGTGAGTACAACCCCCTCCCCCTCGACACCGCTCTCAAATTGATCAGCACGACTCCAAAAGGCACACAGCTACTCACTGCCCTCAGGCCATGGTTGCCGCCGACCAACTAATACGGACACTTCGCCCAGCTCCGACTCGGTGCTGAAAAGCCCTCGAAGCTTACTACTTCAGTTCCAGCTACACCGATGCCAGTACTGAGCCGACCTTCGGTGCCTACTACATCTGCCTTGCGCTGACCAAAAACTCTGCGCCAAAACCGCAGGCGCCCTCAGAGCCGAGACCTTCTGCATTGACCTACAAATCTGACGCTGGTTCCGACACTGTCAAACCGATCCTCCACAAGCTGCAAGAAGAGACTGCTGCAATGCAGAAACACCTGGTCATTTATCCCCATACTGGCCGGATCCTTGCCCGCCATGTGGGATCTACTGCTAATCCAGCTCCCAAGCGCCAGCTGTCCTTTTGAGGAGGTTTTGGACGTTCCAGTTCCAGCAAAGCAGCGCAAAACGATTGATAAAGTGACCTGCCCTTTACCCCTCTCTAAACCATCCCTCACCCTGTATTTCAACTTTCAACTTACCCATCTGCTACTCCAGGAGAACGCCTTGATATTACACCCCACTGGTCTCCTCACTCTGACATGGGTGAGCATGGGACAGGAGATGATGCATATGACATTCCTCCAAAGGGTGACCCATGGGACTGTTACGATACAGATCCACCTGGGGACACAGAGCCTGACCTGTACCCTGCCCGTCCCTCTCCTCCGGTCGATTCTACATCCTATCAGGAGCTGGTGGGTATAGCAGCCCTATTCCACAAGGTAGTCCTTCATGCAGAGCCCTTAGATAGGACTTCCTCTTTGAAACACTCTCCTCCACTCACCGCTTTTCTGAATACCTTCCGAAGCTTAAGGGCATGTTATGCCACAAGCCTTACATCTTTAAAGATCCTGTGCGCGCCAAGGTCATAACACCGACTGTAGATAAGAAATATAAAGCTTCCCCCCACTGACCCTATTTGTATTCGTGGCCAATTCCTGCCTGACTCCCTAGTGATCACTTCGGCTCGTAAGCGGGCCAACCCCAGAAAGAGAGCAAGTGCATAGATGCTGCAGGCAAAAGAGTAGCTGTGTAATCCGCCAACCAATGGCATATTGCCAGCTCCATCGGCCTCCTCTCACGTTATGACCATGCCCACTGGGACAAATTGGAGGAGCTCCTCCAGTAACTCACAGAGGAAAAGGGGGCAGAGGATAGTTTCTGAAGAGAAGCAGACATCTAACACTATAATTCGCTGTATGCTGTAGACACTGTTGCCAGGTGAGTTAATTCTAGCGTTTTGTTTCGAGCACGTCTGGCTCCGTATCTTCAAACCGAAAGTTCAGCATCATCTGCTAAACATGACTTTTGGTGGTCAGCACCTTTTTGGTTCACAAGTTGACCAAATGTTAGAAAAAATTAAAAAGGATACAAAGACAGCTAAAGCGATGGGAGCGCTTCAGATACCTGCTCCTCGTGGCTCCTTTTGCCGCACTTCCTATCGTGGAGGCTCAAAGACCACCTTCCACAAAGCATTCATGTCTTACCAGGGACAGCAATCCCCAGGGTGTACCTTAGAGGGCCTTATAAGGGCAGCAATTCTAAAGGCAGAGGAAAAGGTGGCTCCCCCAAAGGAGCTGCACTGCCACCAAACCCTGACCTGACCCTTCCCCCCAACTACACAACACAGGTCGGGGGCGCCTTCAAAGCTTTTTTTTTTCCACATGGCAGCCCATCACCTCAGACCAGTGGATACTGGATATTATCCAACATGGTTATTGTCTGGAGCTCACTTCCACACCTTCCACCATTCCACCTCGCGAACACAGACTCTCTCCAGAACACCTACAACTTCTCAAAGAAGAGGTCCAATCACTCATTCTCGAAGAGGCTATAGAAACTGTCCCCTACCATCAGCAGGGTATGGGAGTGTACTCCCTGTACTTCTTAATACCCCAAAAGAACAGGTCCCTCTAACCTGTCCTGAACCACAGACCACTAAACGAATACATCCTATCGAAACACTTTCATATGGACACCCTACAGGATGTTATTCTGCTTCTCCAGCAGGGCGACTTCATGACCGCTCTCAGTCTGAAGGATGCTTATTTTCACATACCAATACATCCGGCTCATCGCCGATATCTGAGGTTTGTGGTCAGCTGAAAACACTATCAATTCAAAGTACTCCCCTTTGGGTTACTACTGCCCCCTGGGTGCCTTGCGGTGGTGGCCACATACCTGTGCAGACATGGCGTTCACATCTTTCCTTACCTGGACAACTGGCTGATCAAGAGTGCCACTCGCCAGCTATGTCGCAAGCACACACGAGTCACAATAGATCTGCTTCACAGGTTAGGATTTACCATCAGCGCCACAAAATCCCGCCTCCAGATCCAACCTTACCCTGGGACCATTCTCAACATGCAGGTAGGCTTGGCCTATCCAAACCCTGCTCGGGTGCAGTCTGTTCAAGTACTACTCCCTCTTTTCCAGCCGCATCAGCAAGTCACAGTCAGAACAGTCATGCGCCTACTACGCATGATGGCCTCAGGTATACCCTTAGTCCCCCATGCCAGGTCACACATGCATTTGTGTTATGTCCCGTATAGAGGCCCTAATGTAGACACGTTCATACATGCCCTAAAATGGACGTATTCGTGTTTGCCCTAATACGGTCATATTCGTACTTGCCCTATTATGGTCAAAGCCGCATATGCCCTATTAAGGTCATAACTGTACATGTCGTATTATAGTCATGATTCCTTATATAGGCATGATCTTTCACCTACATTGGTCCTCGCTAGTACACAAAGAGCTCCGAGGGCTGAACGTTATCTAGCCTGTGGTTTTGAATACAGCAGGGTTTTTCCCAAACACAGGCCCACACTGTACTCATCAATTATGCATGACTCTCTAGGAATACACCACCTGCATAATATGTATGTACAAAGTTCACCCCTGACGTCTTCCTCAAGTCTAACAAGGCCCAATACAAACCATATGAAGCAACTAGAGTCTCCAGGGTATAAATTCACATCTTACCCGGTAAGGGAGAGGGAACCGAGACTTCCATGCTGACACACTGACCAGAGACGCTGAGGCTCCTGCATGCAGTCGCTCCAGCTGACAGCGGTCTAACACAGCCCTTGCGGGGTGTCCAACTCGAGACCAGGACGGGGTCCCACACTCTCTCTATTCAGGTAATGGGGTTCGACTAAATCCTAGAAGGATTCTTGGCTCTTAGGCTTTTAGGCCTACACATATGCTAGGTGCACTCAGGTACATCTAGTTAGGCATCGTAGGAGTACGCGCACTTTTCATAATGCGTTTTATATTCATGTATGTATTCATGATTATTGCAATATGGTAGAACTGTTCTATCCCTTTGCTTTTATCGTACTGCTGATAATATATCTCTGCTATTATCTGCTGATTGCTGCAGCACATATATTTTACACTAGAATAACAACTGTTCAATAAATACTTATTGAAACGCACTGACTGTTTATTCTGTGTAACTCTCTGAGACAAACCGAATAAGTAAGCACGAGTGACTGAGCGAAAAGTAGTACATTGTTTCCACGATTCTGAGGAATTAGGGTTGTCATGATCTAAGGTTGCCAGAAACTAATCTTTCCTCGATAAGAGGAGATTCTAGTGGCACTGTGAGCTAGCTAATGCAAATCAGGCTAACATACGCGGTGGGGGTGCACAGAGCCAGTCTACCACCAAACCCACAGCTTATGTTATCCAAACGCGCAGGTCCTGTGGGTACTATAGGAACTACATGACATGGCCCGCCAACGTTGGTTTGGTACTTATTTAACAGTAGAATCTGAGTAGTTCAGTCGTGCTATTCTCAGAGAACCTACTCACAAAACACCAGAGACGTCTGGAGTGGGTGGCCACAAAATCCGCCACAGCTGAGTAGTACGAGAATACTATTTATTGGCTGTTGGTTAATCAAGCTTGAAGGACATTTAGTTCCTAAATTGTACATAACAACTCATCTTAGTTCCCTTTGAACACATCTTCCTCTAAACATGCCTGATTCCGAGGCAGGGGAAGGCAGAGTTGACCTGAACCTTTTAGAAGGAGGAGAAGATCCTGAGGATGCAATACAGATTGCACCAAAATTCAGAAGGACAGTCACCATAAGACTATTAGAAAATGGCTTACCAGCCAAGGGTGGCATGGTAGTTTTCGTGATTGAGGCACACGAATCAAACAAAACAGAGGTATTCTATTCATGGGTTACACTCCCAGCAGCAAATGCCATAACAAAGACATTTCACTACTATTTAAGAGGAGATGCACCACATGAATATGCCTCGTTTGAGGACATAGATATTCCACTCACTTACCAGGAACATTATTACTGGTTTAATGGCGCCCTACCCCACGTACGAGGAAGAGTAAGATTAGGCCTGCTCGGAGGAAACGGGGCCACATGGCCAATACTAGCGGCTTACACACCGCATCCTGACATTGGAACAATGCCACAGCCAGAATTACTCATACAACACAGAGATTTAATTAAAATCTACAGAAACCTGACACAATTCGTCATGAGGACTTTAACAATCCAACCTGCACCAGGTGCAGCAAATAGTACTCCAGTCCAGGGTAGAGGAAATAAAATTACTCCTCAAACATTACACGCGGTAATGGGCAAAATGCCCGCAAAACGCGAACAAATACCATTCTGGATAGCTCAGAAAATAACTCAGCTTGAGGCAGTATTCCCGAATACTACCACCTATGAAAAACACAGAATTCTAACAATCTGCTTGCCCATGGGGATCACACCACAAGTAGAGGACTGCACCTCTTGGGGTTCAGTCTTTGCTGCCATTTATACCAGAACACATGGTATCCCGTCATTAGCAGTAGTACCAGACGTATTGAGACCGATACAAAATGAGTACGGAGCAGAGCCTGCCCTAAACTTAGGGATGAAGTTACTAAATAACTTTGATCAGGTATCAGCCATAATACTAGCTAACATTAAGGGGGAAGTAGCTTCAGTGGCGATCCGCCAACGCCTAAGGGAGTTCAGTCCAATAGATCAACAACACGAACTACCCAAAATAATTGAAACTGCATATGCAGAACTAGGCAGAGACAGTTTAGGTGGGAAAGCATTAAAACCACAACTGGTGGGCAGTCCTGAAAAGGACACTACAAAGCAGACACCTACCTCTTCTAAGAAGAAGTGGGAAAATAAAAGGCAACAAAAGTCTAAAGACAGCAGATCTCAATCCCGAGGCAGGTCTCCTCAACAGGAGCCCTCTGAAAGGAGGTATAACCTAAGGAATAGGGATAATATTAAAAAACCTGACCGGTATCAGGATACTGATACACGTTCCTCTCGTTCCTTTCAGGGTTCATCAAAAAACTCCGAGAGGGAAGGACGGTCAGAGGAGCGTACAAAGTCCAAAGACGCGCAACGCGCTGCGGACTACGCACCTAAAAAAGAAGATAAACAAAAACAGAAACCTCAGTTCAAAAAGAAGAAGGTAGCAGATCTCAAGATCAGACATGCCCAGAATTCTGAGGACACAGCTTCTGAATGGGGAATGGGCTCTGACGATGCTAGACAGCGCGGCAGAAGTAACGATAGCTCGCCAGAACCTGAAGGAATTTCTGGTGACAGCGGAGTTGAGTGAGTATATGAATGAATGAATTGGCATTTATAAAGCGCATGGCTACCAGAAGGCCTCCCAGCGAAACACCTGAAACTCGGGTAAGTGTCCCACATAAGTTACATGAGATAACACTCCGGATGGAGGGGGACAAACCCAGAAAAGTTAAAGGTCTCTTTTGGAAAAATCTGTCATCTGGATATGATATTCTATTAGCAGAACAAGACTGGCCGCCAGCATTCGTCATGGAGTGCCCTAGGGGAGAAACTATAATTTTTCCAGCCTTTTCCGACCTCGTTCCCATACATTTAAAACATGCATATGCGCAGGAGTGGGCGGTTGCCCTAGCTCCAGCATTGTACAAAAATCATGTTGGTTGGGATGAGGATTCAACCCACCACGTGATCCCGTTAAAAGTTTCCCCAAATGCTCAAAGGCACATACCTATAAAGCAGGAAGCTAAAAAACAAGTCAAGGAGATCCTAGATCAACTAGAATACCAGGGGTGATTGAAAATTGCACTTCACCTATGAACAATCCTTTGTTTCCCATAATGAAACCTGACAACACATATCGTTTAGTTTTGGATTACAGACATTTAAACACTTGCACAAAGACATTTGCAGTTCAAAATTCACATAGTGCCGCATTAATGAATAACATTGTGCTAAAAAAATACAAAACAACACTTGATATCTCAAATGGATTTTTCTGCCAAAATATAGCGCCTGAAAGCAGGTATCTGACCGCATTCAGTGCGTTAGGGTCCCAGCGACAATTTTGTCGACTAGCCCAAGGGTATACAAATAGCCTCGGGGTATTTTCAGCAAGGGTGTTGGAAATGGCCCTTTTTGCAGGGTTATCCCCAAACTTTTTGCTTCTTCCTCCTACTTTTTCCTGACCTGTTTGTGTTGGTTTTAGGACTCTGGGCACTTTACCACTGCTAATGAGCGCTAAAGTGGATATGCTCTCTGTAAATTGTGTTATGGATTGGTGTTTCCATGATTGGATAGTTGATTTATTTGTTAGTCCCTAGTAAAGTGCACTGAGTGTGCCAAGGCCTGTAAATCAAATGCTACTAGTGGGCCTGCAGCACTGATTGTGCCACCCACGCGAGTAGCCCTGAAAATGTAACTCAGACCTGCCATTGCAGAGTCTGCGCGCAGTTTGTAACTGCCATGTCGACTTGGCCAGTGCACACACTTGCCAGTCCCTAATCTTCCCTTTTCTTACATGTCAGCCACCCCTAAGGTAGGCCCAAGGTACCCCTGTGGGCAGGGTGCAGTGTATGTGAAAGGTAGGACATGCCCTGGTGTGTGTGGCATGTCCTGATAGTGAATTACTGCCAATTTCGTTTTTCACTATTGCAAGGCTACCTGTTCCCCATAGGACAGAATGGGAAGTTTGTTTATGACATCTTTATAAACATAACTGGCCCTGGGAACTAGGTAGGAAAATAAAGTTTAGTATGCCTGAACTCAGAATCTAAAGATGCATCTTTTAGTGAAGGTGATTTTTACATTCTGTGTTTGAAAATACCACTTTTAGAAAGTAGGTATTTTCTTGCTCAGTCATCCCTGTGCCTCTGCTGGAATGTGGATTGCCTGTCTGGGTTTTGGATGACAGAAGGCTCGGGAGCAGGAGTGGCTCCAGATAGTCTAGGTGGGTCAGGAAAGGCTGAATAGACTTGGGCTGCAATCTGGGGGAAGGGGGAGGGAGATTTCCTTGCACTCAAAGGGCCTGGTCTGCCTCTGACAATGCCGTCTCCACCTCCTGCCAGGAAGTCACACCAGAGAAGGCAGAACTGGTTCTGGCTGGGCACAGACACTCTCTGCCTAAAGGATCAAAGGATTTTGGGATATAAATACTGGGGCCCAGACCCCTGAACTTTAGAACTCTTTTGGATCAAGAAGACTGCCAAGAAGAAGATCCGGAGTAGCTGTGAGGAGGAACTACCACTTTGCTGTGTGCTTTGCTGTGTTGGCCTGCAGTGGCTGCTTCTGTCTTGGGCAGTGAAAGGCCTGGACTGGACTTTCTGCAATCTACTTTTGTGAGTTTCTCCAAGGGCTTGAGGTAGAGCTTGCCCCCTTCTGCCCTCAGCACTGGGGACTGTGTGTTTTGTGCTGCAACAGAAGAAAAGCAACCCGACGGACGTCTACGACGCCGCTGCCGACTCCGTGTCCTGAAGGGCACCGCAGAGGGCACCGCTGCAACGCCGCGACCGCGACCCTGGTCTCACCGGGACGACGCTTGCTGGCGCTCGCCGCCGAGCCGCTGCTCGCACTGCGACCTGTGGGCACCGCACTCCACACCACCTCGCTGCACGGCAACACCTTGGCACCACAGAGGGCACCGCCGCACCGCGACCCTGGTCTCACCGACGACGCCTGCTGACGCCACCACCGAGCCGCTGCTCGCACCGCGACCTGTGGGCACCGCACTCCGCACCGCCTCGCTTCACAACGATGCCTTGGTATCCCCGACGACGCTGCCCCATGCCGAAATCGATGCCGCTGCTTGCACCGTTGTTCGAGGGCACCGCTCGTAAAGTTACACGACGCACCGCCTTCATCCCGCACCGCAACCTTGGCCTACCGACGCCGGCGCCATCGACTACAGTTCGCCAGCCCGACGACAAGCGCTCAGCAGCGACGCCGCCGCTGCTTGCACCTTGACCTGCCAGCACACGTGACGAGCACTGCCTTCATCTCGCTCCCGACCCTGGTCTCACCGACGATGCCATCCGGCGCCGCCACCGAGCCGCTGCTCGCACCGCGACCTGAGGGCACCGCAGCACTTCGCACCGCAGCACCCAGCGCCTGCCGACGCCAGCGCTCCTGAGTTCAACAGAGAGGAGATCGATCTACAACGCGTGTGACTTCGAGGGCCCCGAAGACTCCTGCACCGACCTCCGGAACCGACGCCTGCGGACGCCGTGCTTTCGGAAGCTCAACGAGAGGTCGCCGACGCCCTGCATTTCTAAAAGACAGTGTTTGCGGGTCTTCCTGACGCCGTAGCTGGCCCGCGACGCCGCGGTCAGCCAGAACTGTTTGGATTTGTTTGCTCACGACGCCGTGATAGCCCCGGACGGAGCTATCGACATCAAGGAACTGTTTTTAAAGCATATTTTGATAACTGGAAGATTTTTAAGTACTGTATTGTGGATTTTTATCGTTTTTGGTCTTGTCTCAGAGTATATAAAAATATTGGATATTTTTCTAAACTGGTGTGGTGTCCTTTGTAGTGCTTACGCTGTATTACTGTTGGGTAGGTGCAAATGCTTTACACACTGCCTCTAAGATAAGCCTGACTGCTCGTGCCAAGCTACCAAGGGGGTGAGCAGGGGTTATTTTAGGAGTGTAACTCCCTTATCCTGACTAGAGTGGTGGTTTCTGCCTGGCTTTGGCACATGCCCTAGCCTACCCAAAAATCCCATTTCTAAAAAAGGGTAACAGAGTTACTACCAAAACTTGGATGAAGAAGCATTGTCCTATGTGGATGATATTTATCTGACAGACGATGACTTACCGAGGCACTTGACCAGGGTCAGCACCATTATTATGAGATTCGCCTCTGAGGGCTATAAGTTTAATTTTAAAAAATCAAAAATTGCCCATCTCAATGTCTTATTTTTAGGGTATGAGCTGTCAAGTGAAGGAAAAATCCTAGCAGCTAACTTTTTAGAAAAGTGTGCACTGCTCCAACTTCCAAAATCATTGAACAATTTACAATCAATTCTGGGATTCCTAAATTTTGGTCGAATATACATTTTTGGATTACGCAGAAAGAGTAAAACCTTTCTACGACTTAATCAAACCTGATTTTTCAATCAGACAATGGACACAGGAACATACAAATATCCTACGTTCTACTACAAGAAGACATAAAGCTTCTAATCATTTACAGACACGCGTAAATGTACGCAACTTAGTGATCCGAGTAATAGCAATGCGGGTACACTTATTTAACTTTCAATTAAGGCGAAACGGTACCAATCGCATATAAATCACAGAGATGCGTTTCACTTCAACAGAAAAAATCCTGACAGCAGTGCAGACCGCTGTAGCAAGAGAAAAAGCTCTGGCTCAGGGAAAGCGCATAATAGTCGTGACCCCAGTACCAGCCTTAGGAGGATGTTACAAAGGCTAGCATTCCAAATGCGAAAGCCTTACATCCCAGATGGATACAATGGGCTAATTCTCTTACTGCAATGGATGTTGAATACAGATTTGATCCAAGTTTAAAAACACAAGCATTTCTGCAATACGAAGAAGAATATCCTCTACCAAATGAAATTTTACCTCTAGATCTGTATGAATACAGTTATTTACACTGACTGATCTGCTCAACCGTGCCATAGGGGTAGGCAAGCTTATAGCGAGCGTGTGCTATCGTGAAAGGTCGCATGCACGATGGAAAGTTCCATCCGAGTTGCACTAAAACGCAACTCTAGGAGACTGCACGGCTCAGTTGGCAGAGTTAAAAGCACTGATACTGGCACTTGTAAACACGGAACACGAATTCCCCACACTAATTGTGTGTGATTCCTTTTACTGTGTACAGTCTTGCAATGAATATTTACATCATTGGGAACGAAACAGGTTTAAAGAGCGAAAGGTGGCACAATTAAGCATAAATGCTATGGGAACAGGTAGTGGAGTTGAGAAACGAACTACCAAGGGCTCACGTGATACATACACTGAGTCATCAGCGTGATGGCGTTAACGTTGAAGGGAATTCATTGGCTGACGAAGCCGCAAAGGGGGCTGTATGCACAGCGTCCGTAGCTGCAATCACTGGTTCAAAAACGAGAATAGACGGCGAGATTATGGTAGCTGTCAATGCTTCACGCAAAGACAGCACAGCAGTACCTAAAAATTTCCACTCAAATACTCCTACAAGTTAGATGCACAAAACATTCCATATGCTCAGATTCCTGGAGTGGGGGATAGAGTAATGCCAGATATGGATCGTAGGCAAGGCTTAATTTTAGCAGCACACGAGGGTTTGGGTTCTGCGCATACAGGCGTTACAGCGACTATTTCTTTATTGAAACAGCGCTACTGGTGGCCAGGGTTAACAAAGCAGACCAAAGACTATGTCTTAAAGTGCGACATCTGTCAACAGATGAAAGCCTCCACCGTAACACGCCCAGCACAGACACCATTGCTGAAATCAGACAAACCTCTCGCATGTGTTTATTTGGAACACTGCGGACCCCTACAATCTGATGGGGCCAAGAAATATATCATGGTTGCAGTGGATTCCTGCTCTAGATTCCCTATGGGTTTGGCCTCAGCGCTGTGCTGACGCTCTCGAACTGTTATAAAAGATTTGCGAGTCGTTATCGGCACATACGCAGTTGGCACGTTACATTCTGACCGTGGCCCGGCGTTTAGCTCTCGGAGCTTACAAAGAGGCCATGGAAGGAATGAGCGTAGCATTGCGGTACTCCTCTCCGTACTCATCCTGAGGGAAATTCTGTTGTGGAGAGGAAAAACCGGGACTTAAAGCAATCTTTAACAGCTAGGAGTATTAGGCAGAGGGCGGTAGATGGGTCGATCACTTTTATGGGGTCCAACGAGCAATAAACAATCAGCCAAGAAGCTCTCTAGGGGGTGTCACTCCTTACGAGGTCCTATTTGGGACAAGAATGTGGGTACCTGATCTTGATTGTGAAGGCACAGTGGCGGATGAAAAAACATTTGATATCCATGATCGTTTGGCTGTTTTACAGGATCTAAATGAATCCAGGACACAACAAAGCAACGTCCACTTAAAACAGACTGCCACTGAGGAAGTCAAGGCAGTAACGGCAAGACCTGTCTGAATCCCAAAAGTCGGGGATCTGGTCAGAGAAAAGATTGCAGACAAGAAAGAATTTGGGCCATCCTACAGAAAGCATGTACCGGTCCTATCAATCCAAGGCACAAGAACTGTACTTCTGCCGCCTCTTGCCGGGAAAAAGGAGAAAAGATTTGTCTCAATTGACTTAATCAAACCACACTGTGTGGCCGATACTAAACAGTAGGCCTCGTGGACTCCACAGTAGCAGACGCCCTCCTCTCGCTACAATCCAAGGAGTTCAAAGAGAAAGACTCATCACGTTTGAAGAGCCAACTGTACGAAATGAAGGACTAAGCAACAATGCTATGGAACTCGTTCCACTTCAACAAGAAGAAACTCAACTTAACAACCAAGTTGCAATCAGACCGACTACAGACATCTACGTCAACATGCCTTGTCAAGAGCAAAATCCGATTCCAACAAATCCCGATGCAATTCCAACAATTGATCGAACTGCTTCTGGCTATCTTCATGAACTTTGATACGTTTTCACTGGATCCAAGCGAGCCGGAAACGACGCCAGCCAAAAAATCACTCAAACAGAAACTCACTGACTTTTTGAACTTTTTTAGAAAGACTTACCTGGTGTCACCTTGGATAGAACTATGGTATATCACTGGGATTCTATTTTTTTCTTTTCTGGCTAGGTTTAATCATAACTTTTAGTATGCTTATTAATGGACGATACCTCCAGCAGAGCTCTACAGCCCAAAGAGTCGATTTTGATTTTAAAACCACACCAGTCTTCACATCGTGAACCAAGAGACTTGTCTTCAGTGAACATCACAGCAGTTCCTATACCGGACGGTATAGTATGAGACAAGATTGATTTTGATATATTCGGTCCGACTGAACTTTTAAAGCTTAAACATGTATTTAAAATTTCTTTAAGTGATATCATTACCTCCAGTACATTTTCTGATGATTGGGACACTGAAACTGTAAATGCTATGATGTCTGATTTAGAAAAAACTGCCGCATTTCTGAACAATGAAATGTTAGAAGGTACTTCAGACTATGATACATTGTACTGTTACCAACATTATGGTCATCATTTCTTGCACAAATCTATAACACCTAGAAATGTATTTGAATACCACCAGTGGGAACACTGCACAACACCTCCAAAAGGTAGTTCGCAAACCTTTGCACAGAAATTCACATACTTTTCAGGGTTTAATACATCAGACCCAAAAGTCATTTTTATTACAAAGTGGCAAAGACATCAGCACAGAAAATTATGTTGACTAACACCAAACAGATTTACTCTGCTTCCTTTTTGGCCCAGTTGTCTACACAGGGTTTCGACCTATGGAAGGACACTATAGATTTAAAATCAATCTGGGGTTCTAGGGACTGGCAAGTCCAGGGAACAGAAGCGCTTTTTAGAGCATGCCTCATTCCACAGCAGATGATATTTCTAAATGAAACTGTGCAACTGACATCCTGTCTTGGACTAGCCAAGAACAAGGAAATAAACTCACCCGGGTTTCCTACACCATCACAGATGGGTGGGGGGCAGAATTCAACTACACAAGGGGTAGGATTAGATGACATTTTCCAGTGCAACAGATCAGATCCTGATTGGATGAAATGGCTGATTTGGCCCATTGACACAAACACCTGTCAACAGAGATTTATGAATACATCCGAAGGGTTTAGTATCCATAGGCCAGATACACGCTATGTACAGAGACAACACCCAGGGGTAGTGACATATTATAGTGTTGGGAAGTTGTGCCTTGATTGGCTAGGAGACCTCAACACTCACTGAAGTAAAACATCACTTGACCTTACTCACGCCTGATGTAGACCTTAGGGATTTTTACTAGGCCCAAGGAAAACACGTCAGAAACGTTTCACATATGCTGGCATTTATGCCTACTATAATGAAAACTGGAAAATATCCCAACAGGAGGCCGCAGAAAGAATACGGGAAATGAGACCGTATTAACTTAGAGAAGGCATTAGCTGTAGTGGATAATGGGTTAACAACTTTGACCTCCAGAATTTACTCCTTAGGCAACATTGTGTCTTCGGCAATCGACATATTAGAACAAGATCTGGCCTTGTTACAACACGGGCAATCTCAGCTACGTTCTATTATGATGCTAAGCTGGACGCTTACAATCTTTACAGTGCAGGCTATGTGCCCTGGCGTTTCATAAACACCACGTCTCTGTTTTCAGAATACAATCTGACTGATAAACAGACAGAAATGGCACAAAGGGAGCCAAATATACAATGCTGCGTATTGAGAAACTGGAAAGGTTACCATTCACTGTAGCCGAATCACCATCAACTGAATGTCTAATTCATGGCCAAATCACTCTGCCGGTCACTACGTTTCAGTTTCAATATTGCCTTGAGCAAAGGCAGGCAGGCAAATATGAAAAGATGGGTAAGGGTTACATTAAGGAAACTTGGGAGTTACCATATAGATACCGATGCCGGAATGGGGATCGAGAAGTGTATCTGAGTGGTACAAACTGCAAGAACGCTTTAAGCGGTTCTCTCGTGTCAGGATATTTCTCTGCACTGAGCCTGTAGCGGTTCAGTAGCAAACCTATCGTGTCACATGACTGGGACCCCAGCTGCCGTGATCACGCCGGTTTTTGAGCTGCTCTCGAATGGGAGTTACTTGATGCTAAATGATCAAGATTGCTGTGGGATGCTTCCGGGCGTCGCCTATCTGGTCACCGTTAACTCCAGGGTTACTTGCTGTATGCAAGTATTGTTTCCACCACTGAACACAGTCAGGGAGGCGCCGCTATGGCATTCACTGAATGTTTCTTTCATACAATTTGATACTCTGAGCAGACTGCAAGCCATGCTTTTACAGCAACCCGTGCCCTTAACCTCCGCTCGAGAAACCTTTGAACTTCAAGTTGCAAGGACCTCGACTGAGATACAGGCGCTTATACGTACAAACTGCCCCTTTCATTTAGTAGAAATGGTGGGACGTATCTTCAATATGTCTGATACGAGCGGTATTATACACCTATTTAAGACCATAGGGTCAGGACCGTTAAGCACCTTTCAGACAGTCCTCGGAGTAATCCCAAATTTTATACACTCCGTATTGGGAAGCGTATTTGGAGGACTCCCGCTTATCCCATTGCTGATTGCAGGGGTCCTATTCATAATACTACTGCTACGCAATGGACGGCCCAATTCCCGAGGGTATGGCGAACATGCTCCTGGAGCGGAAATACCGTGAACGCATGGTACAACTTCTGGGCATTTCTTGCCTGAGAGAACTCAATGCCTCCTGGTTTCTATCCTTTCGACCAGTCTGGGTAGACTGCATCTTACCTGTTCTTCGATGCCTGCTTTGCGGAGAAGAATGCACGTTGGATCTTTGTCTAACATTTCCATCAGATGCGCCTCCGGACACGGATGCAATGCTGGACCCCCGAAAGGCCCATGCTCTGCGTTGTCCCCAGCATCTTCCGATTCTGATGAACGCATTCCTTGAGAATCCACAGGTGCCGTTTGCTCCTGCTGGGTTAGGTGACTCCTCTTCAGGCACCCAGGTAACAACTGCTGCACAAGCTGCCACATCACCGACTGTTGGCAGTGCTACATACCATCTATGTGCGATTGACGTTCTCTGTGAGGCGTTGAATTTGTCGTCTGCAGTAGCTCACACTGATAATGTTGTGCTTCCCAGCCAGGACACTTAATCTCAAATTGGCTCATCACGTCCTGGGAAAGAATTTGGCTTCTCCACTCGTTTTCATAATAAACGAGCAAATTTGGAACATTTCCTAAATTGACACTTTCGCTTGAGAAAAGCATGGCCTTCTTCCACTTTGAGTGAAGCAACTTGTATAGAGAAACAAATAGACTTTTTTAGTGGCAATTGGAAAAAGCTGAATTGTAACATTTTAGAATTTTTTGAACAATTTTAAAACCATGTTTTTACTCGCTTTTAAAATGTTTTTAAATTGTCCAGATTTTAAGTATGGTCATTGTCATCCTGTTCGGAAGAGGAGTGGGTGTTATGTCCCGTATAGAGGCCTAATGTAGACCCGTTCATACATGCCCCTAAAATGGACATATTCGTATTTGCCCTAATACGGTCATATTCGTACTTGCCCTATTATGGTCAAAGCCGCATATGCCCTGTTAAGGTCATAACTGTACATGTCCTATTATAGTCATGATTCCATATATGGGCATGATCTTTCACCTACATTGGTCCTCGCTAGTACACAACGAGCTCTGAGGGCTGAACGTTATCTAGCCTGTGGTTTTGAATACAGCAGGGTTTTTCCCAAACACAGGCCCACACTGTACTCATCAATTATGCATGACTCTCTAGGAATACACCACCTGCATAATATGTATGTACAAAGTTCACCCCTGACGTCTTCCTCAAGTCTAACAAGGCCCAATACAAACCATACGAAGCAACTAGAGTCTCCAGGGTATAAATACTAAATCAGTGGCATAGTCCCAGAATGCTGGAAAAAGGCAGTGGTGACTCCTTTGCTAAAAAAGCTACACTTGACCCTGACTGCCCATCAAATTATAGACCTATATCTCTGTTGCCATACCCGGTAAAGATTGTGGAAAGAGTGGTTAGCAAAACTCTCTCGAAATATGCAGAAGAAAACAATTTACTGGATGAAGTACAATTGGGTTTCGCCCGGTCACGGCACAGAAACAGCTCTGGTGACAGTTCTGGACGTTCTTAGAATGCGTGCTGACACTGGCCAAGCAGCCATATTGGTATTATTGGACATGTCGGCCGCTTTGATCACGGTCAATCATAGGACCTTGATCAAAAGATTAAAGGAGGCTGGAGTTGTGGGAAGGGCACTGAACTGGTTTCAGTCGTACCTAACAGGTAGACAACAGGCAGTGGCTATGTCACCTTTCATTTCTCACAGTGGCTACATAAAGCATGGGGTCCTGCAGGGTTCAGCCATAAGTCCCATTCTTTTAATCTTTATCTGCGTCCACTCATGTCCATTATTAAATCTTTTGGTATTGAATTGGTTAACTATGCAGATGATACTCAACTTGCCTTCTCATTTGAAGGGAATCAAGCAGTATCTCTGGAAAAATTTCACAGCTGTATGCGTGAAGACTGCAGGATGGCTCAGCGAGAACTCGCTGCAATTCAATGGAGACAAGACTGAGGTTATATACTGTACAGCAAAGAAAATACCCCGTCCACTGCCAGTGGACTTCTGGCCGGATCCTAAGAACAATCCACCGCAGCCAGCCAAGACAGTGCGTGACTTGGGGTTCTACTGGACAGTAATCTACAGTTAGAATCACAAGTGAATAAAACAGTGAATACATGTATATCTCTACTCCGAGGCTTTACGGAAAATACTCCCATTTTATAAATCTCGGCCAGACCCCAGGTGGTAAGGAGTATCATCATGAGTAGATTGGACTATTGTAATGCCCTGCTTCTTGGAGCACCGGCGGCTCTAACAAAAAAGCTGCAAAGAATACAAACAATCGCGGCTAAGCTTGCATTAAAAAGACAACGCAGATCCTCTGCGTCGCTAGCTTTAAGGGATCTCCACTGGCTTCCTATTTTGCAAAGAATTCAATTTAAAGCACTTTGCATTGTTCATAAGGCGGCACATAAAATGGGGCCTAAACCATTACAGAGAATGTTTAACTGGTACGCCCCAGCTAGAAATCTCCGCTCTTCAGCAGCCTACTTAGTATGTACCCCACGAGTTAAGAAAACCCGGCTGGGAGGTAGATCATTTAGCTATGCAGCCTCAAAACTATGGAATGAACTACCAAGTGAACTTAGACAAACTGACGACTTGCTGCAGTTTAGAAAGAAGCTAAAAACCAGGCTCTTCCCAAGAGAATAGCCTTGAGAGACCTGTTTGTCGTGGATCTCAAAATGTACAGATTGCACAGTGTCTTAGGTAATCCCAGCGCCAGGATGCCCGTTGGGTGACAGCTGCGCTATATAAATGCAATTTACATTACATTACATTACACCACATCTTACCCCGGTAAGGGAGAGGGAACCGAGACTTCCATGCTGACACACTGACCAGAGACGCTGAGGCTCCTGCATGCAGTCGCTCCAGCTGACAGCGGTCAAACACAGCCCTTGCGGGGTGTCCAACTCGAGACTAGGACGGGGTCCCACACTTTCTCTATTCAGGTAATGGGTTCGACTAAATCCTAGAAGGATTCTTGGCTCTTAGGCTTTTAGACCCACACATATGCTAGGTACACTCAGGTACATCTAGTTAGGCATCGTAGGAGTACGCGCACTTTTCATGTATGTATTCATGATTATTGCAATATGGTAGAACTGTTCTATCCCTTTGCTTTTATCGTACTGCTGATAATATATCTCTGCTATTGTCTGCTGATTGCTGCAGCACATATATTTTACACTAGAATAACAACTGTTCAATAAATACTTATTGAAACGCCCAGACTGTTTATTCTGTGTAACTCTCTGAGACAAACCGAATAAGTAAGCACAGAGTGACTGAAGCGAAAAGTAGTACATTGTTTCCACGATTCTGAGGAATTAGGTTGTCATGATCTAAGGTTGCCAGAAACTAATCTCTCCCGATAAGAGGAGATTCTAGTGGCACTGTGAGCTAGCTAATGCAAATCAGGCTAACATACGCGGTGGGGGTGCACAGAGCCAGTCTACCACCAAACCCACAGCTTATGTTATCCAAACGCGCAGCTCCTGCATGGGTACTATAGGAACTACACGACAGTTGTTGCAAGAATGGCTAGCGCAACAGTGGTCTAGCAGAGGGTCATTGGGACGGTCTAATTTTATTCGTCTGTCGCACTTGTCCCTCTCTGCAGTGGTGGAACACCAACCACCAGTTGCAGGGGTGGCCTTTCCTTTACCCTGTTACATGGAGGACCGTCATAACAGACACATCCCTTACTGGATGAGGTGCTCATCTATATGATCTGACTGTTCATAGCCGATGGGGTCACCACATCAATTACTTGAAACTTGAAACTTCTAGCTATCCATCTATTGTTGAAAGCTTTCCTGCCTCACCTAATAGGCAAAGTTGTCCTTTTCCATGCAGACAATATGACACCCATGTTTTAACTTGAAAAACAGGGGGGTAAAACGCTCACCACAACTCTCACATTTATCCCAGAGCATTTGGAGATGGGCTTTCCATCCCAAAATTAATTTGTTGGCTGAGTACCAACCAGGGATGGACAATGACTTCCTGAGAAGGGTGCCACAACAAGTCTACAAGTGGCAATTCTACCCAAAGTCCTCCTCTGCTACTTCTGCAGGTGGGGCTTTCCAGAAATAGATCTATTCACAACAGCAGAAATACCAAATGCCCAAACTTCGCCTCCAGGTTTCCACACCCACAGCCCATTGGCAATGCACTATGGATGAGCTGGTCAGGGATATTGGCCTACGCTTTTCTGCCTCTCCCTCTTCTTCTGACTGTGGTATGGAGGCTTCTGCAGACATCCCTCACACTCACCTGGTGGCTCCCACATGGGCTTAATCTAAAAAATAAGGGACCCCCTGCTTGAGTAGGGTTACTAGGGTAGGGAAAAACTATCAATAGAAATAACATTCCCCGTCAGTCTTTCCATTCAAATCCTGTAAATTCATCAAAGAGTATATATATTTATATATGGCTCAAAGGGATGTGAGCTTCATTTTTATTCTTTATTTTTCATTACAAAGACATATTGTCATATTTTAACTTTTTTCTGGTACAAAACATTAATACATTCTCATTAGACAGTCCAGTCCTGAATATCTTCAACATAAGTCTCAATAAAAACACAAATTTTGTTTTATATAAAACACATCTTGTCTCATCCTCAAACATACATACCCCATACACTTTCGTTCTTCCATCCATTTGTACATACATTTAAATAATTCCACATATCAATATCAACATAGGTCTTGAAAATTCCACAATATCTAAATCACTTGATTACATTAGTCCAAATCTCATATTTTCTTTTCTAAAAACAGTGCAATTATATTTTATACATTTGTTTCTTGCTTTTTTTGTTGCTGTGGCTTATAAAGCATACATTCTTTTTTGTTGCTGTGGCGTATGAAATATACGTTTTGCTGTGGCTTATAAATAATACTTTCTTTTATGTTGCTGTGGCTTATGAAAAATACTTTCAACGCATGTTTTAGCGTGAAACGCCTCCATCAGGAACGCCACATGTTCAAGACCTCACTCTATTTCAGGAGACCTGTAAGAACATAACATAACATCAAACCCTACTGAGCCACACAATCAATCTAAAATGAAACCAAAAAACCTAAGGGACGAAAAAACGACCTGTCAGACCGTCATTTACCAAAAGGAGGACACCATGTCCTAAGTGAAAATAACTATGAACCATCGCCCGTGTAGTTGTAAAAATGATATATTCAAACTAAATCATGACTTATGTTGTACACCATTGCTTCCCCACACCAAAAGAAAGCCAAAGGACAACCTTCATTTTCTAATATTCATGCCTACCAATAAGAAAATAATTTTTTTATTTTGAACCATGAAGAAGCTAATTGTTTCACAAAATCCAAGAGGAGGGAATACCAGGATCGTCCAATGGATGTTGGCTACAGCGCCAAAAAGGAAAATGAGAAAACATACATATTAATGGTGCCTTCAAAAATCTCAATTTGGCAGACACTGAGTTAATATGTCTACACTCTACCTGTGTCACTCTTCAAAACGATCGAAAGTATTGAAGAGAATACTTTGGCAGAACTTGTTGATCAATATTGCCCTGGAGATGACTGTACAGATTACAAAGATAAAAAGAAATATAACAAGTGGGGGAAAAAACCCAGTAAATGCAGCTACGGGGTATCAAATTTATGCTGCACCCTTCTGAACTATCAGGAAAAAAGGGGTAGCGAAAGAAAAGAAGGCCCACCTCATTCCATTACCAGCCATGTCTAAATCATCCTATATAAGGGTAGTGCTTCAAAACTGGTTAAGGGTTTGCACAAAACTGTGCCCCCGCACAAAGCGGGCCACCTCACCGCACGTCTCCCTAGGGACCAGTTCATATGAATGGGAAACCTCCTCTCTACCAGCATAAAATCTGTTGCGGGAAAAGCAGCACTCAAGGTCTGCTTTAAATCTGGTTAAAGGTTTGCACAAAGTTGTGCCTCCGCTCAAAGTGGTCCACTTCTATGCATGTCCCCCAAGGGACCAGTTCTTATGAGTGGGAAACCTCCCCCTACCAGCATAACATCCATTACGGGAAAAGCAGCACGCAAGGTCCGCTTGCAATCTCGCTCCCCAATGACAAAGTGATGTGAGTTGCATGCACTACTTACTACAAGATAGCAAGCGTTCAGTGAACCCAACACTGAAGTCCCTTTACCTTCCACTCCAGCGTTCTGAATCATCCCATCTGTATGTAATGCTTATAATTTGGGTGCCCGCCCCTGCTTCCTTAAACACTAAAAATGTGTACGCTAAATGGGCGCATCATTATGATACAGCGCGATACTCCGGCAGCCATCTTAGAGTGATACGCGCTACATAGTTCAATATTTGGACCTGCATGATTCTTACTTATTTCTTCTTTTACTATGCAGATCTCAACATAGGTCACATCCGCTTAGGAAAAGCTGAACTTGCCTTACACTCCAAATATTGGGGCAGCTAGATAGAGAGCAGCTAGATATGCCACTTCCAAACCGTGAAAGAATGACCAATACTCCCTAGTATCTCTGTACTCAATGGGGAACTACCACAGCGGACATCTTAACAGGGAGAAAATCAGAAATACTATGATAGTAACAGTGATACTAAGGATTTAAACAAAGGAGGAGGGGATGGTATTCATGCACTTGGTGCTCTTTGTTACCCAATGCTCAAAATCACATAGGAATCCTGATCGTTTCAGGCAACCTTAGTCATAACGAATCACATTCTCCCATGGAATTTCACTGTTGAGTCCTAAGGTATGGGTTTGCAATGTAAATATCCAAAATACATCTCATAGTTTTCTTATATCTGTCAAACCTCTTCCATCCTTGACAAGGATTTTTTTAGGATGAGCCATTTGATCTTCTTTGGCTAATGTCTCTTTTCCAAATAATGTTTTACCATAGGGGCAGTTAATTTGCAAGTCCTAACAGCTGATCAATGCTCAGTCAAACAAGTATGGGAACTAAACCAAAAAATAGATGATGTTTTGAGTTTTACAATTGGTAAATGTTCGCAATTGAACAGTATATCCATTATGTTTATGGATGATACTTGTTTGAATTGCACTATCACAGGCCAAACATTTGCCACATTAGGAATTTTCTTGGTTCACCCCATCAATGGTTTTTTGAATAAATGTCCCACTATTTGGAAGCCGTGATCTCACTATACAGTCCTTCAGGGTTTTGTTCCGGCAGTGGGCAAACATAGGTTTAGGTATTTATATGTTATTGTCTAGTTCACTGTTTAGAATTTTCTCATTGGGACTGTTGATTTGCCATACCTTTTCTTTCAGCACTGAGTGTCTAGAGATGCATACTAATTTGGGGTCCCTTTGTTCTTTTCTCATTCCACAATAGGTGGTCTTTGTCAGAGAACCTAGCTCGTTTGTATGCCTCTCGAATGAGTCTCTTGGGATATCCTTGGCAGTAGAATTTCTCCTTCACTATGGTAGTCTTCTCGTCATAATTACCAAGATTCGTGCAATTGCACCTTAATCTCAAGAACTGACCAAAAGGAATTCCCTGTTTTTGGTTTCTAGGATGTCAGCTGTTAAAATGTAGAAGAGTAATGCGTGCAGTTGGTTTCATAAACAAATCCACCTCTAATTTGCCTGATTTGTGTTGGATCCACATATCTAGGAATTCTACCTTCTCCCTACTTGTGTTGGCTGTAAATGTCAGATTGTGGTCCCATAAATTGAGCCATTCAATAAATCCATTCATATTGTCCTGTTCTCCTTCCCAAATGAAAAAATGTCAATATAATGTGAACACGATTTAAATGATTTATATAAGGGAGCCATTCCGTTATGAATATATTTCTCTTCAAAGTTGCCCATGAAGGCATTTGCTATTCTGAGCGCGCAGGATGCACCCATGCTAACTCCTTTCTTTTGGAGGAATGGATCTCCGCTAAACTCAAATGTATTTTCTTGCTGGACAAACTTGCGGCATTCTATTGTGAATGTTCTCTGTTCTTCTCTAAGGTGTTGTTGCATGAAGCGATCCACCACAATGATGGCTGCATCTTGAAGAATATTGCTATATAGTGCCTCAGTATATAAGGTGACCAGGATTTCGCTGTGCTCATTGTAGGTCAGGCCTTCAATCGATATAATCATATGTCTAGTGTCCTTTATGTATGATTTAATCCGAGGGACTATAGAGGCAGAAACGAGTCAACATACTTCGATAAGGGTTTGGTTACCGACCCATTGTATTAACAATTGGTCGCAGCAGTGGATCTTGTTGGTTTTTGTGGATTTTGGGTGCTTGCCATCGGTGAATTGTTGACGTTTAAGAATTCAAATTCCTTTGTACATATGATGCCTGCATTGAGAGCTTGGGTGGTAAGACTTATCTTTTTCGACACCCTTTTCATGGGGTCATTCATAATCCCCTTGTAATACTCCATATTACCCAACATAAGTTTCATTTTTTGACACACTGATCTGTGTCCTTAAGAACTATACTACCTCCTTTGTCACTGCTTTTAACTGTGACTTGCTTATTCTGAGATAGAGCTTTGAGGGATATGCACTCCTCTTTTTCTAGGCGTGAAGAACATCTTGGAATATATATTGAGTGGCTTCCTTGCTTTTATTCATGACTACCTTCTCGAAAATAGCCTCTTCTGGGCCCAATTGTTCAAGTGAGGGGATACATGTTGAGGGTGGAGAGAGGCCTGAGGCATTGAACTGTCTGGTGTCTGATGAATCATTATGTGCAAAAAAACATTTAAACGTCTCTTCGTAAGAGAAGGATAAGATATCCTGAAATAATTCAAATTTGTTTACATTGGTGTTCGGGACATAGCACAAACCTTTAGCTAACAGAGAGTTGGTGTCGGCGTTTAATGGTGTATGAGAAAGATAAAAAATAGGGTTTTCCTTGATGGTCTCCAATACTGTCCGTTCCTGGTTCCAGGTACTGGTGTCCATTGTCGCTGGGGTGATATCTTCCCCGGTATCTCGGCTGGAACTGTTGCCTCCATGGGCCCCTTCATTCTCCTCTGCTGGCTAAAAAGGGGGCACTGCTATTAGGACACTGCTTGTAGGGTAATCTTCTCCTTGAGCTGCCTTTGTTGTCTGATTCTGATGTATCGGAGAAGGTGATGACTTACTTCGTGTTGCAACCCTGCCTTGAGGGATACCTCTCCTTGTATTGGCCCTGATTGTAGTAATTCTCAGAGAGCTATGCATATGCCCTCTCCATAGTGAAGTATCTAATATCTCTTTTCAATTTATCAGCCATGAGTCACAACTCTGCTCGAACTCTCACTGGTTCAGCACGAGAGGCAGCCCAACAGGCTAACCTTCTCACACAGAACCATGGAGAAATCAGGCACCCAGATCCGGGGATGTTCAACCCTGCAATCTGGCTCCTGAGGTAATAGAATTTGCATACCTCACCCTTCCTCTGGAATGCATGAGCATCCTTAAGGAAGCGCGCAGACCTACCACCCTGCCTGCTATGTGGCAAAGTGGAAACAGATTTGTGTGCTACTGTCACTCAAAACACATTGATCCTTTTGATGCCACAGTACAGGACATTGTCTGATACCTATAACATCTGCAGGTGGCTGGTCTAGCCGTCACCTCCATACATCAACACTTGGCTGCTGTGGCTGCCTACCTTCAGAATAGACAACACACCTCTCTCTTCAGGATTCCAGCCATTAAAGCTTTCATGGAGGGTCTCAAGAGGATCATGCCTCCTCTGGTTGAACCCGTCCCGGGGAATCCCAAGGCTCATGGGCCCTCCGTTTGAGCCTCTCCATTTCTGCCGCCTTCAATTCTTTTCTTGGAAGATGACATTCCTTGTTGCTATCACTTCATTCAGGCGTGTCAGTGTGCTACAGGAACCTTTCTTCCAAGTACATAGGGATATGGTCCATCGTACCAATCCCAAATTTCTTCCTAAGTTGGTATCTCCCTTCCACCTTAATCAATCCATTGAACTTCCTGGGTTTTTACCACAACCTGATTCTATAGCAGAACGGGCTCTCCATACTTTGGATGTAAACTGAGCCCTTATTTACTACATTGATAGAACTAAACCATTTAGAAAAACACAGCAACTCTTTGTTGCTTTCTCCAAACCCCACAAAGAGAAGGCTGTATCCAAGTCAGGTATTGCTATATATATTGTCAAATGCATCCAGACATGCTATGCTAAACCTATGAGGACTCTGCTCACCTCTCCTAAAGCCCACTCCACTTGGAAGAAGGGAGCCTTGATGGCCTTCCTGGGGAACATCCCAATAGCTGACATATGCAAAGCAGCTACTTGGTCCACACCGCACACTTTCACAAAACATTAATTACTGTGTGGATTTACTAGCTCGTCAACAAGCTAATGTTGGTCAGGCAGTACTTTGTACACTTTTTCAATCTACTACAACATCCACAGGATAGTCACCACTTTTTGAGAGGACGTCTTTGCAGTCTGTGCACAGCATGTGTATCTACAGCCACACGTATCGAACGGAAAATGTTACTTACCCTGTAAGGATCTTTTCGTGGCATGTAGTGCTGTAGATTCACATATGCCTACCTTTCTCCCAAGATGTCTGTGGCTGTTTGTAGTCTCATTTACTCTCTTATTTTCCTGTTTTTGCCAGGACATCTCTCTATACTTCACTTCGCATTCCATCCTCACCCGCTGTGCAGGAAAACAATCTAACAATGGATTTGATGACCATGTGCATTACCAGCAAAAGGAGTGCCTTGGGGACTCACACCTAAATATCATCACTGGCGCGACATGAAGAAAACCCACTGGCCCATATTTGTACAACTCTGGGACTGGCAGCCCCCATCCTCCTGACTGAGAGATTACGAGGCTGAGCTCCGTGCCATGCAGCCCACCTCTCGCGCTGCAGGTACGGGAGCCCCAACTGCCAGGCCTTGCCCTGCTTACCGCGGCATAGATCCGCTGTTGAAGGTGACATAGCTGGGAGGAGGTTGCAGCTGGTCGAAGACTCTGTGCTGTTTCCTGAACTGGATCCGGTGTGGGGAAGAAGGCCGCGGCTGTGCGCGATTCATCGAGCGCTGCGACCGGCAGGCTCAAAGGAGATGGGGGGGAGTGGAGGACTTCTGCACCTGTGACTGTGTCCCCCCGACAGGCGAACAGCATTGGAGCAGCCGACTCACCCTGCAACGCTGGCTAGCTGGATCCTGCCTGGCTGTGTGGCGTGTGCTGAGGCAGAGGCACCCACCCTGGTTGGAACACCTTGGCGCTCCTGAGTCCTGCGGGACCTACACCAGGCCCACTCCACTTGCAGGCCGAGTCGCCGGGCAGAGGCTTGTGACACCGGCTGAGGGCCCTGGAATTTGGGGCCTACCTGTTGCAAAGGACTGTCCATGCTTGGCCCTCTCTCTGGGCATTGATGAGGCCTATGATCCGGAAGACGGAGCAAAACTGTTGGTTGGCAATGCCGGCGGTGTTGGTTGCCTCACTGACTGGGACATCCTCCCAGTCACTGTTACTTAGAACGTGGCCGGCCCTGGTAACACTGTGCTGGGCTCCAGCCTCCACTACACGAGGTGATCTTAGAGACTGAGCTTGTTTGGCCCGAACCTAACACTCCAATACCATTGACAGCAACTGTTCGAATACTGATCAAACTGTGCCTTGTACTAATTTGCTACTTCTTAGAGTTGGTGCTGGTGCCAATTCGGAGTTGAGGCCTGCTCGTGCCCCTCCTGTGGATCTGTGTAGGGAGGTGTGGCGGGGCCTGAGGTGGACTGAGCTGGCATCCTCCTCTCTTTCGAGAATTACCCTGTGGCAAGGAGATTTAGTGTCCCCTACTGGTGCCCATTCGGCTACAGTGACCAAGCCTATTTAACATTTTGACATTGTCTCATTGCTTACCAATCATCACGAGAATGGGCAAACATGATGCAAAGCAGACAAAGCTTTCCTTCGATGCCAGGAGATCCACCTGCCAAATCGAACACAACCAGATCCAGACGCGGACACGCTTCAGGTGGAGAACAGCGCACAGGACACAGATCTCTGCACGTTACTCATGGATGTTAAGGCAAGCCTAAAAACTATAGACTCCAAACTAGGTCTGCTCACAAATCGCCTTGATCATGTTTAACTACGGTTAGACAAGCACAATACTAGACTTGATCATCTGATCTGAAAAACCGAGTCTCGGACGTAGATGATCTCCAAACAGAATCAAAGGAATGTGGATGGATAAAGTGCTAGAGCTAATCAAGGCCAAAAATGAAGATCGCGAGACCCGTTCAAGACGCTACAATCTCCTCATAGTAGGAATTCCTGAAACCACGTCCATTTCTAGAATGGAGGACTACGTTGAGACCCTGCTGCAAGACATTTTTTATGCAGATTTATCTCCTGTCTTCATTGTAGAGAGAGCCCATAGATCGTTGGGTCCCAGGCCACCGGTGGGGGCCTTCCACCGCCCCATCGTAGCCCGCCTGCTAAACAACCGAGATCGTGATATGGTCCTCAGACTGGCCCGCGAGAGAGGGACGATACAACATCAAGGTAACAACATTTCCTTTTATCCTGATTTCACTTTGGCGGTTCAGGCAGCCATTCAGGATTTCCTACCGGCCAAGGAGATCCTGCAACAAGCTGGCGTATCATATGCCCTCCTATACTCCGCCAAGCTGAGGATCGCCTATGAGAGCAAAATGCTTTTCTTCACTGACGCCAAATCTGCTCTAAAATGCGCCAAGCAGGCTGCTAAGAATCTCCGATCCCCTGCGACTTCGCCACGCTCTTCAACAGGAGCTCAGCTTAGTGACAATGACTGACTCCCTCCTCAGTGTACTTTGCAAAGTCATTTCACTGTCAGGCAATGCCGGGGAAGGGCTGTGCCCCGAGGGAATCACCAAATTTAGAGCCAGTGATGTTTCCATGCTGTTAATAATGTGATAGTTCTCTGTTTACTTCATTGTGCATACAAGTATGCTTCCACACTACTTGGGACCCCCAGAGGTCCAATAGTTCGGCCACCCAGCTGCTCTGGCAGGATTGTTCGCTCGGTGACTCCATGGCCCGAGGATAATTCCCATTGGTTGAGTTCACAGGGAGGGATTTCACAACCTGATTGGAGGGTCGGTGTGGGTGGGGGGGAGGTAGGGGCCTATTGTGGGGGGTTGAGGAGGGAGGGAGGTTAATCAATAAGTTGACTGACTGGAGAGAACGATCCCAGCAAGACGACATGGCCTATCATTGTGCAACTGTTCCGGTCAGTCAAAAGGTCCAGGGGCTGGGGGGGTTGAGGTTTTGAAGCACTGTTGGCTAAATGTCATGCACTGTTACTCTGCTGTCCAATTTTTCATTACACGCTGCACTTACGGTCTAGGCGTACCCATTATATGCTACTCCGACTTAAGCCCATCCAGGTCCATCCTTGCTAATAGTAGATAGTATGGCTTGCTTATCCTGCCTCATGTGGAAAGTGCGTGGGTTGAATGATGGCAGGAAGGCACGATTAGTCCACGCCTATCTTACTCAACATAAAAGTGATGTCTGTTTCCTACAAGACACCTATCTGGCTAAGGTCCCTGCTCCTCGGCTACACGCACCTGGGTGGGGGGAAACGTATTCGTCAGCATATTCCAACTATGCCAGGGGTGTCACTATCTTGTTAAAAAAGGGCCTTCCATGGCGGACATCTACTGTCTTAGCGACAAAGATGGACGATACGTCATATTAGCGGGCACACTTTTCAAGCACCCCGTGATTATGGCCACAGTATACGGGCCTAACACTGACGACCCGGAGTTATTTACGGAGGTGTGGAAACAAATGTCTGACATTGGCCTCCGGATTGTATTGTGGGGGCGGGGGGGAGACTTCAATGTCTCACTTGAGGATTCGAGGGATAGATCCGGGACATCTAGACGTCCTCATCCCCCGGCGGCCAAAATCCTGAACACATTAATCTCTGATAAACACTCGCAGGATATTTGGCATCTCATGCACCGCTATGCGCGCAAAGGAACATGCCTATACTCACATCATAATACATGGTCAAGAATCGACTTCTGGCTGATCTCCACAAATGCCAGCCTTTGGTCAAATCAATCACCCTCTTGCCACATACACTTTCCGACCACACCCTGGTGAAGCTCGTCCTGCAGGGCCCCCAAACTTTACCTCGAGCATTCACTTGGCGTATGCCGCCAGGCGCGCTCCGCAACGCCGTTTTTAGGAAGGAAATTCAGGCGGTCCTTATTGAATATTTTGAGCACAACACTGACTCCATGCAGTCTCCCTCCATACCATGAGATGCTTTTAAGGTGGTCATGCAGAGTGTCTGCATTGCTAAGCAAAACGGAGTCCTCAATGCTATCTGTGGGTCACTCTCTACACTTGAAACTGACATCAGAGCCTTGGAGTCAAGCTTCTTCCATTCACAAGACCCCCACACTAGCTAACATCCATGACAAAATGACTGAGTATCAAGAAGTGATTTGG
The DNA here is from genome assembly GCA_963921515.1 of Calotriton arnoldi. Lineage (NCBI taxonomy): Eukaryota > Metazoa > Chordata > Amphibia > Caudata > Salamandridae > Calotriton > Calotriton arnoldi. Next base: position 5,209,362 of record CAWUFW010000040.1, read on the forward strand.
GAAACACACTATCTAGGTACAGAAGCTCAGGCCCGACGTTATGGCGAGGGCGCCTGCTACGGAAGGACATTAGCTGGGCTACTTTGCAAACCACATGCCTCTACTTATGTGTCGGAGCTCCGTATTGCAGAAGGCCAAATCTGTTCCTCCCCACCTGACCTCCTGAACGTTATGTCTTCTTTTTATGCCCAACTATACTCCGCCACTCCCATAACCTGCTCCGAGGGCCTCAAGAAATATTTGGATACTATACAGCTATTATGGCTAACCAGCGCCCTTCAGGAGTATCTGGACTCCCCTATAACGGTGGAGGAAATCTCTCAGGTGATTGCGAGTCTACCCGGTAAAAAGGCCCCTGGCCTTGACGTTTTAACAACGGCCTTCTACAAAGAATACACCCTGCTCCTAGCTCCTCGACTCCTGGACATGTATCAGGATTGCATTGTCATGGACTCGCTCCCCCTTTTATTAGGGGAGACAGTCATAGTCACATTGCTTAAACCCTACAAGCCAGCCGCGCAGTGCGACTCCTATTGCCCCCTATCAATAATAAATATAGATAATAAGATATTCGCAACGCTACTGGCAAATCAACTGCTACCATTACTGCAGCTGATTGTGAGGCCGGACCAGTCTGCCTTTATTCCGGGGCGGCCGACATCACACAACCTCCGCACCATCTGTGCACTGATGCACCACTTGCATCCACGGGTAATGGCCTCGGCTGCGTTGTTGGACGCGTCTAAGGCATTCGATTCGCTAGAATGGGTATATCTTTTCCCACTGCTTCAGCGATTAGGCCTTAGCTCTCACTTTATCAATCAAATCAAACTCCTGTACACCATCCCTGCGGCTCATGTACGGCTCAGTGGCCTCATCTCCGAACCATTCCCCATTACACGTGGTACTAGACAGGGGTGCCCACTCTCACTGCTGTTATTTGCCATCGCTATGGAGCCCCACGCAGCAAGGATCTGCCAACATCACACAGACAAAGGTATAGGCTTCACATCAAGGGGATTAGTGGTAATGTTATATGAAGATGACATCACCCTGTTGCATGTGACCCCCAGACTAACCTGACGCACAAGGTTGTGTGGTTCGGAGGATACTCCGGTATCCAAGTGAACTTGTCCAAGTCTGTACTCTTTCCACTGACCGACGCCACCTTGCCCTTTTCCTCAGAATACTCTTTGAAATGGGCAACTGGCCCTATTAAATACTTGGCTATATGGCTCAGCAGGGACCCAGAAGAAATATGGCTGGGCAACTATGGCCACGCTGTGGATTGGTTGGAAGACCGGGTCCCGGTGTGGTCCAAGCTTCCATTATCTGTGGCAGGCTGCATTGCGTTGGCTAAAATGGTCATACTCCCTAAATTCCTCTATTTATTTATAAACATTCCAATCCCACTCACCATTAGCTTTTTCAAACGCTTACGGTCTAGCCTGATCTCGTTGGTATGGGCGGGGCGGCATCCTCGGGCCTCTTATGAATTACTCACACTGCCACATTCACAAGGGGGCTTAGGAGCTCCGGATATGTAGCTCTAAGTCTTATGCGAGCAGGCCCAGTTCTTGCATGACTGGCTACATCCCACACCATTCCAACCGCATTTGGCATACAGCACGATAAAGTCTCCGCTTGGCCACTTACAACAGCTCTGTTCCTCCTTTTTCGGTTACCCAGGGCTGAGATTGACACTGCAGAAAGCGTACGTTGGGCTTGGGACGGGCTCAGGAAGCATGCTGGCATCCCTATACTATATGCCCTCTCAATCCCCTTAGCCAACAACCCCCTGCTCCTCCCACTGCAAGACAAGGGAGCTATCGGGCGCGTAACCACAATGGGCATAAAAACCGTTGTGAATATATATCTCGACAACCACTTCCTCTCCCGACCGGCGGTCACAGCTTCATGTGACTTTCCCGGCACCACTGCGTATCATAACTTTGCTCACACTACCGCATCTTAGTTTTTAACCTTATTGAAGGGTCTCTGAATAAAATTTGATCTCCTTTAGGTAATTTTAAGATCACAATCTCCACCTTACTCATTGTACCCCACACACCTGCATGCACCATCATGGCTGATACAAGAAAAGATCTCCGACAAACAGCCCTCTTGCGGGACCCGTGGGGCATTGCAGCGCCGGCCCCACAAGGAGCAAAACGGCCGATGATGAAGCACAAGGGTGTGTGAGGCCAACACTTCCAAATAAGGAAGATCACCCTGGAACCATATATTCCAACCACACCTTTTCTTTAACGTTTTCTATACCCTCTCCACACTGATTAGACGTGTCAATTATAGTGAGGAGCATGGGTACTAGACCTTAATCTGGCTCCTAGTCCCGCTCTTTTTGATTCATGTTAAAATTGTTACTTCACCTCTGTTAGTCCAGTATATTTGTCATATGGGTTTCCTCCCTGTTATCCTCCCTGGCCCCGCCCCCCAAGACGCCGGGACACAAAATAAAATGATAATTAACCACTGTTTATTATCGTTTTCTTTTCTTTTTTCCTGCTGGAAGGGGGGGGCAACGCTCCTCCACCATAGCGGACGAGCCGTCGCTGGGTTTCTTCCCATGAAAATGGAAAACTTGAAATGTTAATCATCTGTAGAAGAAAACCTGGTTTCTCAGCGACAGTTTCTAAAGAATAAGATATTTGAAAACGGACAAAATACAGCCAACATTATGAACATGATTTTGTGAATTTGAGGCGCTGCTATAAAATGTTTTTTTTTTACATCGTGAATGAGTGATACAATCATTTATTTCTAGTTACATTGTGACTAAGGTGCAAGTTCTACAACATGGCATTTGTCATCCTCTACGTAGTGTCAACCAAGAACATTATTCATTTTCAGATTTTGTGAAAGTTAAAAGTATAGAATTAAAAAGGGAGTTGCAAAACCAACCTGAATCTGTAGTAAAAGAAGCTGCTGAACAAAGTAAAACCCTAACTTAAAAAACAAAAAGTATTACTCGTTTATCCTAGGTTAGCTGGAATCTTCAGGTCCATTTACATATGGCTGGCACCTGTGGCACAATGAGCAAAAAACGATGGCCTGGAATGCATCGCAGAGGTCGGCAGTGGTTGAATTTAATTCAAGTCTTCCACCCTGTGTCCTTATTGTTTCCTAAATGCGAAGGGTATTACTAGATCTGGGGGCCGATGCACAAACAGACAGGTAGTAAATAGTGGTTGGGAATTGCACACCAAATTTTTGCAGTCTGTATGCTATTTTGCTGTGCAACATTTGTACTAATAGGTTGTGAGGCAAAATCTGTATTTAGTGTGTGGGTCACAGAACAAGCTACCTAATAAATATTAATTAGACTGGCCGTTATTTTCATCCTCCGTTTCTGTGTTTGCATTCTCAAATATTAAACTTTTTTTTTAAAAGGAGCCTGTGTTCCAAAATGGAACTGTTGCTCATTTTAAACAAGCATTGGTGATGCATCTGTTTCGTCTATGTAATGAAAAAGATCTGTTTTCATCAATCATCGTCCAGCAGAAGGAAAAAGCTCCCTGACAGATAACACGGGAGTAGAGAGGATGTGGCGCAGTGACCAGAACTGCTGACTAGAGAGCTAGGGATCCCGGTTCGAGTCTCAGCGGTGCCACGTAACAGCCTGTTATTCGATGCAAATCAGTTAATCTCTCCTGGTGATAAATTGTTATATAAATATGCTACAAGAGTAAAAGGCAAAACGTTATGAAAAAATATAGTTCCACCAAAGCGGATGTTAGCAGTATTTCAGCTGCGGGAAACTGATAAGAGAAGCAGAGGAGGAACAAGCATTGGTAAATGCAGGAAAATATGCTACAGTCAGTAGAAATGGAGGAAATGTGAGTGGCATGCACAGAAACCAAAGAGAAGCCAGGAAAGAGAGGAGGCGGGATGTAAGTCGCTTTTAAGTTTATATTAAAAACAATAGATTTCTCAAGCACAGTGCAAGCGCTGTGCAGGCGAAACCTAAAAAAGAATGTTTCCCATTTGGGAACACATCTGGAGAGGAGCCAGTGGTGCCTCTCTCTTCCCGAGGCTGCCCAACAATGTTCCCTATGGAAGTCCAACCACTATTGTTGTAACAAACCATTGATATATCTTATTGCGATTTTCAATTAGAAGAGTATGCCCCTTCCTAATTTTTATTTGGAATGAGTCATTATTCACCTTTTGCAATTCTGAAGTTGATTTCCTACTGCAAAAGTCGTTTAATACATTGAAAATGTCCTTTGTCGCAAAGCCTTTACAAACTGCAGGGTTTGCAACCACAAAATCATTTATTGCATCTGTCTCTGGGTACCGTAGCTAAATGTAAAGCTGACCCTCACTGATGAGGCGGATGAAAGGTGTAACCGGTCTGAGGCTTCTTGAGTTGTCGTGTAATAAAGACGTGGCCTGGCAGTTCAGGTATAATTGTGTGAAACAAGAACAAGATTCTATGTTTTCCTGACCCATTGCCCTGGTTTCTTTTCATGCTATCTGGCTGGGACAGCACTCACACACTAGTATTTAAAAAATAGAAAGTCAACAGTAAATAGCTGAAATGGGAAAGCAAACGGGCCATTGGAGGATTTTACAAATGCCACAATTAGAGATGCATTTTCCCCCCATTTCATGTAACGTGAGATCAAGTGCGGGGGGATTCATGGGGTAATGGGACCAGGCAGTATGATGCTCATTGTCTTGCCATCGAAGTTGAGGTCTAGAAGTTTCCTCTGTTGTATTGCAATGTAGTATTCTGCTGTCTGCAAATATTGAAGCGAGGCCATGACAGGAAAAATACTGTTTCAAATCTTTTTGAAGAAGGTGGTGTATTCTTCATTCTAAACGTGGCCCCTAATCTGCCAGGTTTAGACTCACTCAAATTGGTCAAAAAAACTATTTGCCAAAATTGTCACTAAAACAGCTTCAAATATTAGTGGGGAATTCATTGTGGGGCTAACGTATTAATTAAACTAGGCACTTATATTTTTCTACCATGGTAAAACTATATCTTGAGGGCTTCTGAATTCTTTGTATGGAGAAATGTATGAATCTTACCTGTGGCCATCCCCAGGCCTTGGAACTCCTTTTCTTACCACAATAGACTTACCCGTCCTACTGAAACATTGTGGTTCGGATCATTCCATCAACATGGAACCAAACCATATAATAGTCTTAAAGGAAAGTTAATAGTCTGTGTCTCTTTGAGCGTCATGGCTTTACTGATTGGTAGTAATATTTTTTTCTCATCATAAATGTTTCTTAGCCCCGCCATCAGAACGGCGACTGATGAACATGACACTTGGAGAGTTGCCCTTTTGGCTTTCTTCTCGCCCAATCTCTGCAAGAGAGATCACTGGAGCAACACAAAGAGGTGAGGAAATTTGCCAAGTTACCTTGGGTGAGTTTATTTCCTTTCTTGTTTGTTGTTGGGTGTCTGTGATTAACACCAAAAAAATGAGGGCCTCTGTATTTACAACAGTTGCCGAGTTATAAAGGTGAAGCCTTTCCTCCTGAGCATGACTGGGACTGGTTCTATATTACAGAGAGCAGCAGCAGCCGACATGTTTCACAATCAAAGCAACTACCCCCTGAAAAAAAGATTATATGTTTAGGCACAGTTTAATAGAAATAAGGCGTGTGAGGGTTTTGCCCAGGAAGTTAGTTTTTGATAGGGTTTTCTAAGCGATCTAGAGAAATATCTTTTATTAGAGAAAATGAGATGTGAAGATACCTTCATCAGAAGAGAAACAAAATTCTGGATTTATGACTAAATGTAGTGCCATTGTCGGTGCGTTATGGGTAGGGAAGATTGAGGGGCTTCACTTATATGGTGTGGAATGACTTCTTTGATGTTTTACAAAATCCTTTGGAGTTGATGTCACCTGATCTTAACAGCAGAAAGGTCAAAAATACAGATTTGAGCTTCTTAAAAGTCCCCCTATGAGTGATCGGACACACCTGTGGGAACGTGGATGGACTGCTGCTCTCCGTTAATGTAATCTTGAGCAGTTGGATTAGGAAGATTGATCCTTTGGTACAAACACTGACATACGCACATTGTTTATTTGCCTTTAAATGCTTTCTGTGTAGGTCATTGTTTACGACATTATTGGAATTAACTGTAGCAACACCGACTTTATGCTACCTAGCTATAATCATTCATCAAATAATTTAACTGTTGATTATTTATGTCTCTGTCAATTATTTGAGAGCTACGTCTGAGTCAATAAGGCCACTTTCCACCAGGATCAGTTACCTGCTGGATTCTGCATGGTTTGCAATCATCTGGCTATCAGGCATACCATAGGTCTGCATAAGTAAAATCTCTGTAATCAAGATGCTGTAATAATAATGTGTGAACTACCGTCCTAAAATCCTTAGCTGGGAAAAAGTTCTGAATCTTCTCACGTAAGAAAAGTTGGATAGAATAAGATTTGACAGTGGCTGCTATCTGGTAAGGCAAACCTATACAAGGATCGACATAAAAGCTGTAAATCTTCACAGTTGTGATCATGGATAGCTGAAAGCCACAATTCAACAGCATTCCTTTGTAGGGAGTTAAATCTGTGAGAGTATCCTCGGGGTCGATATGCCACAAATGTGGCATCCATCACTAAACACATACTACCATATGACTTAGGGAACTGGAGACATTTTCCAGATGTGACCTTCAGAATCTGGCACCATGCACGAGATAATTGCTACACATTACTTATGAGAACACCGCCACCTGGTCCAGCCATTCACTCTGATACTGGGTTAGTTTGCAACGAAAGTATCATGAATGCTCTCAACTCAAAGGTCAACTCTCTCGTGCTGTCATCGAAGTATTTATGGCTCTTTGTAAAAGCGGGCAGTAGAATAAGCCACAAAATCATTACTTTAATAATGCAATAAAAAAGCAGTAACTTAATGCCTACTTCAGGGCGACAGTGACCAAAAGGAGTCCTTCCAGCATCTCCAAGAACCAAAGGTAACACTAATATTAAGAACATTTCCAGACCTTAGCGTGCTTTACCTTAAAGTAATGAACAAAGGGAAAGAAATGACATAGTATCAGTTTGAACAACGGCGGACCACAGGTACCGCACCTCGTGCCAGTTCCAAAAAATAAAGTTTTGATGCGCAAATCTGCCCCTACGCCAACCGTTGCGTGGCGTCACTGTGCTCCAGATCAGAAAATTAATCACTTTCAAAGGGCGTGCGCATCACACAAAGTCCAATAGTCAATTGTATTTGCAAAAATTATGATTTCTTTATTTTCATCAATATAAAAAAGCATTGAACATTAATACTCCAGCCAACGCGTTTCATTCCCACACTGGGAACTTCATCAGGGCGAATTAAAAAAGAAGAAGAAAAAATCGTTTTAAGTCCGTAGTTTTTATATTCCTCGTGTAACTGATCACAGTTGAGGTGCAATCATCTCTGACGTGTATAAGTATACGTGTTTCAATGTGCCTTTTATCTTGATATTCTCAATCACTGAGCTTGCTGTTGTTTGAGGCACGGTCCTGTGTATTCCACTAGGACCCAACAATATAGTCTTGAGTATGATAACTCCTCGCAATCGTACGTGTCTTCCTCCTTGTTCTCGTGTCACAGTTTGGGAACCCTTGGGGGAATTGTATACTGAATTAAGTTTCAGTTCCCTTTGGCTTGCAACCTTAATCAGTGTGACTAAACTAATTGGGTGTCTCCATTTAAAAACTGCACTCGCCTTGTCTCCACAAAAACAGAGCATATCTCACAAACCTAGAGCTCAATCATCACGGTGTTAATACACCTTGTCCTTTTATTCTGGTAATGCATATCCTCGTGCACTTTATTATTTTTGTGTTGAAACCGATGATACCAACTGCAGGTTGGAGGCTAAGAGAAGCAAACCTGCCTGCCAGAATTCCATTTTCCATCTTGGTCCTTGCCACTGCGTGAAGAGTATATGCATCGAGTGTTAAGACCACTGCTACTATTGCATAGGCAAGGTTCTGCAGCAGGATAGTCCGTGTTGCCGATTTATTATTCATAGTTGCAATAGCCCATTGAAGTCAGTGAGAGTCCTGAGACCTGCCAAAAATGCATGTTCTTCAGATCTGCAGTCGACGCCCACTAAGTGAGACTTGAGTAATAGTTTTCCTGTCCTACTACTTACATTCCCCTGTGTACATTGGTCAGGACAGATCAGAATGTAAAAGTTGTTCAATCCGTTGTGTATACTAACAATATCAAGACTAATAAATATTCCCTTGTGATGTAAGATTGGGTGCCAATGGAAGACGGAGAGAAAGAGTTAAAGCCAACATTTCTTGGTGTTGTGTAGCTATTGAAAGTCACCTACCATCCTGGGTATATTTTAGCCAAAAGTGTATTGTTGTGCCTTGGCATTGCACATCATTGCAACTCTCAGCAAATCATGCATCTCATAATATACCATTCTATTCTGGTCCATTGGGGCTAAAGCCTCTCGTGTTACAAGGAAATTTTACGACTCGTACAACCCAAGATATAAGCACTGTAATGCTATTAGAACATACCACCCACAAAGAGTGGAATTTTCTACGTTAAATATGGGAAACAGACCAACATTGGAGTGCTGAAGAAAATTACATAGGTTAGATTGACTTTCTCACTCTGTTGTTTACAGTACAGTTTGTAAAACGCGAGATGTTCTAATACAAACGTTATTGTATGATTTTCAAGAAACTTTGCCTAGGGAAAGTACATAACGATGTAAAGCCCTAAACCCAGTGCTTTAAATGGGCCGGCACTCACCGGTACTCAGTACCGGCACTTCTCATTTTTACCGATCTGAGTACCGGCACTTCTCCACTGCCAAGGAGAGTACCGGTACTCAAGAAATGTAAGCTCATTGCTGCTAGTGCTGCTGAGCTCGAGGCAGTCAGAGTGGAGCAGATCTGTAGGGCACTCTGACATCCAAAGCGCCTCTCTAGCCCTTAGCTGAGCCACCGCTGAACCATTAAGCAGTGGCTCATTTGCATTATGCACGGGATGTCCAGGCGCTGGGAATTTCACCGTCCTGCTTTGTCTGACAGAGTAGGCCCCACCCAGGCCCTGCTCTGTCAATAACATTTGGACTGTCGCTGGCGCTGCGAAGTAACTAAGGAATGATCCGAAGTGAGCCTTTTGTGTATTTGTCTGCTTATGTGTTCGTGTTTGCCTGATATTGTGTATGTTTGAGAGAGAAATGAGATCAGAGAGGAAGAGAATCGGGACACGCAGGGGATATTTGAAAAGAAATGCGGGGAATGCTCATTTCTGTGTGTATGTGTGCAAACTCTACAAGATATAAGGATTACACTTAAGGCAAGCAAGTAGGAAGAGAAGAGTATGACATTAGGAAGCTGCAAATATTACAAAAACAAGGAAACATTAATATTTCGTGTATGCCCTTCATTTCATGTAATGAGTTAACCCCTTTAATGATATTGATATATTTCTCACATGTTTTGGTATGTCCTGCAAGTGGTGAAGAACTCATTATTAAGGATGCTATGCCAGCGTGTCTCGTTGGTACTGGGACGCACTGATTATTAGCCTGAAAGTGCTAATAGTACTGTAGATGGCTTGCCTGCACTCATAGTTTACAAACCCCTTCCGTTATGATTTAGGGCTTGTTCCAAACAAGTCTTCACACCACACTAAAATGAATACTTAATATGTGTTTTTGTATCATCATGTATTCGCTCCGCCTCTAACCCCGCCCACTAGCCACACCCCTAGCTCAATTTAATGAGTACCTGCACTTATATTTTCCCATTTAAAGCACTGCCTAAACCCAAAGCCATTTGTGCTAAAACGTTCTTGTTAAGTGTGCAAATGGCATAATTTACAAGTGTAATCATCACTTTTGCAATTCAAAAAATGGGAACTTAAACTTGAAAATGAGTTACTCACAAGTAATATTACGCCAGTGTGAATAAATCTGCTCCCAGGGGCAGCAAGTGCTTGTTCCAGAGTAGGAATGCAAAGGTTTCTGGGCGTTCACAAACCGTTAAAGGCAATTTCCATCTTCAGTTTGCTCTAAGATTTACTCCTGTTAACGTCAGGAGTAAATCTCCTTTCATGGTGGGAATGGGGATGAAAAACTCTCAAAAATGTTTAGCACACACCTGCCAATTAATTGATCTCATAATGCTTTTCCTTCTAGATGGATGTGTTTTTGGTTGTGGGTTTGTTTACGGAGGATAATTTGTGACACTATACATGGAGATTCAATTCCCAATATAGTAAGGGTGGCGTTGGGCTGGATGTTGATTTTCCGTATGGCTGCATTCAAAACTGGCAGACGAATCATTGCAGCCTGCTAGCCAAACCCAAATGTGGGTGGAGTCTTTTTAGAGATGCTTCTGTGGAGTGTATTGCGGTAAGGTGCTGTGCAGCTGCTTTGATGCTCGACCTAACCAGTATCATCAGACAGATATGCCTCGCAAGGGGGGCTCGTAATATTTACTGTCTTTGATGAAACTCTTCTTCACACACATAAAGAAACCCTTTGTCACAGGAGAAGGCCGAAAATGTGTCTAGTAGGTGTGGAAATTTTCTCTGATCTGGGGCTACAGTGGGTTAGAGTTGAGGAGGAGTTTGGACAGAGATAATGTAAATGTACACTGTGAATGCTTGTGCAGGTGTAACAGCTACTTACAAAGTTGAGCTGTAACCTTTGCAGCTTCCTAGGAGTGCTCCTGGTATTCTTTGAGAATTCCAGCACATGAGTAAATCTACACCAAACATAGGTGTAAACCTGAGAGCATAGATTTATACATTTTTATATGAATTGTGTCCTTCAGTTTTGCTCAAAACTAGTGTTTAGATTTTACTTGTCTTTTTCGTAAGAAGACATATATTTAAATCACATGGGGGTGCTGTAGTAGGGTATCCTGTTTCATCTGAATTCAGTGCAAGTGGCTTGCAACATAATTGGTTTTCCATATTATTATGACTTAACCGGTTCCTGCCTTCTTTTTTACAGCCTGGGGTCGATACTACAACAAGTACATCAATGTAAAGAGAGGTGGCATTGGCGGGATCACAATGCTGCTTGCCGGATACTGCGTTCTCAGCTACGCATGGAATTACAATCATATCAGTATGGTTATTATTTTATGCAATTTTCCCTCTTCTTCGTGATTGTGTGTGGATTGACGTTTGGCTATTTCTTCCTTTTTTGTGCATTGCTAATATTGCGCCACCTTTTAGTCACATTAAAATGTAAAGCTAGATATTAGATTGTTCTCTTAATAGTACGAGGTTGTAGTTAATAAGGTACGCAACACAGAAAGCACATTTCATGCATCACAGGTGTTAGCAGAGATCTTGAGCTGTCCAATGCATAACTTAATCACTTCTGTGTTTTTAGGTCTCACCTTAGACAGTGCAGGTGCTGTTGCTTGTCAGACATTTTGATGGTTTTCAGTGGCCTTAGAGCCTGCCCATTGCTTACCATTGGTTGGCATAATCGTCACTCTTGTTTGCTGGCTGCTGATTTGTTAACACATGCTGGCTTCATGACCTCTTCTTCTGTTTGACCCTCCTCTTGAGCATGTTATGTGTATTTTTAAAGCCGCCATCACCCGCGAAGGTATCTTGGCTCTGAGCAGGTGTATGTGCCTAGCCCTGTCTAGGGTAGGTTGGTTAATTGAAAAGCCAGGTCTTCAGCTTCTTGCAGAATTCAAGAGACGAGGAGGCTCTGATGTAGAGTAGGAGGGCATTTTACATTTTAGTGGCAAGGTAGGAGAAACGCCCTTCTCCTGATCTGGTTCTGTGTATGCTCAGAATTTGTCCAATTAGGAGTCCTGCGGAGTAGAGATGTCTGGGTGGTTTTGGAAGGAGATGCGATTATTCAGGTAGGTGGGGCCTAAGTTGTGTAGTGCCTTCAATGTGTGTGCAAGCAGTTTGAAATGTGCATTCTTGTCTATCAGGAGCGAGGGAAGCTTTCTGATGTGTGGTGTGATGTGAGTTCCCTGCAAGTGGATTAGGATGAATCTGGCTACCAAGTTCTGAATGGTTTCTAGTCTTCTGGTGAGTTGCTTAGTGATCCAGGCATAGAGGGTGTTCCTGTAGTCCAGCTTGCTGGTGGCCAAAGCGAGTGGAGTTTTTTCTGGTGTGCTTATGAGCCATTTGAAGATTGTGGGTGATGGGTGTGGGTCCAAGTTCGGCTGGCCACCAGGTGGAGTCCCATGGCAAGGTGTTCTTGTCAAATTTCACTACTTCGGTCTTGTCGATCTTGAGCTTCAGACAGTTCGCTTTCATCCAGTTAGCAACTTTGGGTATGCAGGCGGTGAACCTGTTTCTTGTGTTAGGGGTCTTATCCAAGAGGGAGTGTATGATTTGCATGTCATTGGTGTAGGAGAGGATGTGCACGGATGATGTTCGCCAGAAGGATCATGTATGCATTGAAGAGGGTGGGGCAGAGCAATGAATTTTGAGGTACTCTGCAGATAAGTTTGCGGGCTTCCAAGGAGTAAGTTGCCAGGCTGACGACCTGACTAAAGTACTTGTGTCCTTCAGCTGCTTGCCTTTGTGGGTGCTGCTATTTTCCTGTGGTTGAATCACTCGGTGAGAGTGCATGTGACTCTGTGTTACTTGCCCCATTTGGCCTCTCCATGCCCTCGTCCTTCCTGTTGCTTGTCCCCATCTAACTCCTCCATGCCCACTTCCCTACCATTTTTTGTAGTGTCCTGCTATTCGTGTTTTTGCTTTCCCCCTCCCCTTGTCCATGTTGTTGCTTGCTGCCTTTTGCCCTCCTCCCGCTTTGTGTTGTTGCTTGCCCTTTCCCACTGTTGTTGCTTGCCCCCTGTCACACTTTCCATGTTATTGCTTGTCCCTCCTGCCCTCTGTGTTGTTTTTTGCCAACTCCTGCCACCTCCTGCCCACTGTGTTGTTACTTACCCCCGCTCATCCCTGTGTTTTTGTCTCCCCTTCCCACACGCTGTGTTGTTTCTTGCCTCCCACGCTGTCTGTGTTGTTGCTTGCTCCCTACCGCTGTTCGTGTTGTTGCTTGACCATACCCATGTTGTTGCTTCCGCCCGATGTTTTTCCTTGCCTCCTCCCACCCTCCATGTTGTTGCTTGCACTCTTATGCCCTCGGTGTTGTTGCTTGCCCCTTTCCACTGTCCATGTTGCCCTCACCCCCCCCCAAATTCTAAACATAAGATCTCGAGAGGAGTGCATTGGTGTAAATATTCTCCCCAAGAGCGAGTCCTTCATGTTCTCAACTTCATTTTTAGGTCTCGCCTACGCAGCGCGCATGCGCTGCATAGGAGGAGACCTTTAGCCATCGGTTCCCTTTTTTCCCCAAAAACGTGCACGCGTTCCATTGCCTTCAATGGCAACGCGTGCACGTGTGGCGATTGCCTTGCGGGAGCGAGCGGCAGCGCCATATGGTATCAATTATCGCCGCTGGCTCCCGCAAGGGAATCGGCAGGCCCCCCCTCCCCCCTGCTGCCGCGTGAGGCGCGCTTTTGCTTGTTTTGGTTTTGTCTGGGATCTCCTGTCTCGGGTCAGATAGGAAGGGTTTGGAGCTTGTGCATCAGATGTGTGTGTTTTTTTTTCTCTCTCTGTAATGGTAAACGCCTGTGCTGACCTGGGATTTGACGCTTCTGGACAGTCATTAAGACTTGTAATGCAGATTTTCTACATACATTTGGAATGCACTCCTGTGCATTTAGAAACTTCTGCATGCACTGCAAAGGATCTTACAACAAGTAGTTGTGGTATCGCGCAGGCGTTTTTGAATTGCCATCTGTAGATATCGCGTTGAGTTTATTTGTTCTGTGTTGTGAAAGGTAAGTTGTTTAATATACAAGTCGGCTTCTGTATTCCAAATGTTGAGTCTCGGAGCAAAGGGGGCTTTTCCTGCTGCTGATGGTATGCATGTGAGATGTGAGCCGATCCTCCCCTGCACGTAAACACGTTCACCTGAGCAGAAAAACATGATTTTTCTCTTTGGAATAAATCCTGAGATTAGGAATATTGTGCACCCGTCTGTAAACAGATTTGCCTAAAGCCCTCTCTGAAACCTGACATATACATTGGGGGAGGTGGATGAGGGTGGGGGTGGGTATTCTTTATCGCTGCAGCAAACGGCAACTTTTGCAGGTAGCAAAAAAGATGGTGTTTAGTTTCTTCTCCCTGTATGTCAGTCTCTCCGTCTTCAGCCTTCGTTCTCCGGGGAGGAGTTTATTTACCACGCTTGCTACCAGGCTGCCCTTATCCATTGTCAGTGTTTATTATTAGAGATAAAAGAAATAACGGATCCGAGGCTTGTCAAGCGCACGGTCGCGACTGCAGCATGCAGAAGTCGAGGGGAAGCAAATTGTGTCTGTGATAACATCATTTCCAGGGACCGTCCGTCACCTTAGCAGTCCGAGGTGCCCTGTTTGTGTTTAATTCCGTAGTTGGGAAGTTTACAGGCAAGTGCTGAGCAGATCTACGGATGTATTTGTGAATCGAGTGTTGCGCTGGGAGATGCGCTTGTTTTTTTTTCTTCATCAGTATTGAGTCCCATTAGACATGGGGATGATTAAGGCGTGTGCTGCCCTTAAATCCCTTTTAGAAAGGACATCTTTTCTCCAAACCTTCGGTACTCCAGTTTCTGCAACACCTTGGCGTGTTTCATATCATTGACTCATAGGCTGCGGAATACCCGTGACTGCTAATAACAGAAATTCTGCACTCAAATTATTTCAAAATATTATGGTGGGCATTAAGTAAATCGCTGGGTGCTGGAGTTTACCTTGGGTGATGATGTTTCATCTGGATAACCGTAAGCCTCTTGAGAAGCGTTTGGCTCCTGCGCTGAACTATATGAATCAGATTTTATGGTGATGCTGCGTTGGCCCTTTAGAATTAAACTACTTACTTTTGTTACCATACCGTTATTTGTGACTCCCTTCAGCAGTTAACCTCCCGGTCCATTACTTATGAAAGAATGATGGGCAGGGGTGATAGCTTGTGCCTGGGGATAGCAATTTAAAACAAGCATTGGCATAGCCAATAGGTCTCGCCTTTGGGGCCTTAAGTATTTAGTTATGCAGCACAATATCCTTGGTGCAACAACATCAACTGTTGCATGGCTAAACACTTCTAAGGTCCCAAAGGCGAGACCTATTGGCTATGCCAATGCTTGTTTAGTTTCCCCACATAAATCGTCGAACAGTAGCGGAAAAGTGAGACAAGCTTAGTGTAGTAAAGAAACAATTGTGAACATGCAGACACTCCAATTAAAAAAGAATCTAATTAAACTACACCTATGTATCACTGTCACCCTTTATTGTGGCAAAACAGGACCTCAGTGACGCTGTGTTGGTCAAAGAGTGCAGCTATGGATGGACCACATGTGGTAAAATCAGAAATATGACCAAGAACAAACATAGAAGGATGACTGGTAGCAACCGGGAAGGTCGGCCTTTCTAGACAGTATGTGGCTGGGGCAAAAAAACATGGAAACCTATGTGCTGACTTGGAAAAAGAAGCACTCAGATTGAAAAACCCATATGTCTGGTTGCATGTAGTGGCGGAACAGCCAAGGCTCACTGGTGGCTCTGACTAAAAACAAGCATAAGCAAGAGCTATTGGCTTTGCCAATGTGTTTTAGCCATGCTGTACACCAGCATGGCTAAAAGTTAGTGGCATAGAGGAGAGTTGCATGCAGTGGTGTAGAGTGGAATGGTGAAGAGTGGAGTAGCGAATAGTGGAGTAGAGTGGAGTGGCATAGAGTGCCGTGTATTGGAGTGGTATACAGTGGGGTCGTGTAGAGTAGCATAGAGTGGAGTGGCTTAAAGTAGAGTGGACTGGTGTAGAGTGTTGCAGAGTATACTGGCATAGAGTGCAGTGGCATAGAATTCAGCAGCGTTCAATGCAACATCGTAGAATTCAGTGGCATAGATTAGAGTATTGCTTAGTAGGGGCAGTGGTGTAGAGTGCAGTTATGGAGAGTAGAGTGGCATAGAGTGCAGTGGTGTAGAGTGGGGCAGAGTAGAAAAGTGTTGAGCGGTGTAGAGTAGAGTGCCGTAGAGTGCAGTGGCGTAGAGTAAAGTGATGCAAAGTAGAGCCGCGTAGATTGCAGTAGCATTGAGTGCATTGGTGTAGAATTCAGTAGTGCAGAGTAGAGTGGCGTAGAGTTCAGTGTTGCAGAGTAGAGTGTCCCAGAGTTAGGGTGACCAGACGTCCCGGTTTTCCCCGGACAATCCCCATTTTTGGAGAAGTGACCCGACACTTTTCTCCAAGTTAATGAAATGTCCCGGTTTTTAAACAGTGTCCGGGTTAAACATAGAAATGTCCCGGTTTTTCATTGGTGTTTCGGTTGAGCATGCGCGCGCATGCTCTCTTTGCCCTGATTAAGGCGTGAAGTCACTTAGGTGAGCGTTGTAGCAGGAAGGGAAATCCTTTAAAGAGAGACACGTTCTCTCGGGATTTCCCTTCTCTGTAGAACGCAGCGCCACCTACGTCATCACAGCCATCGGCACAATAGAAAAGTGTTCAGTGCTGTGATCAGCCGATCACATGGAATGGTGCAAGCTCTTTGGGTTCCTGCACCGCTTGAAGGACAAACTTTAGCAGGCTGCAGAATTCTGTGACAGTGAGACAAGCATCAGATTGTGAGGATCCTGCGGAAACAATGCTTTTTTATAGTTTTCTGTTTTCAGGTAGGATGCAGCCTCTTTGTCAGGCGCTCTGGATAGGGTGCAGGGATCACCGAAATGGTAGTACAACTCCGGGTGCTGCAGAGTTAGAGGGCACAGGGTGGAGTAGTGAAGGGCGTTGGGGGCATGGCAGCCTCATGTCAGCAGAAGTAAAGGATGGAGGAGATGTGGCCTCAGCAGACAGAGCTGAATTTGGAACCCGGGGACTTTTGTTCAAACCCCACATCATGTGATTCTGGACAAATCCCTTAATCTCCTTGTGCCTAAAATGTGAAATGTAATTTATGAATTCAATTTGTGTAATCCCCACTTGATGCACATGATCTTGCTGGTTGCCTCCCATTCATCCAATTAATATACAGAGCTCTGTTGCTTCCTAGTTCGTCTGAACTATATAAATACCAATACATACATAATATATAGAACTGTTGCTTCCTAGCTAGGTTTGCATTATATAAAAATGTCAATACATACATACATGGGGAGCCTCCACACTACCAATGCATGGCCTCACTGCTGTACAGGTTGTCACTCTGAATGTCATGTCGCAGTCACATATTGGTCTCATGCCGGTTCTTAAAGCAGGTCACTCAAGTTAATCAGTTTCTTCAGCTTGCATGGAGCATTGCCTGGAGTCTTGATATTACTTAGGACTAAGTGCAAAACAACATGTGGGCACACCAAGTCTCAAACCGAAGCGAAACAACAGAGGGTGGAAATATTTTCCTTTGAAAATGCTCTTTTGTGTGAAAAATGTAGAATCTGCATTTCAATTCTCGTGCAGAACTTATTTTTGTAAGATTTTTACATGATCTAAAAAATGCTAACTTCTAAAAGGGTCTGAGTTTGCCAACGTTTTAAAAAAATGAAGTTGATGGAAAGGAAGTTTGTCAACTTCACACCAATTTATTCTCAGATAGACTTAATTAATGTATTAATTACCACCTCTGGGCTGGAATGCAGGCCCATTATCACATGCAAATTACTATTTGTTTTACTGTCTATTGATCTGTCAGCAAACAGCCCTACTGTCACACATCTCTCTACATCTACATGTGCTCAGTGTCTCTGCTTTTATTATTACTTTAAACAGTTAGGGCCATGAACAATAAAGTTTAAATGTTTAAATACATGTAATTGCAGCTCCCAATACAAACAATGTAATCCCTGACCGAGCCGGCAGTTCTGACACAGTTATATAAGACACGCTTTTCAACTACAAAAAACAGTAATAAGAAAGCAAATGGCTTACTCTTGTAGCTCTTCAATGGTACGAAAAACTCTCTCTCGTGGACAAAACAATTGTTTGTGGGGGACGCGAGGGCAAGGTGGAACCACTTCACAGGAAAGACAAGGTTAATGAGCATGACATAATATTTAGGGTAAGTCGAACGTATAATTGCAAAAGTATGTAGTAGTAGTCCAGTCTAATAAACAATAACTACCTGGAGCGATGCCCAGCAACCCAATAAATTGAGACAAAGTCTGTTTAAATGGAATTAATGGTTACTGCCAATAAAAGACCTCTAATTTGTCGTCTGTAATGCTTCATCTCGGTCTGTGGAGGGAGCTGTCATTGTAGTCCTTTTTCTATGTCTATGACAGCTGTCAAATAGGCCTACTTTTATGTCAACGGTTACTGCAAACCGTAGTCCTACTTCTATGTCTATGACCTGTCCCCTTTATTTGTTTTGAGAATCTGGTCACCCTACCCAGAGTGCAGTGGTGTAGAGTGGCGTTGAGTACAGTGGTGCAGATTAGAGTTCAATGGTGTACAGTGGAGAGGAGTGGCGTAGAGCAGAGGACTGGTGTAGAGTGCAATGGCGTGGAGTGCAGCGGCAATGAACTGAGTGGCGTAGATTAGAATGGTGCATTGTGGAGTGGCATAGAGTGCAGTGGCGTAGAGTGGAGTGTTGCATAGTGCAGTGATGTAGAGTGGTGTAGAGTGCAGTAGTGCAAAGTAGAATGGCGTGGAGTTCAGTGGTGGAGAGTTCAGTGTTGTAGAGTGTCATGCAGTAGTGTAGAGTGGCATAGAGTGCAATTGCATAGAGAGCAGTGGTGCAGAGTAGTGCAGTGGTGTAGAGCTCAGCTGCATAGCGTGCAGTTGTGTAGAGTGCATTGGTGCAGAGTGCAGTGGCGCAGAGTGAAGTGCAGTGGTGTAGAGTGCAGTGGCAGAGAGTAAATTGTTTCAGAGTAGAGTGAAGTGGCGTGGAGTGTTGCAGGATAGAGTGCAGTGGCGTAGAGCGTAATGGTGTAGAGTAAAGTGGCATAGAGTGCAGTGGTGCAGAGCAGATAACAGTGGCATACAGTGGATTGACAGAGTGCAGGGGCGTAGAGGGGAGTTGTACAGAGTAGAGTGCATTGGCATAGAGTGTATTGGCATAGAATGCAGTGCTGCAGAGTGGTGTTGTGCAGATAAGAGTGGAGTGGCGTGGCCTAGACTGGAGTGGTGTTGAGTGCAGTGTCGAAGAGTGCTGTGGTGTAGAGTAGAATGGCATAGAGCGCATTGGCATAGAATAGAGTGGTGCAGAGTAGAGTAGAGAGGCATAGAGTGAAGTGGCGTAGATTGGAGTAGAGTGCAGTGGCATTGAGTGGTATAAAGTGGAGTAGTGCATAGTAAAGTGCAGTGGTGTGGAGAGGTGCAGAGTAGAGAGGAGTGTAGTGGTGTAGAGTGGAGTATACATGGTGTGGTAGCACTTTGCCATTACAGACAACACATTATTAATTGAAATAACAATTACATGTGCACAGACATACAGTTTTACTAATAAAACTATACCGAGCACAAACGATAAACGTGTGGAAATGACATCACCTAGTGTATTGATTTGTTCTGGTCATATTAGAGTATTTGTTTCCAACACAATTCAGAAGTAACAAAAAATGTGCTTCATGTGTGTTTTCCTACTTTGGATATATTCTGAAATACTTGCACAGTTCATTTGAATGTGGTTGTGTGCTAGAAAAAACCCCTTTCCTTCCACCAGTATCCTGCAAGATTGTTGCATAAATCCTCTTACTTTGAAGTCAGGGAAAGGAAATTAAACACCAAGCTACCTCGGAAGACACCCTGACATTTGACCTCTGTCTTTGAATGCACAGCAAATGTGGCAAGATAAGAACAAGATTTACAGGACAGTTTACAGAAAGGGGCACTCGTAGAAGAATAAAAGGAGAGGTATTATGAAAAGGCTTTGCTCCTTGGAAGGGACAAACTGAAGCAGGATAGCCTAAAACAAATAAAGCCAGCAAACAGAAAGCCAGAAAATGCAAGTTACAAAGCCATTGGTAAGCAACAGGTGGAATGCATTTCCAGGGAAGCTTTCTGAATGCCCCCTAGATGTATTTAGCAAACCAGAAAGCTGTGCTGTCTTTGACCTAATAAGGTGCACTTTACAAACAGGAACATTTCTCAAACACAACCTAAGCAAGGTACCTTCCGTTCATGCAAAGATTTGAATTGAAAAGAACTCAGTTTTGTTTAGTACTCTTTTCTTTTCTGTTTAAAGTTACATTTCTGTGCAAATGTACTCCGGAGACTTCTTTCCAAAAGCATCTTTGTGGGTTTCTTCAGAAACCTGAGCAGTTGTGCATGAGTGATATTAGGGAGTGAGTTGTATTCTTCCAGGAGATATGCACTTGGCTAAATGGTACAGGTAAATTGGCTAACCTCCAACCATCTCAAATTAAACGCCCTCAAGACGGAATTCCTCCTCATTGCACCCCCTAGGCAAACCCCCACTGTGGTGAAATTTCTCGGTAACCTCACCGCCCTCAACTGCACACCTCACATCATTGACTCCACTAAATCACTGGGAGTTGTGCTAGACAAAAACCTTAACATGCAAGACCACATCAGATCATCGACCAAAGGAGCAAACTTCCAACTTAGCATCCTAAGAAAACTCAAACCCTACATTCCCCAATATGACTTTAAAGTGGCGGTGCAAGCACTTGTCATCTCTAGACTAGAATACGGCAGTGCGACTCTTTGCGGACTGCCGAAACTCAGTTTAGCCCTATCAGAGCATCTCTGAATCCTGCTACTAGACTCATCACAGGGTCTAAGAAGTCCAACCACATTTCGCCGGACCTGAAATCGCTCAATTGGCTTCCCTTTGAAGCAAGGATCCAACTAAAGATCGCTTGTATGACCCATAGAGCACTACACTTCAACACCCCATTCTACCTGACAAACAAGCTGGAACTTTCTGGTGGCTCCAGGTCGACAAGGAGCACTGGCACACTGCTGCTTAAGTCTAAGAAATTTAATAAGCTTAAAACCTACAATCGGTCATTCTCTGGCATCGCCCCGAGAATCTGGAACTCCCTTCCAGTGGAAACAAGACTGATTCCCTCTACACTTGCCTTCAAAAGGGAAGTTAAAGCTCTGCTAATGAACAATGCGTTGAACTAGATGCTGTGCTCATCTTGCCTCTTACTTACTGTATACATTTCTTGGGTTGCGACCCATTGTCGCCTGTCATATTGTTTTGTTTGATCTGGATGTATATTGCCCCACCTGTTGTCCACCTTAATTTCATCTTGCCCCTGTTGTATATTGTCCCACTGTTACCCTGATTTTTCTCCCCTTGCTGTTTTCCGTTGTCTACCTAAACCGTGTGTAAAGCGCTCTGATACCCACCTGGGTCTTATTCGCGCTATACAAAACTTTAAATAAATAGATAAATCACCCCACTTCAGCAAGCAGGAGTTAACAGTAGTTTGTTTACATGTCAAGGAAGGCAACAAGACTCTTACACCAGCATTGTCTCAGCTTATCAGCTGTTAGAAATAACCTGCTTAACATTGGCACTTGTTCAGCTTCAGGGGGTTGGTAAACTAAAAGTGGAGTGTCTAGTGGAAGTCCTCCTAAATTACAGTTTTAAACATCCAGGTTCGCCGCAGACTGCTAGGTGGAAAGAGTCTAGCTCTCCTCTGAAAAGAATCTGTTTGGACAGTCTGCTGGTCAGCCACAGGCTGTCAACTTGTACGTGAGATGGTGTCCCATACCATCATCCTTCCAGTGGGAGGAACAATATGTTAAAACTCAGGTCTACAAAGACTTCTCAATGTTCCTGTAGCTAATTTGAACAAAATGAATTCACCTAGTACACACTCTCATTGATCTGCCCAAGGTACTCTCTTGACTATGTGACTAGCTGAAAAGATTAAATGAAAAAAGGTTAAAAAAACCTTTTAGCTGGAAAGAACACATTTGACTCTATAAATTTGTGAATAGATTGTGGTGACTACATATTAATTCTTCCTCATTTATCTTGAAGGCTAATATTGTTCACTACATGCATTGTTTTCTTCATTTTATAGGATGAGACTGAAGTTCTTCTTTATCATGGATATGTTTTCTAGAACTTGCAAAGAAAGGGGGTGCTCTCTCTACCTCTTACTCCTTTCTCTATTCTACTTGGTATACTTACCTTTTGCTGACCGCCCTCATCCCCTTCTTATTACCTTCCCAGACTTTCTGTCTCTGTCCCACATTTCATACTGTTAAACCTTGAAGAAAAAATACCCCCTTCTGCGTGTTCCCCCTACTTTTCTTTCTAGATTTTCATTGCTGGTTATTAGACTCTGCACACTGGGACACTGCTGTTCAATTAAACACACAAAAGGTGATTTAAGGAATTCTTGCATTGTGTCTAACCACAGGCGATTGCTCGGGGTAGCATTCCAACCCACTGTACTTTTGCCAACCATGTCACCTCAGTTTGGGCCTAGCCGCATGCAAATCAGTCTTGACACTGCTCAAATAGGAACAGTCCAGCCCGAACTGCCAGGCCAGGTCCTCCCTGAACCACAACTCAAGCAACCCAAGACTGGTTTCACCCTGATTGTGGCTCTTCAGTAGCTTGATTCCACTGGCACAGTGAGCACAGGACTCATGTCTGGGTATACCCATGCCATTTAGGACGGTACATGAAACACACAAAAGAGGATGGGAGGAATGCTTGCAATTTGTCTAACCACTGACAATCACTCAGCGTAGCATTCCAACCGATTGTTTTTTTGCCCACCATGTCACCTCCTTTTGGACCCAGCCAAATGCAAATCAGGTCAGGTCCTCCCTGAACCTGATCATAAACAACCCAAGATCTATTTCACGTTGATTGGGGCTAGTGAGTAGGTTGTAGTTTGGTTCCAGTGGCACAAAGATATTTTTTGCAAGCATCCTCTCATCACTTTTTGATTGTTTTGCTAATGTCTGATGCCCACTGTATGTGCTTTGGTTCCTAAAACATGTTGAATTGGCTAAATCCCTGATCTGCAAATTTAACATACTTATGAGTCCCTAGTATATGGTACAAAGTGTACCTGTAGCCTATAAGTTAAATGCTATTAGTGGACTACAGCACATAATGTGCCACTACTATGTGACAATGCAAAACATGACTGCCGACAGGACACCAGTAAATTGACTGTGCAGGTTTAAACTGCAAATTTGAGCTTTAAAAATAACCCCTTTGGACAGGCTTAGACCTTCCATTTAAATATTAGTAAGTCAACCCTAATTAGGCTTTAAATGCCTATAAAGCAGGGTGCACAATATTTAAAAGTAGGACATGTCAAAGTTTAATGTTAAACATGTCCTTACAGTGACAATGACCTAAAACCTATTTTCACTCTTGGATGGTTAGCTGTTCCATAGGAAAACATTGGGATACATTATAAAAAATTGAATAATGTTATCTCTACCTAGGAACCAGATGAAAAGTTCATTCTTGGACTTTTTAAAATATTTATTACAAATTAAATTAATTGGTAAAGTCTGATTTGTACTAAATATTTTACAAAGGTACTTCTAAAAAGTCACCTTTAACCTACCTAAAACCTCTAGAAGTCCATACAGTGGTCACTCAGGAGCTGAATAACTCCTTGATGAGGTGTGAATTGGCTCCCAGAGCTGAGACAAAAGCCTTGGGTGTGGGGAGAGGCTGACCTTTCCTTGACAAGATGGCCTTCGGGTCTTTGCCATCCCTTGCATATCTTCAAAGGATGCCTACCCTGTCATTGGCAGATGCCACTCATACCTAGGCCTGCCTCCATTTTGTCTTCCTAGTCCGGCTGGCTCCAAACCCAATGGGAGCTGTGCTGGAACTGGTTGAGAGTGACCTGAGGGAGGGTTTGTCTATTTTCATAACCACACCACCTAAGTGGGCAAAGGGAGCTCTGCACAAGGAAAGAAAGGTCCTGCCATGTTGAGTTTGAGAACATAAGTGCAATGTGGGATTGTTTGCTGTCAGGCAAAATGGAACTGCTGCAAAACTGGGTAGGGTGGCCCTTGGGAACTTTTTCCTATTAGTTAGCGTGGGGCCAGAAGTCACCACCACCCACAAGCTAGGGCCAGGCATAAATGTCGCACCCCAGGGTGCATTCTTCATAAAATTACTGGACTTGTAGAAGACAGTAGAAGGACTGCACCTGCTGTTGAGAACTGTGAAGAGAACCCTAATGGCTGGGCATGCTCCCACTTGTACCCAGGACTAAGAAGTGTACTCCTCCTCCTGTTAAGCTACAGGGACACAAAAGCTGAAAAAAAGCCCAATTTCCTGAAGTAGCCCAGCTGACCAGATCCATGGTACCTGCTATGGTCCCTACTGGTGGCAGCTTCTGTTGGAGTGAGTCCTAACCCCAACCTGGGCCCTCTAGGTCCTGGACCCTTGGCTGGTGTTGCAGTGTACTTCCCCAGTTCCCAAGCTGCAAGAAGTGGGACTTAGAAACTTTTTCCAACTCTCTGTCTGGGGAACCGACAGAGATCAGGGTCACTGTTGAAGCAGTTGACGTTGAATCGCTGGTTGGCCTCAATTTGCTCAACTGCCGCCCTGAAGAAGATCCCATATCCAGAAAAGCTTAGAAGTCAGAAAGTAGAGGGCTTTACTGGGACAAACACTGAGCAGCATCCAATCAAGGTCGAGGCCTTTGTTGGCACGAATTTACCCATTCAGTGCTTTCCCACCTTTGTCGAAGACCGAACCAGGATCGCACTCTTCAGCAACCTGCCGTCGTAGATCAACTCTTCTTCTCCAGCTTGCAACTTGCCCCACCACTGACTTGACAACCACTTTTTCTCCATAAAAGTTTCTAATTCCGATGGCAACTCTTTAACCGGGACCAACCCAGTCGTCGTATCCAACCCGCGCTCCATCATGGTCAACCTTAAACCTTACCAATTTCCCAGTCTAGAAAGACCAGTTGCCCGCGATTGGCGCGTTATGCTTTTAGGCACTATTTTTATTTAAAACCTTTGAAATTCATATCACTAGTTCCCTCTATTAGATTTTTGTTGCTTTAGTGTCCTTTCGTTCATTATCATTGCGGGAAAGTCTATGAGGATTTGACAGAATGGATATTTAAGACTAAACACCCCAGCATACATATTTTGTCTTTTGGAAATCCTAATAGTTTCCCTTCAGACCAATGGACCTTTGCCGCCCTTTTCTGAAGGAGCAATAACTAAAATAGAACACACAGGTTATGCATCACCAACTATTAAATACTTTACATTGAGTCAATGATGAGAGTTTGTGAGTAGTTTAAAGAGTTTTATTTTATAATTAAAGATAGAGGTTTCTCTGAGTCTTTATTCATTAGTCAAATATCAATTTGGGTACAGAATTGATATTAGAAAAATGTAATTAGTGCAGATCATGTTATAATAAACATACAGCGTGTTCCATTAAGGAAGGAATCCCTATTCTTAGAATTGGGCACTAATGATGTCAGAACCCATGAAGACTTCAGAAATAAAGGCAAGGGTGAGATTTGCATGAAGCTAATATATCAATAATTAATAACTGCAGAGTTTGCCATAGAGAGAAAATAAAACATACAGCAAATATGCCTTGGTAAAGTCAATTAGTCAACGCATAAAGCTTGGGGTTTTAATAAATGTCACAGGGACATAAAGCCTGTTGTTCTGCTTTGCAGCTCTGCCTCCCCCTTTCCAGCAGAATCGGTTCTTCATCGAAAGGAATCTGTCTTCTCCCCCGCTCTCATCTGAATCAAAGTCTGCACTGCCTCTCCTCTAAGGCAGTCTTCCCTCTAGTTCCGTTCCATTCTGTTCTGTTCTCATCTAAGGCAGTCTTCTCTCCTCTAGTTCTGAAGCTCCTAATCTAGGAAACGCGTTTATAAATCTATGAATATTGCATAAAGTAAGGCATGCTTCTTCATCTCCTCCAATGGAAATCCTGCATTTCCCAAAAGGTACATCTTCATGTCCACACAACATTTATCATGTGCTGGCTATCGCTATGTTCTAAGGCAAATTTAGAAGTTTATTTAAAATGATCTCATTTCCTAACCTTCTGATAGAGAAACGTGCTATTCTAACTAAACACATTACATTAGCTGCAAGAGAAACTTATTATTTAAGCAGGAAAAACATTAGAAACATATTGTGGCAATGCATTTTAAAATGTGTGCTTTATTTCTCTCTACAGCAAATAAATGAGGCTTTAAATCAGTTTATGAATAGAGCAGTATTTAAGATAACATTCTACCAGCAACTAACACGATATCAGGAAGGCTCCATTCTGCACATCTCGATTTCACAGCGCATTTCTACTGTTATCTGCAAGGTCAAATTGTTAAGCTTCTTCCGAGCAAGCTGAAAAACATTAAACGATTTTAGCTGTCATTGTTCTTTTTTTTATGTCGAGTTAATTTAATGCAAACTATATAGTTACTGCTGCACACATGTTTAATAATCATTGTAAGTTAAAAAAACATATTCTATAGTTAAAATAAAATCTAAACTAGTTACATTAACTATGATTATACTTGCATATGTTTTAACATTTGAAAAGAACATGATTTATTATAGGAGAAAGCATCTGATTAGAGGCTTTTGAAGCCTTGTGTTTTCATTTTCTGTACTAAATGTCTGCGTGTCATTTTTAAAATTCCGAGGCAGATTGTCATTCTAATTGGTTTCGCAAATCAAAATTTTATTTTTTTAAAGTCTTTCCTACACCATTTTCTCTGTTTTTAGGTCTCGCCTACGCAGCGCGCATGCGCTGCATAGGAGGAGACCTTTAGCCATCGGTTCCCTTTTTTCCCCAAAAACGTGCACGCGTTCCATTGCCTTCAATGGCAACGCGTGCACGTGTGGCGATTGCCTTGCGGGAGCGAGCGGCAGCGCCATATGGTATCAATTATCGCCGCTGGCTCCCGCAAGGGAATCGGCAGGCCCCCCTCCCGCCGCGCGAGGCGCGCTTTTGGTTGTTTTTTCTTTTTTTTCTACAACGTGCCCGGTTCTGTTCCCATCGCCCATTTCTCCACAGGTCGTTTCCACTTATAGCATCCTATAAATTAAATTGTATCGTCAAGAAGCGGGGCTTTGAGGCGATGCACTAAATGAAAACCCTCTTCGGTGGCTCCGCGGATGGGACGCAGGGGTTAACGCACTGGCAGCCCCTGTGAAGTGTTTGCGGTCGCCGCCATCTGCCCCTCCGCCCCGTCCTCCCTCCCGCAGTGGAGACTTTCGCCGTCAGTTCGGGCTGCTGTAACTTTTTGTTTTGTTTTTTTGTGTGCATGTTTTAATGTTTGCTGTCGTGTAGAAGTGCCGGCGAGAGATTCGCCAAGAACGCTTAAGACCGCTCAGTTGCAGAAGAAACTGTTCCGGATGGGCGGAGGTGTGCCAGGCATGGCGCAGCAGGGAAAGTTTGTGAGTAAACACTTCTGAGGTGTTTGGGAGAAAAATTAGCCCCGACTGCGGGCGACGATGGGTGAAAGTATTCGAGTCTATTTTCCACCTTGTTCATCTGCTTCAGCAGCTAAATGGGTCCAATTCTATTTATTTCTTCTTTTTAATGTCTTTTTTGTTATTCCTGTCGCCATCCCTAGGTTGCCAGATCAGGCGTCCAAGTCTGCTCTGTAAATAGACCTTTGCTTTTTTTGTTTGTTTGTTAGTGGTTGCACAATAATAGGCTTGATTGGCGAGGACAGAGCAGTGACAGGGTTGAGGGAGGGCAGATCGGTAACAGTTGAAGCTAGGAACACGGCTCCAGGGGGCTGCGCGGTAAGGGGGCGCTTCTGCTCGGGGGAAGGGGAGGAGGAATGCTGAGGTTTGTGTGGTGAGGCGGAGAACGATGGCTGCCCTCTCCTTAGTGTCCAGTAAGGCGCTGGAGGTGAGGGCCTATAAGGAGGGGGGCCATCTGAGCTAGTCCAGCCTGAAGCAAAAGTGCTGTACTGATAGTGGCCCATTACACCAAGGTGGGCGGACACAGGCTGGCATTTTGGAGCAGAAGGCAATACTATCCCTTATTGGCCCTCTGCCACTCCACTGTCTCCAATGGAGCCCCACCTTTCTCATTTTGCCCTACAGCATTACAGCCTGCTGCCGGGGGCTATACCAGCTGGTAAAGCCCTCTCTCCCAGTTATAGACCCAAACCACAAGCGAGGGCCTTCAACGAGGGCAAGCACCTTTACCGATTAGTGTGCCATGACGGATAAGGGCTACAATACTACTGGAACATTCCACCGTCTGAGGGTAGAACGTTTTAAATTACACAGACGGAAACAGAACGAAAAACATTGGAATGTTGGCGCATGGGGTCCCATATCCTCCGTTATTGGCCCTTCCCCTCGCCGCATGCCATCGTCCTTATATAAAAGATCTGAAAACGTGTATGTGCCTGTAAAAGTCATTACAACGCTATAAAGTGGTAATTAGATGAGTCACCTGACATTAACCGTCATTTCATTCGAAGCGCTTCGTTCACAAGATTTGAAAACAAAGTTGCTCTTATACTACCGTGTTGTGGGTCTGACTCCCTCCCCTGCTTGGCACCGACCACCCACCAAGGGTTAATTGCGCAGATCGAATCGACGTCAAGGTTTCCCAACCCGTCCCTGTCACACTTGCATGCTGCTGTCTGTCTGTCTCTTTGCAGCCTTTTTCCACTCTCCGTGTTGTCCTTAAATGGTCTAGCCACGCGCCGGGCCTGGAAATGACCGAGGCACTCCCAGTTTAGTGCGCTGACTATCACCAGGGCCCACTAGCCTCTCGGAGGAAGGGCCCCGCATGTCGGGAACCCCCAATATCCGAGGAGGCACATCTGCGACACACTGCACCCAGAAGGCTCGTGGGCAGGCTCCCTGTCCCAAAATGTCCTCTCTTAGGCTTTGGTGAAGTGTCAGAAAGTGAAATGCAGACACCAGCTCTGAAGATGGGGTGCATGTGAAGGTGAGGCCTAACGCTGGAAGTCTGTGGGATTCGGGTGAGAGGCGCTATGTGGAGAGCCTTGGATTCCTTAGATACTCTATGGCTGTGGCCTTTTAAGAGCAGAAAACATGCAAAATATAAGGCGGTCAGAGAAAAGCTATTATTGAATGCATTATGTTTAAAATGTGCCTTTTGGTCTTGGAATATCATCCGTGATCTTAAATAGGCAACACTAATGTATTTTTGTCCTTGCCGAAATTTGCTTTCCTTTTGCTCACACCAGTAAAATAACAAGCTTGGGCATAGCCAATAGGTCTCGCCTTTGGGACCTTGTAAGTGTTTAGCCATGCAACAGTTAATGTTGTTGCACCAAGGACATTGTGCTGCATAACTAAATACTTATAAGGTTCCAAAAGCGAGACCTATTGGCTATGCCAATGCTTGTTATAAATTGAAGTGGGATTTTTATTTTATTGTGTTTTCAACTTCCTAACTGTTTTGGTACTTTTACATGCTTACACATTTTCTTAAGTTAAATCTGTTTGCTCTGTGCCTTAGCTACCAGGGGTTGAGCTCAGGTTTAAATTACTGAAACCTTTACTGGACCTAACAAGAATTGTGCCATTATTACTAATAATAATAATCCATTTTCTCACACACTCTCAACACCTCTGTTTAGTGGTTACTTGTCTTTTGCTGTTCTCCTCTTCTCCTCTATCGTCACCAATTACAATCCACTTCTTGATGCATCCCCTATATTTTTTCAGTACAAATCAAATTTTCGATTTATTTCACTTATTGTTTTACTCACTTTTCTCTTATCATTTATCTAATTATCCTTTCAAGGATATTCCATTTCTACCTTTCTCATTCAAAATGTTTAATAATCTACTCGGATAGTGTCAAATTCAAATCAGCCTTGCCCCCCATCCCCCAACGTTCATATTAGGAACTTTTGTTTTAGAGTATTTGATAACTTCATCTTTTGCTACTCTTCACAGGTTCATCCATTGTTGCTTCACTTGTACTCATTCATTGATGGTGCACTCAGGCTCACTGAACGCACTGCCTCAGTTTTTTATAAGCAATATCCATTTTGTTTTAGGGAAATGGTGTTTGTTAAAGTATCTTCAGTGGGTTTTTCTGTGACTGCAGTGCTTTTGCTGTAATTGGATGGTCTGAACAATGCATATTGTTTCTTTACTCTGCTAAATATATTGAATTTTAGTTTTGCCTGCTTTGCTGATCATCTTTGCCATTTGGTCTGCTAGCAAATATAGAGCAATTATTGTTTCCTGGTTTTCAATGTCCTCCAAGTCTGATTTTGGTGGGCAATTTGGTCCAGTGCTTTCTGAACCAAGACCCAACTAATGTGGGCTAAACTAAATCATCTCTTCGGCTCCAGTACAATGAATGGAAAATAACTTTCAGACCAATTTATCTGCAAACGGTTTAACTAAGTACTGCGTCTCTGTCAGACCTTGGACAGCCCTTGTTTCCATCCAAAAACTTCCAGTTGTAATCTAGTCGCTGTTTTATTTGTTATAGTATTTATTTCTGCCCTAACAGAAGATGACAAACAACCAGATAGGAGCAAAGCATGCCTATTCACCAGAAAACAGTGGTGCTGCCAGGAGAAAGGGCGGAGAGTCATTTGCCTTCTCGCCTTGCCTGGCTCTTCATAAATAGATTAATTGCATTCTGTTGCATCTGCTCCAACATTTGCTCCTTGGATTCTCTTCAAGACAGCTTAAGGGAGGGCATGCATCATTATTCCTCTGCCTGCTGAAATAACACCTAGGTGTAAGTCTATCTCCTGCCACACACAACAGTGAATTTTTATTGCAGTTGAATGGTTTACATGTCTGTGCATTTCTATATATACACACATTGAGAGAGATAAAAGGATACCTAATGGGTATGTTATGTATTTCTTGGTATAATTTGCTTCAAACACCCCGTTTTCAAGGAGAAAAATGTTAAATGAAGGCAGTTAAATGCCGGATTATACTGTTTGGATGTCTTCGGTAATATTAGTTTTTTCATAAGGTTGCTCAGAAGATGGCGTTTTGGTGAACACTTGTGTTGCTGTGCTAATAAGTATATTCTCAATGCATTGTCATGCTTAGTTAAAGGGATGGAAATCAGACTGAGAGTAGGCATGATAGGAGGAAATCTTCAATTCGACTACTTTTGTGTAATAAGTGCAGTCAAGCAGTGGTTTCTTCTGCACAAAATGCAGTTCCATAACAAACCATACGCAAAACGTAACATATTTTACAGACCCCTGTGAAATATGAGTTTCTTCATCATAATGACCGCCCCAAACCATTCTGTACAGCCTAACCCGAAGTCCATTGTTTAGTCAACATTCTATTCATGAAAGGTAAAGAAAGCCTGAACATTCTTATTTTAATCTATTGTTCGCAGCACCTTGCGGAGACCAGCTTCAACAACTTGCTTCATAGACAGACTCTGTTCATTAACAAAAGACAATGGTGTCATTTTCAAAAACTCTTTGTTGACTACATAATTATTTTTCTCATCTTTTTTGTTCAGACATCTAAACATTACAGTCCAGCATTTCACTTAATGTTCAATAAACATTTCAGTGTTTGGGAAAAAACAATAAATTAAAAAACATAATGGGTAAGGTGTTCCCAACTGCAAAGTTTATGATGTCACGAGAAACTTACAGTAGCCAAATAGACCCGTATTACAAAGTTACAGAATATGTGTCCTTTCTATATACACCTCTGCCTTGCCAGTGAACCTAAGTGTGGCTCAATAACGCATGTTGTTTGGATCAAGTGTACTAAGAAACAAAGATTCCAATATTTTTTACTACAGCATAAAGGTCAAATTTCATATTATTGCCACAGTACAGATTAATTGATTTGAGAAACAATGCTAATTGTGTCACAGATTCAATTGCAGAATCAGTTTACAAAAGAAAACAACTGAGACCACATACTCACAAGCTTTAGCTGTGTCATTTTATCTCATTGTACCAATGTAACACCTTATGCTCTGGTTAGGTTTAAATGTCTTTATTTCTGAATACTTTGAATGAAAAAGCAACATAGCAGAAAACCAAACGGGCATATGCCCAAGGTGTAATATGCTATTTATTACTATTGTTGAAAGAGCAGACAGGAATTATGACCCACTTGAGGCTTCGCTTCGCATGAGTCATAGTCCCCTCCCTACATTCCACAATTTATTTATTTTAGAGATGTTAGATCGCATTACAATGTCAAGGAAGATTGCTGGATGCAAAAGCAGATAGAGGGCAACAAGAAGCGTAGAATCCATTAATATATGTGGAGCAAATTGATAAAAATGAGATTGCGTATATACAACCTGAGAATGAGGATATGCCGAGAAGCTGCAGTTAAGACATAGGGAAAGAGTCTGGGTGTGTGAGGCAAGGGGGGAGCAGGTGTCAGCTGAGGGAGGCTGGAGAAGAGGAGAGAAGGAAGACCTAGAGGGGAAGGTAGAGTAAAAATGTTAATGAATCACTTATTATTATCTGCACATCTGCACATATATATTCTTTATACACACACTTATTGTCAGTGGGCCCACCAGTTTTTATGTGTAGCTCATGAAGCTTCTCCCCTAAAAATAAATACTAGAAATGTTTCTGCCACACACAATAATGTTCAGTTGCCCAAGAATGCCCTGGACATATCTGAGCTGCTACAGACTAGATAAGTAATTAAACTGCTTACATAATATTTTACATCGAATACTCTAGTTCTTAGCATTCTGTTCCTTAGCAATTATCAAAAAGAGAGGTGATAAAAACAGTTAATTTATTAAGGTGTTGCTGGAATGTGAATTTACCTTGGAAAAAATAAAAGACAAAGATGCGTTTGGCAAAACAGGAACAGTTGGTTTAATTAAACGTTGCGGCCGAGAAACAGTCACAGAAACTGGTCTGAGGACTATCTCAAAATACATTTGTTCTGAGTCCCATTACATACAGTCTTTGTAGCACCATAAAACAATTTAGATCTTAGTTTAGAAAAAGGAATGTGGGCCTAGTCATGGAGCTGTAAATCAGGCCACCTGATAGCGAATGCAGGTGGGTCTTGACTTTGCGTGGACACAATGAGGGCCATTGGGTGAAGTGTCCAGATGTCGGGCATGAGGAGCTTGTGATCACTGCGGGTACTGTGTATGCTGTGTTCTGATTGGCTGAGTGTTTCTAACTACATGTTGCATCTAACTTTATGGTGTTATGGGTACGCACGCACTCCTCCAGCCATATGTGCGTTATTGAGGCCAATCTCCTGGACCATTTTAGTGTTGCTGCCTATCTGTGGGACTAATCTGGGGTTTTCCTGTTCGCACGTTTGTCCAGCTGGTTACGTGCCACTCCACCTGTTTAATCTGTTAATCAGTAGCCTCGGGCCTAGGACGCAGGGCCAGCCTGACCATGTATTTCTTACTCCGGGTTAACAGAGAAGTCGTCTCGAGAGATTTTGACAACAGTGATTCGATCTCGTTTTCGAACATACACGTATCGTTGCGTATATCGACATCAGTATTAACAAAGGCAAAATAAAGCATACTTTATCCCATAAAGTTTAAATCTGATCGTAAAATTGTAGGCCTTTTTGATATAGATGCATGATATTCTTTATCTTCTTCTTCCCCTATAGAACAAGATCGCTGGAGAAAATATCACTGAGAATGGATACCGTACGATAGTGTATTCCCCTCTGACTCCCAACCATGCAACTGCATACACCATCCAAAGAGACGATTTTGGCATGAGAGCATAACAGAATGTTCTAGAGCTTTTTTAAGGAAAAAAAGCAACACAGGAATGTCGTTCTGTGACCAGTGCCTTATGTGTCAAAAACATTAATGACATGATTATGGCGGGCCATCATATATTTGTTATTTAATATATATATATATTAGTTTGTCCTCTTTTTAATTTTAAATTGAGGGGATAATTTTGATTTATTTATATTTTGTGGACCACCGCCTGATAAAAATTGTATCTCATTTAACAAATAACTGTAGGAACAAAAATAGTTCCAAGACTGTGATTCTATGCAATCGAAGTGGAGCTGCATTAGGCTGGGTATAGCACAGATAGGGAGGTTTTGCCAACAGAAGGCAGATGCTTACCTTCGAACATTGGAACAAACACCCTGGC
The DNA here is from genome assembly GCA_963921515.1 of Calotriton arnoldi. NCBI lineage: Eukaryota > Metazoa > Chordata > Amphibia > Caudata > Salamandridae > Calotriton > Calotriton arnoldi. The sequence goes on from CAWUFW010000040.1 coordinate 5,243,390, forward strand.
TGGGTCATGATTTGTCACTTGTGCAGCTCAAGAATTGCAAAGCAATCAACGCTCTGGACAGCGTGTTTTTTTAAACCATATCTCTGAGACAATAGTATCCAACAATATATCTGAATTAAACCAATAAAGTTAACTAAGCCATAGCACTTCATAAAATTACGACAAGATTACAATTTTGAAGTGGAAGTATTGGCACCATAGTTTTGGAAGCAAGAGTAAAAATCTGTTGTAGGAGAGTTCATTTAAAAATGCCGTTCTCTTAGTTGAACACCACAAAGTATTTTCAGCTGGTGATTAAAGCACTTTTGTGATAAAGCGAAGCTCGCCATTATAGCACCATATTGCAGAAATGAGTGAGCTCACCTGCCGAACATTGTCCCAGTTTGTGTTTTGAATAATTTAATTATATTTTCAATTTCTTCGTTGAGGCTACTAGACTGAAAAGGAGCAGTAACAGAAGCAGGGAAGCCTAAAACAAACAAGTTCAGCAACTAAGACGTGAAACAACCAATGGCATAGTTAAGGTTTTGGTGTCTTATACAATAATAATGTCGTAATGGAAAGTTTCAGTTCTATTAAGGACACAGAGGTGAGGATTACACTGTACTTCCTATGCTTTATTAAAAAGCAGCCATATAAAGAACCATAACAAAAGACTTAATTTCCCAGAAGCCTTTGGGAAAAAGTCAATTGTTTAACATGAAGGTAACATTCAGTCAACTATCAGGGACTCCGTAATAGTCCATCAGATCTGTTGCTGCCTCCTCTTTCTTCCTGCTACCAAGATCAAGTAATGTAGCCTTCATTCCTGCTTGGATCCGTCAGACCCTGGAGAAATAGTGAACAAACGCCAGTAAACCTCCACACTGGACAAGCGAGATACAAAGGTTTAAAGAAACAGTATACAATACATTTATCCAGAAGATCTTCTAAATTTCACAGTCAGGAATACACCATAGTACCCACCTGTTCTCAAAAATCCTCTGCATGGGAGGGATTATGTATCGTAACAAAGGGTGGGCCAATCTTCACCTCCGTGTCTTAATAGAATTGAAACTTTCCACTACAATAGCTAGGAAATTTTTCATTCTGTGTCCGGTCTGGAGGCGTGAATTACGCTGGTTTAAAGCTTCTCCACCACCAGCGATGTAATGCTAGCGACTGGTTTAAAGTAGAACTTCTTGAAGGTAAGTCAGAAGACCAGTCCACTGTATTAAGGATATCCTCCAGGGGAGCCCCAAGGGCAAAAGCTTTTGAGGTCATGGCTTCTCTAGCAGAAGGAGCGGAAAAAAAACAGAGGTATCAATGCCAGCCTCGTGCATGGGCACATTGGACCCATCTCGCAATAGTAGGCAATCAAGAGTTGTCTTTCTCCATGCGGACGGATATCTGCCGTCATTGCCTCATAACTCTTAATACATTGTAAAAAACACAGTTTAGGGGAGTCTGGAAAGGAAGGGTATGAAACCACTCGCGAAATTCATTTCGTACAACAAGAGACATCAAAGGTAACCCCACCTGGGGTAAATACTCTACCTGTTATGTCCAGTGCTCTGACGTCGAAGACCCTTTGGCATGAAATTAGACATAACAAGGTGACCAGTTTGGCTGAGAGTTCCTTCCTTGAAAGGTACTTATTGGACTGCCAAGACAAGAAAAGCTTAAGGACTTTATTGACGTTCCATAGGGTTGAGTATCTGGAGGGAGGGATAACCGAATGCCTCTAAGGACCTTCCTCACCAAAGGGTATTCCCCGCTAGACGATCTCCAATTGCGATATGACCCACCAATATCACTGACCTGAAAGTATTGATAGACCGATAAGCTATGCCCTCAGTGGCCACGGAGGCTAAGAAGTTCAAGATATGGACAACTTCCGCCCCCACTGGATCCAAGTGTCATAGGTGACACCAGCCCAACCATCGAGACCATGCTGACCTAAACCGCTTGATAGTACTGTCAGTCCATGCCTTAGAGAGGAGTGACGCAGCGTGGCTCAAAAGTCCTGGGACTTTCCAGCACTCCCTGTAAACTTCCATGCCATGTGAAGGAGGGACCCTTCCAGCACCAGCTAGTGACGATTCCCTGCTGGGCCCCGAAGGAGATCTGGAAAGAGGGGTAGAAGGATTGCAAAATCCCAAGAAAATTCCAGTAGAACCAGATACCAGACTTGCGATTTCTGGGGTCTCCAGCACCATCTCCGGCTTCTGCCATCGCACCTGGGCCGAGAGGCACATTTATCATCGCGAATGGGGGAAAGGCACATCCCTGTTCCATGCACCAGTCTTGGTGAAAAGCATCTGTGGTTACCGCTTCGGGATCCGGGCACTAACTGAAGTATCTGGGAACATGATGATCCAGGTGCGATGCAAAGAGATCTGCTGAAAAAGGACCCCAACGGACCTGAAGGGCTTCAAACACCGACGGGTTCGATTGTCAGAGGCTCGTGCCTTTCAGTTGACGTGAATGCCAATATCCCACTTGGTTGGATTTCCCTGGGAGATGTTCTGCCTTCATGGAGACCTGGCTCGCAAGGCAGTATTCCCAGAAATCCAGGCCAGATCTGACAGAGCCTTGGTTTGAGTGCCCCCCCCCCTAGATGGTTTATGTAGCGTGCTGCTTCTACGTTGTCCATCTTGAGTAGGACGCAACACTTCGCTTGATCCTTGGTATAACACCAGACCGCGAAGGATCCCACCAGAATTTCGAGACAGTTGAAGTGCAGGGACCTTTCGTAAGAGGACTAACGACCTCTGGTGGAGAATTCTCCACATCACACACCCCAGCCCATTCCGCAGGCGCCAGACTCTATGGAGGGTGCTGAAAATTGTCCGGCCATTCCATGCCTCCATGTGGGTTAGCAACCACTGTATCTCTTACCTGGTTTCATTCGTTAGCGGGACCATAAGAGAATACGTGAGTCGTTGCAGGGCTCGATAGTGGAGAAGCCCTGGCAAGATGGCTTGTATGGAGGATGGCAGCAGGCCCACCACCCTTGCTATATGCAATAATGAGGTGGTTGGCCTGCTGCTATCAGATGAAGTTTGTGTCTGATCTTGTTCATCTTCCTGGATGGAAGGCTGAGAGTGGTTCGAACTGAGTCTACCTGGAACCCCACGAATACCAGAGACTGAGTGGACGTAAGGATCGATTTTTGTTGGTTGATAATGAAGCCATGCAATTCCAATTTTGGAGACCACCATCTGAAGTGACCTTGAGAGGAATCATGGGTACTGGTCTATGAGGAGAATATCTAGGTAGACCATAAGGGGAATGCACCGGGCTGTGAGGAATTCTACCACAGGGCGCATCACCTTAGTAAAACACCACAGGCGGATGACAGGCTGAACGGAAGAGTGGTGAAGAAAACTAAAGCCTTTCCTGCCCAATGCAGATCTCAAGATGGCGGTTCAGGCTCTTGTGATCTCCAAACTTGACTATGGGAATGCTACCCTTGTTGGCCTACCGAAAATAAAACTAGCACCGTTGAGGGCTACCCTCCATGCTGCTGCACGGCTCATCACAGGCGTAAAGAAAAATGACCACATCACCCCAGCCCTCCACTCTCTGAACTGGCTACCCTATGAATCTAGAATCTACCTAAAAATAGCATGCATGACATACAAAGCCATCCACCACAACACTCCTCGCTACCTGGCTCAGAAACTGGTGCTATCCGGAAGGAATAGAGCTTCTCGTAGTACATGCTCCCTACTGCTGAAACCCCCAAAATTTCACAAAAAGAAAACCTATAAGAGATCTTTCTCTGGAATTGCCCCAAGAATTTGGAACTCTCTTACCCCAGAGATCAGGACCATCCCTTCATTCGTTCTTTTCAAAAACAAAGTAAAAATGAGACTGCTGAATAATGTCCTTCCTATCTGAGGCGACTATCCATGCAAATTTGATTTCTTTGCTGGTGTTTTCACTATGTCTCTTTGTATTATCTTTTCATGCTGTATTGTCTATATTTTGCTCCTTGTATATTTAATGCTATTTATTAGGTTGTACAGCGCTCTGACACCAACATTTTGGTCATGTTCGCACTTTATAAAACTTTATAAATAAAAAAATAAATAAAAATAAAATAAATGTCTGTCCCTTCCACTGGAACTGGAGGAAGCGACGGTGATGCGGAAAAACGGCACTATCAAATAGGCGTCCTTGAGGTTGAGGCGCACCATCCAATCATTGATTTCAAGGAGATCTCTCAGGAGGTGAATGCCCTTCATTTTGAAGTTGTGGTAAACCAGCCACTCGTTGAATTCTTTCAAGTTGATTACTGGGCTTTGTCCGCCATCCCTCTTGTCCACCACAAAGAGGTTGCTGATGAATCCCGCAGGGTGAGGGGACATTGGAACGCTTGCGCTCTTGCAGAGCAAGTCCTCCACTTCCGCATCCCCCAGAGTGGCAGTGTTGAGCGATAAACCCAGCGGGATAGGAGGCCTTCGGTGGAAAGGTGAACTCAATATAGAAACCTTGTACGGTTTGCAGTGCCCAAGCATCTGAGGTAATCATTGCCCAGTTGTGAAGAAACCCCTGGAGCCTGCCCCCAGACGTTGGTACAGGAACAATCACTTTGATGGGTGCCTTTATTGCCTCTGCAGAACCCCGGTGTCTGGAGTAGCTTCTGGTGGGGTAGAAGTTGGCAAACTTCGATGCACCTTGGTTTTGGCCTCATTTACTTTAGTAGCCTCTGCTGGGGGCTGAAGGGTGTGAGCGGCCGGCCCAGTGCCCACCCGCCTTGGCCAGCCTCAGTGAAAACCCAGGGCGTGAAGATGCGTTTAATGGACGCTTGAGCTTTGTCAAGCGAGTTAAATGTGGCCAAGAACTTGCCTAGTTCTCGGATGAGAGGGTCCCCTAACAAACCTCCCTGGGCAATGGGGCCAGTTTCTTACGTAGCAAGGTCCTCTAATTTGGGGTACATTTTTATAAGAGAGCGGCGTCTTTCTGTGGAGATGGTGCAGTTTGCATTCCCTAACAGAATAATGTCCCGTTGGGCCAACATTGACAGTGTGTTTGGCGAAATCAGGGTCCCAGATGTTTTTGCGCCCTCCGCCATGTCCAGGATGAGAGTAAGAGGGCTGGACACATCTAATAGCTTATTCTGGCAAGCCTGCCAGGACCTATTGATACCCTTCTTGGGGTCTCGCATTTATTTCCCCAGAAAGATGCCCCCATGCGTTCGTCTACGTCTGGGGTTAGTGTCGCTTGTCGCTAAGGGAGGGGTGAGGGCATTCTGCCCGAAGGCAGTTATGGGCCTCTTTATCCAATGGTTTGCGTAAACAGCTCGTGACATAAGATTCCACCTTATGTGCGGGGACCCACTCCAAGGAGCGCAGGTGCAGAAGTTGTTCTGGGTCTAACATGTTTGAGGACCCTTGGGGGGCATCACCTGTGGTAGCATCATCCCTTGGTTGATGGGGAGAGGGGCACCAGGAACATGATCCCATGTCAGGTTCCTGGTCTGAGCCCGAGGGAGATTTGTGATCAGGCGTAGGCGGGGCAGGTAAGGCAGGTTTTTCAGCCCTGGGAGCGTGGAGCCCTGAAGGCCTGGGCATAATGGGAGTCCTATCCAAGGGTTGTGGCCGGTCCGAAAAGACCCTTTTTAGCCTATCAAGAGCGTCCATATCAACGCCTGGGGTATGTTCCCTCTTGCGTTTAGGAAGCGGCGCAGGTTGGGCAGGCGTTCCCAGAGGTAATGGGAGCATGAGCCCCAGTGAATCTTCCCTCCCATAGAGGGGTTTAAAGCATCATTCTGTATGTTGTAAACATTTCTGCTCCAGGGGAGCCACCACCTGCTTAACCGCGTTCAAGATAGAGGCATCCATGACCTCACAGAAGCACTCATTGATAAGTAGATGGGTAAAGCAATCCTCTTCTGTATATGTTTCTTCAACATCACTCATGCTTAGAGGTCTTATTGGGGTCCGCCCAACGTATGATTTGTAATGCTCTGGTGTTACCAGGCTGTGTTAGATGGAATAACAATAGGTGGGGGTTTCCCGACTAAGGTATAGGTAGCCCAGAGGGCCGATAACGGGCAAAGCCTGCAGGCCACCCTTAGGACCCATGTGATTATGTAGAGCGCTATGCCTGGGTCGGTGCCCTCGTGCACTGAGCACTAGCAGATGGTCAAATTCAGCGTGAAGTGCTCACAAATTAAATACAGACCCAAACGGGGCAACAAGGCTTCAATCAAAGGGGCGGAAGCAACACTCACAACACCCAGCTGGCCGCGCTGACACTGTCTTAGTGAGCAGCGTGCGCCTGCAACGGGAGAGCGAGGCGTGTGAAGCATGTTCAACATGCAGTGCCCTCTGGAGGTCGGAGGACCTTACTGCAAGCCCCCAGGCGATGAAGCGCCAATTCACACTAAGGAGGAGCGACGAGCTTTCCATGGCTGAAAGATAAGAGCATAAATGCAGCACAGTAATTATGAAAACAAACACGTCAAGTAAAACAGTAAAGGAATGGCCAGGGGGCTGGAGGCAATTATCTCAGCGGCTGGAGCAGCGAAGAAAGAGGAGGCAGCAACAGAGTTGAAGGACTATTAAGGAGTCCCTGATAGTTGATTGAATGTTAACTTCATGTTGAACTATTGACTTTTTCCCAAGGGCTTCTGGGAAATTAAGTCTTTTGTTATGGTTCTTTATATGACTGCTGTTTAATAAAGCGTAGAAGGTACAGCATAATCCTGACATCCGGTCATCCATAGAATCTCTTTTTCCTAACATTCTAAAGCAAAAGCTGGAAATGACAAGAGTGTGAAACAGAGGACATATGCAGAGAGAAAGTAAGATGAGGGCGACAAAGAGGACTCAGACGTGTCCAGTAGCAGGAAGATGAGAAGACCTGAAGTAGATAGGAGAGACATTTTGAGAAGTTGGGAAGAAAGGAATCTTATCCATACATGAGTTAAGGACCGGTGTAAAGAGTGAGAAGACACCCACGGGGTAATAACAGGAAAACAGAATAGTATTCTGAAGCAGTGGGCTGAAGGACAACAAGAAAAGAATATTTGTGAGTCGCCTGATATGGCTGATTAAAAGAAGAAATAGCAGAGGGACAGAAGTGTAATTAGAAAAAAAGAAGAGAGCTTTGTAGGACTCTTTACCAAAGAGGATAGGATGTAGAAGAATAATTAACGCAGGTGAAAGTGTAGGACTGCTTAGATAAATAAGAAAAATCCTTGAGAGCACAAGGTCAGAAAAGAAAAGCAAAGAAAATACCTTGTGTGTGTGTTGAGCCTCGACATTACCCAAGGAAAGTACAGAAGCATTGATCCTGAAATTCAAACATGATTCTCCCTCTAGTCCATGTAGTGTGCGGATGTCCCTGGCTAGGTTGGCTATTGTCGTCCGCTGTCCCTGGCTTCAGTGCTGCAGAAAGGATGGCTCATGTTGACGAGTTAACTGACGATACCATGTGGCTCCTTCAACGATACATCTGCATGTAACAACCATCTTGTTTTAAGGCTCCAAGGCTACAGCTGTATGACTCAGCCAGCATTCTAGTGGCATTTGCATGTCAAAGAAGGCTTTCAGCATACGGTGGAGGAGTGCCTTTTACATTTGACAGCCTGCACTCAGGTAAGTGGCTGTTCTGTGGTGGTTGATTTTGCTGTATTTTCACCTGCCTTACATTGGTTCTGTAATGGTGAAGCTCTCTGCCAAGCGCAGACAAGAGTCCTATCTTGTTGGTGAAACTTATTCTACTTTCAGTACCTTGAGGTCAGCAGGGTTATTAGAAGCTCACATCAGAGCTCTAAAGACTGAGCTTTCCTGATTTATTACCCAAGGTAACAACATTTATTGGGATCCCCTGCCTATTCTCCTTCATGCTGGACATCTCCAGAATATGATGAGTCGTCAGATATCTAAGTGACTCCTGATCCTAGGGAACGATTAGTGGGCAAGGAGTAGTTGTCTCTTTACTAGTGTATGCTAAAGATAATCTGTGCCTTTCTGTTGATCCTGTGGCAGGTCCCAGCAAAAGTGTCGGTGTTTTCTTTTTTATTTCAGTATTTTGTAGGCCCCTAAGACAGTGCCTGTAATTTCTATGGTAAAGGAAGCAATTTTTCAGCATTGGAAATACGTGAACAAAACCATCACCACTTGTTTCTTTACCAAGATGTATCCAGTAGACAATTTGCATTTTGCACAGTCAGTTGTTGGTATATCTAATGAGCTTTATCACACAAGACACTCCAGAGTGGTCTTAGAGGATGCTTCCCTCTTGGATCCTGTGGATGAGAAGGTGGATGGGTCAAAGCCTATGGTGGGCTCAATCTAACTTTGAAAGCTTGAACATACTCATCTAATGCGTCTCAAAGATTTGCAGGTGACATTCTGGGTATATTTACAAGAATTGCCGCTAAGCAAAGTTAGCATTGCTTAGCAGCAATATTCTTACTGCAGTATATCGCCGAAAACTATCACCATGGTAGCGATGTATTTACAATACGTCACTAAATGGCGATAGGATCTGCTCGCAATGGCCATTGTTGCCGCAAACACTAATGTCACGGCGAGAAAAATCTTGCTGATAAGGTGAAAAAAGTGATGGCCGGCCCATTAGCGGCCAGAAAACTCACGTTAGCGCCACGTCACGTTTTTCACGTTTCTCGGGAAAAATAAACCACAAAAAGCCCGGAAAACACACAATAAAAAACTGGAAGCAAAATGGAGCAGGCTGGACCCAGTTCACCAGGAGATAACAACCCCCCTAACTCCCCCTAACAACCAGGATGACCATCCCGACTCCCAGGGGAAGAGGAAGAGGAAAATAAGATTGTCAGGAGGACAATTAGATCCTCATTGCGGAGGTGACGGAGAATCAACACCAGCTCTTTGTCAGTTCCAGGGTGTCATTGGTGACCAAAAATGCCATTTGGCGGTCCATTGTGACCAAGGTGAACTCAGTAGCAGACGTCAAGAGGACAGTGACCAACTGCAAGAAGCGCTGGCATGATGCCAAGCGCAAGACTAAGCAGAAACTGACCAACAATTGGCAGGCAGCACTGCAGAATGGAGGTGGGAGTCCAGCGCCACAGGAGGAGCTAGATGCCTTGGAGGAACAGGTGTCCACAGTCATCTGTGAGGAATCGGTGGTTGGAGTCGAGGGACAGGATAGTGCTGAATATGACCGGCTACATCAGCAACAGGGTAAGTAACAACCAGAGACATGGGGTTGGGGAGTAATGTTGCTTCTGTCCATCTAAATATGTCTCTGTGCCTAAACACACTGTGTGCAGACCAATTTCCAGATACATAGGTACTTGGGGGTATATTCACATGCCACTTGAGCTGTTGAATACATATAAAGATACATAAATGTGGTGTAAGTAATTTGTAATCCAGCACATATAAATATGTGAATATATAGACAATTGACCACTCATGTGTCTCTCAACTCTGGGCTACATCAACAAGCAAAGAGGCATATTGACTAGAGAAGTGGTGGAGCGTTGCATTAGCCTCCTTGGCTCAACACCACACTCTGCCAATTCTGAAACACAGGGCTGCACCATATTGACAACAATATGATGCAGCCGTGTTTTTCCTGCACTGGTGCAAAGGTTAGCAGCCTACCGCCAATGCAGGCACTCTTGCACCTCAGTGCAAGGGTGTCTCCTTTGAGGGGAGATTGTTTATGTGCAGGAAGGTCTCCCTTCCTGCACATAAACAGTCATTGTGTTTTTGCTGTTTCTATGTGTGCTGCACAATGCAGCACACATGGAAACAGCAGAAACAAGGAGAAATAACACATTTCCCCCTCATTTCGCATGTTCAAGACCAGGTTTTACCTGGTCTTAATTTTAGCGCTTCCGTCTATTTACCCTGCTCTCGTAAATAGGGGGCAGCATCAAAATCAATGGGTGTTGCGGTGGAAAACCCACCGCAACACTCATTGCCCTCCCCTTCACGCTAAGTACAGCGTGAAAGGGTGCCTTATTTACAAGACAGCGTTAAGCTACAGAAAGTGGCTTAACGCGGCCTTGTAAATAAGTTGAAGACTATATCGCCACAGGAACGTCACTAAAAGAGACGCTCCTGTGGCGATAGGGGCTTTCAAATATGCCCCCATGTTTTCCCTGGCCTCAATTTTGGCGTTGACTCCCATTAACGCTGCCCTTGTAAATAGGAGGCATTGTACAAAAAAACGGTCATTTAGGTGGGACGCTCGCTGCAAAACCCATTGCCATCCCCTTCCACGCTAAGTACAGCATGAAAGTGTGACTCATATAAAAGGCAGTGTTAAGCTACGTTCAGTGGATTTACGTTGCATTGTAAAAAAGGCAAAGCACATATTGCCACAGGAAAGTCAATCAAAGTGATGTACCTGTGGTTTTAGGGGACTGTAAATATTCACCAAAGTCACTGAGCGTTGAGTCAGCCCACTTGGCTCAACACAGCCCTCTGCCACTTTTGAAACGCAGCACTGCACTACATTTACAACAATATGGCTCAGTCCCGTGCCACAACATGCATTGGTGATCAATGTAGTTGACTTGTGCAAAAACAGGCACTCATGCACAATGGTGAAAGAGTGCATTGGGGTTAGCCAGCTACATTAAATGCAAGTGCATGCTGAAATTCCATGCCTCAACATAATGTAGTAAATAAGTCTGAACCCCGCTCCACAGAAGTAGCTGAGCGCTGTGTCAATCCAAGAAGACTAACGCTGCATTACATTACAGGTTTGTGCATATGACCACAGGTACATAATGAAAGTGTGCCTCCTCTACAAGGTATTTCCAATCAACATCAAGTGGGTCAACACTGCTGTATAAATATTGTGCTAAAGAAACAATTGATGGACGGAATGCTGGACAATGCAAACATTCACCCCCAGTCACAAGGATCTGGGTTAAATCCATCATTCTTTTGCTCACCACACCACCCCAGTTTGGACCCAGCCATATGCAAATCAGTCTTGACCCTGTTCCTTGTGGGAACAGTCCAGCCCGAACTGCCAAGCCAGGTCCTCCCTGGACCGGAAACAAGCATCCTAGGACCGGTTTCAGGGCATCACCCTTCTTCAGCCAGGCTAGCTTGAATCCAGTGGTGCAGTGAGCACGGGACCCACGTCTGGGCATACCCTTCCCACTTAGGGCGACAAATGCAAAAGAAACAATTGATGGACGGAATGCTGGACAATGCAAACATTCACCCCCAGTCACAAGGATCTGGGTTAAATCCATCATTCTTTTGCTCACCACACCACCCCAGTTTGGACCCAGCCATATGCAAATCAGTCTTGACCCTGTTCCTTGTGGGAACAGTCCAGCCCGAACTGCCAAGCCAGGTCCTCCCTGGACCGGAAACAAGCATCCTAGGACCGGTTTCAGGGCATCACCCTTCTTCAGCCAGGCTAACTTGAATCCAGTGGTGTAGTGAGCACGGGACCCACGTCTGGGCATACCCTTCCCACTTAGGGCGACAAATGCAAAAGAAACAATTGATGGACGGAATGCTGGACAATGCAAACATTCACCCCCAGTCACAAGGATCTGGGTTAAATCCATCATTCTTTTGCTCACCACACCACCCCAGTTTGGACCCAGCCATATGCAAATCAGTCTTGACCCTGTTCCTTGTGGGAACAGTCCAGCCCGAACTGCCAAGCCAGGTCCTCCCTGGACCGGAAACAAGCATCCTAGGACCGGTTTCAGGGCATCACCCTTCTTCAGCCAGGCTAGCTTGAATCCAGTGGTGTAGTGAGCACGGGACCCACGTCTGGGCATACCCTTCCCACTTAAGGCGACAAATGCAAAAGAAACAATTGATGGACGGAATGCTGGACAATGCAAACATTCACCCCCAGTCACAAAGATCTGGGTTAAATCCATCATTCTTTTGCTCACCACACCACCCCAGTTTGGACCCAGCCATATGCAAATCAGTCTTGACCCTGTTCCTTGTGGGAACAGTCCAGCCCGAACTGCCAAGCCAGGTCCTCCCTGGACCGGAAACAAGCATCCTAGGACCGGTTTCAGGGCATCACCCTTCTTCAGCCAGGCTAGCTTGAATCCAGTGGTGTAGTGAGCACGGGACCCACGTCTGGGCATACCCTTCCCACTTAGGGCGACAAATGCAAAAGAAACAATTGATGGACGGAATGCTGGACAATGCAAACATTCACCCCCAGTCACAAGGATCTGGGTTAAATCCATCATTCTTTTGCTCACCACACCACCCCAGTTTGGACCCAGCCATATGCAAATCAGTCTTGACCCTGTTCCTTGTGGGAACAGTCCAGCCCGAACTGCCAAGCCAGGTCCTCCCTGGACCGGAAACAAGCATCCTAGGACCGGTTTCAGGGCATCACCCTTCTTCAGCCAGGCTAGCTTGAATCCAGTGGTGTAGTGAGCACGGGACCCACGTCTGGGCATACCCTTCCCACTTAGGGCGACAAATGCAAAAGAAACAATTGATGGACGGAATGCTGGACAATGCAAACATTCACCCCCAGTCACAAGGATCTGGGTTAAATCCATCATTCTTTTGCTCACCACACCACCCCAGTTTGGACCCAGCCATATGCAAATCAGTCTTGACCCTGTTCCTTGTGGGAACAGTCCAGCCCGAACTGCCAAGCCAGGTCCTCCCTGGACCGGAAACAAGCATCCTAGGACCGGTTTCAGGGCATCACCATTCTTCAGCCAGGCTAGCTTGAATCCAGTGGTGTAGTGAGCACGGGACCCACGTCTGGGCATACCCTTCCCACTTAGGGCGACAAATGCAAAAGAAACAATTGATGGACGGAATGCTGGACAATGCAAACATTCACCCCCAGTCACAAGGATCTGGGTTAAATCCATCATTCTTTTGCTCACCACACCACCCCAGTTTGGACCCAGCCATATGCAAATCAGTCTTGACCCTGTTCCTTGTGGGAACAGTCCAGCCCGAACTGCCAAGCCAGGTCCTCCCTGGACCGGAAACAAGCATCCTAGGACCGGTTTCAGGGCATCACCCTTCTTCAGCCAGGCTAGCTTGAATCCAGTGGTGTAGTGAGCACGGGACCCACGTCTGGGCATACCCTTCCCACTTAGGGCGACAAATGCAAAAGAAACAATTGATGGACGGAATGCTGGACAATGCAAACATTCACCCCCAGTCACAAGGATCTGGGTTAAATCCATCATTCTTTTGCTCACCACACCACCCCAGTTTGGACCCAGCCATATGCAAATCAGTCTTGACCCTATTCCTTGTGGGAACAGTCCAGCCCGAACTGCCAAGCCAGGTCCTCCCTGGACCGGAAACAAGCATCCTAGGACCGGTTTCAGGGCATCACCCTTCTTCAGCCAGGCTAGCTTGAATCCAGTGGTGTAGTGAGCACGGGACCCACGTCTGGGCATACCCTTCCCACTTAGGGCGACAAATGCAAAAGAAACAATTGATGGACGGAATGCTGGACAATGCAAACATTCACCCCCAGTCACAAGGATCTGGGTTAAATCCATCATTCTTTTGCTCACCACACCACCCCAGTTTGGACCCAGCCATATGCAAATCAGTCTTGACCCTGTTCCTTGTGGGAACAGTCCAGCCCGAACTGCCAAGCCAGGTCCTCCCTGGACCGGAAACAAGCATCCTAGGACCGGTTTCAGGGCATCACCCTTCTTCAGCCAGGCTAGCTTGAATCCAGTGGTGTAGTGAGCACGGGACCCACGTCTGGGCATACCCTTCCCACTTAGGGCGACAAATGCAAAAGAAACAATTGATGGACGGAATGCTGGACAATGCAAACATTCACCCCCAGTCACAAGGATCTGGGTTAAATCCATCATTCTTTTGCTCACCACACCACCCCAGTTTGGACCCAGCCATATGCAAATCAGTCTTGACCCTGTTCCTTGTGGGAACAGTCCAGCCCGAACTGCCAAGCCAGGTCCTCCCTGGACCGGAAACAAGCATCCTAGGACCGGTTTCAGGGCATCACCCTTCTTCAGCCAGGCTAGCTTGAATCCAGTGGTGTAGTGAGCACGGGACCCACGTCTGGGCATACCCTTCCCACTTAGGGCGACAAATGCAAAAGAAACAATTGATGGACGGAATGCTGGACAATGCAAACATTCACCCCCAGTCACAAAGATCTGGGTTAAATCCATCATTCTTTTGCTCACCACACCACCCCAGTTTGGACCCAGCCATATGCAAATCAGTCTTGACCCTGTTCCTTGTGGGAACAGTCCAGCCCGAACTGCCAAGCCAGGTCCTCCCTGGACCGGAAACAAGCATCCTAGGACCGGTTTCAGGGCATCACCCTTCTTCAGCCAGGCTAGCTTGAATCCAGTGGTGTAGTGAGCACGGGACCCACGTCTGGGCATACCCTTCCCACTTAGGGCGACAAATGCAAAAGAAACAATTGATGGACGGAATGCTGGACAATGCAAACATTCACCCCCAGTCACAAGGATCTGGGTTAAATCCATCATTCTTTTTCTCACCACACCACCCCAGTTTGGACCCAGCCATATGCAAATCAGTCTTGACCCTGTTCCTTGTGGGAACAGTCCAGCCCGAACTGCCAAGCCAGGTCCTCCCTGGACCGGAAACAAGCATCCTAGGACCGGTTTCAGGGCATCACCCTTCTTCAGCCAGGCTAGCTTGAATCCAGTGGTGTAGTGAGCACGGGACCCACGTCTGGGCATACCCTTCCCACTTAGGGCGACAAATGCAAAAGAAACAATTGATGGACGGAATGCTGGACAATGCAAACATTCACCCCCAGTCACAAGGATCTGGGTTAAATCCATCATTCTTTTGCTCACCACACCACCCCAGTTTGGACCCAGCCATATGCAAATCAGTCTTGACCCTGTTCCTTGTGGGAACAGTCCAGCCCGAACTGCCAAGCCAGGTCCTCCCTGGACCGGAAACAAGCATCCTAGGACCGGTTTCAGGGCATCACCCTTCTTCAGCCAGGCTAGCTTGAATCCAGTGGTGTAGTGAGCACGGGACCCACGTCTGGGCATACCCTTCCCACTTAGGGCGACAAATGCAAAAGAAACAATTGATGGACGGAATGCTGGACAATGCAAACATTCACCCCCAGTCACAAGGATCTGGGTTAAATCCATCATTCTTTTGCTCACCACACCACCCCAGTTTGGACCCAGCCATATGCAAATCAGTCTTGACCCTGTTCCTTGTGGGAACAGTCCAGCCCGAACTGCCAAGCCAGGTCCTCCCTGGACCGGAAACAAGCATCCTAGGACCGGTTTCAGTGCATCACCCTTCTTCAGCCAGGCTAGCTTGAATCCAGTGGTGTAGTGAGCACGGGACCCACGTCTGGACATACCCTTCCCACTTAGGGCGACAAATGCAAAAGAAACAATTGATGGACGGAATGCTGGACAATGCAAACATTTACCCCCAGTCACAAGGATCTGGGTTAAATCCATCATTCTTTTGCTCACCACACCACCCCAGTTTGGACCCAGCCATATGCAAATCAGTCTTGACCCTGTTCCTTGTGGGAACAGTCCAGCCCGAACTGCCAAGCCAGGTCCTCCCTGGACCGGAAACAAGCATCCTAGGACCGGTTTCAGGGCATCACCCTTCTTCAGCCAGGCTAGCTTGAATCCAGTGGTGTAGTGAGCACGGGACCCACGTCTGGGCATACCCTTCCCACTTAGGGCGACAAATGCAAAAGAAACAATTGATGGACGGAATGCTGGACAATGCAAACATTCACCCCCAGTCACAAGGATCTGGGTTAAATCCATCATTCTTTTGCTCACCACACCACCCCAGTTTGGACCCAGCCATATGCAAATCAGTCTTGACCCTGTTCCTTGTGGGAACAGTCCAGCCCGAACTGCCAAGCCAGGTCCTCCCTGGACCGGAAACAAGCATCCTAGGACCGGTTTCAGGGCATCACCCTTCTTCAGCCAGGCTAGCTTGAATCCAGTGGTGTAGTGAGCAGTCCTGGCAGTTCGGTCTGGACTGTTCCCATGGGGCACAGGGTCAAGACTGATTTGCATATGGCTGGGTCTAAACTGGGGTGGCGTAGTGGGCAAAAGAACGATGGATTTAACCCAGATCTTTTGACTGGGGGAGGATGTTTGCATTGTCAGCATTCCGTCCATCATTTGTTTGCTGTAACACTTTTCACCCTAAGTGGGATGGGTATGCCCAGACGTGGGTCCCTTGCTCACTGTGCCACTGGATTCAAGCTAGCCTGGCTGAAGAAGGGTGACATACCCTGAAACCGGTCCCAGGATGATTGTTTCCGGTCCAGGGAGGACCTGGCCTGGCAGTTCGGGTCTGGACTGTTCCCATGGGGCACAGGGTCAAGACTGATTTGCATATGGCTGGGTCTAAACTGGGGTGGCGTAGTGGGCAAAAGAACGATGGATTTAACCCAGATCTTTTGACTGGGGGAGGATGTTTGCATTGTCAGCATTCCGTCCATCATTTGTTTGCTGTAACACTTTTCACCCTAAGTGGGATGGGTATGCCCAGACGTGGGTCCCTTGCTCACTGTGCCACTGGATTCAAGCTAGCCTGGCTGAAGAAGGGTGACTTACCCTGAAACCGGTCCCAGGATGATTGTTTCCGGTCCAGGGAGGACCTGGCCTGGCAGTTCGGTCTGGACTGTTCCCATGGGGCACAGGGTCAAGACTGATTTGCATATGGCTGGGTCTAAACTGGGGTGGCGTAGTGGGCAAAAGAACAATGGATTTAACCCAGATCTTTTGACTGGGGGAGGATGTTTGCATTGTCAGCATTCCGTCCATCATTTGTTTGCTGTAACACGTATAAATATTGTGAAGCATGCTTGCCCTCAGTAAACAAAAACTTGATGATGTCCCTGTTGCAATAGTGCCTTGGAAATTTTCAACAAGCAATTGTTATGGCGTAACTGCTGCTTTTATGTGTGCAGATGAATGAAGCACACATAACTACATCTAAAACTGGCAGAGAGCCCTTAGTTAACTCACCTATGTTGCTCACATCAAAAGCTGCACTGCTATTGCAAGCTCCTTGTGTCAATGATGTGCACATTCCATATTGACAAAAAATAAACATAATGAAGGGTCAAGGTGCTGTTTACCTTTGAGTAAAATTGATATGCATTTAAAAGTAAAGTGTAAGGCCTCAGCATTGTAGGAATGTGTTCCCTAAAATCACAACATGTCTGTTCTGTTTGCTATGCTCCCAGAACCACACATTCCCTGTCACGTGCATGTTAAGTGAAGTATGACAGTGGACCTCATTCACAGTGTGGCACTAATGCAAGTCATTTTGCTACATGCTGCCTTGACATTATTCATCAAAATGCAATCATCCACATCAAAGTATCGTCTTGTGTTCAGTTAGCAGTATGTCATTGTCATCATGGTCCTGGTTTTGGACATTGAAAACACATTGACATGCATGAAAACTGGCCCTTAGAGAACGTCTGCAGTGAACAAATGCATAGCTATTAATGTCTGTAAACATCCTTCCAGTAACAAAGGCATCCAATTACCCTGAGCAGAACAGCATGTATCATCCATGTGCCCATCCCTGTGAGGTACAAAGAAAGGTCTGCAGTGCAACAATGCACCAATCTCAGAAGCCTGTCTCAAAGTCCATTGTCCTCCTGCTTGCATCATATTACCATTGCCTATGCTCCAAAGTGCAAGGGTGACTGGATAGAGAGAATGCTTGTCAATGAACAAGAAGGTGTTCCTCCCTGCACATCAACATCCATTAATGGGATTGACCTGTGTCAATGTGAGTTGCCCACCTTCAAACACAGAGATACTTCTCAGAGTATGGGAAATCAAGCACGTCTACTTGTCATCTCATCGTGTACATCACTGTATCCCTGATCTCAAGTGCATTATTGTCCTCCTCATGCCACACTACAAAATAGGTGGCATTGCCAACATCAATGGGGGACAGTCTAATCTATACCTCAAAATCTAGTGACTAACACCCATATGCAAATTTGACTGAGTAAGGGTGACTTATCCACAATGCAGTGTAAACACACATGAATCAGATTAATTCTGCATTGTCAATAAGGCGAATCAACCAGCAACACAGGACGTTTTGAACAGAATGATGTAATAGGTGCAACAGGGGCCTAGAAACTGTTGGCATACAGGGAAGCTGTCCAAAACTATGATCAACCTAAATGTTACATTAGTGACGTTGTACAATGATTTACAAAGCTGCGTGTAATAGGTGTAGCATGTTAAAAAAGAGAATGAAAAGTGTCATGCACTCTGATTGTCAGCTGCTTAAATGCTTGACCAAAGTGGACATACACATACAACAGTATCTGCCCTTTACATTGCAGAGTAAGCAACATCACCTCCTGGTCAGCAGCATGTCCCACTCTTCAATGATGAAGATGAAGAAGAGCTCTCAACCATCGACCAGGACACCATCCAAGAGCTGCTCCAATCCATTGGTAGCCCATCTGAAGCAGGGCCATCCAGCAGCGTTGTGGCCTCATCACCTGCAGCGCACAACATACAGCAGGCACCACCTAGCACCACATCTGTCAACCTGGACTCTGAGGATCCACTGTTACATTTTCAATGTAGTGTGGTAGAAGTCCAGCGTGAGATGGCTGGTCAAGTGCGGGTGGGGTTGGAGAGCCTGGCAGCCAAACTGGATGGGATCCGTCGGTGCCTCAGTCCCATTAGGGACAACCTAGAAGCCATCAGAGGCACCCACAGTCCGCTCCATGCCCTCCAGCATTCCATGGGTAACATCGCTGTCCTCACTCGGAGGCAACAACAACTGTCCTGTCCAAGTGGCACCAGCGATGTTGCCAAACAGTTGGAGGAAATGCGCAAGATCATGGAGAACATAGAGTGGAAGCAGGATTCACACTTGGCTGCTATGGCTGCCTACCACTGAGACGTTGCTGGAGTCTTGCAAGCCCTGCAGCTCATCATCACTGCAGTGATGCCTCATCTGTTGGCACAGATGAATGCTGCTGCACCTTCAGCATCCACCTCTTCCCCCCGATGTGTCTCTGCCTCCCAGTTCTGCCGCCAATCTACCATCACCCTCTCGGTAGGCACATGACACATCAGAGGAGGAAGATGTGGATGAAACAACATTCATAAGGAGAAGGCAGCTGTAGCATTTATCTGTGTCAAATGGACAGTTTCTGGTTAGCCTCCTGCTCACCATCATGCCTCGGAACATCATCTGTCACTGTCCTCAGATTTACTCTTCTACCTTCACCATGAACTTTTAATGGACTGCCAATGTGACCATTGATCCCCAATGACACTACAGTCAGCCTCCTGACTGAAGTTTTCTTCTTCCTCAACATGTCTCTGGACAACTTCTCCCCCACGGACTCTGTCTGGCCTTCCACTGGCTATGTACACAATGTGGGGGTTGTCAAAAGAACTGGCCCAGTCTGTCAACTCCTGAAACGCACTTGTAAATAAAAGCATTTAAGTTACAAAGATGCGTGTTGACTGTGACCATTCAAGTTTAGACGAGTCAACAATGCCTAAGCAGTGTAGCCAGCACAAAAAATCAAGAGTGCCTTTTCATAAATTGGGCCTGCTGAGCCTGTGTCCCTGATAGGCAGTGAGATGACAGGACATCTGTGAATTAGCCAATGCCTCAGATCTCCAAGGCAACATTGTTACTGCAATGTAACTTTTCCCTACGTTCAGGATGGGGATAGGAACTCAAGTCAGTGTCAAGCCACATGAAGTGGCTCAACCTTGCCTTGCAAACAAGACAGACTTTGAACCTATACTTATTGTCAATGGTGTGGACAATGGTTGTTGTGATGGGTGTCATGCCTTGACACATGTAAAGACAGATCCCTCAACATATTTCCTAAGATGATGAAGCAAGCTTGCTGTAAGAAGAGGAATGGTGTAGGATTGATAATGTTAAAATATGTTTCTGTGTTAAATCCTTACGCTGTTGTGGTGGAACGCCCATCACAACACCCATTGCCCTATACTTGTATGCAAAGTATAGCGTTATGTTGTCCTTAATGTACGAGACAGTGTTAATACACGTAAAGTGGCTTTACGCTGCCTTGTAAATAAGACAAAGCACATATCCCCAGCACTACTTCATGTAAAGTGAAGCTGGAGTGGGACAGGGGCTAGCAAGATGTCCCTAAGGGGCAGATTTACAAGCCCCTTGCAACACTTTTGCGCCGCCGTTGCGCAAGTTTTGTGATGCTGCAGCAGCGTAAACAATGTGGCCAATTTACAAAGTGACGCTTCTAGTGATATGCGTCACATTGTACCTGTGTCAGGTATAATCTATGCAGGGTGGGCATTCCCACGCAGGAAAGCATTGTAGAAGTGACGCAGTGAAATCTAAATGATTTCACTGCGCCACTTCTAGGATGCCACTGCATCGAAACCTTACGCCTGCTTGAAGCCGGCATAAGGAGTAACGCAGTACAATGAGTATAGGCCTTCCCATGCATTGCAGGAGTTGTGTTGTGCTTGCGACACGACTCCAGCAATGCGTGACCTTTGGACCAACAGATGTGTCAGGATTTCTGACGCATCTGTCAATCCTTGCGCCATGGTGCACTGCATTCTAAATAAGTCGCATCCATGGTGGCGCAAGTGTATCGCAGGAAAACTGACGCATCTCTACAGATGTGTCAGTTTCTTGTAAATCTGCCCCTAAGTACCTAACCACATACCCACATCATGGAACCAATGCTGTGCCAGCGCATTGCCTCCATTGCATCACGTGTCTTTTCTAATCTGCAATTTTGCATTAGATGAAAAATTATTCTTCAGACCATTCTAATGTAATCTAAAACGGAACTTTGCTAGCCTACATATCATGCATGTTTGTCACTCACATTCAAACAGCAGTATGGCAGTAGCCTGTCCCTTGAAGATGTCGTTATTCCATTCGTAGACATTCTACTGAATTGTTTGGGGAACGAATCTGTTGTAACTAACTACCAACTCACCAGTTCATTGAATCACATTAAACATCAGTGACACCACTAACCACTTTGAAATGTATTATTAAGATACACACTAACTAACCTTAATCTTATTCTAATTAACTATCCTAATCTACACTAATCTAACATATGCTTATTGATATGTACACTAAACTAACTACCTTACCTAATACTACACACATAACGACATATAATTAACATCAACCCAACTCCCCCTTAAGGCACCTCCGGAGCCGGGACAAAGAAAACTTAACCTAGACATGAACTAACTAAACATACATCCTAAACAAGTATATATATATATATATATATATATATATATATATATATATATATACATATATATATATATATATATATATATGCATATATATATTTTTTTATTTTATTCATTATTGAACAAGTCAAAAAGACATCAACCCCCAATCCAAAGGAAATTTAACCCAAAACACTATGTAAAAGGCATGAAAATACTAAAACCTATCTACACCTGACACTAATCTATATCTACTCTAAAACTACACTTACCTAATAAACTATAGTACAAACAATTATAAAAACAGGCTTAAGGCAATAGGGGGACTGTACAAGGGGGACGGCTGACATATTTAGTGGTTCAGTAGGAGAGTCCAAGGGCCCCCTTAATGTCCTGGAGGTGTGTCTTTATTTCGTCAATGTCTCGTTCAATATGGGCCACACATACATTTAGGTTTAAAAGCAACCTACGGTCCCTGTGTATGAAGCTGGGATTCAGTCTCTGTTGTGCTGTTCTCAGGGATGATGTGCCTTGTTGAGCAGGTTGTGAGGGTGCACCTGGGTGTCGAGGTGAGGTGGTTGCAGCAGGTTGGGCCGGTGTGGATGTTGTTGGAGCAGCAGAAGGCTGCAGATGTGTGCCACCCCGTTGGACACCTGAAGGGCTTGGCATAGGATCAGTGTGCCTGTGTCGAGTTGATGAGGTAGGCAGGCCACCACATTTCTGTCCACTTTTCTTGCTGGAGTCTGTAATGGACTTCTACCGTCCTGATGCCATCTCTTCCCGGTACCTCCTTACCATAGCATTATAGCCCTTTGCCACACGACGTATATGCATATAATGTTCCTTCCGCAGAAGGAACTGCCTCACCTTATCAGGTGACATGTCTGTAAAAAAAGGAAAACATGACAAGATTTGGGATTCAAGACAAATACAGCTTTCAGCATGTATCTCCCAAACACAAGTGTACAAAAACATGAAGTAAACACTCTTATCAAATGTTAGATACGGACATGTCGACTGATAGTATGGGACATAGCAAGGGCAGAGTGGAGTGACAACAGTGGTAGTTTAGCTGATTTCAATGAGGCTGCAGGCACAGACTGAGTCCAACAGCGGAATGTCCTCAAGGAAAAAGCTTTCCAGGCCCATTGCAGAGCCAGGCCATGACACTTACACAAAGACAGTAGGGTGTACTGTTTGCAATAATGGCAGACAACTAAGTAGCACAGTGGTACTCATATAGAACAGTATGACAAATCAAATTTCATCAATTCAACACCAAGTTGGAGGTGTCTACACAACTACACATCCATGAATCATGATGGATACATCTACTAGAAACATCTGAGTAAACGTAGGTCACAAATCTGATGATTGGAAGGCAACAGGGCAAATGTTCCTTGAAGTCTTGAAGAGCGTTGTTAGCCTGCTAAGCACCACGCTGTGCTATGCCACGATGGAAACACAGGGCTGCAGCATCTCGACATCCTATTTTTGCAGCACTGCACTTCCACTTGTGCCAGTGTAAATCTCTTCATGCTAGTGCCAAGACATGCACCCTTGCACAATGGTGCAACGGTGTCTGAACTGAGCAGGAGATAGTTTATGTGATGGAAGGCTCACCTTCATGCACATGAATAATCAATGGCCTTTAGCTTTTTCCATGTGTGCCGCACAATGCATCACACATCGGAACATGTAATATGATGAGAAAATGATCACTTCACATTCCAGAACATGTTTGAGAACATGTTCTTCATGGTCTTACCTATTACCCACTCCCCCATATTCACGCTGCCCTTGTGGAAATGGTTTTGCGTACAAAAGAACTTGCTTAGCAGTGTACCATTGCCCACCGCTTTCACCCTAAATGTAGTCTGAAAGGGTGTCTAACGCATGAGTTGCCGTTAAGCAACGTTGAGTGTATTAACGCTGGCTTGTGACTAAGGCTAAGCCTATCTTGCCAAGACAATGTTGTGCAAGGGAACGTTGCGGTGGCGACAGGGGCCTTGAAATTTGCATCAACATTGAAAAGATTCACAAGTTCTGAAGCAAGATGGTAACTTAGTTCCGGAACATATTTTTGTGACCTAACTATGTTTTACAGTTGCATTGATTCATTCAGACATGTTGTGATTGTAGCTCATGCCACTCATCCATTTTTGTCACGTACCCCAGCTCTCAGCTTGAGTATGAGACTGCCTCTTTGGAGTTCTACCTCTCAATGACAACTGTTGCTCAAATTAACTGTCCATCAGTGACGGCCACCTCAGGGCTGGGTGTACATGGATTCCATGTCTGGCCATACACATCAACAACATAACTCAAATGTTTCCTCTTCAGTATGTACACCGTGAAACCCACCTGCACTGGCTGGAGTGTCTAAAAATCTAAATCTAAATCCGTATTTGTAAAGCGCGAACTACTCACCCTTTCGGGTCTCAAGGCGCTGGGGGCCGTTGTGGAAATTAAGTGAGCTATTGCCCAGAGTCACATGGTGCTGAGCTGCGCTGCCGCCGGAGCCGGGGATCGAACCGTGAGCCCTGTGCTTCGAAGTCAGCTGCCCTGGCCGCTGCACCACACCTCTCATACACATTTTGCATTCATGGCCTCAGTATAAGTGTTACCGTAACTTCACAAGATTCACAGGCTAAATTAGTCAATACAGACTAAACCAATCAAACTTCATGTTGCTGTGGCCATGCAACATGAACCAAAGCTGACATGTACACATGATAATATACCAAGAAGGCATATTCACTTTGTGAATTGGATGAGAATACACACATGATATCACAATACTACGGAAATTGATGGCCCATTGTGTGACAGTTTCATTTAGCATTCATCTTGGCATGAGTACCCACAGCCACAGCTTCCAACGAAATATGAGAAGTAGTGACACAGTGGATACCATGGGAGCAAACATCATATGAAAAGGATTGTACATGGGCACCCTTTGTAAAGAATGCTGTGGGGTCTTCTCTATATAATTGTTTTCCAATATGCTACAGCCTGTGCCATGATCAGGGGTAAACACTTAATATAATTTACAACAGTGTCCACTTGCAATGGCTGGCACCAAAGCTGGTCCCCTTTCACAATTCTGGCAGTGCATAAATATTTGGGATGCTGCCTAATATGCTCTATGACAGGGAAAAACTATGAAATAAGTGGTATAGTTGCTAGTACTGTGCAGGGATGGATGGAAGGAACTGAGGATGTGCAACCTAAAGTTAAGAAGGCTAATGCTGTTCTCGATCAGTAACTGATGAATATGTGCATAACTCTCAACTTGATGCTGCCTCATCACACTAGAGGTGTTGAACACAGCCAGACTGTGTTCAACAACATACAGGACTATTGACATGATAATATTTCTGTCCTCACAATCAAAATGTATGAGCAAGGCACTCACCAGTGGCGAGTGGGTCCATGAAGGCATCCACATCTCCCTAAGGGATCAACGGTCTTCCAGCTGTGACAAAAGGATAATAACAAAATCTTATGTATTACATTTCACACGTCTCATGTACATAATTGAAGTCATCTGTATTCAAATTTAAGAACTGTAACAGTTATGTCTGTGTTTATGTTTCATACAGGAAGGGATATGCTTTGCCTGTCTGACACACAACACATGACCATTGCAGCCTTGTGGACTACAGGACAATCCTGCCAGTATAGGTGATATCATTGGGACTACAATTTCACAAGTCATTATTTGCCTCCACAACGTCAATATACTTGACGTTGTGTAGTCAAATGGGCCTAGATTTTTTAACACCGGAGTGTCAGGACACTTGACATGTTAATATACTGCATTGTGTATCAGACAGATTCTCAGCCCGAAATGTGTGTGAAGTGTTCCTATGGGAATGTGTGTTGCGATGGGCAGTACACCATGACACCCATTTCATCTTGCAATGGAGCATATTTAAAAGGGGGGCATAGATATGGTCCTGCGCCTACATTGGAAACAGTTGATTAATACTCTGAGCCTTGCACTAAGGGGATAGACAAGTGATTCCATTAGCTTGTGTGTTTTTACATGTGTGCTGTGTTGTGCAGCTCACATAGGCCCTTCAGGCACAATGTGAGTCCTCACAGACAAACGTCTTTGACCACTGTAAATGTTGGCTGCATTGCGCAGCACTCATGGAAACGTGATACCGCACTTACTGATTGTTCATGTGCCGGAGGATACACATTCATGCACATGGTCAGTCATTGACATCAACGCTGGAACATTAGCACAATGCTGCAAGTGTGGCTATTTTAGAGCTATACATCTTAGGTATTGCAAAAGGGAATGGCATTATCCGGTTGTGGATACGACATTGTGTTACTGACTACAGTTGTTGAACAATACAACACACTGTGAACTCAAACAACTTTTGTCATGTACTTACCACCTTGCCTGCCAACGATGATTACCAGGTGATCCAGTAGGTCTCCCTCACGCCCGACACAATCCTGCCATCGATCCTTCCACTGGTGGACAGTCCTGTCCACACCGAAGATTAGCATCATGTGGTTGCGGATGTGCTCCCACCTAACCTTCCTGATATCCATAGAGGACCCATCCACTACTCTCCACCATCCATGGCAAAAAGAACTTTACGAACCAGAGGAAGTCCCCCCCAATGCTCCCTCAGACATCCTGTCCTCCCTACCCTCACCCAACTTCTCCCAAAACACTAGCGTCACTAATATGAAATAAAACCCAAAATAATACCCCAAATAACAGTGAAAACTACAAATATACCCCTAAGACAAACACCTGACAAGATAATCACGAAGACGCAAAAACACGTAAGGACAAAGACACAGGACTCAACAGGGACAGTAGACTAGGCACAGAACAACACCAACACCAGCAGACACTTCTCAACGCCTCCACAACTCTCAACAAACACTAACAGTGTGGTTGAAAGAGAAAGTGAAAGTGTACAGTACTACTCCATGGAACAGTATGCACACTGACATCACTTCCTGGGCGTTTGCAGCCCGTTTCTGTACTTGGTGACAACATTTTTGCTGCAAAGGGGTAAGCGGGAATCTTTCCTTGTTGATGCATGTATTTTGCTAGTGTTTTCCATGGCGGTTCTGAAAAATATTATCGCTTATGTGGAAATTAGTAGAGAAAATGATATGACGGCCTGACAGATAGCGGTCAACATAATTGATGCTAGTAAGCCCTCCATCCCTTTTCAGCCTCTAAAGGCTACAAGAGCTTACAGGGACACCTCTGATGAGGTATTAAGAAATGTGTGCACCAGAATGCAGAATGGAGCAGCCATGACCAAATTATGCAGAGGTCAACAAGCCCTATAAAGCCATGTACAAACATGTTGTAGACCCAGAGTCACAGGTGAACATGACATTGTAGGCTGGAAACAACAATGCAGCACTTTACACTGCGCACTCCTTGCAACAGCATGGCATTCAATGCCTGTAAGGGCAGACAGTCCACATGGACTTGAGACCATGCTGTGCTTTTGTTTGAGATCCAGAGTGGTAGACACAGGTACTGCAGAGTTACTGCAGACTGACGTTGAAGGCGGTGCCTGCGTCATGCACGAGCCTGTGGGCCCTGGCTGTAGACATTGATGCGTCAGCAATGACCATTACCTGGTGGCAAAGTCTGGCATGTCAGATGTTGACACATTGCTGACATGAGAAGACCGCATGGTGCACCTTGTAGTGGTAATCATTCGAGGTGCTCCTGATCAGGAACAAAGGGTAGTCTGCATTGCACGACATGCACCAACAATACACTGTGGTGACAGGGGAGACACCCTATTTTGTGCTGTGCCTTTCAACATCGTCATGCCCGAGGAGGTTGTGCTGCCCGTTCGCTGTGGAGGGTGAGGCCCCTGACCTGGAGAAATCTTATGTCGCAGGGGACCTGTGACTAGGCAACTAAGAGGGGCCAGTTGCACCTCCTGCATCTGTAGGTTCCCCTGCATACTCTGGGTACACTGCTGTACGCAGGCTTGTGTAATCCGGGCTGAAGTTGGCTGAGTCACTGATTCGGAGATGGCGGTACGGTTTGAGGCCTTGTGTCGTTGTCCAGGTTGGGGGTTGGGTGTGAAGCGGAGGAGGCCCAGGGGTGGTATCTGCCCGAAACCTGTGGGCACACTGTTTGTACAACCCAGATTTACGGAGGGGAATGTTGAACAACTAATCTGCTTGCCAAAGTTGGCATCCAGGAGGCAACCGGGTGGTGCTGCTTTTCCTCAGCATATGTTATTGAGCTATTGGGTGTACAGTGGATTTCCCTTGATGCTATTCTGACAGAGCTTTCTGTCTAGCATACACCTGACTGGAGTTGAGGGGCTGGTTAGCCACACTGGACTGCAAGACATGCCTTACATAGTGCCTGGCCATCTAGCGCAATGATGTGTTTTCAAGAGTAGTTTGTACATTCCTTGAGAGATACAACCATATGTGACATTGACATTTCATTTTAGATGCATGGTCGTATTTGTGTTCAACTGTGCCTGCATATGTGTGGCTATTTTGCATGGTGTAGTTGTGATTAATCCCTAGATTACACACATCATGCAATTGGCATTTGCAAACATGTAGTGGCCATCCAGAGAGAGGTAATGCAACTTCATAGTGCTACCATGTTTTTTCTGGTCCGTCTTACCCAATACAATGTCCATTCCTAATGTGATTGGTTGTATGTTACTTGTATGTTTTGTCTGTACTTATTGGTTTACCTGTTGCACTTCACTCATGTGTATGTCTGTTCTCTGTCTTGGTGGTGTCAACACAGAGTAAGTGTTATTTGATGAGGACATAGCCAGTTCTCCAACTTCATTGCCATGCCACACTCCTGTTGTTGTGCATGTTACTTCAACACTTTCTTGCCAATGCATTGCCATGTCTATAGTCCTACATACACGTTGTTGATTGCTGATGCCTTGCCTGTTGTCCCATGGCTGACCTATGTGTCATTGTTTGTGCGTATGAAACTATAGCATCGTTAGATCAGTGCACTATTGATGGATGAATCATGCACAGTGTTAGTGATGCAAGACGTGCTTATTTGTCATTACAGTGACACGTATCAGCTAGGGAGATAGTGTCTCTTGCTAATGTTGAATGAATGGTTATGCTTGTGTTAGAAGCATTCCCTGCACTGTATTGATACATCCACTAGTCTGGCTCTATTATCCTTTGAATCTTCATCCTCCACACCTGCAAGTTGATCCAGCCACCGTTGTCATGTAGCTTTGTGACTTTTGTCAGTTACCTTTTTTCCTGTGGCACAGAATACACAGAGATGTTGTGTTTCAACTTTTATAATGGTTTAGAGCTGTGTGGCCTCAGCTACAATGATGCATCAGACACACATTGTATGTTAGACAACTCTGTTGTGTGAAAACGGACCGGATTGTGCTCCTGAGAACACACAACACGCCCTTTTTATTTTTCAATGAGAAACCGTACACAGTCATAAGTTCAGATGCCCAAAACATTGTCCCATTCCCAGTCTTTCTTTAGTTGGTGTCATATCCCCTGCTAGGTGAGTGATTTGTGTGACACTGTTGTTTTGATAACATGACTTTACATGATTGTTCCCCTTCTGAAGTCACAAACCAAGCATACAAGACATTTTTGTAGTGATATTTTATTTTGCGAAATCACGAGGTGGAACCTATTGATGAAAGAAATGTTTGTAACAACATTTGTTTATAGGGATTAGGAAAAAAAAGTTCCGGATGATGGCATCCCTCCTTGCTGTTGCAGCTGCAGAAGCTGTGGTGTGTCTTGCATCGCCTTCATCCTGCCCATCCTCCGGATTGTTCAGCTCCTCCTGGTCTTCTGGCAGAGGTGTGTTGGTCCGTACACAGTTATTGTGCGAAATTGAACACACCAGTATTATTTTGCAGACCAGTTCAGGCCTTTACAGGAGTCCTCCCCTCGAAATGTCAAGGCACCGGAACCTGGATTTGAGGACTCCGAAGGTCCATTCCACGATGGCCCTTGTGCGTCCCAGTGCCACATTATAGTCTCTCTGGGCCTGTGTGTGGGGAACTTTGATTGGGGTCATCACCCATGGTGGCAGTGCATATCCTTGGTCAGCTGAAACAGAAAATGGAGAGAAGTGTCCATTAGTATTTTGGCCGGATGTGTTTGCAGGGTAGGCTTTTTCATTTTGTGTCCATTGTGCAGCTTTGTACTTTTTACTTCATCATGTTGTGGTACATACAATTGACCTGCATCGCTGACATTGAATTGCCTATACTTTACAGCCTACACATCACCATGATGCCATTGGCCAGGTCCTGTGTATTACCTCCATGTTGTAACTGTCAGGATGTATGGGTACCCCAGAACACCTTGGGAGTTATTTACAAGCCCCTTGCGCCACCGGTACGTCACTTTTGCTCATATTGAAAATGACACACTGGTGGCACAAGGGGCTTGTAAAGCAGCCCCCTTGAGTTTTTGCACATTACTGTGTATGTGCACTAGCAAGATCCATCATTGTGAGTTGTTGTACTGAGGGTAGCTGGCACCAAAAGTACTTGACTGCTAAATGTTGTACTCATTGTGGGTTAGTTACATATCAGTGGGTCACTGTTTGAGACGCAGAAGCACTGCTACCGGGTGCACGCTACTTCCCGGGACATGTCAAGACAACGCACATGTCTGTTGATGTCCTTGGGCATATGGTAACTTGGTATCCGCTTGAATGCCTGTTGGGGGCAGGCCATGGATATTGCCGTGTGTGTTCACAGACAACACACATTTATTTGGCTACATCTGTGCATCTGGTATTAATTTTACACCTGGAAATGCATCAGATTGATATGCCTCACCAGGCGAGGCGTAGGAATGCCCAACATGGAGTGAGATTTACATTTCTCTTATTTGTATGCTCTTTCTGTGCATGCTACATTCTGACACAACCCAGAGTAAGGGTAATTCCACTTTTGCGATTGTTTGTGTACAATTAGGTGTCCCTTCATGCAGAAATACTTTCCTCCCCATGACGCAGGCACACTTGCACCATGGTGCATGGGTGCCTGTGTTGGTTCATGTCAGCTAATTGTGCACCAGCGCAGGGGATAGCAGAGTGATCTGTCATCTTGTTGTACATATGACACATGGCTTTGTTTCAGAATTAATGTAGCACAGCGCAAGCATATATCTTGTGGCACATGCTGTCGATGAGTTCTGCAAAATCTGTATTCCTAGAGTGACTTAGTGGTTTGTGAAAGTATTTCTAGCCTACTCCCTTGTTGGGACTACTTACATATATGTTGTTCTTTGGCATTAGGTGTTTGTGTATAGTAGTTGGCCCAGTTACAATGTATGCAGAATTCTATTTGACACGTTCATTCTCACATAGTTGAGCTACATGATTGGTGACTAAGGTGTGTGGTGTGTTCATTTCGTACTTACCAACAAGCAGTCCATTTCCATAGATGCCATTCTGGAACTGCTGGTTGGCGGAAGATGTAGGAGTCATGCACACTGCCTGGATACTTGGCGACGACATTGATGAACACTCCAAGATGGTCAACAATTGCCTGCACATTCATCGAGTATGTGTGCTTCCTGTTGTGGTATATGTGTGCAGTGTCCGCAGGAGGCACAAGTTGCACATGGGTGGTGTCGATTGCCCCCAACACATGCGGAAAACCAGCAATGGCATAGAAGCCTTGCTTGTTGGCGAGTAGTTCTTGCGCAGTGTTGGGAAAGCGTAAGTGCTGCGGCGTCAGGCTGATGATGGCATCCAGGACAGTGGGAAGGAACCTTGAGAAGGATGTCTGGGAGACTCTGCCACTCTGGCAGTGGTGGGTTGGAAGGTATCTGAGGCCAACATGTGCAGCATAAAAAAGTAGCTTGGTCTGCGAAGGCATGTTTGTGCTGCGCTGGGATGGGGCCTGCAGCCTTGGCGCCATCTCGTTGAGTAGGCGTAGGATGGGGGACCTTTTTAGTCTGTAATGGGCTAGCACCTTCTCTGGCCGGAGGTGTAGGAGGGTGATCCTTTGGCGGTAGACCCGCTATCTTCTGCGGCGCTGCCTCTGTGGTGGTCTTCTTGGGGCTCCAAGTTGCAAGAGTAGTACCTCCATGGCGTCGCTGAGATTGCCAATGAGGGTCTGGGATTGTCTTCCTTTTATACAGGTGTGTTTGCACCATTTAGAAAACTGCCGCTAACTGGACTTAGCGGCAGTTTTGGAGTGTTATCGATGTACGGGAATTTAATTGTAAATACCACGAAGTGTGTTTAGCAGCAGTTTTTTCACGGGAACGCCTACCTTGCATCTCATTTTTGTTATGTCCCGCTAACAGAAGTGGCGATCTTGAAAATTCACATTTACGCTGGAATAGTGCAGCTAACTGCAGTTAACAGCAACTTGTAAATAAGGCGATAAAAAAAAGCTGCCGTATCGTCAAAAAATTGACGCTACGGTGCCGTTAAGTTCTTGTAAATAAGCCCCTTAATCTATATTTAAGATTTTGCTGAATTGCTTGCAAGAGTGCAGTTGCAAGAACAGTTTTTTACTGATGCATGCTTCAATACCCTTTGTGCCACGGCCATTGTTGCAGGTGCTGTTTTCAGTGGTCGAGGACTAATTTGGTTTGGGTATTGGAAAGTGGAGTGTCTTCAGGAATCGTCTATTCTTTGTCTTCTTTTCCTGGGCCGGATCAGTTTTGTCCCCAGGTACAGGTCCTCTGCACAAATCCTTCAAGATTGAGAAGCATGTACTTTCTGGCTGGAATTAATCTTGAACGCTTGGGTCCTGTGGGATATTCAAAAAGAATACCAGATGGAGTTTCCCTTTCTTTTGCAGATTCTGGACCACTGATAGGAATCTGGACCACTAACTCCAGCTGGGAAAAGAAGATGGTTTACCCTCTTGCCTCATAAGAATGGGGATTAGGCGATTATTCGCATGTATTCTTGGTTTCATACAGACTCAGGTTCAAAGTTCAAATGATCTTTATTCGGTCAGTAATACTGTTAGAAATGGGGGTCTCTAGTTGGCAGGTTTGTACTCTGCCCAAGTAGGGACCCTTCCTTCTAGTCAGGATAAGGGAGATACACTTCTAAAATAACCCCTGGTCACCCACTTGATAGCTTGGCACGAGCAGTCAGGCTTATCTCAGAGGCAATGTGAAAGCGTTTGCACATAACACACAGTAATACAGTGAAAACACTACAAGAGAACACCACACCAGTTTTAGAAAAATAGCCAATATTTATCAGTCCAAAACGATAAAAATCCAACATACAGTAATAACGATATGAATATTGCAAAAATCAACTTAAAACACAGTTCCTTGAAGTCAATAGCTCCATCCAAGGCTATCACGGCATTGTGAACAAACAAATCCAACCGTTCAGGCCGACCGCGAGGTCACGGGCCAGCTACGGTGTCGGGAAGACCCGCAAACAGTACCTTGGAAATGCAGGGCGTCGTTGACCTTGCGATGAGGTCCAAAGAGGCAGTATTGCCAGGCGTCGGTTCCGGAGGTAGGTGCAGGAATCATCAGGCCCTTGAAGTCCCACGCTTTGCAGATCGGACTCGGAGGTTTAAGTCAAGAGCGCTGGCGTCGGGGCTGCGATGCGAATTGGGACGTGCGGTGCCCACAGGTCACAGTGCAGGCAGCGTCTCGGTGACGGCATCCGGCGTCGCTGGTGAGACCAGGGCTGTGGTGTGAAGTGGGGCAATGCGATGTGCGGGGTCCACAGGTCTTGGGGCAGGCAGTATCGTTGCTGAAGCGCTGTCGTCGGTAGACCTAAGGTTGCAATGCGAAGCGGGCGAAGCTTCGTGCAGTGCCCACAGGTCGTGGTGCAAGCAGCAGTGCTAGTTGACGATGATGGAGTCAATGGAACTGACTTTTGTGGGCCAGGGCTGCTTTGTGTACCTCACAAGCGGTGTCCACAGGCCACGGTGCAGGCAGCGCATCAAGGTCGGCATGGAGCGGTGTAGGTGAGACCGGGGCGGCAATGTGAAGCGAGGCAATGTGAGGTGCGGTGCTCACAGGTCACAAAGCAAGCACCGGGCAATGGCCGACATACACCTGGGGAGAGAGTGTGGGCATCAGCCTGTGGCCGACACCTGCACTAGAGAGGTTAATTGACATCTGATGCAGCTGGCTCTCCATCTTCTTGAACCAATTGATCTACTCATATCTGCACCACTAATGACCAAGAAGGTGGTTCCATCCAAGGGCTCTGAAGGCAGAAAACAGAATCCTCAAAAAACAGTGCTAAAGGCTTCTATTGCAGTGGCATCAAGAATAAACAAAGTTGGCATCAAGAAGATGAAAAGGCGTCTATTATTTCTACACACCAGCATGCCCTTCTACAAAGCTTCACAAAATAATCACTGAATTCAGTAATACCAAATGCATCCCAGCTAACATCTTCCAATCTCCACCCCTCTTTTCTTTCCGGGCTGTTCTGCAGTCAAAATTAGGTTGGGAGCCATTTTTGTATTAAATCCCTTTATTTGTTGTGCGCGCTAGTAGTTTGTGTGAGTGCTCATCTGCTGTAGATAAGCCTCATCTTTTTTTTTTTAAGCCGGGCAGCTGTGTAGACATAATCCATTGCTGTCCTGGCCTGCCTTTTTGACTTCATCATTATTGGTTCAGAAGGTTTCATTGTTTGGATTACTTAGGATTGTAAACTGTCTCACTGCCTTATTAGTATATGAGTTTGAACTTACCCTTCACACCTCTGTCCCACTGCTGTCACTGCTTTGTTCACTCTATTCCACCCCTTTTTAGGTCTCGCCTACGCAGCGCGCATGCGCTGCTTAGGAAAGAGACCTTTAGTAATCGGCACAGCTTTCCCTGCAAAAACGTGCATGCGTTGCATTGCTTCCAATGGCAACGCGTGCACGTCTGGCGATTCACTTGAGGGAGCGAGCAGCTGGCGCCATATGTTATTAATTATTGCGCCTTGCCGCTCGCTCCTGCAAGGGAATTGCGCTGGCCCCCTCCTTTCGCCCCTCCCTCTGCTGACGCGCGCGCTTGTTTTCTAGGTTATAATGACGGTAACGATCACGTTTGGTATCTTTGCCTATGTATCGAGGGGTTAGTGTGGAGGCTAACCGAGCTTGATTACGAGCAGGAGGAGGCCCGGGAGGACACAGGATGTGCCGGAATCTCCTCGCCCGTCTGCTTTTTATTAGGGACTCGCTCGCAGCACGGTTTCCATTAAATGGTGGCGTGTGCACCTGCAGGCCGGACTAATCAGCTCAGGGTTTGTTTGCAGAGCTCTGACCCCCGGTTTCCTCACCTGGGATGGGGTTACACTGTTTTCCCGGCACACACGCAGACTGGCCGAGCTGCCTTTTCGCACATGTGTGCGAGCGTAGTGCAGAGGGGCCGGGGTGGTTTTGAGGCGTATGTTGCTTTGTGTTTGATGTTAAAACCTTCGCAGGGTGTTTTAGTTGTCGAGTGTGACTTATTATTTTTGTCACTTAATGCTTCCTTATGTGTTTTGGGTTGGCACTCCATGGGAACTCCGTCATTCGTCCCTACACAGGTCGACATTAAGGCTAAAACCAAATTCTTGTTTAAAAAGTAGCGTAAACACAGGAGACTCACTACCAGTATCTAAACAGGCGCAGCGCCACGGTACCACAGCTCGAGGGGAAGGGGCTGCACCCCTGAGGTGCCTGCTTATAAAGGCGCGTGGTGAGGTTTCGCACGTGCGCCAGAGAGTGACCCCGTGCCCCTTACGTGACTGTACAGAGTCCAGAGTCGTAAAGGAGAGCAGCCTAGTGTGTACACTCTCCCCACACTCCTTGCGAGCTCTCATTCTACTGGGCTTTTACCACAATCCCTTTGTTGACAAAAACCCACCAATAACTCTGATAACTTTTGAAATGTGTTTCTTGTGGGTTAAAAACATGGAAACAAAATACGCTTTGTAGACTTGAATATTACTGTATACACTATATAGTACAAGAAAAACACCGTACATTGCTTTACGATGGATCTCAAAATGTAATTAAGGAATAAATCATTAAACAAGCATTGGCATAGCCAATAGGTCTCGCCTTTGGGACCTTATAAGTGTTTAGCCATGCAACAGTTGATGTTGTTGCACCAAGGATATTGTGCTGCATAACTAAACACTTATAAGGGCCCAAAAGCGAGACCTATTGGCTATGCCAATGCTTGTTCCTTTTGGGGCTGACTGGTAGTCATGATTAGCATTGCAGCCATCTTTACTTTATTATAGTGCTTTCCTTTCTTCGTGTGCAGTCTAGTGGCTCATGTGAGTGCTAGTCTGCCCTCAACGAGGTTAGTGTATTTAAGGTAGGAAGCTACGCAGACACACCGAGGGGCATATTTATGAGTTTTGTGGTGCAGGGCAGTGCAGCAAGTCTCCATCGCTCTGCTGCCCTGTGTCACAGGGAAAGGGCAGGAATGCGCCGTATTTATCCAATATGATGCATTCCTTCATTTTCCATTGCGCTGGTGCCGTTTGGGCAACATAGCGAATGCAGGCACCATGGTGCAAGGTTGTCTGTGTTGTAGTCA
Organism: Calotriton arnoldi; assembly: GCA_963921515.1. Classification (NCBI taxonomy): domain Eukaryota; kingdom Metazoa; phylum Chordata; class Amphibia; order Caudata; family Salamandridae; genus Calotriton; species Calotriton arnoldi. The sequence goes on from CAWUFW010000040.1 coordinate 5,279,115, forward strand.
GGATCGTTTTTGTGCAGGAAGGTGCACATTCCTGCACAAAAACAAACCTGAGAGGCTTTTTCATATTTCTCTGTGTATGCAGCACACACAGAGGAAAATCTTGGAGAAATAAAGAGTTTTCTCCTCGCTACACCTCTCCTGGGGAGGCATATCCTTTTGGCGCATTCAGGTTTACAAGGTCTTGTAAATCTGGGAATGCATCAAAAACCATGGAAGATGCGTTGGACACCCATGCAACGCCCATGGAACCCCTACTCAGGGCAGAGTAAGGCAACACAGTGATTTGCACTGCGTTGCTCCAGATTTTTGGAGCCACTGAAAGCCACGTAAAGTGGCTTTGTGTGACTTCAAAAATATGACTTACGGTTTGCGTCGTCCTTGCACCACGTCGCGTGGTGCAAGAGCGACACAAACTGGGTAATAAATATGGCCTTTACTACTTGCCCATAAAAAGAGAATTCTGAAACAGAAGTTGAAAGTGTAAATATTTTCTTGTTCAAGTCAGTTCAGATTCTTGAAGAGCGTAGGAAATTTGGGGAAAAGCAGGTTGTACACAAGATACAAGTCAAATATGGAGATGAATTGATGGGAGTTATGTGTAACCAGACTCAACGTGGGACGCGATGTTATGGTAAGCATTGGTTTAATCCTCATTTTGGAATGACTTCTGAAAAAAATATGTCAAAGGTATGTAACATGCCAGGAGATAAATGTAGGGAGGAGAACACCAGTGTCTATGAGTCACGTGGGTAAATCGGAAGGTTCTTGCACAAGGTTGCAGGTGTATTGTGTAGAGATGCCACCTGTAATAGGCTCAAGTACATCTTTGTGATCATTTGTAAGTTCTCTGGATGGGTTGAAGCTCATCCAACTAGGCAATGTGACTCCTTAACTGAGGTAAAACTATTTTTGAGAAAGTTGATCCAATATTTGGCTTGTCATCTTCTATAGAATGAGATAAGGGAACTAATTTCAAAAACGAGGGTCCTATGCGTAGCACTGAAGATCAATCAAAAGTTCCATTGCAGTAACCATCTTGAAGCATTAGGTGTAGTGAAAAGGTCAAATGGCACAATAAAAGCAAAATTGGCTAAGATGTGTGCTTCAACATGTCTGAAATGGCCAGACGCTCTTCCTTTAGTTCTACTGAGCATGTGAAGTACCCCAAGTAGAATTACATTTTATTGTGGAGAGCCATGAGGATTCCTGGTATCCGTCATCTGCACTTCTGAATATTACTGATGATCTGGTTCTGGATTACTGCAAAGGTTTCGCTGATATGGTATGATCTTTCTCACACCAGGTTAAGCTCCTTGCACCTTCAGAGAGCAATGAATCTGGTCACGGCCTAGAACCTGGAGATTCGGTTGTGGTGAAGAAGCAAGTCTGGAAGTCCTTCCTTGAGGCTAGATAGAAAGGGCCTGTCATGTAAACTCTAGGGCCTGACTCCATTCTGTCCTAGGCCTCCTTGGAAAATGTCAACCTTTTGCTTTCTAGGTGACATGTAAATGATGGCATACCCTCACAGTAGTGACATATGAAAGATGTTGCATCCCTCATTAGTTACATATGAAAGAAGTCATATTCTCCTGGTAGTAACATTAAAAAATGTTCCTTGTGCTACAGTAGTCTGAGACAGATACCTTTTCCATGGTCAAATAAGAGCCTTAACCCAACCAGTGTAGTCTGTATTGACATATTTCTACCTTATTAGTACATCTATCCAGTGTATATGATTATCTCAATACATTCCTTAAGAATGATAAGAGGGGTGGATTTACAGTAATAATCTTCTGAAATCACCCTCAAATTAGAGCGGTCTTCTCCCCAGATTATCAAACCAGATGCTGCCTGAAATTCTCCTGCTAGATCGACGTGCTCCTGCAGTCCCCAGTACCGTACTGAATGCTGATAACGCTCTGAGAGGAGAAGAGGTGTTACATGTTTTCTTTCAAGGGAGCACTCGCTTCCACCCCTCCTGATAATCACAGCACTTTGCTGTAAACAGGTGTGCAATAGGTCTTCTCCCAAGAAACTCTAGATCCAAGTTGAACTACTTCATGCTCTCATAGTGGAGCACATAGAAGTTGGTGTTAGGTTACTTGGTTGATATGTTTCTTACTATGTTGGTATTCTCATTTATGGCCACGTTCCTCAGTGCTGTACTAATCATATTCCGTGTGGTTACTTTTCATGTGCTAAGCAGAATTAGAATGTTGAAATAAATACTTATTTTGCCTATAAAGGGTCTCTTGTTTAGTCCAGTGCTTGTGTGTGATATTCTAAGGAATTAAACTGGGTTTGAACTACCACTGCATCCCTGGAAATCTTTTCAGGGTTGTTAGTAACAGTAGCTCCTGACCATTGCTTCCTTCTTGAAATCTCATGTTGCAGGTTACATATGGAGCACAAACACTAAGATGCACAGAGGAATAAACTAACACCATCTCAGTGAGGAAGGAGGCGAGCTACTTGGGTAGACATGAGGTTCCATTTCCAAAGTGGACCCAGCACCATAAAGCATAGAGAAGGAGGGACAGGAGTAGGTGGGTAAATATGAGAGAGAGAGAGGTCTGAAATGTCAAAGCCAACTCTCACTGTCTGTCTTTCTACAACAAATAATGAACACCCAACTTTGAACAGAGCAAATGGGGTGATTTTTGTGTTGGCTGGTATAGCTGGGCACATATATATTATCTTGACAATTTTTTTTAATAGATCGTGCATTTTTAAGATACATAAATCTGGAATGTTGGTATAATTTTTAGAGTTTGACTCGTACAGATTTATTAAGCCAAATGAAGAAGAGGGAGTTTAATCCAAACTGAAAAATGGATGTAATAAAATGAAATTATATTTCCTACTGGTTCTGTGTGACGTTAACAAGATAGTCCTAACAACAGTGTACCAGCCCTGCAGCTCATACATGATTGTATGTTCACTTTCTCATAGCCACAGAGTGATCTCATGACAGACCTGGTAAGCAGAAAAGTAAAGAGCATGCAGAGTTCCACTCTTGCATTCTTTTTTTTTTTTTTTTAAACCCATTTGACATGTTCTCCCCAGGGCCACTCACCATTAGAGCTTTGGAGGAACATAGGGCTTGGCAGTATGAACAACAACAGTCTAATTTCTGGGAGAAAGCTTTAAGATTCGGTAAAAAGTATGCCTACACTTATATTAAAAACAGTGCATACACCACAAAAAGTTGATGAAGACCAAACAAGGAGAAAATATAGCCAAAAAGCAATTGTCTTGCTGATTTTATTCTATAAGTTTCGGTTATCATTAGGTAGTGCTGTTGCTCTGATCATGGTGGATAAACACTTTTGTTTTATTCTAGCAGCAGGAACACTGCAGTGCTGCAAAATCCATAGTGCGTTGAGTGGGAGCGGTGGAACAGTTGTAGGCCAAATTAGCTTAGCAAGGAAAAGGAAACCCCCCCTGTCCTTTTCAGTCATGTAGGATTCCCCACATTGGAAGGAAGACAGTGCTGAAGGAACCTCTATGTTGTTGCAGGAACCTCTACAGAAATGTCACTTGCACTCGAAGTAGAACAGCTAAAACATTATGTTTGCCTGGAGAGCACATGGCACCATATCGAAGAGCGATAGTCATTTTCAACAGACATGGACTATCCTGTAGGCTTCCCATGTAGATCTTCTTGCTAAAAGTCACTTTCTCATAATAAACATACATCGGTTTTTGGTGCATTTGTTGGCGTAGTGGCCTTTTTCTCCGCACTGCCAGGAAAAAAAATAAGAACAGTAAGCAGAACTACAAGAAGCAGAGAACTAGGTTTGCATTTAACAGAAGTACAAGGAAGAGTAGTAGTATTTCATGCAATCATTCATGAGACTAAACAGAAAACCCACACACCATTAACTGTGATATTATAAACTCTCTTCAAATGTTAACCGGTAGGAACAGCACCATGTAGGGATGAGGACTACAAATATTGGCTTTAAAACAGTTTTCAAGTTAAAAGTAGGAGGCATCCACGCTCCCCATATATTGTAATCCAGGCACTCCTTTGCACGCCTCACCTTCAGTTTTGTTTTTGGGATATTGAAGTCATTTGTAGTATCAGGCACCTCAGTCACCTTTAATGTCTATTGCCCAGTTCCACGGAGGAGATTTAGTGATCAATGTAAAACATATTTCTGATGGATACTTCTAACCACAGATTCCTCGCCTTGTGAATCCCCACATGTGCCAGGCTGCACCCAGAGACTTTTTCTAAGCAATACTTTTGTGGGACAGTAGATTGCATCATGTGTCGGATCCGTCCAGCCACCCCAGAAGTGACGCTGGGGGTCACAGTATAAACAGCTCCTCCATGTGTCTATGCCATATACTTTCTTTCTGTGCCTTCTGATGTGGATCCGGAGTGCTCTCTCGATTTCTGTCATTTGACAGAAAATTCTCATAAAATGTTTCCGGCTCTGAAAGGGACATTTCTCTTTGTAAAATGATGGGGTTCAAACCCTGTAAATATTGCCACAAGCAGATGTCAGTGACTGACCCGCACAATGCAAGTCTCTGGTATTTCGGCTTTGCTCGACTCGTAGTCATGCGACTAATGTGCTCAAATGAGCCTGAAGGCCATCCAGAATCGTAAGGCCAAGCTCTATGGTGCCGGGTACTGTAGGAAGGTCTGGTCTCGATCAAAGTTGGGGACGCAGATGCGTTCTCTGTCCCAAGGTCATTCCTGGAGAGATATTCATTCCACTCCAAATCTTCAGGTAAGTTAAAATAGAAAAAAACGCAAGACGTCCAAACATGGCTCCCCCTCTTCCTGCCACTCTCGCCAGGAGATGTCCCATGGAAATCACGGTACCTCAAGATCGCGGTCACCCACCACAGAATCAACTCCCATATCGGCGACGCCGCAGCAGATTAAAGACATCAAAGAGGATGTGCTGCAAATTTTTGCTACCCTTCCGGAGCCTTTTGGCCTCCAGTCAGGTTACCGTCTGCAGATCTTCCTCTTTTTTCTGAACCGCCAAGAAGCCAGTGTCCTCAACACCTCACCGGATACAGAACACAATTCTTCTCCTGGCTCTTGCCTCTTTCGCCATGGTAATTAGAAGACAACAGAAGTTCTTGACCTCCAGCTTCCCTCCATTGAGGTTAAAACAAATGTACTGACTGGGGTTCTGCTGCAAGAGCAGACCTCTTTGGAACTGCTGCTACCATTTAGTTAGGTCATCACAGATAACTTCTTGGGCTCCTTGGTAAAGCCGGGATTTTGCCCCCTTTCAATAGGCAAATACCCTGACAGCACAGACTAGCTCTAGGGCAGCCACTTTTCCTCCTGCAGCACCCAACACCAGAGAGCCTTGTGGTTCATGCTTCCACCGGTCGACTAAACCCAAATGCGTTTCCGACCTCCCGGCCATACAGAGTCAAAACGTATGGAGGTATTCAGGAAACATATGTACTCCTCTACTAGCCTTGCACTTATGTCTTTCAACTCGAATTGTCTTCTGGGGCATTACTCGCACACCTTGTGATCAATATTGCCCATAGTCCTTACCACCCTCTGACAAATAATTGAGGATGGTCAGGAACGGGCGAAGTATATAATCTGGTCGAGCCTGGACACTGCTGTCTGGGTAGGGTAGTTGGTACCAGCATGGTGCTTCGGCACCACACATGGATCAGATCCACAGGCACCTCCACTGATGCCCAACACTTCCTCATGGGCATGCTATTTGATGGCACCCATTTTGTTTAGACAAAGCAGACTCAGTATTAGACTGCTTCAATGAAAGCAAAGCAACAATGCCCAAAAACGTTAACTCTTTAGAGGCTTCGGAAGAGAGATGCAGCAGATGTGGATGGCAGCATCCAGGCCCCCAGAAAACCCACACACCTTTAATTGAATTACCCAATCCCCGCCCCTCCTGCATCCCGCCTCTGCAAAAACTGTTTAGTTTGCACTCTGTGGTGCGCTGCCACCTGGTTGGAGGCTAGATAAATTTTTACCTCTACAGGTGGCAAAACATCACATCAGACAGATGGGTGCTACAAATTGTTTTGTGCAGTTATGCCCTGCCCTTCTGGACCACCCCTCAGATATGCTGGCTACACTGCAATGACTTCCTGAGGACCGCTTGCCCATGCTCTGACAAAAAGTTCATGCTTTCTAAAGGAAGGGAGCCGTTGAGAGGGCACCTGCACCAGAGGTCAGGGCTGGCTGCTGCTACTCCCAATACTTTCTGGTGCCAAAGAAGGACAGAGGACATTATGCTATTCTCGACTTCTGCCCCCTGTACCTCTTCCTCGTGAAGGACAAGTTCAAGATGCTCACTTTGGCTCAAGTTCTGTCTGACCTGAAACCAGGTGACTGGATGATAACATTGGATTTGCAGGAGGCCTATTTCCACTTCCCGGGCCTGCAATCCCATAGACACTACCTGTGGTTTCATAAAGACATGAGCACTTTGAGTTCTCTGTACTACCCTTGGCCTCACCAGTGCACCTCAGGTTTTCACAAAAGTGTTGGTATTGTTTGCTGTCTGTATGAGAAAGTTGGGAACGCCATTCTTCCTGCACCTTGATGAGTGGTTGCTGAAGTGAGCTCGCCTCACTTAGTTGTGAACCTCCAGAGGATGGTTGTCACCCCTGGGATTTACCATCAATGAGCCAAAGTCACACCTGAATCCTTCACATAGGCTCCCTTTCACTAATTACAAGGACACATGGCATACATGGATGTTATGTAACACAAGACTTATATCATTTCTCACTCAAAAAAAAAAAGTTGTTATTGAGACCAGTACCCCCTGCACATTGTTTGCATCTTATACATGATATTGTTTCTGTTATTTATAGATTTAAGCCCCCGAAGAAGTGCTGTGTGGCCAGAAATGCATTAGGCACGAGGGCACGAATGTTGAAATTGAACCCTTTCTACACCTCCTGAAGGAAATGAATTTTCTGTGCTATTAACAGAATAAATGATGCCATTATTGTGAAAAAAACATAATTGTGAGAATTTGTTATTTGCTCATTATTATTGCTTATGATTACGTCATTTCAAACTTACTAAAAAACTGGTTCATTTAAGAAGTGGATTTTCATGTTATATTTTATATTGTATGTATTCTTGAAGCAACAGCACATTGTTACAGTGCACAGTGGCCAAGTATGAGTACTTGTAATATGTTGGTATTTATGATGACATGTCAATAGAGCATGTCTACCACTGTAGCACGCTAGATCAGCAAGATTAGTTCATTTGAGAACAATAGAAAAAGGAAACAACAAGGAGTGCTCCACCTTTCAAATATAGTTTGTCCCTTTCATTTTAGCCATGCCGGACATGGTGCGGTTTCGAACCTTGCCTCAGTGAGTCCAGGTCATACTAGGTATAATTCTTATGTTTCAACCCTTGACATGGCCTCAGGGAGAGTGGTTCTGAGGCATTTTGGCCTCCTGCATCCTGTTGGTGAACCATGCCAGGTAGCATATGCCGGCTCTGTAGTGAGATCTAAAGTCTCAGTGGGCTTAACACCAAGGGAACTTATAAGAACCCATCCAAGTGTCAGAGGAGACTGCGAAAGATCGGCAGTTGTGGTTGCTGGACCGCAATTGAACAGGTGGCAGACCCTTCTCCCTACCCCACCCAGAACTAATGATGCATCATTGCGGGGTTGTGGAGGCCATCTTGAAGAGACGAGATGAGAGAACTCAGTACTTTTGCAGAAACCCCCCTCCAGATCAGCCCGTTGGGGACAATTTGCTTGACACTAAAGGCTTTCCTCTGGTCCATCAAGAGGGGGGGTTTGGGAACTGGTGCAGGGCCGAACATACAGCACCACAGTCATGGGGTACGGCAACGAGCAGGGGGGAGGTGGGAGTCTTGTGCCAAGACGATCTTTGGCTCTGAAACAGGGCACCTCCCAGGTCATACAGCAAATGACAGGGTGAACAAACTCAGCCGGCGTTGCCTAGCAGAATACGAATGGTGGCTACATTCTCAGCTGGCAGAGGGCAATATTCCAGCAATAGTTAGTACTCGGCGTGTTTGCGGTGTGGAGTAAAGATCGACATAGTGTTCAAACGTTCGCGCGTTGACAGTTTCTAAGGCAGTTCTCCCTCAGGGATGCCATTTAGTTGATCAGGAGCTCGGGACTCCTGTATTATGTCTTCCCGTCTCTACACCTCATGCCAAAAGTTCTGAAGAAGCTGAAGAACGACCAGGCTCAAGTCATCCTATTGGCTCCAGATTGAGCCAGGAGAGTGTGGCATCCAGAACATCTGGCTTCGAGCATCAGCCCTCCAATTCATGTGACTATTCAGGAGGATCAAACAATAAAAGAAGGGAGGTAAAAGCGTTTAATGCGAAATGCACTCTGCTTCCAATACATAACATGAGGGTAATTACAAGGAATGCATCTGCACCATTCTCTGTGGCTTAGAGTCTCTTTATTAAATAATAGTGGGGCCCTCACAGACTACTTTCCTCAGTGTTGTGTTACCTTACCTGCCATCTCTGTTGAAATCACCTGTTGTGATGAGTTTTTTAAAAGGTTAACCTGCATGTTTCTGCTAAAACCTTTTGTGATGCCCCAAAGGGATCTGAATTTGATTCTTACATTTCTAACATGCAAACCACTTGAACTGATGCCTACAAAAGCAACTGTGCTACCGACCCTGAAGCAGTTTTTCTTATTACGATCACCTCAACTTGTTGTGTCGCATAACTGTACACCACCTTCTTTCTGTACAAGCTAGTGCTACAGACTAAGGTGGTGTTCCTTCCGAAAGTTGCCACGCCCTTCGCCCATCGGACAGGCTATCATTCTGCCGGCATTCTTATCCCTCCTCATCCATCCAAGGAGGAGCAAAGACTGCTTCGCTTATGCCCTAAGAAAGCTCTAAATTTCTACACTGAGTGCACCAGTGACCTTCGGGTGAACAATAAACTCATCTTTGGGTTCTCTGTAAAAAAGAAAGGAAAAGTAGTACAGAAACTGACCATCTTGAGATAGACTGTCCTTTGTATGAAGATCTGCAATGGACTGGATAAGAAACAGCCTCCAGAAGGCTTACATGCTCATTCCACCGGAGCCAAAACTGCTACCACTGCATTGGCAGCAGGTAAACCACATAGCAAGCATGAAGAGTCTTGGAGACTGCTTTTCTGAGGGCTCTTTCCACACGGCCTAGGAGCTGGAGACAGACACTGGTGTACCAGGCACCCAGTTTTTAACATACAGGGACCGGACAATGGCTGTGCGAGAGCTGTATGGGGCGTTGGAGCAGGAACCTGTACATAATGTACTACAAACCTTGTTGATGTTTGATCAAGGGGGCCACCTGGTCTCCTGGCTGTACAGAACTGCACTTTTCATGAGGTAAATGACTTGCCACATTTGCGGGACAGATGGGAAACTTTGCTTTGTCGGGATTTCACTGGTAAGGAGTGGGACCAAACCCTAGAACACTCATGTAATTCCACCGGCACCAATTTAAACAATGTAGTTATCTGCACTCTGCATACCTTGCGACGCACAAACTGAATGTCATGGTACACACCACGGACTTCGGCTGTCCTAGGTACTTCCTGGTTGATTCAGACTTCTTTCATATAGTGTGGAGCCACCCAATAATCGAGTGCTTTTGGATGTAGGTCATGAAAGACCTGGATCATACTCTAAGCCCTCAACAGCTCCATAAAGCCAATATAGGCCTCTTGAGGCTCTATAAAAAGTGGCCAGAGAAAAAAGCAGGCAACAGAATTCTTGACTTGGCTCTGGGAATACCCCGCAGAGACGTTGCACATCATTGGAAGTCACCTCATGATATCCTACACAGCAGATGGAGAAAGGAGGTGGAGACCTGGGCCTTGGCAGAATGGGCGGTACTGCACGCCAAAGAATACAGAAGGATGCGCAGGCGACCGTTCGCGGACTTGTGGGCGGAGGTACTGACCAGCTTTTTAGATGGTGACTCTTAGACATAGAGGGAATACGACAACTGCTCGGTATAGAAGGGCTCTCCCCATATACTGATAATCCCGGTTATTTCTCCCTTGACGCCCCGCTAGCCTTTCCCAACTGATTTTTTTTTTGTAAACAGATTTTATTGAGTTTTACAAAAGGTGCATTGGGTCGTTATGCCACAACCCTGTCATCCAACAATCTTTCAATCAGCCAACTTGGGACACAAGTACAGATTATTAGTCAGATCAGGATGTTCGGTGTTCACGGCATTCATTTGCAGTTCTACACATATACTTATTTTCAGTCCCGACTGAAACCCCCCCCCCATGCCCCAACTACCCCCTCCCTTCCCACCCCCAGGCGTGTCACTTACATTTAGGTCATTAGTGTATAGTAGCCCAGTACCCCAGGCAGGGTGTCGACATTGACTGGAGCAGCACTAAAGGGGATTGCATCCCATCCAGGCAACAGAATTCCGTCATCGGTAGCTTGTCTCTAGGCTTCAAGATACCCTCCTCTGCCTGCAACCTAGTTTATGTCTGCCGGAGGAGCACCTATGGAGTCTGCGTCCTCAGTATCCTCCGGGGATTTAAGCACCACGACTAACGCTTCCCAAGCCCTCGCCGCTTCCAGTGCCCTCTCACTCCCTGTTCTTTTTGCTATCTGCAATCTGATCACACCTTTGCATTCGGCCCACTTAAGGAGTTCTGCTTTCCATCTTGCTATGCTTGGACCCTGCTTTGCTTTCCAATGCATGGTGATATCCCTTTTGGCCAATAACAGGCCCATGTCTAAGAACTTACTCGTGATTTTATTCTTGGACGTGTGGGGGAACCAGTGTAGAATGCAGTGTTTCTGGGTCGGCTCTACTTCTCTGTCAGTAAGATCAGCCAGTAATGCCGTTATCTCTCCCCTGTAGCTGTCCAGGAACGGGCAATCCCAAAACATATGTTTGAAATCCGCGCCTTCTGTATTGCAACGCGGGCAAGCCGCTGTTAGGGTTGGGAAATGCTTATTGAGCTTTTCCGGGGTAAGGTATGCCCTGTGTAAGATCTAAAAATGCACTAATTGGAACCTGGCATTTCGGGTGCTCTTCCAGGCTCTCACTACCAAATCCCCCCAGGTCTTCTCCGGGATAGCCTCCCAAGGTCAGTTTCCCACTTGAGTCTCAGTGCAGTCAGGGGGAGTAGCGTTTCCCGTGTCATGCGCCTGTATAAGCACGTCACTGCTTTGAGTGTACCCGCTGCCATAACCACGTATTGGCAACCCAGTGACGTTTTGGGCTCGGTGAGTCCCCCTCCCCAGTGTTTCCGAATGACCGCAGTGAGGGCTGTAGACAGCAGAAAATCCCCCCCAGGTAACGCATAGCGGGCTTGTAGGTCATTGAACGGGATCATGGCCCCCTCTTCGTATAGCTCTCCTATGCTAGCCAACCCCTGTTCCGCCCAGAGCTCCAACCTCTGCCAGTTACATCCATGCAGCAAGGCCGTACACATAAGTAGTGGGATTTCCGGCGCGTAAGGACGTCTAATTTTAGCTCTCCGCAGGTACCTGTTCAAAACACCTTCGTGCTGTGTCGAGCTCAGTGGTGAGGGTTGTGGTTCTGACAGGGAGCCGCAAGATGATGTGAGATAGCAGTCTTAAGGACTCAAATTCCTCTCTCCGCTCTTCTTCTCCCCTGACACTGCTCGCTACCCATTGTGTGAGCCATTGAAACTGCGCCGCCAAATAATAGGTCTCATAGTCAGGTACCGCTAGCCCACCCTCCGCTCTTGGTCGCATAAGGATAGCAAGTGCCACTGTGCCAGTACCCCATAGAAACCCTGTGATCATTGACCGGAGCTGGACAAAGTACTTTGTCGGGATCCAGACCGGTAGAGTCCCGAAGTAATACAATAGTCTCGGGAGAGTGACCATTTTGAGCAGGGCTACGCGGCCAGCCACAGAGAACAGCAATGAGCCCCAGAAGTCGAAGTTACTTTCTGCTCCTTTGATAGCTTTCCCTATGTTACCCTCCAGGATGTCTTCCTGAGTGTGGTACATTTGCGTGCCCAGGTATGGCAGGCACCTGTCTTCCCAAGACACCCCCTCTGTTTCTTGTGGGCCTGTTCTGCCCCCTCTTGCAGGGAACAGGCAAGACTTCGCCCAGTTCACTTTTAACCCTGCGACTCTGCTGAGGTCCTGCAGTAAGTTTTTCGCACCCACAAGGGCCTCCCCAGAATTAGCCAGAAAAAGCAAAAGGTCATCAGCGTACAGTGCGATGTGATGAAATTGCCCATGTACAGTGAGTCCCTGATAAGCCCGCCCCGATCTGGCCCGCGCTGCCAGCGGCTCTACTAGCCTTTCCTAACTGATGTGATATGGAAGATGGATCTGAGGATCCTGCACCTGCCCACAGCACACATCCCTATGGGGAAATACATTGAGCATCCTTTCTGTTACAAGTTGTGTTTTATTTTTCTTAATTGGATATAGATTTATAGTGGGAAAGATTGCATGTCGAATAACATTTATCATGTAATGAGTAAGCCTGGGCAAAGCACTACGCTACGCTCGCGTAGTTTGCGAAGTTTGCGCTACTTCGCACTACGCGAATTGCACGTAGCACAGTGCAAACACGCGTAGCGTAGTGCAGCGGTCATTTTTTGCTTGCTCGCGGCCCTCAACGTCAAGTTGGCGACCGCGAGCAAGCAAAATGACATCCCGGCGAGACTTTTTCCTCGTTCGCGATCAGCAACATCAAGTTGCCGATCGAGAGCGTGGAAAATAAACCTCCCGGCGAGATTCTCAACGCGGGGAGGTCAGGTTTCTCATTGCGAGTGGTTGCGCATGCTCGCGACCGCTCGCGATGAGAAACTACCAGTCCGCGTTGAGAAAGCTGCCGCTCGAGTAAAAATCTACTCGAGCGGCAGTAAAAGACAGCTCGCACTGTGCAAGATGCTGTTTTCAATGATTGCACAGTGCGGACAAGCATCCGGCACTGTGCAATCAGTGTGAACAGCATTTTGCACAGTGCACTACACAGTACGCGTAGCTCGCGTAGTGCGAGGTGCACTTCACGTAGCTTCGCGTAGCGCTACTTCGCGAACTACGCCCAGGGTTAGTAATGAGGGGCTAAAAGGTATACGAGAACTGCTAGCGCATGAATGCCTTGAACATTTTGATCATCGCAGGTATGATGTAATGCTTAGTAAATGAGTCCTAAATCTTGTGACATAAGCCTATGTTTTGGCATGCATGCTGTATTACGTGCAAAATCAATAAAGATAAATAAAATAAAAATAAAAAAATACCAGGTCCCCACATGGGCATCAGTTCGCACGTACACAAAACACCACTTCCTGGATAGCCAGGTCCGGCAGGAGGAGCACTTAGACCATGAAATCATAAATGACCAAATGGGCAGGGGTATTTCACAGACACACCACTGGTGGAGCTACTGCTTTGGTATCTATTCACTAGGTGAGTCATCTGCGGTTAGATAGAGTATCCACAAGGAAGAGCATTACCGAAGGTAAGTAACTTGTTCACTGGGTGAAAATGTAGGCATAAAAATATTGACATATAAAAACTGAAAAGTACTGGTCAATTTTTGTGTACTCTAATATTTTTAGAGCACAAAGCCTATTATTCAGCAGAAAAAAGTTCAACAGAATCTCTCCCACTGAACTATGGGAGCATGAAGAACGAAGGGCATGTACAAGTAGTGCAGAAATCAAGAAAACGTAGTATAAGAAACAGAATGGCAGAATACGCTTATTTAAAATAGAAACAAAAGGGGGCGGGGCAGGCGAGTGTGGCGTGGTGTTGGATTTTATGAATTAGGCATGGTTTTACCCACCCCAACAATATTTTATGTAATCAAATTCCCTTCACAAAAAGACCCACCACAGCAGCAAATTATTAGTAATTTACCAGCATTTTAACCCTGAGGGAGATGTCAGGCACCCAGAAGGATGTACGTACATTCACTCATCCTCCCTACCTTTCTGCTGCCCACACTTATCACTGCATCTGGCCAGAGACAATACTTCCTCAAGCAGTACATAATAGGACAATATTTTGCATTGTAGAACCTCGGTTTAGATGAACTATTTACTGGTTGCAAAATTCTGGTTGGAATTAGCGAATAGTATATTTGTGACCAGTAAATAATCTCCCGAACCAACCTATGTACAAATAGGTTGGTTTGGAAAAGTTCAGATTTGTAGTGGGTTGCAACCAAACCTACCTTATTAATATTCATGAGGTAGGTGGCAAATTGTGACTCACTTCAATTGGAATTGGAGTCTATCACAGGGATCGTAGCCTGCCGGGGTCAGCAGACAACCATGTCCGTGATTGCCTTTCATTAAAGTAAACTTTTTTTTTTTTTAAACTATAAATGTAGCCTGTTTTCCTAAGTGGAGATAGGACTGCATTTAAAAAAAGAAAAGTTAGCTTTTTTCCAAGTGTGTTTGAGAGTTGGCAGTGGTTCCATGGATCACTGCCTACTGCCCAACCAACTTTTTTTAATATTCAGAAAGGGAAAAAGGGCCCTTGGGGACCCTTTCCTTTTTGCAAATGAGTTACCACCCTAACCTGGGGATCTGTAACGTTCCAATGGTTTATGATCCCCTATTTCGATCCTAAACCATTGATACATATCGATAGGAATTGCTATTTGAAAGGGACTACTACAGCGTTCTACTTCCAAACAGCGATTTCTTACCCATTTCTAAACCCAAATTAAGAGTCAGAAAAAACGTAACTGACTCCAAAAATGGGTTTAGTACATTTAAGAAAGCATTTATGCAGTTGCAAACTCTGAACTTGAGTGTTTACAACCAGAAAAAGGTGCTTTGTAAATTTGGCCCCTAGTCCTTCCATTCCATTGATTATGATACGATGACGTGTATGTGATCGATCTCTCTGTGTGTATATATATATATATATATATATATATATATATATATATATATAAATTCACTGAAAAAACCATAGGTTTCAGACACGTTATAGTTAGAAATTAGCATTTAAAAAACCTTTGAAATTCACTGAAAAAACCATAGGTTTTAGGGACAGTTATAGTTAATTGGACATTTCACTCGTACAAAACCATAGAAATTCCCCCGTTATAGTTAGTTCAGCTAACTATAACTCGCGCCTCGCAATGCACTGCTGATGACGTCACATATTACATCACTCATGACATGGTCAGTGACATCACTGATGACATCTCAAATGACATCACTGATGACATCATCCAGTGACTGTGGGTTTCTGTAAAGTTTAAATATGTTTAATATATATTGGGAAAGGCGTATTGAAGAATGAGTGGGTGTATAAGTGTCTGAATGGATGATTTAGTACGTGAGTGACTGACTCTACAAGTGAGTGATTAAATGTATCTTACTGAATGCATGGGTTAGTGACTAAACTGTGTGAATGTCTGTATCCGTCTGTCTGTTGGTTTGTAAGCGGCTGCATGGCTTTCTGAATAGCTACATGAGTGTCTACATGGGTTATTGATTGATTGTCTGAGTATCTGTATGGGTGCCTGAGTGTTTGTGTGGGTGGGGTGTGTGTGACTCTGTGCATAGATGTGTGAGTTGGTGATTCACTGGGTGCATGGTTTCAAGAGTGCATCTGTGATGGACTGTATGGGTAGGTGAGTGTGTGTATGGGTGTGTTAGTGATTGAATGTATATCTCAGTGGTACATGTGTGAGTAACTACATATGTGAAAGGCAGTATATATGTGTGTTGGAGTATATAAATGGCTATAAGTGAGAGTGTGTGATTGTGAGAGTGGCTGTATGGATGAGTGTGTACTTGTATCAGTGATTGTATAAGAGTGTAAGAATGTGCTAGTATTTGTATGAGTAAGTGAGCTGGTGTGTGTATAACTGTATAGGTGAGTAAATGGGTGTGTGATTAAGTTTTTTGCATGACTGACTAGGTGTGTGAGTACCTCTATGGATGAGTGGCGGTGTGTGAGTGTTTATATAGGTGTATGAGTGCATATGATAGTCCTGTACTGAGTGACTAAGTATGAGTGACTGTACGGGTGAGTGAGTGGATGTGTGTGTAGACCTAAGAATCAGTGAGTGGGTATGTAGTTTTTGGTGTTGGAGTGTCTATGGTTTTGAGAATGGCAGTCTGTAATTTAGAGTGGGTGTATCAAAAGTTATATTAGGGTGTGAGAAGATGCATGAAATTATCACATGGATGATGTCATCAGTGATGTCATTTGAGATGTCATCAGTGATGTCATCAGTGATGTCACTGACCATGTCATGAGTGATGTAATATGTGACGTCATCAGCAGTGCATTGCGGGGCGCGAGTTATAGTTAGCTGAACTAACTATAACGGGGAATTTCTATGGTTTTGTACGAGTGAAATGTCCAATTAACTATAACTGTCCCTAAAACCTATGGTTTTTTCAGTGAATTTCAAAGGTTTTTTAAATGCTAATTTCTAATTATAACGTGTCTGAAACCTATGGTTTTTTCAGTGAATTTCAAAGGTTTTTTAAATGCTAATTTCTAACTATAACGTGCCTGAAACCTATGATTTTTTAAGTGAATTTCAAAGGTTTTTTAAATGCTAGTTTCTAACTATGCCTACAGAGGTAGGACATGTGAAGAAAGAAGAAAAAACGCACAGAAAGAAGCAAAAGATGAGCAGAAAGAACCAACAGAGGAGCAGAAAGAGGCCTTGTTGCAAAATCATCCTGTGCCCACAACTTTTTCAGACGGGTACTGGCGGTAACTGACTCTGACTAACCAGAGCCAGTGCTATGCTAAAAGACACTTAGAATACAGTGAAAACACCTACATACACTAGGGAACACTATGCGTTGGGGTACCCCTGTGATTAGCATGACCTCCTCTGCAAGTCCCTAGTACATAATAGGGCAGGGGATTAAAACTACCTCTTAAAACGCGCTACAGGGCGCGTGTGCACAGTGGTGAAGGGAGGGGGGCCTGAGGTGACATGTGTGCAAACGCACCCCGTGGCGCGTTTTAAGTTGCGGGATTAAGTCCCCTTGAATTCTGAGGGTCCCTGGGGCCCAACTAGCCCCCCAGGTACCTACAGTTAGGACCACAGAGCTGAGTTGCAGAGAGGCGTTCCGAGGCCACGCACCTTTTTCACCTCTCTGCAACGCAACTCTGTTGTGCTTACTGAAGGTACCTGGTGGGCTTGTTGGCCCCCAGGGTCCCTCAGGATTCAAAGGGAATTAATTCCCCAACTTAAACGCACCACAGGGCGTGTTTGCGCACATGTCACCTGAGGCCCCGCCCCTCCCTTCACCACTGTGCAAACGCGCCCCGTGGTGCGTTTTAAGTTGGGGGATTAGGTCACTTTGAATCCTGAGGGTCCCTGGCCCAACTAGCCCACTAGGTACTTCCAGTAAGCACCACAGGCCTGCGTTGCAACGCCTGTAACAAATTGTGCAGTTGTGTTTAGGTAGTGAAGAGGGTCGTGCTGGGGGTAGTGTTTTAGGGTTTAGGGTAGTGCAGTGGTGTTTGTGTAGTGTAGGGGGTCATGCTGGGGGTAGATTTAGGGTTTAGGGTAGTGCAGTGGTGTTTGGGTAGTGTAGGGAGTCGTGCTGGGGGAGTGTTTTAGGGTTTAGGGTAGTGCAGTGGTGTTTGGGTAGTGTAGGGGGTCATGCTGGGGGTAGTGTTTTAGGGTTTAGGGTAGTGCAGTGGTGTTTGGGTAGTGTAGGGGGTCGTGCTGGGGGTAGTGATTTAGGGTAGTGCAGTGGTGTTTGGGTAGTGTAGGGGGTACTGCTGGGGGTAGTGTTTTAGGGTTTAGGTTAGTGCAGTGGTGTTTGGGTAGTGTAGGGGTACTGCTGGGGGTAGTGTTTTAGGGTTTAGGGTAGTGCAGTGGTGTTTGTGTAGTGTAGGGGGTAGTGTTTTAGGGTTTAGGGTAGTGCAGTGGTGTTTGTGTAGTGTAGGAGGTCGTGTTTTAGGGTTTAGGGTAGTGCAGTGGTCTTTGGGTAGTGTAGGGAGTCATGCGGGGGTAGTGTTTTAGGGTTTAGGGTAGTGTAGGGGGTCATGCGGGGGTAGTGTTTTAGGGATTAGGGTAGTGCATTGGTGTTTGGGTAGTGTAGGGGGTCATGCGGGGGTAGTGTTTTAGGGTTTAGGGCAGTGCAGTGGTGTTTGGGTAGTGTAGGGGGTCATGCTGGGGGAGTGTTTTAGGGTTTAGGGCAGTGCAGTGGTGTTCGGGTAGTGTAGGGGGTCATGCTGGGGGAGTGTTTTAGGGTTTAGGGCAGTGCAGTGGTGTTCGGGTAGAGTAGGGGGTCATGCTGGGGGAGTGTTTGAGGGTTTAGGGCAGTGCAGTCGTGTTCGGGTAGTGTAGGGGGTTGTGCTGGGGGTAGTATTTTAGGGTTTAGGGTAGTGCAGTGGTGTTCGGGTAGTGTAGGGGGTCGTGCTGGGGGTAGTGTTCTAGGGTTTAGGGCAGTACAGTGGTGTTTGGGCAGTGTAGGGGGTAATGCTGGGGGTGGTGTTTTAGGGTTTAGGGCAGTGCAGTGGTGTTCAGGCAGTGTAGGGGGTCGTGCTGGGGGTGGTGTTTCAGGGTTTAGGGCAGTGCAGTGGTGTTCGGGCAGTGTAGGGGGTGGTGTTTCAGGGTTTAGGGCAGTGCAGTGGTGTTCGGGCAGTGTAGGGGGTCGTGCAGGGGTGGTGTTTCAGGGTTTAGGGCAGTGGTGTTCGGGCAGTGTAGGGGGTCGTGCTGGGGGTGGTGTTTCAGGGTTTGGGGCAGTGCAGTGGTGTTCGAGCAGTAAAGGGGTCGTGCTGGGGGTGGTGTTTCAGGGTTTAGGGCAGTGCAGTGGTGTTCGGGCAGTGTAGGGGCGGTGCAGGGGGTAGTGTTTCAGGGTTTAGGGCAGTGCAGTGGTGTTCGGGCAGTGTAGGGGTCATGCAGGGGGTGGTGTTTCAGGGTTTAGGGCAGTGCAGTGGTGTTCAGGCAGTGTAGGGGGTCGTGCTGGGGCTGGTGTTTCAGGGTTTAGGGCAGTACAGTGGTGTTCGGGCAGTGTAGGGGCTCGTGCTGGGGCTGGTGTTTCAGGGTTTAGGGCAGTGCAGTGGTGTTCGGGCAGTGTAGGGGGTTGTGCTGTTGCTGGTGTTTCAGGGTTTAGGGCAGTGCAGTGGTGTTCGGGCAGTGTAGGTGGTCGTGCTGGGGCTGGTGTTTCAGGGTTTAGGGCAGTGCAGTGGTGTTCGGGCAGTGTAGGGGTCATGCAGGGGGTGGTGTTTCAGGGTTTAGGGCAGTGCAGTGGTGTTCGGGCAGTGTAGGGGGTCGTGCTGGGGGTGGTGTTTCAGGGTTTAGGGCAGTGCAGTGGTGTTCGGGCAGTGTAGGGGGTGCTGCAGGGGTGGTGTTTCAGGGTTTAGGGCAGTGCAGTGGTGTTCGGGCAGTGTAGGGGTCATGCAGGGGTGGTGTTTCAGGGTTTAGGGCAGTGCAGTGGTGTTTGGGCAGTGTAGGGGGTAGTGCTGGGGCTGGTGTTTCAGGGTTTAGGGCAGTACAGTGGTGATCGGGCAGTGTAGGGGCTCGTGCTGGGGCTGGTATTTCAGGGTTTAGGGCAGTGCAGTGGTGTTCGGGCAGTGTAGGGGGTTGTGCTGTGGCTGGTGTTTCAGGGTTTAGGGCAGTGCAGTGGTGTTCGGGCAGTGTAGGGGGTCTTGCTGGGGCTGGTGTTTCAGAGTCTAGGGCAGTGCAGTGGTGTTCGGGCAGTGTAGGGGGTCTTGCTGGGGCTGGTGTTTCAGGGTTTAGGGCAGTGCAGTGGTGTTCGGGCAGTGTAGGGGGTCGTGCTGGGGGTGGTGTTTCAGGGTTTAGGGCAGTGCAGTGGTGTTTGGGCAGTGTAGGGGGTCATGCTGGGGCTAGTGTTTCAGGATTTAGGGCAGAGCAATGGTGTTCAGGCAGTGTAGGGGTTTTTGCTGGAGGTGGTGTTTCAGGGTTTAGGGCAGTGCAGTGGTGTTCGTGCAGTGTAGGGGTGGTGTTTCAGGGTTTAGGGTAGTGGTGTTCAGGCAGTGTAGGGGTCTTGCTGGGGTTGATGTTTCAGGGTTTAGGGCAGTGCAGTGGTGTTCGGGCAGTGTAGGGGGTCGTGCTGGAAGTGGTGTTTCAGGGTTTAGGGCAGTGCAGTGGTGTTCCGGCAGTGTAGGAGGTCGTGCAGGGGTGGTGTTTCAGGGTTTAGGGCAGTGCAGTGGTGTTCGGGCAGTGTAGGGGGTCATGCTGTGGGTGGTGTTTCAGGGTTTAGGGCAGTGCAGTGGTGTTCGGGCAGTGTAGGGTGTCGTGCTGAGGGGTGGTGTTTCAGGGTTTAGGGCAGTGCAGTGGTGTTCGGGCACTGTAGGGGGTCATGCAGGGGCTGGTGTTTCAGGGTTTAGGGCAGTGCAGTGGTGTTTGGGCAGTGTAGGGGGTCGTGCAGGGGGTGGTGTTTCAGGGTTTAGGGCAGTGCAGTGGTGTTCGGCCAGTGTAGGTGGTCTTGCTGGGGGTGGTGTTTCAGGCTTTAGTGCAGTGGTGTTTGGGCAGTGTAGGGGGTCTTTGCTGGGGGTGGTGTTTCAGGGTTTAGGGCAGTGCAGTGGTGTTCGGGCAGTGTAGGGGGTCTTGCTGGGGCTGGTGTTTCAGGGTTTAGGGCAGTGCAGTGGTTTTCGGGCAGTGTAGGCGGTTGTGCTGGGGCTGGTGTTTCAGGGTTTAGGGCAGTGCAGTGGTGTTCGGGCAGTGTACGGGGTTGTGCTGGGGCTGGTGTTTCAGGGTTTAGGGCAGTGCAGTGGTGTTCGGGCAGTGTAGGGGGTCGTGCTGGGGTGGTGTTTCAGGGTTTAGGGCAGTGCAGTGGTGTTCGGGCAGTGTAGGGGTTGTGCTGGGGCTGGTGTTTCATGGTTTAGGGCAGTGCAGTGGTGTTCGGGCAGTGTAGGGGGTCGTGCTGGGGGTGGTGTTTCAGGGTTTAGGCCAGTGCAGTGGTGTTCGGGCAGTGTAGGGGGTCATGCTGGGGGTGGTGTTTCAAGGTTTAGGGCAGTGCAGTGGTGTACGGGCAGTGTAGGGGGTCTTGCTGGGGGTGGTGTTTCAGGGTTTAGGGCAGTGGTGTTCGGGCAGTGTAGGGGGTCTTGCTGGGGGTAGTGTTTCGGGGTTTAGGGCAGTGCAGTGGTGTTCGTGCAGTGTAGGGGGTCGTGCTGGGGGTGGTGTTTCAGGGTTTAGGGCAGTGCAGTAGTGTTCGGGCAGTGTAGGGGATCGTGCAGGGGGTGGTGTTTCAGGGTTTAGGGCAGTGCAGTGGTGTTCGGGCAGTGTAGGGGGTCGTGCTGGGGGTGGTGTTTCAGGGTTTAGGGCAGTGCAGTGGTGTTCGGGCAGTGTAGGGGGTCGTGCAGGGGGTGGTGTTTCAGGGTTTAGGGCAGTGCAGTGGTGTTCGGGCAGTGTAGGGGTCATGCTGGGGCTGGTTTTTCAGGGTATAGGGCAGTGCAGTGGTGTTCGGGCAGTGTAGGGGGTCTTGCTGGGGGTGGTGTTTCAGGGTTTAGGGCAGTGGTGTTCGGGCAGTGTAGGGGGTCTTGCTGGGGGTGGTGTTTCAGGGTTTAGGGCAGTGCAGTGGTGTTCGGGCAGTGTAGGGGGTCTTGCTGGGGGTAGTGTTTCAGGGTTTAGGGCAGTACAGTGGTGTTCGTGCAGTGTAGGGGGTCGTGATGGGGATTGTGTTTCAGGGTTTAGGGCAGTGCAGTAGTGTTCGGGCAGTGTAGGGGGTCGTGCAGAGGGTGGTGTTTCAGGGTTTAGGGCAGTGCAGTGGTGTTCGGGCAGTGTAGGGGTCGTGCTGGGGGTGGTGTTTCAGGGTTTAGGGCAGTGCAGTGGTGTTCGGGCAGTGTAGGGGGTCGTGCTGGGGGTGGTGTTTCAGGGTTTAGGGCAGTGGTGTTCGGGCAGTGTAGGGGGTCTTGCTGGGGGTGATGTTTCAGGGTTTAGGGCAGTGCAGTGGTGTTCGGGCAGTGTAGGAGGTCTTGCTGGGGGTAGTGTTTCAGGGTTTAGGGCAGTGCAGTGGTGTTCGGGCAGTGTAGGGGTCATGCTGGGGGTGGTGTTTCAGGGTTTAGGGCAGTGCAGTGGTGTTCGGGCAGTGTAGGGGGTCGTGAAGGGGGTGGTGTTTCAGGGTTTAGGGCAGTGCAGTGGTGTTCGGCAGTGTAGGGGGTCGTGCTAGGGTATGTGTTTCAGGGTTTAGGGTAGTGCAGTGGTGCTTGTGTAGTGTAGGGGGTCGTGCTGGGGGTAGTGATTTAGGGTTTAGGGTAGTGCAGTGGTGTTTGTGTAGTGTAGGGGGTCATGTTTTAGGGTAGTGCAGTGGTGTTTGGGTAGTGTAGGGGGTCGTGCTGGGGGTAGTGTTTTAGGATTTAGGTTAGTGCAGTGGTGTTGGGGTAGTGTTTTAGGGTTTAGGGTAGTGCAGTGGTGTTTGTGTAGTGTAGGGGGTCATGCTGGGGGTAGTGTTTTAGGGTTTAGGATAGTGCAGTGGTTCTTGTGTAGTGTAGGGGGTCGTGCTGGGGTAGTGTTTTAGGGTTTAGGGCAGTGGTGTTTTTGTAGTGTAGGGGGTCATGTTTTAAGATGCAACGCTCCAATACCTGACCAGTCTGCACTACATAAAACTGCAAAAAAACTAAAAATAAAAAGTGTTTTGCACACTTTTGTCATTGGGCTATATGTGGGCTACATCTGGGTAATATTTGTGCTACATTTGGGCTCTTTTTTCACTGGTGGCCATCTTGGAAGACTTCTTTGTTATGAAGTTTCCTAATTTCCTCATTTACTGCAGTCTCCTCAGTAGGAAATACTTTCAGTTTTTTACTTTGATTCCATCAAGAAGGCATTCAGATGTGTCACACATTTGCCATAAATTCAGAATGTTATTACTCTAGTTGTTCATTAGATCACTGTAGTAAAGCTACTGCTCACCAAGGAGTTAACTGGAAGTCTACTGCTGGTATTGAAAGTGAGTGTTTCAGTCTGCATGTCAGAATTTTCTAATGAAATAGAAGAGGATTTGAGATCTCACTTAAAACATGCACTAAATTTTCTTTTTGCAGCACTAACCATAATTTCTATGGCAAAATGAACCCCCTCATTTTGTTTGTTTTTAAATTAAATGTTTTAAGTGTTACCAGTTTATTCCAATCAACATGGCTTCAGGTGTGCCATACTTTTGTCATAAGTAAGGCTGTTAGCACTCTAGTTGTTCTTTAGAACACTCTGGGAAGCTGCAGTAGAACACAAAGGCATCAACTGACAGGCTGCTCCTGTTGAAATATAACAGGAAGATATTTGAGATCTCACTTAAAACATGTCCTAATTTTTCTTTCTACAGCACTAACCATAATTTCTATGGTAAAATGAACCCCCTCATTTTGTTCCTTTTTAAATTAAATGTTTTAAGTGTTACCAGTTTATTCCAATCAAGATGGCTTCAGGTGTGCCATACTTTTGTCATAAGTAAGACTGTTAGCGCTCTAGTTGTTCTTTAGAACACTCTGGGAAGCTGCAGTAGAACACAAAGGCATCAACTGACAGGCTGCTCCTGTTGAAATATAACAGGAAGATATTTGAGATCACACTTGAAACATGTCCTAATTTTTCTTTCTACAGCACTAACCATAATTTCTATGACAAAATGAACCCCATCATTTTGTTCCTTTTTAAATTAAATGTTTTAAGTGTTACCAGTTTATTCCAATCAAGATGGCTTCAGGTGTGCCATACTTTTGTCATAAGTAAGACAGTTAGCGCTCTAGTTGTTCTTTAGAACACTCTGGGAAGCTGCAGTAGAACACAAAGGCATCAACTGACAGGCTGCTCCTGTTGAAATATAACAGGAAGATATTTGAGATCACACTTGAAACATGTCCTCATTTTTCTTTCCAGAGCACTAACCATAATTTCTATGACAAGATGAACCCCATCATTTTGTTCCTTTTTAAATTAAATGTTTTAAGTATTAGCAGTTTATTCCAATCAAGATGGCTTCAGGTGTGCCATACTTTTGTCATAAGTAAGGCTGTTAGCACTCTAGTTGTTCTTTAGAACACTCTGGGAAGCTGCAGTAGAACACAAAGGAATCAACTGACAGTCTCTGCCCTTGTTGGATGTACATGTTTTACTGAGAATGTCAGACTTCATTCTCACATGACTGAGAAAGATAATGTGAATTTACAGAAAATATGCTCTCATTTTAGCTTCTGGGGCACCTTCCAAAACTGTATGGGACAAGCATGTGAAAATAGTTTTCTCTCAAACATGATTCATGATATCCCAGCAGAAGGTTTTTCACAGGGTAAAATCACCTTAGAACACACCACAATTCCTGAAATTAGTATGGTACCATCAACAAATGAATTCTAATGTAACTAAAGTCTGTTATCACCCTTTATAGTTCTCCTTTTGGTAACCCTCAAAATCTTCGATTCACTACAATGCATTTCAATGGGGTACTATCATTTATATTGGTCCCAAGATGGCTGCCAGCAATTCCAGGATGAAGTGCTGACAGCCAATCAGATCTCACGATGACATGTGTGGTTAGGCTCCGCCCAGATATATATGTGTTTTTACTTTTGATTTTCTCAGCAACTACTGAACGGATTTACACCATTTAACAAAAGGGTTCTTTTTGAACCAAGAACTACCTCTTTGCCAAATTTGGTGTAATTCCGTTCAGCAGTTCGAGCTGTAGCCTTGCATAAAGTTTCCTATGGGAAATTGATTTTTGACTCTTATTTTTTTAATTTCTCCGCAACTACTGAACGGATTTACACCATTTAACAAAAGGGTTCTTTCTGAACCAAGAACTACCTCTTTGCCAAATTTGGTGTAATTCCGTTCAGCAGTTCAGGCTGTAGCCGTGTCTAAAGTTTCCTATGGGAAAATGAATGGGGAAAACATGTTTTGGGACCCCCTTTTTCTCGGCCCCCGCTTGACGAATCACCCTGAGACTTTCAGGGTAGGAGCGGACCGGAGTGGGCCATAAAGTTTGAAAATTTCGCGAAGATTCGTCAACCGACGCAAGAGTTATTTCAAATAGAATGTCGCAGATTTCCTATGGAAAATAGGTCCTAACTATAACTATCTACTGGCGACCGCCAGTAGATAATATATATAAAACACAAACGCGCTCCTTCTGGACTACAAGGGACCCATGGAGAGTGGCGCGCATGCCGGCGGAGCACACCGGCTGTTCCAATCCTTCCGTAAAATGCCTCTGATCCGCGCTCTCAGTAAAGGAAGACTCTGTGTCAATAAATATCAACTGCTGTGTTTATTCACAACGCGTTTCGCTTTCCCTGAAAGCTTGATCACGTGAACAGTGCAACAAAAACGGCAACATTTGTAGAGATTCAATGGTGATTGAAATTGAAGATGGACTAACCAACAATACGCGGCAGACATGTTGGAATGGTAAAATGATATATAAACAATAGTCATTCGTAATTCCTATATTGATAAATACATGACTCGAGTGTGTATCTCTCTAATCTTTCAGGGATACCAAAATAAAACAAAGATGAATGTGCGTGATCTATAGTGGCAAAAAACAACAGGCCTGTGGTTAGCGGCAGCGGTATCAAGACATATAAATATTGTAAAGCCATGCATGGTCAAGTGGATACATCGATAGTTCGTATATAGGTTAATCAGTTATCACACATGAATATACGCTTGAAACCACAAAATGTTGTACTGGCACAGTGTCAGACCGCAAATAAGCGATGTATGCATAAATATATATGTGTCACTAAATCGTGTCACTAGTCTGCTACCAAACTGTTGCTCATAAGTGCCCCAACATCAAATTGAATTGATTGCACTTTCAGTAATGAATGCATTCCCTGATAGGAGATGTCATCACCTCTGTATAAACATCGCTAATTACAACCATACAAAATCATTGTTTGATATCAATAAAGATTTCAATTAGAAAAACACAACACACTGCCCAACATATGTCTGCTAAAATGTACAGCAATAATGTCTATGTCCATCAATATAACGCATGGGCCTGTGTCAGACATATCATAGAATCAAACACAATATGGTCAAACACAATATGGTCATGGGCCACCACATGCATCAATGAATGTAACCCTCCAGTGAGGGTACACGTAACCCAAAAATCTGATATGTATACCATGTATATAAACTGTGCCCAGTTTGTCATCATCAAATATAACACATCATGTATTGTGACCTTTAAGTATATATGGGCATATGTCAGATGGCCCATGACCATATTGTGTTTGACCATATTGTGTTTGATTCTATGATATGTCTGACACAGGCCCATGCGTTATATTGATGGACATAGACATTATTGCTGTACATTTTAGCAGACATATGTTGGGCAGTGTGTTGTGTTTTTTCTAATTGAAATCTTTATTGATATCAAACAATGATTTTGTATGGTTGTAATTAGCGATGTTTATACAGAGTTGATGACATCTCCTATCAGGGAATGCATTCATTACTGAAAGTGCAATCAATTCAATTTGATGTTGGGGCACTTATGAGCAACAGTTTGGTAGCAGACTAGTGACACGATTTAGTGACACATATATATTTATGCATACATCGCTTATTTGCGGTCTGACACTGTGCCAGTACAACATTTTGTGGTTTCAAGCGTATATTCATGTGTGATAACTGATTAACCTATATACGAACTATCGATGTATCCACTTGACCATGCATGGCTTTACAATATTTATATGTCTTGATACCGCTGCCGCTAACCACAGGCCTGTTGTTTTTTGCCACTATAGATCACGCACATTCATCTTTGTTTTATTTTGGTATCCCTGAAAGATTAGAGAGATACACACTCAGTCATGTATTTATCAATATAGGAATTACGAATGACTATTGTTTATATATCATTTTACCATTCCAACATGTCTGCACGCGTATTGTTGGTTAGTCCATCTTCAATTTCAATCACCATTGAATCTCTACAAATGTTGCCGTTTTTGTTGCACTGTTCACGTGATCAAGCTTTCAGGGAAAGCGAAACGCGTTGTGAATAAACACAGCAGTTGATATTTATTGACACAGAGTCTTCCTTTACTGAGAGCGCGCGGATCAGAGGCATTTTACGGAAGGATATATATATATATATATATATATATATATATATATATATATATAGATATATATATAGATATATATATAGATATATAGATATCCAAACAAAGGTTGCCCTGATAAAAACGCCACACACATGGAGAGGTATACTCCGTTTATTGCAGGTTGCAGAGACGGGCAGCTCCCCAATTCAAGTCACATCCAACTTGCCAAACACGTTTCGGACAGCACTCTGTCCTTGATCACTGGCACATAACAAATTAACAGTTAATTATAAGAATATCCATAAATTGACTTCAGCGTAACGCAAAGAATCTTATAATCCACACCATCAATGTTACCCTATTTTCACTTGTGCTAACCGATCTGACAGAATACAAACCACTTCCCACTTACTTTCGACACTCTACTCCTTCCTGCAAAAGTTGTATTAATATGCTAAGGTGTTAATGGCTGTCGATAGATCCAGCAGCATTTGAAAAGTGGACCTTTCTCCATCCAAGATACTAAAATAGTTTTCTGCATATCGAACAATCCTGCCTCTGTCCAAAATCCTGACGGCCACTTTTCCAAACGTGATTTTGTTCAACAAAAAACAAAGCTTTGGAGATGGATCAATACTGTTTAGGATCCTTTGAATCCAGTACAGGTTATTTTATTTATATAAATGGTGTAATCTAGAATTTGTTCAATGCACACAGTACACTTCGCTTTTAGAAACAAATCTTACGATAGACACGTTAACATGCGCCAAGAGAGAGGCCAGCTCTTAGCTACAAAGCTCAATAACTCTACATGGACATGGATTTCTTGGGCACTTTGGTTTATACTCAGAGGGACATTAATGTCATCCTCAGAAATCTCTCTAAAATGAAACTGCTCAAGGACAGAATTAGGGTGAGCTGATATGCGTTGGACAGATGTATCGATTTTCACAATCCAGCGTTCACTCATAATAGTCTGCTTAGAGGCCAAATTTCTGTTCTGAAGGAAGCAGTGCATTTTTGGCACCAGTCAGCAGATGGAACAGTTTCAATCATTACCAGAACCAGATTTACAATACACTTATGCTTAGTTAATAGTTCTCTTTTGGAACTTTTTAATAAGCTCTCTTAGTCTGTGGGACTGCTTTCTAATAAGTGCACCTAATTTCCTTTGCAGAGTTCAAGTTTGTATGACTTTCTGCCATATCCTAGTGGCCCTTCTGAGCTCTCCTCCTAAAGGGCGCAGTTCATCTGAGAACCAGTTAGAGGTATTTTTCTTATTAAATGGCTTACGTCTTACTAGACTATATTTGTCACACATATTTGCAGGAAGGTTGTTGTACAGTGTTTAGGAATCATGTCTCAATTTGACAGCCATGGGGTTGTCCACAACATACTCATTCAGCCTCAACGGCGTCAAGATGTTGATCACTCTATACATTATAGTTGCCCCAATCCTTTGATTATTCAGAGCCTTCTTAGGATCAATCTGAATAGAAATCACCTTCTGTTCATACCTTTTGACTGAACCTAATTGTTGCTCACCTTGAGGTTATAGAACAATATCCAATCCAGGATATGTCCTAAGTTATGCGTGGGCTCCATCACATACTGCACAAAGCTAGGTTCCTCCAGGGAACTCCACAAATCTTTTATTGGTATATAATTCTTACTCACAAACACCTCATTCCCCTTAGGTGGACGATAAGCTACAGCACCCATTGTTAGTGAAACTTTCACCACAAGTTGTTCAAATAAGGCTGTGGTAACTTTATATATTTGATCCACAGTTAAACTCACTCTATAAACTATTGGAACACCTCCACCTTTCCCTTTAGGTCTATCTTCCCTTAATATCCCATAATTGTGTGGGACTGCAAGCAGTAAAATTTAACCGGATGCTTAGTCAAGCCACATGTCTGCAATAAAAAGTAAATTGATTGTTTCCTACTACAATGATGTTACTTACAGCACCAGAGATATGACATAAGTACTGTCTTCGGCACCAAAAAAATAATGCAAAGAATTTTCTCAGTATAACAGATATCCCTTCCAAAAGATCGATGACAGGCCGTAGGGCTGTGCAGCTGTGAGAGCAAGTTGGCAGGACAGTAGAAGGGATAGCATGGTGCAAGGGCCTGACCTCCCACTTATGTCATTTTAGGAAGTGCCACAGTGCCTTCTAAAGACCTGACCTGCCTACAAAACAGTACAAAAAATAAATTCCTTGTGAATTTGGTAAAGGAGTGATGGATATTCGAACACCCAACACTCCAGAATATTCAAATGATTCCGGGTTCAGATGAAAAGCTGTGCTGGGCTTAGTTCCCATCGTTCACATTTTAATAGTGTATAAAAATATATTTGCTCAATTGCTGAATACATCAGTGTGTTCTTTTTGGTCAGAAAGGAGAAATCTATATACAAAATCAACTGGAGCAAAACCTGTTTACTCTAGTCCCCATTATGTAAGAAGAGGACCTAGTGCAAAATAAAATTGCTGTTTTTAGCACCAATGAAAAGGCTATGTAATCTGGCCCCTATTGTAGAAGCAGCAATGTTCTACAAATGAATGTTTATACAACTGAAATTATCACATGGGAACTGATGGAAGCAAAAGTACCTCCAGATGTTTTCGTGACCAGGTGCAAGGTAAGGAAAAACATGACCGGTCAACCTTTTTAATTTAACACTTGAAAACTTTACTATCAAGAAATTGATGCATTACAAGTTGACTGTATCCCCTTTTCAGTGTGCATAGTCCCTAAACATTTCTACTGAGCAAAAAATAAAGTACATGAATGTGACTGCTTTTTGTCAAGTATCATGGACCACACAAAAGCAGGAGGATCTTGCACCACATTGCCTGCTAATGTACTAATTCCATACCCTTGTTTATGGAGGGGTAAACATAGCTTGTTGAGAAGTACAGCACCCTGATGTTACTTAAGGAAGTAGCTAGTAAATGCCCTAACTTGAAACATACCTCTAATCACGCCGAGCATGCGAACTGGACAAACCTGATCCTCCTTAGAAGAGTTCCTTTCATTCTTCCATCCATCAATTCACCCTCCCATCCATCAGTCTGTAAGTACGTTTTACATGTATTTATCTTCTTTTTGGCCTACTGACAGTGACTGTGAGTAACTAGCATTGCCTTGAGCCTCAACTCCAGAGCTCTCAGTCACGGCCCGCTATCAACAGAAATCTGTTAACGAGTCATGATTGAGAGCTTTGGCATTTGAGCTTAAATGCTTTGTGATTTATTACAATGCCTGTCAATGGGTTTGGTTCTCGGTCCACGCCGCTCCACTGTTGAGGGGAGGAGTGAGAAAAATAAAATACAAACAAATACCACTTACCTTTTCGCCTGCAGCCGCCTCTCCTCCATCTTGTTCAGCTTCCTTCTTCCTGCAGTCCCGGCAACAGGAAGCACCCGGCTCCCGGGCTCCCCTGAGGGGTAATTTCACAGTGGGCCAGTGTGTGGGGAGGTGTAACCACGGGCAGAAGCAACCACAACAGGCATTAAAGGCAAAAGTGCCACTGGCTCAACAAATGTGTCCCTGGAATTGTAGCATCTAGAGAGATTATGCAAATGGCTCTGGAATCAGGCAGAACTAATCCAGTTTATGGGGATATACCTCACTGCAGGGGTGGAAGAGGAGCTGGCTCCTGGATCCACTGGGCATCAAATGAGGTAGGTACCCAATGCGTATTGAAGCAGTCTGAGTCAATGCAGGCTCATTGTTTTAAACATGTGACCGCAATTGAGCAGCTTTTCAATGGAAGTTCATTTCCCCTGTAAGAAACGGGGTTATTGGTCGAAGGGGGTGGAAGCCCCACTCAGGCAACACCCACAATCCTTGTCAAAAGTGAACCACAAAAAGTCACTAAATTAACCTGCACTTAACCCTCTGGTAGGTTGGCACAAAAGCAGTCAGGCTTAACTTAGGGGCAATGTGTGAAGTATTTATGCAGCACTCAAACAGTAATAAAGTGAAAACACAACACAAGAAAAATCCAAAACCAATTTAGGAAAATAGAGTAAATATTAGTGAGTAAAATTAAACCAAAACGAATTAAATCCAATCAGTAGAAGCGGAATTATGCATTTTTAAAAGTTGTTAATGCAAAATAGTGCCTCAAAGATCAAAGTGCCAACCTTGGGTATCTAGTTGTGCGAGGCCTGGCCAAAGTCAAAAGTCAAGCCTGACCACGATGGAGCGCAGGTCAGATACACAAGGTAGAATGGGTCTGGTCTCCGCTTACTTTCAGACGAAGAAGACATTTTGAAGAAAAGCACCTGAAAAGGTAGAGTTCAATGGGGCAAGGCAGCAGGCGGTGCCGAAGAAGGAGGTGCCGTCATTGGGGAGTCATTGGACAAAGCCGTGGTGATGACTTTTGCCTTCGGACAAGTCTCTTTTTTGCCTCTGAATTTCATCACTTTTTTGGAAGTCGAAAATCACCAGCGCAACGAAGCTGCAGGCTCTAGTTGGTGAGGGCTCCACGAGGACGAATACCTTCGCCAAGGGTTTCTGCTGAACAGGATTTGCTGCTGCGGAGAAGAATGTAGCTGGAGCTACCGCAAAGTTAGGCCGACAGGAGATGCACCTTGGGCAGATCAG
Source organism: Calotriton arnoldi (assembly GCA_963921515.1). NCBI lineage: Eukaryota > Metazoa > Chordata > Amphibia > Caudata > Salamandridae > Calotriton > Calotriton arnoldi. The sequence goes on from CAWUFW010000040.1 coordinate 5,310,730, forward strand.
CTGGCATGTAGGCCCTGGTCTTCTGTCGGTCCTCAGGGCACTTTTTGGTGAAAACATTTTCCAAGTCCCACGTTTTATGGTTAGGCAGGAGCAGCACCTCTAACACCACTTCCAGTGGTCAAGGACTTGCGTGGCACCAGTTATGGGGGAGGGGGTTAGAACTCTGAATCCAAGGCCTCAGGAGCTTGTTGTGTCCCTGTAGCTCACAGAGGAGGCCAGCCACCTAGTTTATGGAGTCACTTCACGTAGTTCTGGGTTCAAGGAGATGGTCCAGTTCTTCTTCAAGCAGCAAGGTAGGCCTTCAAGCAAGACGGCAGTCCTCTGGTAGCAGCAGGGCAGTCCTCTGGGGGTCCAGGCTTCTGAAGTTTTATGGAGGTCCCGTAGTGTACGGAAGAGTTGCTTTGAGGGCCCAATTTCTGTACCTGATGCCTGCATTTGGAGTGGGGGGATTTCCTATACTACCCTCACATCTGGTTCTGGATAATTCTCTTCTACTGTCAAGGCTCCAAGAAGTGTGGTGTGACAAAAGACTAGTGTCAGGTTCATTTGTGTGTGCTGAAGGCATGTACATTTAAATCCACATGTCCTACTTTTTAAATACAATCCATACTGCCATATAAGGCTTTAGGGCCTACCTTAGGAGTGCCTTATGTGTATTAAAAAGAAGGTATAGGCCTAGCACAAGATTTATTTTGCCATGTCAAATTGGCAGTTTAAAACTACTACATGCTGCAATGGAAGGCCTGAGACAGGTTTTAAATAAATACTCAGATTTGTAGAGCACTGCTTTTTACCCATGAGGGTATCCAGGCGCTGTTCATAGGAACGGGTAGATTAAGTGATTTGCCAAGAATCACAGGATGTTGAGCCAATGCCGAGACTCATGCCTGGATCCCCAGCTTTGAAGTCGGCAGCTCTAGCTGGTACACCACATCCTGTTAGACAGGTTTTAAAGTGCTACTTTAGTGGACGACACAATAAGTGCTGCAGGCCCCGTACTAGCATTTAGTTTACAGGCCCTGGGTACATATGGTACCAAATACTAGGGACTTATAAGTAAATTAAATGTGCCAATTTGGTGTTGTACAATGTTATCATGTTTTAGGGAGACAGCACGAGCACTTTAGCACTGGTTAGCATTAGTAAAGTGCACAGAGATGTAATGCCAACAAAAATTAATTCAGAAAAATAGAAGGGGTGAAGGCAAGAAAGTGTGATGGTCATGCTGCAGAATGGTCTAAGACCAACTGCCTTTCCTGGACAGCTGTCCTGGGGTGGCCATGTGGCTCCAGGGCAATTACTGTCCTCCAACCTGCCCCCACGCAGATCCGTCTAGTCACCAGAGCCTTGGGCTCTCTTCTGTGGAACAGTCCACTCGCATTTCTAGGTGCAGTCAGCAGGGATGAACAGGTTACCGGGCGTTTTAGTGGGCTGGCAAATTCGCAATGCAAAAACAAATGGTTTTAAAGTGTGCTGAAAGCATACTTTAAAACCATTTGTTTTTGCATTGTTTATTTAAAAGCTCTGCAAGTAGGAACGTGGCCGACAGGTCCCTAACAACAAAACCGATCATAGCGGCAATAAAACCTGCCCCACACTGCCAACCCACCAAAACACCTGGTAGCCAGTCTGGCCTTGGCAGTCAGGCATCTCATGCAGACAGGTAGTACATTCCCAGACTCTAGTAGGGACCACAGTACTAGTAGCGAGCAAACAGATGTTCTCCTATGGGCTCTTGCTTTTTTTCGTTGTCTTCCTTAGTGCCTAGTGGACAGTTGCACTCTTAGTACTCGGTGAGGGGCCAGTATTTACCCTCTCCTGGTGGTCTAATCTGGCCAAACACAAAAGCTGCAAAGTTCAAATATCCTAAGCCTCCTCCATTGATTGTGGAACATTTTTCCTGGTGCTGTGAGCTAAATATACTGGCTTCCTATTCTGCTGCCCACACTGAAGCAAGTTTTTACTGGTTGAGTTGGAAATGTATATTTGTCTTGACTGACGTCATAAAACAGAGCACAGTGAGGGGTGGGATTCATCCTAGAAACTGAAACCTGGGCAACAGGACAAAGAATGGGCTATCTCCTGCATCCACCAGCTACACTTAGTTTTGGAAAGAGGAACAGGAAATGTGTATTTCCCTTCTGGAATGTACAGAAGGGCAACACCAGCTTGACACAGTGGCAACCACCACCTTTTACATCACCCACACATGGAGACACCCACACACGGAATCAAACGGACTCCAGCATTCACCAGTCCATTTACTGCACAGACATGCATGAGAGATGCATGTTTTATGTATGTGTGTGGCTTTGTCCAAGACATTACAAAGGTAAACCAAGTTATTTATGGGACTGAACTAATGTTTAACAGAGAGAAGCTGGTACGTACCTCCAAGGGGTATTTAATACCTCCAAGGGGTATTAAAAAAAAGCTAGTTCCACTCACTGTGAACATGCTGCCACCACAACCGTCAGACACTGCACAGCTTAGGTGAAAGGGATGAAGCTATTCTCATAAAGGAGGTACACTGAGTGCCCCCCGACATCAGAGCTCAGCTTTGATGTCTCGCACACAGTAAATGAGAGATCCTCTAGTGAGCTCGCAGGATTGAACAACATAAAACACTTTGGGCCAGATGTATGACACTAGTAAATTGCGACTCGCAATTTGCGCTCAATTGCGAGTCGCAATTTACTATGTACAACTGTGTCAGAGACACTGATTGCGATTCCCAATGGGGTCGCAAAATGCGAGGCTCGTTAATATTAATGAGGCACTCACATTTTGCGACCCCATTGGGAATGGCTGGCCCTCCCAGGGATGGTGGCCTGCTGGGCTCAGCAGACCACCATGTCTGAGACTGCTTTTAAATAAAGCAGCTTTTTTTTTTTTTTTTTTTTTTTTAATGCAGCCCGTTTTCCTTAAAGGAAAACGGGATGCATTTAAAAAAATAAAAATGAAACGTTTTCGTTTCATTTAAGGGCAGACCGTGGTCCTTGAGACCACTGCCTGCCCTTAAAAAATATTTTCGCATGCATTTGCAAAGGGGAAGGGGTCCCCTGGGAACCCCTTTCCATTTGCGATTGCATTACCACCTACTTGAAGAAGGTGGTAATTTGCGAGTGTTTCATAAATGGCTCATGACTCGCTTTTAGGAAGGGAACGCCCCTTCCTAATAGCGAGTCGCAAAACCTATTTTGCAAGTCGCTAATTGATTAGTGAGTCGCAAAATAGGTTTTGTCCATGGGCCCAAGGTTTTTAGCGTGCGCAAACTGATCTAAAACCCGTTTGCGCACGCTAAAAACGGGTCGTACATCTGGCCCCATGTCTTATTTGACGTGTAGATTCACGTTTTTCATTGTAAGGATAGATCTCCAATCCTCAACATGAATTTGGTAAAGAGTCATGCATGGCTTGGTGCCAAATGGCAGGTAGATTTGATTCATTATTATAGCACTTTGCTGTTTACTATATATGTAGTTTTAGCCAACACCGTTTAAAGATTTTGTTTGACTTTTACACGCTTTAATCTAAATGATATACCTTTCCTCCTCATCCCTGTATGTTTATCGCCCAGTGTACGCCCTGCACAACAAAGCAGCGAGAGCTCAAAGGGCTTGAAAGTATGGAGGCAGGCCAAGCTAGTCTTGTGTTCAGCCAGAGCTGCTCCCTCTGGTCAGGTTGCACCTGTCCAGTATTTAATGACGTGGCTGAAATTTTAAACTAATCTAGCCAGGATTTTAGAACATTAAGAAATAGTTAGCATTTTTTCCCACAGACAGGTGCTAGCCCCATCTCTGATGCACAGGAGAATCTGCACTAATTCTTTCAGTTTAAATATGAAATGATCATTTGCAAAGAACCTAAACAGAGATTTGTTTTAACAGGTATTGTATTTAACCTATACAGTTCAATGGTAGTCTTGTGTAGCATTAAGGAGAAATTATGAATCAATCAAATGAAAAAGAAATGTGGTCCCAAAACATGTGCCTCCATGCCCTTGTTTTCTTTAATTAACTTTTAAGTGGATCCCATATCACCAACCCATCGGTATCAATGGCAGCCCCGCATAAGCTGCTATGGTGGGGGCATTACCTATGCTCTTAATGTGATTGAGCGCAAATAGTTATATACCAAAATAATTATTTTCATGCATTACGGCTCACTTCCAATTTTAAGAAATGAAACTCCTTTTTAGGATATATGACATCAGTTTTATTTATTCTATGTGCAATCATAATTATACAGATACATAGTATTATGCATTAGCACTCCACGACTTCTCCCAGAACCCAGTTACCCCTTCAATGATTTCTTGACTGTATCTTTGTTGGGGACCCTGTACAACACTCTTATGCCTTTTGGCTAGGTTCACGTTACAACAAATCCGGATACAGAAGAATTTAATAAAATTAAGAATTACAATAGCCTGAAAAAAATAGAAATGCAATAAAAAGACAGTGCAATCAAGTGAAATCGTTATAATATCAAACTGGAAATAATAAGAGAATATAAATAAAAGACTTTGGATTCACATTCAAGTTGTTTGGGAAGCTCATAAGAGTAGGTCAATGACATAAGCAAAAACTGACTTCTATGTATGGCTTATATGCAAAAACAGAGGAAAGAGATTTAGGCACTTTGAAATTTAAGTACTAAGCCAAAAACCTAGAAATATTCCCCTATAAAGCAGAGTGTTTAATAGCCAAATTTTTATCTAAGTATGGGTGACATAATTGAACTTTTAATATATGTTGCTAAATGTGTGTTATTAGTAAACCATGGAAATACGATTTTTAACAAATATGCAATAATATGTTAACCCCTTCCCTGCTCATGACGAGCTCAGCTCGTCATGCTGCGCGGTCGGGCTGTGCGCATGACGAGCTGAGCTCGTCACGACCACGCCCGCGATCGGAATGTCCAGCACCTGGGCGGAATTCCGATCGCAGCGAAGGCGTTAAACTTAGTGTTTAAAATAAAGAATTATTGTTATCTAGCTGCACCTTTTATTTGATGGCAACACAATTTTGAATTCGTTGAACTATCACTGTTGCCAAATTGGACATCCAACCTTTCTTCAGACCTGATCATGCTATCTAGTTTAGGTGAAGTATTTTTATTTTTACAGGGAACCCTGAATGCAACATTTTGTGTGATAACTACATTGCTGTAAAAGTTAATTTCTCGAGCAAAACTCTATATGAGCCTGGCACAATCAGGTACCTTTGAACACTGGTACAGCATGGCATTAGCAATTTTATGACTTCAATTGAAGGCTCGCCCCAATTGAACACTGTATCAGTGGATTTCACAGTGTTCAGTCTTCAAAAGCAGTAGTTACATAAATAGCATTTACTGCTAAATAGATTTAGATTTACTTGTCTCAGCATCTGGTAAATACGTCACGGCTAGGAGCAAATCGAAATCGAGCAATTTTGGACTGCGTGATTTAAGCACAGTAGTGGGCATCTAAACATCCATATGGTTGCATTGAAAACTCATTATTCTAGAGAATGCCTAGCATGTTTACATTTTCTCCATGATCTCGTCAGAAAATTAGGTGGAAGCCCCATAATAGGTCATCTTACTATACCAATGTAACCAAGGTAACCCCAGACGTCTAAGGAACAAGGAGCTAAAGAGAGAACTTATCTTAGATCGGTGAACTTTATACTCGTTCTGATCATTTTATATTGTAAATGATTGTACGGAGGGTGTAATGCATTCATGTAAAGAAAGTAAATTGAACCAAGGACTTTCTGAACACTATAGAAATTAGTCTGTGGTGAACACTTTGTGCTCTGTACTTACTTTAGGTTGTTCTGTGTCATGGAAGCTCACTGTTGCATGTATACAAAAGCATTAGCCATCTATGGGACATTTATACTGATGGAGTCCTGTGATTAAGGAAGAGTCACAGACAAGAGGCAAAAATGTAAACACAACACAAGAGTTTACAGGGAGCAGTGCGAACCACCAGAAGTAGCATTACTATCGACAAAGCAATTATTATAAATCTTTTCAATAGGAGACAAAGCAAAAAATTACATTAATTGTCTTGATAATACAGAGGAGGGGGTGTGGTTTGATGGCTGCCTGAGGAAACATTTGTGGGACCGTGGGATAGCTATCAGCCAGTTTCGGCAGGGAGCTTTTCTTTACAGCAAAGATCTCCCAGTAGGTCCTGAAATTAGGCCATTGGCCACCAGCTGCAGAAAGGGTTGTGTCGAAATTAGAAAGTAGCATTGAGTATAGTTTCAGGAACTTTTGAATAAGTGTGCAGCTGTGGGTGCAGTCTCAGAAATGAGGATACGCGGGGAGCGTGCGCGGCGCCGAGCAAGATGGCTGCCTGAACCGGGAGCTCCGGATCACGATGGGAAATGCTGTGCTGATTTCCGCGGTTTTACCAACTTTCATCAAATGAAATGGAGAGCCTCATGAATCGGAAAGGCTCCTGATCGGTTCTCTTCCTTTTTTTTGCATTTTTTGCACCTCTTTCCTCTGGAAATCGATAATTTCTCTGCAACCCTGTTACGGCCGCCATTTTGTTTTTCTTCATAACGGACTTTTCACTCACCTCAGGTACTACTTTTTCAAATTGACTTTTACTGCAACATGATGCAAAACCTACTATCTTGGATATTATTAATCTCCTATGTGACCAGAGGTGACCTTAGCATTTCACTTGCGCTGTGTTTCTCAGCAATTTTTGGATTTTCTCTCATTCATGATGTACTTCTTCATTTTCCTCAAATTCATCTCTTTGTGTTGACTTTGGTTCAAAACAAGAAGTACTCGTCTTCTTAGGCGAAACTAAGCTTCCTCTATCTCAGCAGCGCTGTCTTTATTTGATTACACTGTGTCGCGCAGTTTCTCTAAATCACTTTGGTTGTGCGCTGGTGGTTTCTCCTTTGCTTCACTGAGACTATTACTCCTCCACTTCATGGGTAGGAGTAAGAAGTTACTTATTACTAGCAGGAGATACCCGGCCCACGCCCCTGTCTTGGAATTCTGTCATACTGACTCTGCGCTTAACAGTAGTGTTGCAATGGCGCAATCTGGGTCTTCAAAGTCTTCAACCCCATCGACGTCATCTACGTCTTCAACCAAATTGCAGACCCCTACTTCTGCCAACAAACGCCTCAAACAAGACCCTCCCTCTCCACCGAAACCTGCTTCTCCGGTTTCCTTAGACATGGTCTTTGAAGAAATTCGCGCCTTGCGTCCATTCATTGAAGAGACTAATTCACGTCTCCAGTTGTTGGACACTAAATGGGCGTCTATGGAATCTCGTATTACTACTGTGGAAAATCAAGTCGATGACTTACAGAATCTCTCCACTAAGCTATCTACTTTAGAGAGGGAGGTCTCTTTGCTAAAGAAATCAGGGGAGGATCTTGAAAACAGAAACAGACGCAATAATCTACGCCTGTATGGCCTTCCTGAAGGCTTGGAGGGTACTGACCCCATCCAATTTTTCAGTACTTTTCTCATAAAACTTCTGGACCTTCCTGCTTCTACAACGCTCAACATTCAACGTGCTCACAGGTTAGGCCCCCGCCTATCCTCATTGGCTGGTCCTTCGAAACCGAGGGGTGTGATCTTTTTATTTTTAAAATTTACAGACTTACTACAAGTGTTAAAGGCAGCCAAACACAAGAAGCAGCTTGTTTGGTTAGGCTCTAAACTTTTCATCTCGCAAGATGCGTCTCAGGCAACAGCTAAACGATGGAAAGAATTCCTTGATCTTACGTACACTTGGAGCACGTTACGGACTGTTCCATCCATGTCTGTTCAAAGTCACCTACCAAAATAACACTTCCTCTTTTGATGATCCAGCTGACCTGAAGAAATTTATCCTTCTACATTCCACTTCTTCTATGGAAACTTTCGATCCGCTCTTCCTCATCATCCTCCATTCCGTGACTTTTTCATTTATTGCTGACAGGTTTTGTTTCACCCGGTTTGGTCTAATGCAAATTTTTTCTTCCACAGGTTGCTGATGGTTGTTATTTAATAATATGTTCCTTTAACCCTTCACAAATTTTTTTCTTCCGTGAGGTTGCTGATGGTTGTTATTTAATAATATGTTCCTTTAATCCTTCATGTAAATTTTTCTCTCCTCTCACTCTTTTGCAGACGTTTTCTATTGATGCGTCCCTCCGTTTCCTATTTGTCTCATCTGGTTCCCCGTTGTGGTACTCCCTCCCTGGTTGGTTGTGTCGTCTTCTCCTATGTGTCGCCACCTCCCACCCGATTCCTCTTGTTCTCCCTCAAAAGGTACGTATTACAGTCGTCAATCTTTCGCTTTTTTCTATTGCTGTTCACTATTTCATTTGATTCCACTTGTTGACATGTACTGTCTTCTCTTTTTGTTCTTTCTTTTATCCTCCTTTCTTTCCTTCCTCTCTCCTTCTTCGGTTCCTTGGATATGTCCTATCTCTTCTTATCCTTTTTGCTCCTATTTGATCTCCCTTTCTCCTTTCCCTGTTTTCTTTCCCTCTTTCCTATTTGTTTCTTATCTCATTTTTTCACTAATGCATATTTTGTTCTGTATATATCCTTAATGATTTTACATTCAGAGTTATCTCCTGGAATGTGAAAGGTTTTATTAACCCAATTAAAAGACAGAGAATTCTTTCCCATCTTGCTTCTTATAACCCTGATTTGGTTCTCTTACAAGAGACCCACCTCACAGAAATTGAAGCGTTAAAATTAAAAAGAGGCTGGGTGGGCTCAGTTTTATTCTCTCCCTCTACCAATAAGAAAAATGGTGTTATAATTCTATGTCACAAGAAATTGAATTGTAAAGTTATATCGCAAGAAATTGACACAGAAGGTAGATGGTTGTTAGCGAAGTTGTTAATTAATAATGTTTCTTTAACTGTTTTTAATATTTACGGACCTACACATCCTAATTGTTCCTTTTGGCCACTGATTACGCAGAAATGTATTCAATTTAGAGACGATCTCTTCATTTTAGGAGGCGATTGCAATCAAGTTGTAGACCCATTTCTCGACTGCCAATCTCAAGTTCGTTTTGTTTCTCACAAGACTCACAAACATTTCCTTAACACTATCTCTCAAGCACACCTTGTAGACTCTTGGAGACTTTCCCATCCAGATACTCTTGACTTCTTTTTCTTTTCTCCTCCTCACGTCCCCCTTACCCGCCTAGATTATATCTTTCTTTCTCAATCTTTATCTCAAAACCTATTATCTTCCTCTATTGAACCTATAGTCATCTCTGACCACGCCCCAATTGTAACAGATCTTGATTTGCTCCCTTCACATCGCAGGTCCTCCCGCTGGCGTTTTAATAACTCTCTTCTTCAGGACCCTCTTTTCTCCTCTTCTTTTCGCACCTTTGCAAATGAATTTTTTGATCTTAACAGTGATCCCAATTCCTCCCCCCATATGATATGGGACTTTTTTAAAGCTTCTGCGAGAGGCATTATTATAGATTTTGTTTAAAAAATAAAAAAATTAAAAAAGAAGCGCTTCCTTCAACAACGGAAGACTGCTTTAGTGCATATTAAGCTCTTAGAACACAAATTCTATACTTCTTCCATGGATTCCGTCTCGCCAGAGTTGATACGTACTAAACTAGCCTTTAACAAAACTACTACTGATAATGCGTCCTCAATACTCCTTCGTAGTAGCGCTCGCTATTACGGTGGTCGTAATAAAGCGGGTAAGCTCTTGGCGAATTATCTTAAAACACGTAAAGACCGTACTCTAATCGATTCTATTTACTCTTCAAATGGCTCTCTTTTGCATAAAGATCAAGACATCCTCAATGAATTTAAACTCTTTTATAAGGATCTTTATACCCCTGAATCTCCTCCTTCCTCTTCTCTTATCCAAGATTATCTAAATAAACTTCCAACTCCTTCCAATTCTCACCTTAATCTTTCTGATTTTGAAACAGATTTATCCCTTACTGAATTATCCACTGGCTTAAATACCTTGACTAAAGGGAAGACTCCTGGCCCAGATGGTTTTCCGGTTGAATTTTATCTACACTTTTCTAATCTATTACTCCCTAAACTCTTAAATGTCTTCCAGTCATTTTTTCTAGCCGGTAAGACAGAAGGTACCTTTCAGGAAGCTACAATTTGCCTCATACATAAAGAAGGTCGTGACCCCATGTTTTGTAAGAATTATCGCCCGATCTCCCTGGTCAATGTTGATTATAAACTATTTGCTAAATCACTTGCTTTACATTTAGACCCTCTTATGCCTCACTTAATAGGTAAGGAGCAATGTGGTTTTGTTAAGGGTAGGCTCACTTCCGATAATTCTCGTCTTTTTCTTAATGTTTTAAACAAAATCCCTTCCCTTTTCACATCTTTAGCGGCCATTTCTGTTGATGCAGAAAAAGCTTTTGACAGAGTTGATTGGTCCTTCTTATTTGCTTCATTAAAGTGGCATGGTTTTGGCCCCAAATTGATTTCTCTTATTTCTTTATTGTATTCTGCCCCCAGAGCCTCAGTATTAGTTAATGGCTGCGTTTCATCTTATTTTCCTCTTCAGCGTGGTGTCCGCCAAGGTTGCCCTCTTTCCCCTCTCCTCTTTATTTTAGCTCTTGAACCCTTCCTATCCTCCATTCGTAATAATGATTCCATTTCTGGGTTTTCTTATGGTGACCATCAATTAAAACTTTCCGCTTACGCGGATGATATCCTACTCTTTATTTCTGCGCCCGAAACTTCTATTCCCCCTTTATTACATGAATTTGCTTCCTTTTCCCTTGTTTCTGGTTATAAAATCAATTCAGACAAAACAGAAATCCTCCCCCTTACAAAATTTTGTCTCCCCTACGCCTTTTCTTCCACTGGTTTTGCCTGGAATAATTCAAAAATTAAATATTTAGGTATGTAGTTTTCCAATTCCATCGCTTCCTCCATTAAATTAAATATGTCTGCAGTCTTATCCCGAATTGATAAATTATTTTCTTCTTGGAACCCCTTTTCCTTTCTTGATGGCGTCGGCTAGACTCAATCAAAATGATGATTACCCCTATTTTGATTTATACATTCTCCATGCTCCCCATTCATATTCCTGCCTTTTATTTTAAGCGGATTGACTCGGGTCTCTCTAAATTTCTTTGGAAGGATAAGAAAGCCAGGATCTCCTGATCTTCTCTTCGTAAGTCAAAGTCTAATGGAGGTGTAAACTTTCCTGACTTTCGTCTCTGCCATAAATCATTTTCCCTTCGTCAGGCCTCGAAATGGCTCCTTCCCGATCCTTCCCAATTCACTCCCCTCTGCCTATCCATTGAACAAACCTTGTTATTACCCTTCTCTTTAAAGGAAGTTATGGCTTTTTCTGCTAAAACCCCTGTACTTCTCTTCCTTTATTTAAACACACTTGTTCCCTTTTGAAACATTTGGTACAACCTAATCCCATCTCTAGAGAATCTTTTTTAGAATCTCCAATTTGGCACAATTCCCTTATTCTCATTAATAATAGGCCCATCTTTTGGAAAACTTGGAGGTCAAAGGGCATAATTTGGGTCAAAAATCTTTTTGATGGATTATCTCCATGTTCATTTCCCCAATTTCAACTTTTATTCCATTGCCCCCGATCCTTTTTACAGAAATTCACTACTCTCATGGCAGTTATTCTTGATATCTATTACTCTCTTCCCCCTTCGTCCCTTCCTGTTGTTCAAAACTCACTTCTTCAGATTCTCTTCTCTCTACCCAAAGCTTCTCTCATCTACAAATACTTCTCAGCTCCTAATCTAGAACGTGCAAAATCCAATTTGGAACTCTTGGGAATCTGACCTGGGATGTGAATGGACTATCATCTTCTGGGATAAACTTTGGTCCCGCTCTCTAAAAATTTCTCGCTCTGCCTCTCTTACACAATCTCTGTTTTTCCTTTACCATAGACTTTATCTCACACCTGTTTCTATTGCTCGCTTTTCCCATTCTTCTGATTCTAATTGTTGGACCTGTGGTTTTTCTAACGCCAATCTTATACACCTTCTCTTCCTTTGCCCATCGGTTTCTAACTTTTGGGGGAAAGTCTGGTCCTATATTTCTCGCCTGTTTAATATTTCCATCCCTTATTCTATTCCTCTTCTTTTCTCTGGAAGTCTCTCTGACTCCTTAGACCTACCCCACCTCCCCCCAACCATGGTCTCTTTGATCTTATGCTTGCTTTAGCTTTCCAACATATCTCTTTCAACTGGAAAACTCACAAATCTATCTATACAACATTGGTGGAATAGTCTTTGCCAATTTCATCGACTTGACACTGCTTTCGCCTCCTCCTGTAAGCCAATGGTTAATAGAGATCTTTTTTGGCTACCCCTTACTAATTATTTAGATCAGCTAGTTTTAACAGATAAATCTCGTTTAAATTCTGAAAACTTTAAACCTCCTTGAATACTTGTTTTCTCTGTTCTTCACTTTTTAACCCTTGGCTTATTGTATGTAATTAATTAAGAAATTCACTCACATTCCTTTGTAATATGCATTACTCTAATAGATCAATGTGTAAAACTCTTTCCTCATCTCCCTTTCTCTCTCCCCCCCCTCTTTTTTCCTCCTCATTCCCTATAAAATTTAAAATAGCTTTGATTTTTCTTAATAGTACTAGCCAACTCTTCCGTTATATTCCTATTTGTTATATTTTAATTCTGTATTGCTGGTATTTTGTATACTTTGTTAACTTTCAAATAAAGCTTTTTAAACAGGAAGAAATGAGGATACGCGATTAATTAGCAACGGGATCAGGTGTAATGGGAGATCAGGCAGCCCCTGCAGGAGTTTTTTTAGGAGCATATCTGAATCACTGGTTGGAGTGGGGGCTTCGGAATCAGGGCTGAAACAACAGATGTAAGAGGAATCTTAGCGACAGGAAGATCAGGTCGGGGCTCCCAAAGTAATCTCAAAGGTCACACCATCAGAAATAAAGGCATCACAAAGAGTTGCATATTTTCTAAATTCCGTGTTCAATGTGAGCGTGTTGCAAGTATCTTTATGTTACATGAGAGCACAGCACCCACCTTGAAACAGGTCACCTGGTCCAGAGGCCGCAGTACCCCGCTGGGGTGGGGGTAGAAGGCCCCCTCCTGAGGGTTCTTCGCACGATGCTGCATCAGGCCGGCCGCTGAGAGCTGAGAGAACCGCGGAATTTCTTGCATAAGGAGCTCTTGATGCCTCGAAAGTGTTTCGGTGTTGAAAAGCGGCATGAATGATCTCTGGGAGTGGATCCGGAATAGTGGAAGTAAGAAAGAAAACAAACATCCCTCAACAAAAGCTCAGCATACTCCTTTGAGCTCGTTTCTCAAACATATTTAAATTCAAGTTTGATGTTTAAAGGACAGGTTTTTTGAAGTGTAAATTCACATTTGCAATGACGCAATGTGAATGTACACTGGCAATACGATTTACTTGTATCTAATATTATTAAATATGTGCCAAATAGCTCCCAGTGCTGTGGAGTTCCAGGATGGGAATGCTTTGGAAAGTTAAACCCCCAGAGTCTTGCAAGTTTGTGAGCATTCACAAACTTTTGAAATGTGCATCGCTATCCCGGATAGAGTCAGACCTTTACTCATATCAGTAAATCTTATTGGCCCCAAAAATGGTGGGGTGTTTTGGGGGGGGTGGGGGAAGGGATTTCTCCATAGGAAAAATGTTTTCCCTGTGGTGGGAAAAGGGCAAAAAAGCACTTTGTTTATATTCACACACGCACGTGTGATACTAACGTACATGTACCTGTGCTTACATTATAGCACAAGTGACTATCATGCCGATCATCAAAGAAGTCCACAAGTGCTCACGGGAATCTGTGACTGTTGCATCCTTTGTGAATTTCAAGGTAGTGATAGTTTGTTCCAAATGTAGAAAGAATGCATTTGGAGTACATTTTCCAGTACTTATTTTATAAATAGGTGCCACGAAGCAGAAATGTAAACTTGGAAAACATTTAATTACTTGTAAGTTTACACTGGTGCAGTGTAACTCAACATGTGAGAAAGTCTACTTACTGCGGCAGAAGTGGAGGTTCCAGGGCAGTATTCACTGGAAACTATGTGTACACCCACAAGCTTGTCTACTCTTTTGCAAGACACATACCTACCCTGGAAACGATCATATATTTACTCCTGTCAAGTGCACAACTAAATAAAGATCCATGGTGGGAATAGGAAGTGGGGAGGGAACAAAGTAACATTTTGGGGATTGTAAGGGAAGAGGTTTCCCCGTGCAGACAAAATGACCACAGAGAAAAAATACCAAATAGTCAATAGCATGTGGTGAGAATTGATCTTCTGGACAGAGTCCCACTCTTTTGACACCAGGTGTAAGGGCTGGTGTTCTGGAATAATAGGGGCAGAGATACCTGGGGAGGAAGATCCAGACCGTCAGGTGTACTCCCTCCTAATCACTCATTCAGCCAGCTTTTCATTCTACCAAGTTCAAGCAGAATAAATGATTTTCAAATGTTATTTTTTAAATGATCCCCTGGCTTGTTCTCTACCTCCTTTTGAAATAAGATAGCCAGCGCCTAGCTCTGCATAGACAGTGATCTAATAGAACCTTTTAGTTATAAAGAGTCAACTGCGGCAGTCCCTATGTAATAAGCAAAAACCCCAATAAATGCGAATATTTGTGTAAATGCAGAAATTTTTTCACGTTTCTGAAGAGAAAAGCAACATTTGTGGGGCAACTCGTAAAAAATATTGACATATCACTTGAAAAAATAAATTAAAGGCCTACCTCCCATTTCAATGCCAAAACGATTGAAACAAACATTTACTTTGTTTCAACATTCCTGCATGTTCAAGAGGCCCTGTAACCGATTCCTCCAGCGCCATCCCTTTGACATTCAACTCTTCGCAGCCACCTTTATACGCCCTAAAGTCTAAGTCTCTGTACCCCTCGCTCATCGCACATCAGCCTCCCCCGTCCTGATGCCAGGGTTCAAGTCTGTGAACCGGAATGACCCTTCGTTGCCTTGGTACACAGTAAGGACATTTCACTGGGGCTTCACACGCTTTAGGCGTGGGGACCTGAGCACAGAATGCTCCTCCACAGTGCCGGCACAGCACCACACTCAGCATCTCACCTTTAACTCTAAATCCAAAGCCACTTAACGGGTGTCTAGAACTTGGATTTTCTACTATTGTCAACCACCCTCTACAGCCACTCTGACCCACTCATATATAAGAGGTGAAATATCTGCTGTGTGCCCCACCATATTAAATGTATGTAAAGATTCGACCCCCCTTCACGGATTATGTGGCCTTACCGCTGGAGGTCATTCTTCTCACCCTACTCGTACTGTCAGGGTGTGCCACAGGGAACACCAGGATTCTGCACTGGGCTTTGGTCACCAGAATAGCTCAGTGTCCACGTCATTCAGCCTTGCAGGACCCTGCACAGCCATTGAAAGCCTTGCACAGAGGCACGGTGTGAGGAAGGTCACACAAAATTGCGTTTACCAGGTTTGCAAGGAAAGATGGTATCTGCTTGCAGGAGTGTAAGTTCACCCTGGCCCTTCTGTGGCAAGCTGGGGGAAAATAGAATAATTGACCACCATGGTCCCGGGAAGGCAAGGGGTGAGGCATGCACACTGCTAGGGTCGGGAAGTGAGAGAGAGCCAGTTGCCCTTGGGAGAGGGTGATCATTCAGTCCATCTTGGCAGCCTCCTAGTCAGAATCCGAACCAAATTTTTCACAGGGAATATGCAGGCTTGAACCAGAATTTGACATGAGGTAGACCTTGTCATGCACCAGAGAACTATAAAGGTGATGGCAAGAGAAGTGCTAGGCTTTAAATTGGTGCTCAAGTTAGGTGGTGTGGGTTGAGAGCACCGATTGTCCAGGGAGTGGCGACACTCTCTGAAGTATCCAGGTAATCATTGGTTGGAACTTATCTTCCCTCTCAAGGATTGGCTTTGTGGACACTACAGTCATCCTAAGGAGGGAGGGCAGGTATACAGTGTAAAGATCTCCTAGCACGCCTCTGGGAGTTTCCTGAATGAACCTTTAGGCCAGAATGACCAGACAGCCGTGGCTTTCTTTTTGGGCCTTGACTTTGGATACCTCTTAGGCTGCTGCAGTAATGAAGGATGTCCTGAAAGGGACAGATCTTTCTCAGCCTGCAATGACACATGCACCACTGTGAATACTTCCAGCTGGGAGGCCAGTTACCAGTCTGACACTCCATGTAGCTTGTCTGGGGAATGACTCATAGCCCAGGGGTCATCCAGTTTGCCAACAGATGCTGCTCAGCAGACTAAGCTTAAACTCTACATCGATCCCTTGCAAGGACCGATGGGTGTGACTCCTGCGAAGGGAATAGATCATCTATCCTTTAGTATCTAGAAGAGGCATCATGGTCCAGGTTTTGCACTGTTTTATGCATCACTGTGGATTATCTTATGTTGTTTCTATGCGAGATCATCATTGTTTTATGCCAGCTGCTGTGATTTTGGGTCATATGGTTATTACTTTAGTCAATCAAGGTTGAAAACTGATGCTGCCTGCCTTTGCAGATGCCTCATCACCATCACTCACTGGGGTTGAGGTTCATTGCTTAAAACTGCTCTTCTGTATTATATTGTACTGTATTGCAACATTTATATAAGGCTTACTACCCCTATGTGGGGTGCTGAATCACTTGCCTACATGGGTAGCACGCTACACTGTATAGGGTGTTTGGTTGGAAGGGTGTTTTGATCCTATGTTGGAAGTGTTTCATGTTGTGTGTGATGACCACCAAGGTGTGGTGATCGTGTTATAGTCACTAAGGGCCTTCCATATCCCAAGGAAGACTGGCTGGCATAGTTTTCTATCAAGTGACCGATCCCTTTCACTACATAGACCTTTGTGGTACAGCAAATACTCTCCTCATTTCACCTTTAGTTATCTTTAATACATTCAGTGCCATTATCAACCACAGTGTATTCCTCAACACCAAGTGTGCAAATGAGCCTCATTGTGGGATGTAGGACCTCTATGCAGTGACTCGGATTATTGGATGAAGTACAGATGTAAACTGTAGACCATCAAAGGGTGGGGATCAGTAGTCCTCAAAATCCCTTTCCACCTTTATTCTGTAACGTCAGCTCAAGACATGAAATTAAAAAGTAACTTAGTCCACTCTGGACCTTTCACTCCCAGAGCAACTGCAGCCAGGCTGCTCCCGTCATAAGTTTCATTATGGAAGAATGCCAGCTGTAGGCAAAAAGGCCTAATGTCAGGGCTGAACTGGGACCCGAAACAGGCTCTGGCAAAGAGCTCGCCCGGCCCCCTTGTGGGGTGCTAGGGGAAAGCTTTGTGCCGCTTTTGCGCTTTTGTAGCAGGGTTTTGTTGCAGGGGGCCGATATTGCAGCTATGCTGTAAAACCAGCCCCTGGTAACAAAAACGGCCCCCAGGGGTCTAAAACCATCCCTCACACTGGCGGCCCACTGTGGAAACGCCTGGTGCCCGCTACGGCCAGTCCAGCCCTGCCTAATGTATGTGTAAGGAGAGAGGTGCCAGCGGCATTTGAGGGTCTAGAAAGTTGCATAGGCAGAGAATTTGACTGTAGAGAAGGTCTTCTGGTGTTATGCATTCTGCCCTTTTCTCTGTATGCTCTTGTCGCACAAACTCGACATGTTCTCCAGCATATCCTCATGCCCCAGCTTACTCCATACTATTGCCTAGGCAATTGACTTGCATGTCTGTTTGCTCCTGCTTGCAGGGTTCCTACTGTCAAAACTGGACTTCGCACTTCTATGAGCAGGATATTTACCAAACTTTAGCTTTTTGGCAGGGTGAACGTATTAACACGCGCCAAACGTTTGCGGTCATGCCCTGCATGCACATGACCAGTATGGAAGCCTACTGCTCTTCCACGGACCTGGCACTCTCAAGCTGCATCTGTATCCAAAGCTCTAGCTTTGACCTTCGAATTTCAGACACCAACATCATCTCGCATAAGGCAAGGGGTCTTACAAAACACCTCCAGGGTTCACAAGAAGCCAGTATGGCTCAAAGGCCGGCAGGGCCGTGGTAGGTCATTCTGGGTGACTCTTTCTCAGCACTACTCTGCCAGCCAGGAATCTCTCTAACTTCCCTATGTGCTAGTGGACCAGCGTGTCGTGTCCCCGATCCCAGGCACTCACAGGAGTCAGGTGAGAGGATTTATATTCTTTATTCTATTGCTCGCTGCTGCTGCCGTGACCACACGTCCCCTTGCTTCCCTGTCCCCTCCTGTTCTGTGTTCCTCCCCACTCCCCTGACCGGAAGTGGTGTCCGGTTCTCACGCCTTTCCCACCCGTCGGGTACAGGGTCCTAGTGCCCTCATGCCCAGGTCACGACATCTCCCCTTTTGTTGCAGGAAAATGACAGAAAAAGGTGGTGAGTGATAACGAGCTGTAGAGAGAGAAGAGAGAGAGAGAGAAAGAGAGAAAAGAGAAAGAAAAAGAGAGAGAGAGAGAGAGAGAGAGAGATGTGTACAACGACGTGTCGTTGTCTTCATCGTTACATTTCTTCAATCAGTCTTTTTGGTCTTTTGCATTCTCTTCTTTGATGTGTCTCTCCCTTGTCTTTCTGCCAGTCCTCATCCGGTCTTTCGTTTGTGCCTTTGTCTCCTGCTGCTGTGTTTCTTCCATCTTCCTCCATGTCTTTTAGCTCCTTGGAGTGAGAGCTGTTCCGTGTTATCCGATACGGGCCTGCTGTTGCTGTTATCATGGGCCCTTTCACCTGTGTCACTGGTAATGGTTCCTTTGAGAATGGGCTGTCCGATTTTCTCATCTGCCGCTGGCGTACCACCACGACGTCTCCTTGCTTGAGGTGCGCTGGAGTGGCATGTCTTCTGGCGTCGGCATACGCCTTCATTTTGTCCTTGGCCTCTTGGTCTCTGACAGCAATGCTGCTGTGTTCTGGTGTTGCTGTTGCTTCCAGCTGTGGTAGCCTTGTCCTGCTTGTTCTGCCTAGCACCAGCTCAGCGGGGCACCGTCCCGTGGAGCTGTGAGGGGTGTTTCGATAGTCTCTTAGTACTTGACAAAGGGCCTGGCCTATTGATATCTGTGCCAGCTTTGCTCTTTGGACTGCCTTTTTTATGTTTCCCATGAATCGTTCCACCATGCCATTTGCTTGTGGCCACAGAGGTGTTATTTTCCTGTGATGAATACCTAGATAGTCCATGAACTTTCGAAATTCTTCTCCTGAGAACGGCGGGCCATTATCGGTCTTTAGTGTTTGTGGGGAACCCCAGGCTGCGAGTATGTCGTCCAGTATTGGCAGCGTTGCACTTGCTGATGTTGACGAGACTTGTCGCACGATGGGAAATCTTGAGTATTCATCAATGATCACGAGCAAGTAGTTGCCCGTTTCTAGAGGTCCGTAGAAATCTGCTGCCAGTTCTGTCCACACTGCCCGCGGGAGCTCTGACATTTGTAGTGGTTCTGGTTTTGCTGGCTGCCCTGTCGTTTGGCAGATGTGGCAATTTGTGACGGTGGTCTCCACCATATTGTCCAAACTAGGGAACCACACTTTCTCCCGGAGCAGTTTCTTTGTCGCAACCATGCCTCTGTGTGATTCGTGTGCCAAGTTTACAGTCTGTCTGCGCAAGACCCTCGGCATCACTATTCTTGTTCCTCTCATGATTATTCCGCCCACGGTCTCTGATAGTTCTTCATGAACCTTCTTGAATGCCAGCATTTCCTCCCTGTTCACTCCTTTTTCCATGATGCTGTTGTTGTTGACATGTCTCCATCTTTGCTGTCTTGTCACCATTTTTACCGCCTGCATCGTGGCGTCCCTATCCGTTTCTTGCTCCAGTTCTGCCATAGTTATCGATGCCGGAGTGTTTTGTTTCAGTACAAAGTTCAGATATTCCTCCGTTATTGATGTGTCCTGAGTTCTCTGTGGTAGAGGATGCCGCGACATGTAGTCTGCCGGATTGTGTTCTTTCCCTGGTTTGTGCACGATCTTGAAGTTATAGTCCATCAGTCTTATGCCCCAGCGCTCGATGCGAGGTGGTATTTTCGCATTCGGATTTCCATATATTGTCACTAGGGCCTGATGGTCTGTTATGATAGTGAATGGTTTCCCGTAGATGAACATGTGGTAGTGCTCACACGCCCATACTACTGCGAGGCTTTCTTTTTCTGGCTGCGAGTATGCCCTCTCAATGTCGGGCAGACTTTTGCTTGCATATGCCACGATCTTTCTTGGAGAATCTTTGCCTGGCATGTGTTGTGCTAAGATCGCTCCTAGTCCTACCGGGCTGGCGTCCACCGTCAGTTCCGTGCACAGCAGTGGATCGAAGTAGCCAAGATGGTCCACCGCTGTCACCGCATGTCTGATGGCCTCAAACGCCTTGTTGCATTCTTCTGTCCACATGAAGGTCTGGCCTTGCTTTGTTAATTCCCTAAGTGGTGTGCTCACTGTGGCAAAGTCTTTTATGTATCTCGCGCAGTAGCTGGCAAGCCCAAGGAATGACCTCACTTCTGCAACGTCAGCCGGAGGACTCGCTTTTTCCAGCGTCTCCACTTTGCTGTGGTCTGGTCGCATCCCTTTTTTAGAGAAGATGTGCCCAAAAAATACCAGTTCATTTCTCCCTATTTCGCACTTGTCTTCATTTAGCGTTAGGCCTGCTTGTTCCAGATGCGAACATACGTCCCGCAACGCTCTGTCATGCTCTTCATCTGATCGACCAAACACCAGAATGTCATCACTGTAATTGAGGCTGTTCTTTATTGGCCGTATGACCTGCTGTATTGTTTCTTGAAATATCTCTGTGGCCGACGAGATGCCAAAGCTCAGTCGCTTGTAGCGAAATAGACCCATGTGTGTGGAGAATGTGGTGATGTACCTTGATTGTGGGTCAAGCTCCAGCTGATGATACCCTTTGCACAGGTCCAGCTTTGAAAATCGGCAGGCGCCCGTGCGGCAGCTGATCATGTCATTTAGGTGCGGCCCTGGGTGTCTTTCCCTTTCAATTGCTGTGTTTGGTATCCTCATGTCGACACATATGCAAATCTTGGATGTGTTCTTCTTTGGGACTGCCACTATTGGTGACACCCATGGGGTCGGCCCGTCTGCAGGCTCTATGATGTCTTGGTTCAACAGGCTTTGTATTTCCTCCTCTACCTGTGGCTGTAGGTGTATCGGCACTCGTCGGTGATGTTGAGCTACGGGTTTTACTGCTTCATTGATGTGCAGTGTTATTTGCCGTCCTTTTAGTTTTCCTAGTCCTTGTAATATTCCTTGATAGTCTCGCAGGATGTTCTTTTTCTCTGACATGTGGTATGTCATTGCGAGGAGACCCATCACTTGCGCCGTGACGTTGCTCAGTAAACATGGTGCTGGAATGTCACCCTTCAGTACATGTATGTCTTCCATGCTTGATCGGTCTTTGTATATCAGTGTCTCTGTAAACTTCCCCATGTTGAGCACTGGTTTCTTCGACCCCCAGGTGAATACGTCAACAGTGGAGGGCACTAGCGCTGGTTTTGTTTTCATCTTTTCATATTCTGATACACACATTATGTTGCATGTGGCACCACTATCTAGCACAAATCGTGTGTTGTGTTTTCCTACATTTATGTCTACGGTTGCCGTTTTTTGTACTTGATGTTTCTCTATTAAATGAATGCTCTCTCGCCCTTCTGCTCCTTCTACCGGAGCGACGTCGGACATCAGGTATAGTCGTCCCACGTTCTCTTGCACTGCTTCTCCGTCCGACTCAGTTGAAGAGCTGCGATTTGCCATTTCCATGTGCCTGGCATATCTGTTTGTTGTCATCCGTGGTCTTCCAAGTCGTCCGCTCTCACTCTTGAATTGTGTGCCCATGCAGGCGCTTGCGAAATGGTTGTTTCTGTTGCATTTTCTGCATGTCTGACCCATTGCCGGGCAGGCACCGACATGTGGAAACTCGAGCCCGCATCTGTAGCATGTTCTCTCATGTTGTTTTCTGGGCAGTTGTTCATTGCTGTCTTTCTTCCGGGTGTTTATTCGATTGCTTCCGACCATGCGGTTTGCTTGTTCTATGCGCCTGTCTTTTCCCAGTTCCATCTGTTTTGCGTGCGTGGTCGCTCTCGCTTCTGCCCTGGCCATGGTCAGAATTTTCTCTAGCGAGGTCGGTTCTTTCAGAATTTGTGTGCGGAATTCCACAGACCGACACCCTTCAATGATGCGCAGTCGAATTGCCTGTTCGTTGTCGAACTTCTCGAACTCGCAGAGTGTGACCAATTTGCGCAGTCGTGTTGCAAAGTCGTCAAGGGACTCCTCTGCTTGCTGGTATGCGATGTTGAATGTGTATCTCTCAAAATCAATGTTTCTTTGCGGGTCAAACTTGTTGGAGAGGCACTTGATTAGTCCCTTGTATGTTGCCGTTTGGTCTTCAGGGAATGTCACAAGCAGGTCTTCTACTTCGTCCCCTACGAGGTTTAAAAATAGATCTATCTGCTTGGCCTCCACCACATCTGTGGCGCGCGTGTACCTCTCGAACTTGCGAATCCATCGTTCCCATCTGATACCTATCTGTGGTTCAGATAAGTCGAATGGAAGGGGTCTGCGGAATATTGCTTGCGTGCTTGTTTTGTCATTTGCTTGATCAGCCATTGTTGGCGTGCAGCCCTGGCGCTAGGACGTCCTTCTTTTCCTTGCTTTTGTTTAGTTTCGTCTTCTCTTATTTGTGCTTTTTGTTTAATATTTCTTTTACTTTCTTCTTTTGCGCAGCTTTTCGCAGCTTTGTTTGTTTCGTCCTCTCTTATACCCTGTTTATGCCTTTTTCCTTTGTTATTACTTTTAATTTCGTCGTTTGCGCAGCTTTTTGCAGCTTTTCTGATATTATTCTCTTTTATTTCCTGACTTTAAAATGGCCGCCGGGCCTTTTGCCCTTCTTATTGGCTTATTTTGCCTGATTTTAAAATGGCCGCCCAAGTCTCGCGAGATCGTGGGTCCTTTCTTGCCTCCGCCTGATTTCAAAATGGCCACCGGGCCTTCCGCGATGCTGATTGGCCTTTTGTGCCTGTCCTTGTAATGGCTGCTGTCCTCGCGCGAGACTTCGTTTGATTTGCTCGCGCGCGGACTCTATGTTACGGGCAGTTTCCTGATCGGTATCGGGCAGGTCGGGGGCCTCTTACCGCCTTTCTGGTGCGGCCGGGGTGGGCTCCTGCGCCGTTTCTTCTTTGGCCGGGGTGGGCTCCCGCGCCGTTTCTTCTTCTCCCTCACTCGGACCAGGGTGGGCTCCTGGCTCCGGTTCTCACTCCCGAGGGACCTGGACACACGCGTCGTCTTCTCTATCCCGCCTTCGTCGCCAGTTGTCGTGTCCCCGATCCCAGGCACTCACAGGAGTCAGGTGAGAGGATTTATATTCTTTATTCTATTGCTCGCTGCTGCTGCCGTGACCACACGTCCCCTTGCTTCCCTGTCCCCTCCTGTTCTGTGTTCCTCCCCACTCCCCTGACCGGAAGTGGTGTCCGGTTCTCACACCTTTCCCACCCGTCGGGTACAGGGTCCTAGTGCCCTCATGCCCAGATCACGACACAGCGCTTGGGAAGTTATATTTTCATACTGATGCCCACAGAAAAGGTTTGTGTTTCACAAGCTCTAATGAGATGGAGAAGCAAGCTCCTTCAGTCGAATTCATGAGCCACACAGTCAAATGATATTACGATTATCAGATAAATAATTTCTCTCCTTAAGATGACATGCCATCTTTGTCTCCAAGTCCACCGTCTGACAGGAGTCTAATGTACAACTCTGGAACTGGATTGGAAAAAAGTCTCTGCAATTTTTGCAAAATAAAAGTTTGAGGCTGGAAGGAATCTGCAAGACATTCCATAGGACCCCGGCAACACCATCAAACATTTTAATTCCAGTGCAAATACTGGATCCTTTGCTTCTGCCTTCATCTGGGGTGAAACCCCCCCAGATAGAATGTCTAATCTAAAAAAGTATGTAGCTGATACACTGGACATTTCGTTTTCTGCGTATATCCTAGAAAATTAAACGGGTCACAAATTATTAAGGGGGTGTTTCTGTTCTTATTAAAAGGGCAATGGGTAGGTTACTAATTCATGTTCTTGCAGTAACAATGTTTTGGGTTGAAAAAATTAAAAAGCCTAGCATCTCACAGCTTGTTCTTTTCAGGTATTTTGGACTGTTACGCTTTTTTCTTTTTTTTTTATACAACACGCCTCAAAAAAAGAGGTTAGTCAAAGGGCACAATGTGGGGCGCCTGCACAGAAAGCATTCCCCAATCTCTTACCTTCGTGTGATCAAAATGACACAATGTCAGGTCAATTTTGGCACTGAGGAGAAAAAGTACAGAAAAGCACTTTTAGAAACGCATTGGCCAGTGCTGGCTGTTTTCTGTGAAATATTCTAGTAATAAGGACTTTGTTGAGTATGCGATAGACATTTTAGTTATAAACATGCAAAGTATCATGTACACTGAATTATTAACATTTGGAAAACAGCAAAACTGTGGTTACAGTGCATGTTGTCACGTAGATGTTTGAACATCCACCGTAAAATGTAACTTCTATGAGAAAACAATAACTTACGCACACTGTTGTACAAAAACTAAACATTTTTTTCCTGAGAAATATCTTTAACATTTTCATTTCACAGCACTTGCTCAGGCATCAAAAGTAATAAACATGACTGAACGCATTAATCATAAAACGCCAAGTCAGGTTTTTCATAGTTTTTTTCATTTTTTTAAAAGCACTTAAGGACTTCAGCCAAACTAGCCTCTTCCGCGAATAGATCCTGCACTAAATATCTGGAATAACGAGCACTGGCACAGCCAATAGGTCTCGCCTATGCACGAGCTATTGGCTTTGCCTATGTGTTTTAGTCAAGTTTTACACCAGCGTGGCTGTTGTTCAGTGGTGCCTCTTAGTGGTGTAGAGGAGAGTGGCGTAGAGTGGAATGTCAGAGTGGAGTAAAGTGGCAAAGAGTGGAGTAGAGTGGCAAAGAGTGGAGTAGAGTGGCAAAGAGTGGAGTAGAGTAGAGTGGCAAAGAGTGGAGTAGAGTGGCAAAGAGTGGAGTAGAGTGGCAAAGAGTGGAGTGTCGTGAATTGTCATGGACTAGAGCGTCGTGTAGTGTAGTGGAGAAGAGTAGAGTGGATGGGCATAGTGGAGGGGGTAGAGTAGAGTGGAGGGGCACAGAGTAGAATAAAGTGTCAGAGAGCTGAGTGTTGTAGAGCAGAGTAGAGCGGCATAGAGTAGAGCGGCATAGAGTTGTAGAGTGGAGTGGCCTAGAGTGGAGTAGAGTGACCTAGAGTGAAGTGGCATAGAGTGGAGTGGTGTAATAGTGGCATAAAGTGGAGTGGTGTATAGTGGCATAGAGTGGAGTGGGGTGTCGTAGAGTGGATTGGCGTAGAGGGTCCTAGAGTGGAGTAGTGTCGTAGAGTGGAGTTTGGTAGAGTGTCATAGAGTGCAGTATAGTGTTGTAGAGTGGATTGTCGTAGAGTGGAGTGCTGTAGAGTGGAGTAGAGTGGCATAGAGTCTCATGGAGGGGAGTGGAGGGGCAGAGATTGGAGGGGCAGAGGGTGGAGTGGTGTGAAGTGGCATAGTGTAGAGTATGCATGGTGTGGTAGCGCACCTCCATTACAGACAACACATTTTGAATTGAAATTACCATTTCATTTGCACATAGAGTTATACTAATAAAACTATACAGTGCACAAATGACGATGTGTGAAAATGGCATCACCTAATGTATGTATTTGTTTTAATCATATTAAAATATTTGTTTTCACCACACTTCAGAATTACAAAACAATGTGCTTCATCTGTGCTTTTCTAATTCTGATATATCCTGAAGTATTTGCATAGTTCATTTACAGAAATTTAAATTGTGTTGTGCACTAACAAAAATCATTTTCTTTGCCAGTACCAGGCAAGATTGTCACATAAATCTTCTCACTTTGAAGTCAGAGAAAGAAAAGTAAACACCAAGCCCCATCGGAAGACAGAGCCTGACATTTGATCTCTGTTTTTAAACGCACAGCAAATGTGACAAGATAAGAACAAAATTTAAAGGCCTGTTGTTGACAGAATGGAGGACTCGTGGAAGAATAAAAGGAGCGATGGTGAACAAGCTTTGCTCACAGGAGGGGCGAAGACATGCTGGACAGCCTTAAACAAATAAAGCCAGCAAATAGAAAACCAGAACATGCGAGTTACAAACCACAACGCCAATGGTAAGCAATGGGCGGAATGCATTCCCAGGGAAGCTTTCAGAATGCACATGCAAGGGACGACCACACCTGTTACTTCTAACACAAAAGAGGGTATCGTAGGAGCTGAAAAAGCTATGCTAGATCAGACTAGTCGCATGTTACACGTCGATTTATCTAAAGGCGATTACACGCTGAATGCTTATGCGAAGCTGCTTTATCAGTATGTGAACACGATGGATGTGAGAGATTGCTAAGTATGTATGCAGTTGCCTGCGTCTGTGGAGGAGGGTATTCGCTATCACCACCTCCCCTTGACATATGGTATTACATGTAGTTTGCTGCTTAGTATATTGTACGGTAAGGGTCATTATGAATATTACTTCTCCAACTAGGACGTAGTGCTTTCAGAAGTTCCAGCCTACAAGCACCTGAATAAGTACGATTATTATAAGCAAGAAGATAGATTGGGGAAGTATTTCATATCTACCGTTACATTAGATACAGCCTATGCACATCGTCATAATTTGGCGTGCATACTAACCGATTTAGAGAAGAAGTCTGTTGATCAAATGGAAGATAGAAATAGACAACTAACAGTAAAACTTAATAGTAGGGAAGGAAAGTTTGAATGGACCAAGGAGGAGTTAGCACCCAAGGCGAAAGGGAGTTATGGTCCAATTGCTTTAGATTTTGAACAGCGAGGAAAGCTTTGCATCAGACAGGTACAGACGTATTATGATAAGGTCTTTGTGGGACAGAGTGTGTGTGATCACATTTTCACAATTGAAGCCACTGCAAAGAAATTCTTGCAAGATGCGGTGCAAGTGGTGCCAATTGTGTATTTTGTGTGTGGGAAAAACACCCATATTCGACTGCCACTGAATTGGTATGGTACATGTTATGTGGCTGTTGTGTTCCAAGACTTACCACGTTGAGGATTTGGGACCCTTGGAAAGGTTGATCACATCATAGAAAGAAGCGAGGTGCAAGTGCGGGAGAGATTGTTGGAGACATATTTGGAGCAATGATACCAAGTTTGGGAGTGGCTCTGAATTATTTAAAGATTAGAAGGTTGTCAGCTATTGAGGATAAGCTGTCAGCAAATACAGCTAAGTCTTTGTTGCTTGTAGATGGAGAGGTGGTGTCGATAAGAGCTATGGTGATGCAGAACCGCCTTGCCCTGGATGTCTTGTTAGCAAAAGAGGGCGGAGTCTGTAAAATGCTGCGGATCCAACAGTGCTCTACTTATATACCAGATAATAGCAAGGATCCGAAGAAGTATATAAGTAACATCACTGAGATTCACCATGAGGTGCATGATTTGGCCACAGAAGGTGTTTGGGACAAGGTTGGAAAAGGTTTTGGAAAGATTGGAAGTTGGTTTGCCAACCTTGGTAAGGGAATCCTTGGTTACATTTTGAGGCCTATCATCATAGTAGTGGTTTGTGTGATCCTCTTGATGGGAATGGTAAAGGCTTACAAGTGGCACAAGGCAGGGCAGGCTGAGAGATCTCTTAGAGAGCGAGAAAGCAGAATGGAGAGACTGCAGGACAGTCACTATGAGAATCTCAAGAGTCTAGAGAAGTTTCGACAGGGAAGACTGGCTACCACTTCTGTTTAGGTCTGTTCTTTCTACAGGGAGTTGTGTTTGATTGTGATGACACTTGTCATCAGAGGGGGGGACTGATGGAGTGCGAAGGTGCTCTTTCATTTGTAGGGGTGCATCATAATCACAAGTAGTTTGCACCTGCATTTATTCTTCTGTATGTTAACATTTAGTCATTAGGATGTGAACGTAATAACATGAAAAAGGGAAATGATAGAATACTTTCGTGCTGTGTAAAGAAATTAACGTGGCAGTTGTGTTCTGAATAATGTAAACATTAGTATCAGTTTATAATTGATTAATGAAGGCTGCTTACTATAACGTAATGCATTGATTTAAAAGTGCACCATATTAAAGTCTGCACATAGATGTGGTTAATTGAGCTTTAATGTGTAGGATTGTATAGGCCATTCACAATGATCCGAGTATTTGATGTGCCTATGTAATATGTTGATTTAGAAATGCTTAGGTAAATTGTTCACCTATGTATATTTTCGTAGGGCCTATCCGCTTCACTCTTATGTTAGCCGATTTCTGTAGGCCTGAAATGTGTTCTCCCGGACTGCTCGTAGAGGGGAAAAGCAGAATTTCATGTGCATGTTGGGTTTGTTCTGTTTCTGTTGCAGGTGAAGAAGGTCGACTTTGTTAGCTAGAATAACACCTTTGTTTTAGGAGTTAGGCTCGGAGAGGATACGTTTATGCAGAGAATGCTGATAATTGGGATACGGTGTTCTTTCTCACTAAAGGAGGCCTGGGAATCAAGGTCATTGAGCCAGGAGCTGGGAGTATCGAAACTAAATGGAAAATCACCTATGAGGAGTGCCCAACTGGATGAGGTGAACCAGAGACAAGCTGTGGGCGTGTTCTATGTTTTTGTGTTTTGAATTAGGGACAGTGTCCCGTGGGTTGAGTCAGGAGAAAAGGAGAGGAGATCGATGGAGAGGAAAGGAGCATCTTAGAACGACCTCTGTAGCCTTGAGTTACTTGACCCATACAAAGTGAGTGTACTGCTTAGGAAATCTTCACGCGCTGACACCTTTTCCTGAACTTGCCTGGGGAATGCTAAGTAGGGATGTCACGGTAGTAGTAGTGTAGGGACAGACTAATGCTTTTTACTTACGAACCTCAAATGAAGACTGATCTTGACGTGGGGGCAATCATTGCCTGTGTCCTGGTTCTGGAAGTTGTCATCCTTTTCATGATCCAGAAATTTCACCTTGCTCATTAGGGTTGGTTTTGTATTAGTTTCAATGTATTTTTACAACCTTGTCTTGAGGTGCCTGTATGTCAAGTTATTTTTGGCTTTGTAATAAACCCACTAACTTGGAATTAGCTGCACTGTCTGGTCAGCTTCGACCTAAAAAGGCATATTCTAGCTTCAGCCCGATTCTGTGCCTTGGTACATTTGAACACTTGAATTGTTTTTTACGTAACATCCTACAATACATAGAAAGTACCCGTAATACAGAAGAAGACTGGCCTATGCATGCTGGAAGATTTCACACCGGGTTAGTGCCTCTGAGAGACCAGCTGAGGCTAGGTGGAGTGAGGCACAGAGGTGTAAGACTAGTGTGAGAATGCCTGCATGAACGGTCCACTGCATTACACAGATAAAGGGTTGTACTAGCAGTCCAGAAATGCACTGCTTGTCCCATCTACTTTGCCCATCACTTAGCCTGCTGCGCCAGTGTTGACACACGTTTTGGTCTCCAGCTATGCTTTCTCTCACACTACAATACCTTCCCTGTATCGGCTTCATACATTTGTTTATTCTCTTCCTGCTTTAGACCCCATCACTCCTGCTTGAGGTTAATTCTATCAGTTTCGCCGACCTTCCAGCTTACCCTGCATCAAAACTCATCTCATTGAACCTTGCTCACCACATATACAGAGTTTATTCCTTATAGGCATTTCCTCCTCTCGCTGTCCTCTCTTTCGGGTTATGCAAATGTAAAACCTTGCATCACTCTTCATAAGATTTCTAATGCAGCCCTGCCACCATATATATCATTTCTCACAGGCTGCCTCTACTTTATCATTAGTCTTCTTAACAAAGAGCCTCCAGAGCTGGACAACACTTTACCGGACACTTCACAAACCACCATGCGTCTTCTTTGTTTTCTCCTTCGGCTACGGTCATTTACAGTTCTTCAGTTTACTGCTATCACAGATGACATAACTGAGCCAGTGAAGATGCCATCTCCAGACTCTGCATACATTAGGACTCCTTCTTTTCCAGTACGTTCTCCCCTTTAGGAGCTCCGATATTAAAATGAATATGATTGTCTTATCAGATTCCAGCACCTATTCTATTTCCTGCTATTCAGCAAGATGGGTAGAGGGTCAAATATTTACTTCCACCTTTTAAAAACAAGTGCAGACAGGGATACATACTGAACAAATTTGCATTTTGGTCCTTGTGGGCAGAATCCAACTAAATAGTTGGTGCACATCACTCGTCTTGTATGTCTGTGTTTGCACGAAGGACCTGTTACAAAGAATAGAAATTAAAAACATAAGATGGAGCAAAAGAAAGTAAATTTATAAAAGGATAGCATAAATTCAAAGTAACGAACGAAAGATTGAATTATTAATTATTAATTTCTGTTTGACCACCACAATGCAAATGCCATTATTCCTCTTGAACGATATTTGAATTCATATATACAGACAACAGATAAGGCATTATATATTATTTGGGACGGGGAACTGAATGATCACCTTTGTACCCTGCCATCGAAGAATGTTTGTGGGATGGTTAATTCTTCAGAGAGTGTTGTCCAGCAATATTTTAAGCACAATTTATACGGTGAGGCTTTAAATAATGTTTCTATTACATTTTATTTTAATTTTGCTAGTGATGTTTGTGCTTTATCAACTTATTCCTTACCCACATCTAGCACCATTAAATTCATTCTATCTACTGAGAACCTAAGACCCCTTGCTTCTAATTTTTTAGTTTATACAAACTGAGTGAGTGACCATAACCCAATAACAATGCTTATTATACTGGGAACTGGTCTGATTAAACATCCTGAGACTATAGTCATTCTTGAGGTGGTGAGGAGTAATGGCGTTATGAATAGATGGAGCGGAGTGAACCCAGAGTCACTACTGTTGGAATTAGTAAGTGACAATATGAGAAATTTTGATGTTTGCTTGGATGATACAGTTGATGATAGGGCTATCAAGCATGCTTTTGATGTAATTTCCAGCAGAATTAAGACAGCATTAACTACGTCAAAATGTACAAGGGGGAACAAGTTGCATGGCTGGTTTGTTTCCGCATGCTCGAGCACCCATTAAAAAAAAAAATTAAAAAAAAAAAAACTTACGAGTGGCCCCAAGTAAGAAATAAATAAATATAAAAGAAGTGAAAATATGTGGATATAGGTAAAAGACTATATGACGAGGAAAAAAGCCATAAAAGTAGAAGTGTGGACACCCATTGGGCAGCTAGTGAGACCAAAGATAATACAGCATTTTGGAAAGTCAATCAAACTGTCATATTTCAGGGAATCTTCAGCCCTTGTAATTGAAGCTCAGATTGCCTCACAGGAGTGGGTGGCCCATTTTAGAAATATCTATGCGCAATCATATGCTGAGAGCACATTAATAGCAGATGAGGCTATTACCAATAGTCGGAGTGAAAAACCCCTTGGCTAGATGGTGTCCCTTTAGACATTTCTAAGAAGAACCTAGATCTGTGGGGTCCGATGATAACAATTGTTTTGAGGGCTGCAACTAGAAGTGATAAGTTTGATACATGACACATTCAATAATTGTTCCAATTTATAACAAAAAAGATAGAGCTCACCCAAAGTGCTACCAACTGATTTCCATACCAGATTCCTTACATAAGGTGGTTGGGATGATTTTGCTAGTAAGGCTGGAAAGTTGGGTGGAGGATCAAGCTATTTTATCTGAAGTACAGTATGGTTTCCTCAAAGGGTTATGTACTGTCGAACAATGCTTAAATTTAAATGTCCTTATGGCAAAAAAGGGGGCTATTCATTTGGCATTTATGGATCTCTTGAGTGCTTTTGATTGCGCCAGCCACTCAAAGTTGTGATCTGTTATAGTGGCTATGGGGGTGTAAGAAGCGATAATGCAATTTCTTAGACTATATATATGCAGGCATTACAGCGATAGTTTGCTCTCGAGTGAATGGGATTGCAATAATAGGCTATGCAAATTTACATGGTATCATTACTGCTCCAAAGTCCCATCACACTTTGGGACACAGTGCCAGACCAAGCTTACATGCTCATTTACAGGGCTGCACAAAATCTCTGGAGGTGAAACCAGTTGGTGGTAACAACATTACCAGCAGATTTCGATTTTTCATAGCTTAAGGTACAAACATTTAAATATGTTTTTCACATTTATTTGCTTTTGACTTCCAGGAGCCATTTGCTGGTGGAACCTTTACACTGTAATTCCATGAAGTAATAAAGTATTATCTCTGCGTAGGCTGCTCAGCATTTAAATCACACCTTAGCATCATTTATAAAGTCTTCCCATCTTAAAAACCTTATTAGTCATTGGCCTCATTTAAAGCTGGAAGGTGACTGCACATTAGCAATACAACAGATGTCCTGTCTGCCCACCTCTTCTCCTGCCTCACTTAGTGTACTTCAACCTGCACCAACCACTGATTCCATTCTAGCCCGGACAGAAAATCTTACAAGAAGAAAATCACCTGCTTATGGGGGAATATCTGTAATAATATTCCCATATACTGACCAATAGTTTGAGGGTCTACATGTAGCAATGACATTTGTGACAGAAGATCTGTCAAGTCACGATGGCATGGCAGAACTTCCATGTTTTCTTTTCTCCCCAAGCAGTTCCTGCAATGCATGGAGGAGCTGTGTCAGGGTGAAAAGGTCATCACTTGTGTGTGACAGCCCTAAACTTCACTGGTGTGGTGCAGGCGCTTTCCAATCCACAGCAGCTGCCAGAGAACACATGATGTCCATAGTATTTTTATTACATGATGAGTCTAGTGTGGATTTTGGGGATGAACCACTGAATTGGGGACAGGGGCCCCATGGCCCCGTATCTCAGCAAAAACCCCTTGAGCATTCTGACCGGACTAGAAGTGTTCAGCTTTGAATGTACCATATCGATGAGCAGGTTCCATGACTCAAATGACCGAGGTTCCTTCCCTTGTTGCTGGGGTATTTAGAGCTCTTTTATGCCAGATACCATGCTGCATTGTGGGAATGCCACCATCATCATTGGTTCCCAACTCATTGAGTCAAACAATATCTATTAGTGGCTGATGTTTGGTGTTCTGTCAACACTTTTACCTAATAAATTAAAAGAGGTGAGATGCAATATCTGACCATGTGAGTCTCAAAAGAAAGTGACCGTTTGCCATTGAAGAAAACTTGCCCAGGACAAAATTCAAAGTCAAAAATCAAAGTTTTATTCAAATTTAAGAATCACTAAAGAAGGCAAAAAGTAGTTAGTTAGTGAGATTCAAACTAGCATCAAAATGCATGTAAATAAAGCCAATTGTTATAGCCCATAACATAAGGTCAGGCTGCAGAGCAAATAAATGGCAAGAACCAAAATATAGCTCAGCAAAGGACTAGCATAAACCTGCTCAGTTCAAGAGTCATAGAGAGTCTAAATATAAATCAACAAGAGGACCAGCATGAAGTCTGCCTCTGTAGAAAGAGCCAAAACGTCTAAGTATAACTAAAACAGACAGACTAGTGTAGAGGCTGCACAATTTGAAAAACAAGAAAAGTCTCCAAGTATAAATCAACAGACAGACCAACAGAGTGTGCTTTCAAGATAATAAACAAAAAGTCTGGCACCCATCCCAGAAAGGGCACATTTATAGGTTTCAGACAGTGAAAAACCACACACTCAACATGATGTGAAGTGAGATCATAGGGTTGTACTAATAAAGTAACATGACGAGAACCAATCTACATTGAAGAAACTGCATTACATGAAGGAAGAAATATTTAGAAAACACCTACATAATGAATAATAATTTAGCACCCTTTCGCATACAAAGAAGGGAAATGGCATTGCACTATTGAAGAAAACAAAATACAATAAGCTGTTTAAACAATGACTGAAGTATAGATGTGGTTTGGGCAGCAAGCCTTAAAATTGTTAATTGCGGACCACATATCCCGGACACAGCTTCCTTCGAGGAAAACAAATAATTACATTTTATTAGGAATTTCTACAACAACATGGAAACAAATTCTATTTTACTTATTTTCTGAAATGGAAAAACACAGGAAAGAAACATACAAGTAGGAAACGCATTTATGCAATTTTAAAAGCCACCTTATCTTTAGCATTTTTAAAATGGATGTCTATCCACGCAGGCATGTCAATTGCCGCCTAGCTGTCCTAACCTAAACACACCTAAATAAACATTATTTTCGAATTATTAAAAACGCAATTAACTAGTTAATTAAATGTAAATTTAAGAGTAATAGATCAATTATAAAAAACGTTTTGAATCCAAGGAAAAGGTGCAACAAAAATAACAATAAATTGTTTCCCAATACCAAAACTGGGACACCTTTGAAAAGAAAAGATGTTACCGTGTTTGCAGAAGCCTCTGTCGTACCACGGACAGTCTTTGATCTTGGATGAGGGATCAATGTGCAGGAATGGGCACTCCTTGTTGCTGCATTCACCTGCAACGTACAAATCAGGTGAGGCAATGCCCTGCAGAATGTAT
Source organism: Calotriton arnoldi (assembly GCA_963921515.1). Taxonomy (NCBI): domain Eukaryota; kingdom Metazoa; phylum Chordata; class Amphibia; order Caudata; family Salamandridae; genus Calotriton; species Calotriton arnoldi. Next base: position 5,345,216 of record CAWUFW010000040.1, read on the forward strand.
GCGAGAGTAGGAGGCCAGTGATTGATCTATCTTAAAGCAATGATGCATACACTAAGATGTGTGTGTGTTTAGACACAATATTATGTATTGTGTTAGAAGATTGTAACACATTATAACTCATGCTATAGGTTACTAATGGAAACATACCTTCTTACATTTCTCGTGTGATGTAAAAGTCTCCTGTAAACTCGAAAAAGTGTGAACGGGCTGTAATAATAGGTGTATTTATTTAACTGGAAACTGGAAATTTACTGTCCACTTTTTTCCTTTTAAAGTTTTTTAGTGTCTAATATAATTGAAAGGTTTGGCTAGCACTAAAGGACAACCACATGTTGCAATAAAGGAAGTAGCCAGAAAATTAAAATACCCCCCACTTTGAACTAAAACTGTGTTGGCACCAACCAAGCTAAGCTAGTGAGCATAACCCTCCCTAGAAGAGCTTCCTTGTCTCTTCCAGCCAACGATCTATCCATTCATCCTTTCACGCTTCCATCCACAGGCTCATTCCACTATTTCACCTTTATGTTCTGTCATCCAACATTCAAACTTTCATCATTCCAACGATCTATTGGTCATTCCATCTATCCGTTCACACATCCATCATCTATGCATTCATCTATCCATACATCCACCTATCCATACATCCACCTATCCATACATCCACCCACCCATCCACCATTTGACTTACCCATCCATCAATAATGGCTTTCATCCATCAATTGACCCTTTTGTCTATCCATTCATCCATCATACATCCTCTCAGAGTTTCATGTACTATGCCATCCATTGATCCTCTCAGATCTTCATTTACTCTGCCATCCTTTCACCCACCCATCCATCGATCCTCAGATTTCCATTTGCTCTTTCATCCTTTCACACATCATCCATCTTCTTCTTTCCATTTACTTTGCCATCTGTTTACCCATCCACCCATCCATCCATCCACCATCTCAGATTTCATTTACTCTGACATCTTTCATCCACCCATCTTTTTACCCACTCATCCTCTTATCCACTCATCCACCCATCCTATCACTCACCCATACTTTCACCCACCCATCCATTCATCCTTTCACCAACACATCCATCCTTTCACCCACTCATCCATCCTTTCACCCACTCACCCATCCATCTATCCTTTCACACACTCATCCACCTATCCTTTCACACTCATCCATCCTTTCACCCACACATTCTTTCCCCACCCATGCAACGTTTCACCTACCTATATTTTCATTTACCCATCCATTCATCCTTTTACCCACACATTCTTTCCCCACCCATGCAACGTTTCACCTACCTATATTTTCATTTACCCATCCATTCATCCTTTTACCCACCCATCCTTTCACCCACCCTTTCACTCACCCATTCTTTCACCCACCCACTCACCCATCCATTCTTTGATTCAATAATCCTTTCACCCACTCATTCACCCATCCTTTCATCCACCCATCCTTTCACCCACACATCCATCCTGCTTTGCCTTTTCCATCAACCTTTCTTTATTCCTTTTAGCGTTAATTATGAGCTTCCATTGTGTAGTGTGATCGAGTGGTAACGACCGAGTTAAGTTAAAATATTCAGCATCATCAATGTGCCTAAAGAAGGTACACTACTGCCACGTGGTAACAAAGGCTGCAGCCCCGTGGCAGCCTCCCATCTAATCTGCACAGCGCGATGGAGCAGGGTGGAGTGATGCAAAGATGGATTCTACGCACCGGCTGAACACATGATGCTAATGTGTACAGATGCCTCCCACGCACTGGCTTCAGTGCCATACTAGCATTAGAAAGCTGGAAGAACAATGACATGCTGATAATTGGGCCAGATTCTTCTGCAGTTTTAGGGTCACAAGCAGATATCCACAAGAAGCCATAGATAAGGGAGTTTCCAGTGCGTCCTGCCCATCCCATAGGAGCAGATTCCAGAACCCTGATGCCCGAGTGGGCAGGGAAGGATGAAGTACATGCATCTCGCCTCAGCTAATGACAGATGACTTGGGTTATTGGGAATATGGACCATTTCACTTCTCGGGTAGGCGGAGTTGGATTTTGAGTTATAATCCAATTCCACCTGATACTTCTGCTTAGCGGTAAACGTCACAGTCTGCCAGGGCAGGCAGTAAAGTTTATGTAACGTAGCCCCATCCCCCAAATTTTAGACTGTGAGATACTCGTCACATATAGTCCACCTACCGAACTTGCAGTAGAAGTAGCACTCCGGCATTTTGGCCATGTTGTACTCGTGCAAAAATTCACATTGGTCGCCCTTCTTGCACAGCCCACGTAACCAGTGTTTGCAAACCACAGTCTTTTCACCAATCAGATGCCGGAATGGGCACATTGGGCCTGAAAAATGAGATTATAGATTTACAGAAAAGCAGGAGGACATCAGATTCACAAAACGTAAACACTGACAGGACAATGAAACAAAATCCAACATAGCAAACAAACTCATTCCAAACTATCACTATACAGATAACATATATGCAAATCAATCAGTAAACAGTGAGGTCAGGACACAAAACAAGAGGTGATACCGTCTCACTCTCTCCACCACTTTTAGAGGTGGATGCCCATTCACCTGAGCCAAAGGCGGGTGGGGCAGGGCTATTTGGAGGGGGGTGGGGGGTGAGTTAGTCTTAACCGCTTACACTTTAATCATTTAAAAGGGTCTCCTGTGGCTTGAGGGAGGTGTTCTTGTGGTGTTTCAGCTTACAAATCAACATCAGGAAACACACATTAACATCAAACCATTATCTTTTTTATAATTAAAAAAGGGGAAAACACACTCTGCGTATTCTGTTTACTTGGGGAAAATAGGGATTTTCTAAGCTTGCCCTTTTCCCTGTGGAAACGACTCCGGATTTTAAAAATGGAAAAGATAAACTAAAGTGCTCTTTTCACAAGCACCGAGTACAATGGCAACTGCTCATGGTTATCAGACATGTTGTCGAGAAGTGGATGCTGGCACTTGATGCAGACCGCTCATTCATTCCCTGTCCACTCACAGGCCTCGAGCGCGGCCCTGGAGGGCCCGCCCTGGCACTTCCTGGGTTCATTCAATGTTCTCCTCCACACCCTGGTGGATGTTTCGTGCTTTTCTCTAGCTACTCCATGAACAATAATTTTCTAGGGTGGCCAACCAGTATGTGTTTTGTGGGACTGTCCAGTTATTGAGGACATTCCCTCCCACATGTGAAAACTCCTCTGGCACCCGCCCAAAGTCTCTGCTATGCGTGCTCTTCTGCCCAGTCTGTGTTGCTTGTGCCCTGGCACACGCAAACACGTGGCCTGGCAAACCCTGACACTTGCTTGGTGCAACTGGCGTCAAAGGGAGGGAAACTCTTACACATCTGCAAACTGTTTCATCCCAGCAGCGTCGCGCTATTGCCAATGTGCCTTTTCCAGAGTGAAAAGATGTTAAATGGGCTGCTTTGCTAGTCTCAGAACACCACCAAGCCATTGCCACTTTAAAATAAACAAGCAGCTCGATGTATATACTCATTAATAGCGAAAATGTTTCTTTTAAATGTGCTGCGGAAGGCGGCTTCCGTTTGTTTTGAGTAATGTCAAAGGCTTATTTTTCTTTACATGTAAGAGTCATGTTATATACACAACAGGTGCAGTACAGCTGTGAGCTCGCTTCCTTCTCAGCCCCAGATGTCAAGCGCAAACAAAGCCTACCTATTGCTGCATAAGTAAGAACTGACAGTCCATGTGAGTTTCATATATGTAAAATGTGTGATGGGAGGTGCAAGGTATTTCGTAAATGGGAGACCAGGAAAAAGATGGGAATTATGGAAGAGGGACGGATGCAGGAGGAGGAACAGATCAGTGACAGAGCTTTGTAGAGAAGGGAAATGGGAAAATAGTGAAAGTGTAGGTGGAAAACAAAACAATGTGGGAGAGAGGTGGACACGGGATGAGGGACACAGGCAGTACGATATACAGAGGGATGAACGGGGAACATAATGATGGAAACTGGACGAGGGAGGAAAAAGAAATAGACGAGGGACCAGGAGTCAAGAAGAGAGGGGGGCGCAGAATAAGGAAAATGTTATAGCGAGGGAGGGTGAAAGTGTGAGGGAGAGGAAATGGATGTCTGACGGAGAAGAAGGAGATCGAATCAGTAAAAGGCAGATATAGAGAAAGAGACTAAGGACTAAGAGAAAGACTCCGGGTGAAAAAACAGATAATACACAACAGACTCTAAAATTATGCTAAAATGTTGCTGGCCCAATGTGATTTAACATGCATCATTTGACGAAAAACGTAACATGAAATTCCTAAAGCGGGATTGAGAATGTTGTGGATTTCACCATCCCTCCATTCCCTCTGAAGTGTCTCAAAACTCAATTGTCGAACACCTAATCAAATTCATTTCTATTGACCAACAACTCCCATAACAGCTTCCTCTGAGATCTCATCTTACACTGGGGGGATCCATCCAACTCAGCAGTCTCACAACCATCTATTTTCCTGAGCGACAATGATCTCATGCAATTTTGATCCTCCTCCACACACATAAAAAGGTCCATACTAGAGCTCATCATAAGCAGTAGAGCAGTGCTTCCCATACTTTTTAGAAACACAACCCACTTTTTAGAACAACAAACTTTGTTGACCCACATAGCTTTAATGGCCATGAGGCAACTAAAGCTTTGTGTGGCAGCGCACTGTCATTTACAGACAGCACATTTTCTATTTAAATGGCCACTAAATTTGCACAGACATATAGGTTGAACTGATAAAACTATACTGCACACAAATGATAATGTGTGGAAATTGTGTTTCAGTGAATATTTATTATTTGTGCATCACCAAGTAAAGTGTCTTGATTTGTTTTGATCCTATTAAAATCTTCGCTTCCATCACACTTCAGAATTACAAAAAAATGTGCTTCATTTTTGCTTTCCTAACTGCTGAATGTGTACAGCCCATTTACAGGTAGTTACATTTTGTTGTGTGTTAAAAAAATCACATCCTATGGCCTTTCCATTCACACACTCTGTACCCCAGCAAGATTGTCACATAACTCACTTTACTTTTCTTTCTCTAACTGCAAAGTGAGAAGAGTTTGAAAACGCCAATATGTTTAAAAGAATATAAATAAGCAGCAATTTCTCAGAAACATAGCCTGACATGCGACCTCGGACTTTGACGCACAGGAAATGTGACAAAGTAAATACAGAGTATGAAGGTATGTTTATTTATTTCTTGGACTTTCACAACCCACTAAAAATCGGCTCATGACTCACAGTTTGGGGAACACTGTAGTAAAGATATTATTAAATGCCTTCCTCCAATACCTGTGGACTGGTCTTTCTCTTCTCTGCACTAAAACCTTCTTCTGCAGCCAACACAAGAAATCTAAAACTTGGAACAAAGACTTTAACAACATCAATAAATCCATGTTAAGTTCCAAAATTACATCAAAACTCTTGCAAACACAAACCAACACTGACACAACAAACCTAGTAGAGAACTACAAAGCAACCTTAACTGAAGTAGCTAACGAGCTTGCCCCACCCAAACTCAAAAGATTTCGCAACTCCTCCTCAGCACAATGGTTCTCCAAACAACTCTTAGATGAGCGAAGGATGCTCAGATCCATTGAACGCCTCTGGTGACAAAGGCCCTTCAAAGGAATCCCTTGAAATGCTTAGAAGTAAGCACAGTGAGTATAAACAACATATCCTTAAGTCCAAAGTGGGATTCTTCAGGAGAGAAATGTCACTGGCCAAAAACAAACCTTAAAAACATTTTGACATTGTCAGGGAGTCTACCTCCCTCCCCGACCTCTACTCAATCTTCCCAACAAAGAAACCTGCACCAATATCTCCATATTCTTCTCCAGCAAGATTGACCATATTGAACTATCCATCCCAAAAATTCTGCTCCAGCCTCCTTCTGTAGCACTTACATGCAAATCCAAAGATACATGGTCTAACTTCGAACCGCTATCTGACTTGCACTAGAAATCACAATATCAGCCATCAAACCCTCGTCTCAGTTTGCAAATATCTTCCCGGTAAAAACTATTAAAAACCGAGCCTTACCTCTAATCCCTTTCCTCACCCAAATAATCAATTCCTTCCTTAGTGAATGTGTATTACCGACTGCCTCAAAGCAGGCCAGATCACTCCTCTTCTGAAGAAACCTGATGTGGACCCCTCTGACTTCAGCAACATCTGCCATATCTCCAATATCCCTTTCCTAGCTAAAGTACTGGAAAGCTGTGTGGCTCACCAACTTAACAACTGCATCAAGAAAAACAACCTCCTTGATGACCACCAATTAGGCTTCAGGCCTGGTTACTGCAGAGAAACTGCTATACTACAAATAAGCGATGACGCTCTCTGCATAATGGACAATGGAGACTCCTGCCTTCTAGTCCTATAAGACATATCCGCAGCATTTGACACAGTCAGTCACTCATTCCTTCAAAGAATCCTAGAAGATTAAATGGGTATCAGGGGCACCATGCTAAATTGGTTCAAATCTTACCTATCCAATCACTGACATCAGGCCAAAATCGCAAACTCTCTATCAAACTCTCTATCCCTGCACCAAAGAGTACCACAAGACTCAATTCTATCTCCAACTGTAATCAGTCTTTACATGGAACCCCTCTGCTCCCTCCTCGAGAATGCAACAACCTCTTTTTATCTCTACGCAGATGGCACCCAACTCTAAGAGTTTCAACCCCCACCAATCTTAGATACCTGTCAAAAACTCTTGCGTATCTCCAATCATGGATGTCGCTCCACCACCTGAAACTCTAATCCAAGAGGACAGAGTTCCTTTTTTCTCCACCACATTGCAACCAACCAACCATGTCCTGAATAACCTCCTCTAATCTTCTTGGCTCCACCCCTCTACTTACAGACCAAGCTAAATCTCTAGGCTTTGCACTTGACACCAGTCAAAAACTTTCATGCGCATATCAATGCTCCAGCAAAGAGCGCCCAATTCCAACTCATGCTTCTCAAAGGGATCAAACCACTAATCCCAGCTGGTAACTTCAAAATGGTAGTTCAATTGATGGTCCTCTCTAAACTGGACTACAGCAACTCTGTACTTACAGGCATTCCTAGAGTTCATCTTGCCCCCTTGAAGGCAACCCTCAACTCCGCCGCTCACCTGGTCTTGGGCACAAGATGTTCAGACCACATCACCCCTATCCTCACCACACTCAACTGGCTTCCCATTGAAGTATGGACTACCTTTAAATTGGCCTTCACTGTCCACAAAACTCTACATGAAGGGTCACCAAAATATCTTACAAATAAGCTAACCATTTTAGGTGGCTCCCGTTTCCTCAGAAGTTCCAACTTAATCCATATGACAACCCCAACCTTCAAAAAAAGGAGAACTCTAAAGCAATCCTTTTCTGGCGCCACTCCCAAAATCTGAAATGCCACCGAATTTAACATTAGGACAATCTCCTCGCATATCTACTTTAAAAAAATGGAAAACCCGACTCCTACAACAATATCTCCCTACCTGATTGCACGTTTATTGATCTGCTTACTTATAATGCATGCCTCTCAATCAATCCGGACTTTAAACATGTATTGTTAGCTAATACTCCATTGTAACTTTGGAAATGTACTGTTCTGTTAAGCTCTATAAAGTGCTCCGAGACCCCTCGGGGTCTAATTTGCACTATATAAGACTGCAAATCAATCAATAAATAAAACTCTTCTAATGCCTGCACACATCTCTGTGTGCATGGTCTGGCAAATTATACTGGAAAGCGTACCACCCAATTTTACTCCAGAGGCAGTGTTGCCTCTTACATTCCCTGCAGAGTTCTTCAATCTGTGGGGCGCGCCCCCCCAGAGGAGCGCAATACCATCTCGCACTAAGATCTTCCCTTTGTTTGTCTTTTACTGTCCCGCATTGCAACTTCGCAAGTCTTCACCCATTTCAAATGGGAATTGTTTATTGTAGAGCTCCGGTAACAGAGGGTTGGAGGGGGGAGGGAGATTAAATAGATAAGGCACGACGTGCCCGTGCTTTTGTCATGTAAAGAGCTAACAGTTAACCTTCCCAGGAGGGGGTTAATTCGTAGAGCTGAAATGCTTCAGCTGCAGTGGGAGGCAGGGTCTCCTCTGCTAAAACCGAAAGCAAACGAACAGACAGTCCTGTTCCTTCACGTTCGATTTCATAGCAGAGGAGAGTCCTTGCCTCCCACTGCAGCTGAAATGACTGCCTGTTCCTTTCTTTCAGTTTTAGCAGAGGAGACATCCTGCCTCCCACTGCAGCTGAAGCATTTCAACTCTACCAGTTTAACCCCGTCCTGGGAGGGTTAGCTCTTAGCAGAAAGGAGACAAAGTTTCTTCTAAATTTACACAGGCAGGCGCGCAACGCCCACAGGGCTTCAAGTTGCCAAAAGAAAAATGCCAGCCAGCCATGTGTTGTTTAAACAGCCTGCAAATTGATTGTCTTGACACTAAATATGCTTATAAAGAAGTATGTATACATTTGTAATGTGACTTTTCTGTCTTTGTCATAGATGCCAAGGTTTCAGGACGCTATGTGTGACATTTTCATAATTTCAGAGAAATTATGAGTGACATTTCAATGACTATGAGTGACACTTTCTCACGAGCAAAAATCAAGCAATGAAGACAAGGGAAACAAATAAATAGCAGAAATACCCATTTGAGCAACAAGAAACTCTAAGAAGATCTTAAAAGTGCTTTAAAGCACCAGAAATGGAAAGACACTAACCTAGTGCCCTTGTAACCTGATCGTACTGTTAAAGAAATGTGTAACCATGATATAGACTGGCAGACAGTGACTGCAGTCAATATAGAGGAGCTGTAAGTTTACTTACAATACAGGCTGAATGATGACGCGCGGCACTCCTCTAAAAGTAAAGTAAATAAGTGACACAACTTTGTGCAGACTGACTGCTGCATACAGACTAGTGACTGCAATGCACAGCTCAGCACACCTATAACTTTACTTAAAGTGCAGGGTAAATGATGACGCGCGGCGCTCCTCTAAAAGTAAACTGTAAATTCAATTAGGTTAGATGAGTGATACTTGTCAGCAAAGGCCATGACAGGCTAGCCTTGCATATTCCAACTTAATTGCCATCTGTAACAAAAGTCCTGGATTGCCATCCTCATTTTCAGCTGCTGCTTTAGTGATTGCCCTTACTGTCTACTCTTTCAATGAGAGATCGATTCGTAACCGCTGCTTTGAGTATTCTGGCTCTCCTCCTTATCTACTGTGCTTTAGCATTAATGTAAAGTAGGCATTGTGGCACTTCTGCATCCACCAACAGAGTCGGGACGGCCGCGATGTCCACCGGGCAGCGCCACGGTTCAGAGGGTAGCATTCATGGCTCCAAACACAGGACTGCAGTGCAGGGTGGCCGCGCTACAGTGCTAAGGCACCAGACCATCATTACGGCGGCCCCCGCCATCTGCCAGGGGTCGTTGATCCTGATTAAGCCCCGGCTACATCAACAGCGAGCCGCGCTGCACAACGCAGTGGAACTACATCAGCAGCGAGCCGCGCTGCACAACGCAGTGGGAGTAAAAGAGGTCCACGCATAACAGGGGCCACGCTGCACAACGTGGTGGAGCTACAGCAGCAACGGGCCGCCCTGCATAACGCAGCAAGAGCTACAGCAGCAGCGGGCTGCGCTGCCTGCCAAAGCTAAACTGTGCAGCGCTGCCATCGGCCTATAGGTGTATCACAGTCAGTGTGTCCTGGCAGGCTGCGTCGGCAGCAGGCATTAGGCTTTGACACTTGTGACACTTGTGACATCCTGAGTGAGTCAGATGTGCCTGCTGGGGTGTCTGGTGAATGTTTTACATTCTAGCCAACTAGCCAGCCCCCAAGTCCGTCGCAAGCAGCTCGCGGAGGTGCTGCTGAAGAGCAGCTTTGCTCTCTCAGTGTGGTACTAATTCGCAGCGCTCCTCTTCGCTGAAGCATTCTAAGGAGGCGCTATAAATGCGTGACAATGCATTTCAGTGCGGTGATGCGGATCACCACACTGAAATGCGTTAGTCTCACGCCTGATGCGTGATACTTGGCAGGGCTGCTTTGTTCCATTTTATTATCAGGCATGGATCATTCAGGCAGCCCCACAATTAAAAGTGCTTCTATTTATATTTGCTGTTCAAAGTATGCACACACAAGTGCTGACAATACAGCTTTAGGTGACTGTTTATTTTTGTACCGCCTGGGACATCAAAATAATGAGCTGGCAACCCTAATCATAAAACTGGAAGTTTGTTGTAAGATCAGCACATTTATTTCCTCCACCCTGATCCCTGGTTAATGCCATAATAGCAATAGTTTAACATATCTGAAACCCTACGCTGCCGTCAATAACCTGCTGAGTTACTTCAAGTGTCTGGAAATGCACCTTGCATTCAGACAACTCGTTCCTCATTTTCGCCCTTCACTTTCACTTTCACGCTCACCCTACACTCACAGCGATCACAATGCCCTCACACTGATCCCGATGCACTCACACCATTCACCCGCTTACCCTGTACTCACGGTGATCACTCTGCACTCACAAAGCACTTGACCTGTTCACCCTGTACCTCACCCTGCAGTCACACAAGCACACTACTCACCCTGTACTCATGTGACACTTCACTCACCTGTCCCCCTTACTGCTCAATCTGCAATCTCACTCAATAAGACCATCACTAACCATACATTAATTGGTCCCACTCTGCACTTACATCCGCACCCAAATTCATATGGTCACCTCACTCACCCTGCAGTCACTCCTCTTACCCTACTCTCACACTGTTGCATGCCTCACCCTGCACTCACATGGGTACTCCTGCCACCCACAAAGCGCAGAGGTTTAATGTGCCTGCTACAAAGAACGTGTACCATGCAGATCAAAGAACTGAGTGTGAGTAAACTATGAGTAGTGCTATAAAAAATGAAATGTTTGCCAGAAAGGTGCTATAGAGAGAGGAGGTGCATTGTTGGTGAGTGGTAGTGAGGAAATTCATGGAGAAGGAGGAAATGGGGGAGGGGCGCCAAAACAGACCGTTCCACTGTGTGCTACCAGTGCTAGGGCCAGCCCTGGCTGGGAGTGTTAGCCCCCACCCGAAGTTCGGGTCTAGTTGCGCCCCTGTACACACGCATGGGCATGTCGTGCCCCATCAAGGTTTTCGTCCTAAATTACAAAAGGACACATATACATGCACTGCAATCCAGCCTTTCAGGGGGCCACTTGATAGAGGCAGCTCTGTTTTTGCTCTGATGGCCTGGAATAATTCCTAAACAGATTCTTGTAAATACCGTTTTGTTTCATTTCTTTTTAATGTGATTGATGTGAGAGAGTCTATTACTATTTGCAGAGAAATGTTTTTGTTTCATGCAACAACCATAAAAAAGTTTATTTTAGATCACAACGGGTCCTCACATATGAGAAATTGGAGGATATCACAGATATTATTTGCTGTAAAATTAGTGGGCTGCTGTTTTGTTACAACAGTGAAAACACACATCATTATCTCTGAATATTAGATGTAAACACTTTTAGAATTTCGACCATAGCGCCTGTGCACCGTTAGTAGCCTGGCTAAAGAGGGTATGGCAGAGCTGAAAGTGAATCATTTAATCTCAAAGCTGTTCTGAACAGGGGCCCCCAAAATAGTATTGGCCAGGGCACCCAAAATCCTTAACATGTCCCTGCCACCACAAAGTTTGTCAGACAACATTGCTCTGAAGTAAAATAGGCAACATCATTCATTTATTATCAGTTCTATTTTTTTAAACACAAGCCCGACGTGTCCTAAACCCCAACTGCTTCAGGCAAGCAACTTATCGTACCACTAAGGAATTCTCAATTAGGTGTCTCGTTCAGCGCCCGCTCTGTGGACTTTCACCTTTGTCTTCGGATCCATAACTGGTTGGTGGGCAATTATCCCATTATAATGCTGCCTAAAACGTTTGTTAATGGTTTCCAGAGAAGAATTGTTTCTCGTGTACCAACTCTGAGCTAGGGAGTGCTCGAAAAATCTAATAACACTGTCTCCCTTACAGTCACTGTTTTGGCTGAAAATGTCTGCAGAATATTCAGCTTTGAGAGAAACTGCTATCAAAACTCTCTTGCCTTTCAGCTCGTCCTATTTATGTGAGATTGGGTTCTCAGCACTTGCGGTATTAAAGACTAAGTACCGTTCAAGACTGGATGTGGAGCACAACCTGAGGATGGCAGTAGCAAAAATCCATCCACAGATTGACAGTCTATGTGGCTAAAAACCGGCACACCCATCACATTTATGTTGGTGGTGTTATTATTAATCTATGTCATGTGTAAAACAAAGCATCCTAGTAAAAACAATTTACGCACATTTTATCTGGAAAAATTGTGTTTTGAGCTGTGTAATAAGCCTCTGTCATTTCACCACACCCACTCACAAACCTGCAGTTTACTAAACACTCTTATTGTGTTGAACATTATTTGCCGGATATGGCCCGTGATATGCGCGTGGCGGTCGATTATGTAGTGTACCAGATTCCAGAAATTTCTGTCAGGTGGTGGGGGGGGCCCAACATCTAAAAAAATTCAGCTGGGGGGGCTCAACCTACAAAAGTTTGAAGACCTCTGCCTTAATGGGACTGAGTTCTAAAGTGTCTTCCCACTCATACTGTCGACGTTCTGTGCATCATAAGCTTGGGATTCCCTTACTATCTCCTTTTTGATGTAAGATGTGAGACGTTCATATACCTCAACCTCACTGTGAACTGGAAATCGTTTTCCTTGTCAAAATCATCATCAGCCCTCTCAACATTTCAAATGCCTTCAATGGATTTTAATATGATTATCCTGCCAACAGACCTGCCTCCTCGCAAAAATGAGGTTATTCTTCATTGAGGTCAAGAGGATCAGCATCCCAAAACATCTGGATTTACGATCTCTGGAGATTCGCAGGATGAGATCTATGGCTTAGGAGTGATCTGGTATCCTGTTTCTGATGAGTTCAGTGTGATTCTGCAAGCGCACCTGCTTCACTAACTTCGGATGGGCCCCTGACTGTCCTTGCTACATTGGGGTGAGACAGTCCGGAATTTAAACTACCCCTGCTACCACGATTGTCACTTGAGACACAGATCTAGCTAACTCGGCAGTCAGTCCAACTGACCAATGAACGGTGCTGTCTGCACACTGAGAACCTCACGTGATTCAGAGGAATGTGGTTATGGAAGCCCATGCTTCCTCTCTTGATGTGCTGTCATGTGACCTGCAGGAGTGTGGACAAGAAAGGTGCACAGAGGACCCTTCCATCGCCGGCTTAAAAAATTGTTCCATAGACGGCTATTTACTGAAACAACTTGAACACATTTTTACTGGGGGTTATTTTAAAGTAAGACAGGGTTGCTCATGTTATGCTTTATCCATCTAATGTGTTCTCTCATCTGCAACGAAGAATCTTAAATCTTAGTGATGTAAACAAGCAATAAAAGTTCATTTCCTATGATCCTGGTCCTCTTTTTTTGCTACTCCTTCAGCGAGAAAAGCACTCTTTACCTTTGCTAGGTTTCAACATTTGTTCCTTTATATTGTTATTTAGCAATTATTTCATTGGCAGTGGGTCATTTAAATCCTACTTATTCAGCCTTTGCTGCAGAACGTTGCCCACTTTCTTTTTTGGCTTTCCTTTCACCTTCGCTCGCTCCTTGCACTTTATTATGCTTTGGTTGTTTCCTTCTTTACCTGCGAAACCCTCCGGCTCCCATCCCATAGGTATAATATTATTATTATGTTTAGGTCGAGCCTAGCGCAGCGCGCATGCGCTGCTCTAGGAGAGGGCCTCTTGGAATCACTCCAGACACATGCACCAGCTCGTGCAAGCTCGTGCGTGTGGTTGTCACATTCTATTGGCCTTTGCGTGTGGCTTTCAAAAATGAAAGCACGCAATTGGCCAAAGGCGGGTGCATGTCCCGCCTTTTCGCTAAACGCTCACTCCCATGGCCTTTGGGTCTCGGGAGCGAGCAGCAGCGGTGGATCATGTTACTAATTATAACCCAGCGCGTTCGCTTTCACTTTCGCGGCCGCGCTTCATTTGACTTACATAAACAAATGTGCTTGTTTTAATTAGCAGCCTTCGCTCCATGTTTGCACCCCCTCCCACACAGCTGGTTCGGCTGCTTGTTTTAATTAGCAGCTTGCGTGCCATTTGCACCCCCTCGTAGCGTAATTTCCCTTTTTTTTTATATGTGCCTACGGAGAAAGCTTTAGTGCAGTGCCATTGCTTCCAAAATTAAGCCAATTACATATTTCGCGCTAAAAAGCACAAAAAATACAAGCGCTGCAAAGAAGAGCTGTCGGTGTTCTGTCCTTTCATGTTACGGCCCTTACGAGGCTCTGCAATAGGTTTCGTTTTTTTTAGCCCGGGTGTTCCGCAGAAATCCCATGTCGCGTTAGAATTTCGCATTGAAAAATTATAACAAAATGACGGGAATTATATAAATTACAACGGCGTAATTGAAGTTTTGCATGGGTCTAATTTTAAATCTTTCTGTTCGGGCTGTAACTATTTAATGTCAATTCTGCAGCACCTTTTGAGGAACCAATGTGCAGTGACTTTTTTCTATTAATCCTGAATATATGAAGCGGGTGTGCGTATTAAACTCGCTGGCAATCACGCGCCGAAATCTTATGGCACTGCGCTAACTTACCTTTACCACCTAGGTCAAAGAAGAACATGGAAAATTGAGGCAAATATTTATAACCGGGCACAAAGGTGCACACCTTTCCACCTAATAATTAAATGTCCACAGAATCTGCTCTGCTCGTTTTGTGGTTCAAAACTTGAGGCAAATGACCAGGGCAGACCTCATAAAGTCACTACAAATCATCTAGTGTTTGACGAAGCAAGGTCAAGGTGAACACTTGTTACCCTGTGTCTGGGCGCTGCCGTTCACAATTCTCGAATGAGATTGTGTGTAGTCAGTCATGTGGTTGCTTTAATCCCGATCGCAAGCATCGTGCTATTTACCATCAATACAAAGATGACACAATAGGTATCGTCTCTTTTTGCATCGGATGCTTGCGTTGAGACTATGAAAGACTGACCGTCATTTCTGTTAAAATGCCACGCGCGTTGGGCACAGTTATGTGACATTTTAATTGCACAACATGGAATAAAACGTAAATGAAGCACGTTATATATCTGCTTAAAAGAGCAAAGATATACGGAGTGTGTGTGTGTGTGTGTGTGTGTGTGTTTCCTGCCGCTTCTCCCAGCCAAGCAGCTTCATTGCCCATTTCAACATTTTCTGGGTTCTAGTCTGTGTGGTTTTTTATGTCAGCTTTCCACCTCAAGGGATTTACCCGAGTTCCTTCTTTCCCTCAGTGTTGTTGCGCTATCGAGCAGTCTTCGCTCCACCTCCTCCCACCGAGCTCTCCCACACAGCTGGTTCGGCTGCTTGTTTTAATTAGCAGCTTGCGCGCCATTTGCACCCCCTTGTAAAAATAATCCACCTCCTCCTCTTCCCCCCCCCCCCCCCCCGCGCGCGCCTACAAAACTAAATTACTGTGTCCTTGTGTAATGTAATTTTCCGCATCGGGCTGTCCTTTGTCGGATTCTAGCAGGCCCCTGCATTAAAGTGAGCAAAGGCTTCCGCTCCTAGATCCGATCTCTGGCCTCGCCTGTAACTCTTGCAGAAGCCTGTGTGGGGCCCTTGAGCCCAGGTTTTGGTGGACTAGAGAACCGTTACTGACCGGGCTGCTCCAGTCTTGTGCCAGTTAACATCGGTGTTGAGATGAGCCAAGTGGGCTCAGTGAGTTAAACGCTCCCTGCTATTATCAGCTGTGATCTGCATCCCACAAATCTGTATCCCGACAAAAGCAACGTAGTGCACCATTCTTCTGATGTTGGTGTGTTGTGTGTCATACCGGTAACACATGCTATTTACAAAGCTTAGAAACTGCACATATGGTGCACGAAGCACTAGCGAAATTACAAGTTGATATTATCTCGAGGGAGGGAACCCTTTTGAATTCTGATCATTTAGATGCCGATGGCGAGTACGAGAAAGTGGCTGCTGCACCTTACTCTTCGTATGCACGTTATAGATAAAAATATTTTTTCCCCCCCGTAGTTTTATATAGAGCAAACTTGACCCGAAGGTATCAGAGCGCTTTACATGAGCACCAGTGCGTTACAGACGGACACATTTAATAATTAATAATGCGGAAACAAGGAGCAGCTGCCATTTTACGACTTCCCACCAGAATAATGTGTAAAACAATGTCGTTTTCACTTTTAACATCTGCGGTTTTTCTGGATTTGTGTACGTTGCACGGAGTGCTGGAGAACTGTTCCTGATTCTCTGGTAACTTTCCGTAAATTGGCATCAACATTAGTATTGAAGACAAAGGATTTTAAGTGGTAGAGGAATGCATAATAAGGAACAATCAAAAGGTGATATCATTTCTGCCATGCTTGCAATATCTGGGGCACCAAGTGTATATTTCACCGCCTCGGATAAACTGAGTGTTGACTGAGAGATTGCTAGGCAGTTGTATTTCTGGCAGGAGTGTGACAACGCTGTTTGCTTAACTAAGCACAAGTGTTTTTTGCAGTGCATTTGCTTACGAGTGACCATGCGATTTGGGCTCAGAGGGAAGTTGTACTGAAGTAAAATCCAAATCCCAACCTGAGAGTCGAGGGATGGCTTTTGTCTGGTTCTTCCCTGAAAAATACAGTACTAACTTTTAAGCAATGCGCTACCTAGAACTTTCAGTGCGCAAATCCTCCATCTCGTTTTCCGAGCACACACAAGCGTCCAACAAACGAAAGTGAAACTGCGAGCTACATGGCAAAATACTTATAAGGTCCCAAAGACGAGACCTATTGGCTATGCCAATGCTTGTTTTATATGCATCCTTCTCTTGAAGTCTCTTCTAGGAGGTCTAGGTATTATGTGGACTGCACACACCAGACGGTTTCAAGGTAGCATTTGCTCATTTGCATGGAGGCGTGGCATCATGCAAATGAGGAAGTCCATTGCCTCTGCATCCGTGCTATGTTACAGATGCAGATGGCCAGGCAGAGGCAGCCAGTGCACCCCCATGACAGCGCTCCTTGGAAGAGGGCGGGGCAGAGATCAGAGTGACCCCCGGGGCATCCCAGTGCAGGTGGGAGAAGTCAATAACCGCACCCGCCTGCTGGGGGGGGAATTCTGCCCGCTTTGGAAGTCAGACTTAAATCTAAATCTAAAAAGACTTGTTCCCACGTGCACAGTGAACGGCAGACCGGTGACTTCAAGAAGTCTGTTAGTCTTTCATTAATGCACTGATCCCAATCAGTGGCGTAGCTAGGCACTCTGCCGCCCGTGGCGGTCCCTGCCTTTTGCCGCCGCCGCCGTGCGCCTAAGAGCAGAGAGGGGGGGGGGTGCTGGCGATAAATTTACCTGCCGCCCCCAAATCTCGTGCCGCCCGGGGCGTACCGCCCCCTCCGCCCCCCCCTTGCTACGCCAGTGATCCCAATGCATTTCGTGTTTTATGACAAACTGCCCAGCCTACACCTGGTGAACAGATCTAAGTGCCTGCCATGTCACAGAGTAGGGCACTGTGCCATATCCATTGTATTGTAATTGCATTTATATAGGGCTTACTACCCCAGACGAGGCGTTGAAGCGCTTATCGGCGAGTAGCACGCTATTCCGGAACCCATAAGGGATTAGTGTTGCATTAGTATAGTGAAATATGAAAGTAATTTGAGTGGTAGATAGGTTAGTCTGTTATTTGGATTCAAAAGGATAGAAGAGGGAAAAAGGTTTGCATTTATATAGCGCTTGCTACCCCTGATGGGGTGTTGAAGCGTTATGTGCCGAGTAGCACGCTACTCTGGAACCCATAAAGGATTAGTGTTAAATTAGTATTGTGAAATATGAAAGTAATTTGGAGTGGTCGATATGTTAGTCAGTTATTTGGATTGAGAAGGGTAGGGGAGGGACATAGAGGGAAAAAGGTTTGCATTTATGTAGCGCTTTTTACCCCTGATGGGGTGTTGAAGCGCTTTTTTGGCGAGTAGCACGCTACTCCGGAACCCATAAAGGATTAGTGTTAAAAATTAGTATAGTGAAATATGAAAGTAATTTGAGTGGTGGATATGTTATTCAGTTATTTGGATAGAGAAGGGCAGCGGGGGGATAGAAGAGGGAAATAGGTTTGCATTTATATAGTGCTTTCTACTCCTGATGAGGTGTTGAAGCGCTTTTTCTGCGAGTAGCACGCTACTCTGGAACCCATAAAGGATTAGTGGTGAATTAGTATAGTGAAATATGACATTTGAGAAGTGGACATGTTAGTCGGTTATTTTGATTGAAAAGGATAGTGGAGGGATAGAAGAGTGAAGGATTTAGACTTTTTTGTGTGTTTGTTTTGAGGTCATAGCAGTAGGAGGAGGCTTGGGATGAGTAAAAAGGGAAGTGGAGGAGAAGAGTCAGAGGGAAAGGTTTAGAAAGGCTTGTTTTGGGGGATCGGTATAGTAAAAGAGGTGTCACATGATGCAAGGAGGGGTAGAGTAGGGGAGAGTCTAGAAAGGGTTATTTTGGGGATCATAGTAGTGGTATGGTGTTTGGGATAAATGAGAGAGTGGATGTAGAGGATACATTGATAGAGGTGTAGGGTGAGAAATAGCATAGTGCATTGGAAAGAGTAGTAGAAAGAAGTTTGAGATGAGTCAGAAAGTTGGGGTACAAGATATATTGAGAGAGGCATAGGGTGAGAAATAGGGTAGTGCATTAGATATGCTGAATTAGAAGAAAGTAATAAATATGTAGATCCATAAGTACAAGAAAGGAAATAGATGCATAAATGAGGTAAGTATATGTAGATGAAATATATTGATAAAGGTATAGGATGAGAAATAAGGTAGCGCATTGAATATGCTTTTAGGAGAAAAGTAATAAATATATAGATCGAAGTACATGGAAGGTATATAGATGCATAAAGGAGGTAAGTATATGTAGATTAAAGATGAATTAGATAAACTCTGGTTTTCAAGTGTTGTACTTAAAAATGTATTTTATTTATTTTTTAGCAACATAATTATTCTACATGTTTATACAAAGAAATACACAAAGATAGATACATATCTATAATACAAATAAAAGCTCATATATATAGAGGGATATGCTGTATATTTCTGTTTGCGTATGGTGCTTATGTGGGGAGGAGCCAATTCTTGAGTAGTTTTCTGAAGATAAGGTGGCTGTCCGTGGATCTTATGTTGGGGGGTAAAGAGTTCCATAGTTTGGCTGCATGAACAGAGAAGGATGTGCCACCCATGGTTTTTTAGGTCTCGCCTGAGCCAGCGCATGCGCTGCTCTGCGAGACATTTAGTAAAGGGGGTTTTCAAAGTGCTACCAGAGGCTTTTCCTGGCCTCAAGCTTGCGTTCACGCGAGCAGCCGCCATCTGTCTTTCCTCCGTCACAGGTCATTAAGTGCATCGCGATCGCGATCACTTTCACGGCTTCGCGGCCGGGCCAATGCTTGTTTCTCTGTATGTTTATGTATGTGTCATGTTTTGTTTACATTGATAATAAAACACTGTTGATACTTTTATATTAAATAGTGGTTTATGAGCTCTATTTATTGTAAAATTATGTGTGACTATGTTTGAATCGGTTTCCTGAGGATTCACATTATAATTGCTTCCTTTCCCTGCCTCAGGAACTCTCCATTGTCGCAGGGGGCCCCCTCTTTATGTGCATTTGGTGACCTCTCATTAAAGCCATTCTCCAGCACCCCCAAACTTTCGGGTTTACATCATAATGCCTACGCGTGAGCCAATATGTCAACAGTAGACCATGAACATACATTCCGACCTACAGTGCCATGAGAATAAATGTCACTTTCAATGAGGTTACTGGAATCATACGCCATATAGAAAATATGTAAAGAAGCATTCAGGTAAGGGTAGGTACCGAAAGTGACTCACTAGCCAGGTTAAGAGTGCTTAAGATTCATAACCTCTCGGCAAAGGACCTTTAAAACTCATCGCACTCTGAGACTGAGAGCAGGAGTCTGTCTGCATCCACAAGGCCTCGTTCTGTCGACAGGTACCCAGGATCCTTTGTGATTCACAATGTTTAAGGTACTAGAACAAGCATTCTTACCGCGGCATGATCGACTGCGAACCGAGCGGTCTCTACGGGCTCATTTCCAGTCACTGGGTGAGATGATTTTTCTTTTCATTTTAGTTATGGCTGCAACATTTCTCTGGAAAGCATGAAGGGAAGTCCCCCTGTAGCTCCATACATTTTATTTTCTGGCATTTTATGCCAGAGGATGGCAGGCAGGGTAATTCTCCTGCTTTTCTTTCTTCTCAGTAACTGTAAATCTTCCTTTGGTCTGTGCCATGCATCTTGAAATGCCCCTTTATCTCTGGCTCAGGGATGGCATTTTTCATTGTGAAGCGATCCAGCGGCGCCTCTTGTTGTGTGCTGTTACACTCTGGGCTGTTTTTGAATGAGGGAGAGATACTACCCAGCACACCGGTGGACAGGATTGTCTGAGATGCTAAATGAGGCATGCACACATGACGCATTGATTTCCTGATAGGCTGGAAAGCAATGACAAGGCTCCAAATGATTGGGCATAGGGATAGCCAAAGCTGTGCAACTTTATCTAGTGAAACTTCCTGAAGTTTTCTTTAAAACTCTGCAAGCTTCTGAAATTTCAGCAACATTGTGAAATGCATAAAATGATTAATGAAGTAAAACATAATTTTTGCCGGAGAAAATTAAAAAAACAAGCATTAGCATAGCCAATAGGTCTCGCCTTTGGGACCTTATAAGTGTTTAGCCATGCAACAGTTGATGTTGTTGCACCAAGGATATTGTGCTGCATAACTAAATACTTATAAGGTCCCAAAAGCGAGACCTATTGGCTATGCCAATGCTTGTTTCTTGTATCTTGGGATTTTGAGGCGAGGTGCCACTCTAGAGCGGAGGTTCCTCTGTTGAATGTGTTTGGTGATTTTATTCCTGATGAAGAGCGGTCCCATTCCATGTATTGCTATGCGGCCCCTTGTGTTAGTCATTGAAGCATGCAGAGGTTTAAAATTAGGTTGTGATTTTCAGAGGACGAAAGTAAAATACCAACAAAATAGAAGTGGGCAAAGGTATTAACCTTCAGCCGCCAAGTCCCAAAAACGTGGGAACGTTCCACTGGTGAAGCTGAGCAAATGTTTACAACTTGCTTTCCCCCTTGTATGCATTTTTATTTGCACCCTGTCATTTGTATGAATCAATCTGGGGCGCTGTAGCTCATGTCTCTAGGACACCATTCATATTGTTACATTAGACATGCACAGTTTTACAGATGAAGAGATGCATCTATGTTCATTCATGAATGTTCTAAGACATAACCTTAAGGATGTCAATAAATCTGTGCACTCTTGAGGACTTTACAGTTGAATTTATTGGTCTTATGCATTGAAATCTGTCCTGGATATCAAGTTCCTCAAATATCCTTCACCGTCTCATATCAATAGCAAGAAGAGATCTTGATTTGATACAATGTATTTGCCGCTCCCTAACGTGGTCCAACAACAAGCATGCCACCTGCTCCAGCCATATTGGGAGGGGAGAAAGCAGCCTGCCTTCCGCGTGCACCCTTACGTTTTTATCTCTTAGCTCATCCCGCCGCATCCTCTGCAAATGTTTTGTTCAGATGCGGGCATGGAGGTATGTTCTATTGGCTTTCTGCTAGAGCGGCTAAAACATAGCGGTCTATGGCATTCTCTTAGCATTCTTGAACCCAATAATGGTCTCTTATTACTATGTAGGCAATCCGGTGTTGATCTGGGTAGTACAAGCAACATTAATTTAATTTAAGATACCCCCCCCAAGCTGCATATACTTAAAGTCGGTGATGCTTGTTCCCCAACCCCCCCACCCCCCCTTTGAATCCTGCCCATCTGAATATAGATCTTGTGAAGCATTTATTAAAGTCCAGTTTTATTTAATTTTGATGTCTTTCAGAATGTATCCATGTGAATAAAAATCACCCCTTGGGTGAATGCGGCATGCATCACTTACTTATGTGGGAGAGAGGTCTGTAGCTTATACCTCATAGTAAAACTCGAACCACAATAGATTCGGTAGTAGCATAGTTAAAATTTGGTACTATATGATGTATTGCAGTTTGATTTGAAAAGTGATGCAAATTCTTTTTAGCTAAAACTAAGTGACCCTTTGGAACCATTTGAACAAACTCACTCTTCTGTTGAGGCGAGTGTCTCATGAAAACATTTAGACTATTTGTTTGGTTTCCAATACGCTTAGGAGTAATAAGGCATTTTTAGTCCTCTAGGGTGTCTCCTTAGGACATATTTCTCTTCTTGTCCTGTTGACAACCTCTGTTGATGTTTTTAGATACATGTTGGAGACTTGGGGTTGAAACGTCGATGACTATGGTCATTATAGACTCTGCCATTCTGGCTTCTGACTGGCAGAGGGAGCTTTTTCTTCGTTCAGCCATCTTGCTACCACAGCATAGGTGCTAGTACTGTTGTACAAAGCAATATAATTGGCTGGCCGCAGCAGTGAACAAAAGGCTGCCATCATAGGGCTCTGGGACTCGGTCCCAGTGTCTTGAACAAGTTTTCTAAAAAGGAAACATGAGGGCAGGGTAAGGACACCCTGACCTCAAGGCACTTGCAGAGGGGGGCCGCCCCCCACAGAGATTAAAGTAAAAACAAATATTTGGGCCATAGGTACTGCGGTACTCTTACAAAACCTACTGCGGTCCTCCCATGAGCTACTTTAGTACTCATGGGCTACCCACTGTTCAAGCTTAGGCCCTTCAGCCAGGCCCTGCACAGGGAGTCAACCCTGCTAGTCTATGGGCAATGGGGATTGTCTACCCTCCTGCTGTGCACAGCCAATGGCCGTGTGCAGCAGGTAGTTAGCCACCTGTGGGGCAATAGGGCACAGGACCTGGCCAGAGGCAAGGGCCTACAGCCAACGCACCCCCCCTTTGCACATAGCCCGGGAGGTTGCCCACCTGTGCGGGGTTGGGTGCAGGGCCAGGCTGCAGACCAGCTCCTGAGGAAACCATCTGCTGCGCACAGCCTGGGGGTTTCGCCACCCACCGAGAGTTGGACATATGGCCTGGCCAGGTCCTGCAGCCAACCTCCTGCTGTGCACTACTAAAGGTGATATGCAACAGGGGCATTGGCCTCAGGTTGCCAGAGGAGGTTGTGGGTATGCTCAAGTTTGACTATGACAAAAAAAAAATAACAGGTTAAAGTGATGTTATAATTAGCTGTTCAACTGAGATAAAATGTAACGTTTAAAAAAAAAAAAAAAAAATAACACTGAAATTCACTAGTTAAAGTTTACTGAGCTACCTATACCTTGTGCCCCTGCCCTGCATTGCTTATGACCTCATATGTTACATCACTCATTGTAAGAGACATCATTGATGACATCATCCAGTCATTGTGACAGCGTCCTCTAAGGTTTGGGGACTTGAAGTAATTAAACACGCTACACCTGTGGCCAATTTTCTATCACTATTTATGTGATAATGGATATAATATTTCACAACATGCTAGACATAGCATATATGTCAAGTCACCTACATTTGGTGGATATAACCCTCCTTTTACTGGTATTCACCCACTTAAACAAAACGCCTTCATAGTTTTTATTGTGTTCACCCCTTTTTTTACCTTTGAACATCTTCTAAAACATTGTTTGTGGACTATTCATTTTAACTTAATCACCATCTTAAAAGCTTGATATGACCCGCAATTTGAAGTCAAAAGTTTGACCGGTGTGCATTTCCCACAGTTAAGACATCTTCTACCAGGCCCTATGGACAGAAATACACTTCACACATTTCTGAAATGACCTCAATGGCATACAACCTTAGAGCCATGCGTGAAACCCTAGTTTGAGTTAAACTACCTGTAACAAGCTAACCACAACATTCTACATTATTGAACAATCTGCAATGTCTCAAAATCTTCAGTAAAGTTCTGGAAATAAATATCCCTATGTTATAAGCATGCTCATTAGATACAATTTGCCTATTGCACTGTATTACAACTTTACCATGCACAAATGCCCAGACATTCACTGGTGCATAATCTATTGTTAAAAGATGCTTTGGGCTCTCACAGTTTTTTGCAACAGGTTTTGGGTTTAAGCCATAGCGTACTTTGAAGCACAGCTTTGTTTTTTTCTTCATCTTTTTTTTAAATTGTTTTTTTTATTTTTTTTATTCATCACCATCGTTCAGTACAAATATAATTAATGAGGAAATTCCACCAGTAAAAGTAATCAATACAATATTACTTAATGGAACCTTAGGGGTTCGGATGCCATCAATTAAAAAACAACAATTTTATATCTCACAAACTACTTAAAGTGCAAACATCCATAGCTAAATGGTCAGCTGCGGCCTATTGCCCAATATTTTCTTTTTCCAGCTGAAAATCGGGTCCCAGATGCATTTACCCAATTTTCTCGCTCTACGGCCCTTCCTTTCATACACTCCCTTTTCTAGATTAAAAATGGATAGCAACCTCCCGAGTCATTCCTGAAATGTTGGGGCAAGCGGATCCAACCACGTCGAGGATATACAAATTCTAACCACTGCCATGGCCAGAAACAGAAAGTATTGATGTGCCACGAGCGTTGCATCGCTGCTAACCCCTAGCAGCATTAATTCTAAAGTTAAGGTTGCTTTTATTTTCAGGGATTGATCTAAAAACTTTTCTATATCCCTCTTCAGGGTTTCTAGGAGGGGGCATGTTGAGAACATATGTATTTGATCTGCTTCTGTACTACTACAATGGGGACAGCGAATCCCCGCTTGACCCCCCCGCTTGAATCTAACTCTTTTATAATAGCTAGGTTTATTATATTTCAGGAACCAATTCTGAGCCTCATCTCCTAGTAATAACTCATAAACATCTGGTGACCCTGCCCTACTCAAAACACTCCACTGCGTTGCCTAACACAAAACCCCGCATGTACTGTAGGGCTGTGGCCCAATAGCACATTCTGAGATCTGGCACTGCCCATCCCCCTCTCTCTCTTGTAAGCGTCATAAACCTCAGTGCTCTCCTAGTCTTCCCGTGGGCCCAGATAAACCTATTAAACCCATCTTCCAGCCCCCTTAAACCATCGCCTTTCAAATTCCAGGGGTATAGCCCTAAAAAGGTAAAGGATTTTAGGTAAAAAAACCCAGCTCTGATGTAATATTTATCCCTAAATAGATAGCTGTCTGCATCACCCAGAGGTCCACCAGATCAACCAACCTATTTATGGCTATCTGTGTTTTCTGCTGATTGAGTGAATATCCTGCGATCTTCCCAAATAGCCGGGCCTCCTCCTCTATTTCCACAAGCGCTAATTGAGGGTCATATGTTACTACCGCCAGATCATCGGCATAACCCAGGATTTTAGTTTCTCGCCCTTGGAAGTGCATTGGTCTAATCCTCCTGTTGGCATCAATCTTCCAGATCAGGGGATCTATGTAGCATGCAAAGAGAAGGGGGGAGCAAGGGCAACCTTGTCTTGTCCCCCTTGTAATCGAGTGGTTCTGTGTATCCCGCATTGAGGCGGAACCGGACGGCTGGAGCCAGATACATGACCAGTATTGCGTCAATAAAACCCTTTCTGATACCAAACTGCTGGAGGACGGCTCCCAGGAGACCCTATCAAACGCCTTCTCGGCATCAAGCAAGATCAGCGCCGTAGGGTCTCCCGAGATTGCCGCTGCATTAAACGGTGTTAACACCCTTCGTATATGACCAGTGTTGCCTCTGCCTGATATAAAACCATACTGTTGGGGGGAAATCACTAACAATAATGAGACTCAGTCATGAGGCTAATACCTTTGAGAATATCTTTGCGTCGCTATTCATAAGAGTTATGGGTTGATAAGACCCAGATTCCGTGGTGGCTTCCCCTTCTTCAGAAAAATAATAATAGTGGCCCAAGCCCATGAGTCGGCTACCCCTGTTTGTGCCTTGCTACATGTTTTCACCAGGTCTGGCCTTAAGATAGTAAGAAAGGTTTTCTAAAATTCCAGAGGAATCTGATCGGGTCCCACAGCCTTTCCGGAAGGAAGATCCCCGAGTGCTCTGTATATTTCTTCTTCTACAAACGGAGCATCTAAAAAAATCAGCATCTTCTGAGGAAACCTGCTCCACTTGTGTCTGACTTAGATCCTCTCCAATTAAGCTCTCCTCGATTTGCTGATCCTCGTGATATAAGTTCTCATAATACTTACTGAATTCCTCCTGTATACCCATAGGACCAGTTACTAAATTCCCCCTCTCATTTTGGATCTCAAAGATCTCACCCCTGGTGACTTTCTGTCTGATCGTACTGCCAACATATGTCCTACTCGCTCATTAAGCTCATACCAATCCTTTCGCCATGCAAGATACTTTTCGGCTGCACTTGCTGCCGAGATTTCTCCTATTGCAGCTCTTGCCAGGGCAAGCTTAAGCAGTATATTCTCCGTGGATGCCCCAATGCTATAGCACCGACCAGTTAATCCTCAATATCTGCCAGAGCTTTATACAGTATCATTAAGTATGGAGTTTCTTTCTTTTTGCAATGCAGACTGTAACTGTCTTCCCCTTACCCTGCCCTAAATGCATCCCAAACAGTGCCACTACTCACACTATTTCTTTTGATCACCATGAACTCTCCGATCCACTTATTCATATGCGTAATATACCTCTGATCCTGCAGCAGGCCCCTTTCAAATGTCCAGGAGAATTCCGCTCTTTCCACCCCCGTAAAGGTTACATCTAGAACCAAAGGGCTCTGGTCCGAAATAACCCGGGGATGTTTTTCTATGTTACATCTCGGGACCATCTGCTGGGAAACAAAAAAATAATTGAGCCGTGCAACAGATCTAAGAGGGGCTGAAAAGTAAGTACTACCAGGGTCAAGGGGCTTTAAATATGGCCACACATCTATTAACCTGTTGTCTTGTGTTAGGGATGTGACGGCTCTAAAAACCTTCTTCTTTTGGCCAGCAGAATTGCCGGTGTTACTACCCCAGAGCCCACCCAAGCCATTAATATTCAGGTCTCCACAGAGTATGTTCGGAGTTGGCCATAGTGCAAGCTCCGTATTGATAAATTCCAAAACTTCAGGATCATCTCCGGTGGACCCATCTACAGAGCAAATGGTAAAAACATGTTTATAGTAGCAACATTCGACTAGCATCCAGCGCCCATATTGGTCCGACAAGCACCTTTTGAATATTATATCTCTCCTGCAGGATAGAATGGCCACCCCTCTGGATCTAGTTCCTTGTGTGGTATTAGCGATAAGATTGTAGGGATCCCAGGCTGTTCCATTAGTTTCCTCCTTGCACCCTCAATATGGGTCTCTTGTAAACATAGAAACGTCGGCGCGGAGTACTTTCAAATCTATTGCTACTTTCCGCCGTTTAGCATGGTCATTCAGATCACATATATTCAGCATTGTGATTCGGATTCTCGTCATTTATATCAGCATGTTTTTTTCCTAAAACAGTATGAACCCCGTTGGCTTTGCCTGCTGACCCGGCTCCCAATTGCATCAGCCATTTCCTCTCCCTCCTCCCTCCCGATTTCTTAGATTTACTCATGTACCATGATTTTCCTATCCCCCCTTCCAGTACCCAAACCACCCCCCTACCCACACCAACCCACCCCTGAATCCCCCAACCTCCCCTCTGCCCCCATCCCTGCCACCTACCTTGCCACCATCTCCCCCACAAACGAGCAAATAGGTCAGAGCTGACCCTGTGATGCCACCCACTCCACCCGCCCGAGGTGCCCCTGCGCTCCAGCCCTTGTAGAATGACCAGAAGAGATAATAGAAAAAGAACGATCCAGTGATTAAAGCCTACAGGATAAGCCCAAAGAGAAAGAAACCCCATTCTTATATCCATCCATATACTGCAACAACCGACACCCTACAAGATTAACTTTGGGAAGAGTTTTTCATTTTTGTCATGAAAGTCCAGAGCCTCCCTTCATCTCCTTCAGGTACTCGAGCCTTAATTTCGGACGTAAAAATCCGCAAGTTCCCATTGGAGATGATTATAAGTCGGGCCGGGTTTAATAAATATGCCTCCCTACCTAATGCCTGGAAGGGTGAGATCAGTTGGCGTAATCTCCACCTCCTTTCTACAGTGGTGTGCCAAAAGTCTGGGTGGATCAAAAACGTATGACCCTCATAGGTGCGTTTCGCTTCTGGTCTTGCTTTGTCAAATATGGCTTGCCGGAGGAGGAAGTTGCCGAAAAAAACAAACTGCCCGAGGCCGTTCAATTTGTCCTGCAACTTTGTTTTTCTTTAACATCATTGGAAAGGGGTGCGCTTGCTGTAACTCGGCATCCCAGTTCCACTGTGGTAGGTCGGGGAAGGCTCCCTTCAGAAGGCCAACCAATCAATCAATCATGGGTTTGTACAGCGCAAGCTACTCACCCGAATGGGTCTCAAGGCGCTGAGGGGTGGGGAGAAAAGAAAAGGGGGGGGGGGTCCTGCAGTTCTCAGAAAGTCACAGAGTTCCATCGAAGAGCCAGGTCTTGAGGTCCTTTATGAACTTAGGGAGTGATGGAGTCTGTCGGAGGTGGAGAGGGAGGGAGTTCCATGCCTTGGCAGCGAGGAGGGAGAAGGAGCGTCCTCCTGCTCTGGTTTTCTTGATGCGAGGTACCGTCGCGAGGGCGAGCTGGGCCAAGCGGAGAGAAAGCTGGGGAGCGTGGAACGTGAGGCGGTGGTTCAGGTTGGCGGGTCCGGTGTTATGGAGGGCCTTGTGTGCGTGGGTGAGAAGCTGGAAGGTGATTCTCTTCTCGACGGGGAGCCAGTGTAGAGTCCGTAGGTGTTGGCTGATGTGGCAGTGGGGTGGTAGGTTGAGGACTAGTCTGGCGGCGGCGTTCAGGACGTTCTGGAGTTTGTGGGTGAGGTTCTTGTTGATCCCGGCGTAGAGTGCGTTGCCGTAGTCCGGTCTGCTACTGATGAGGGCATGTGTGACAGTTTTCCTATGTTCGGGTGGGATCCAGTTGAAGGTCTTTCGGAGTAGGCGGAGGGTGTGGTAGCAGGAGGAGCTGATGGTGTTGATCTGGCGGTCCATTTTGAGTTCAGAGTCCAGGATAATTCTGAGGTAGCGCGTGTGGTCCGTGGGGGTACCCGAGGGCGGGGGGCCACCAGGTGTCGTTCAAGGCGTCGGGGTATGGGCCCATGATGAGCACCTCAGTTTTGTCCGTGTTGAGTTGTAGGCAGCTGTTCTTCATCCATCTGGCGACGGCTTCCATTCCGTCTTGAAAGTTGCGTTTGGTGAAGTTGGGTTCGTTGGATAAGGAGAGGATGAGTTGGGTGTCGTCTGCGTACGATGTGATGTTGAGTCCGTGTGGTCGGACGATGGATGCGAGCGGGGCCATGTAGATGTTGAACAGGGTCGGGCTGATGGAGGATCCTTGAGGGACTCCGCAGGTGGTTGGAGTGGGTTCTGAAAGAAAAGGAGGGAGTCTGACCCGTTGCATTTTGCCAGAGAGGATAGAAAGGATCCAGTTGAGGGCCTTGTTCCGGATTCCCGCGTTGTGGAGTCTGCGGGCTAGGGTGCGATGAGAGAGAGTGTCGAAGGCCGTGGAGAGGTCTAGAGGGGTGAGGACCACAGTCTCTACTCTGTCAAGGAGGGAGCGGATGTCGTCTGTTGGCGCAAAAAGGGTGGTTTCGGTGCTGTGGTTATTCCTGAAGCCTGATTGGGAGGAGTCGAGGATGTTGTTTTCTTCTATGAAGGCGGCGCGTTGACGGTTGACGGCTTTTTCCATGACTTTGTCCGGATAAGGGAGATTGGTCTGAAATTCTTGAGGTCGGTGGGTCCGCCGAGGGTTTTTTCAGGAGTGGGTTGATCTCGGCGTGTTTCCAGTCGTTGGGGAAGGAGGCGCTCTCGAAGGAGTAGTTGATGATGCGTTGAAGCTCGGGGCGATAATGTCTGCGGCTCTGTGGTAGATGTGGTGGGGGCACGGGTCTGTGGGGGCCACAGAGTGGGTGGTCTTCGTCATATTCAGGGTGTCTTCGATGCTGTGGGCTGCCCAGCTGTCTAGTGTTGGCTGTGTGGTGCTGGGAGCAGTGGGAGGGGGTTCCTCGTGGGGGTTGTTGTAGTTGAAGTCGTCATAGATGGTCTTGATTTTGGGATGGAAGAAAGCGCAGAGTCTGTCGCAGAGGTCCTGTGAGGGTGTGATGTCTGTAGACTCGCTGTTGGGTTGGGCGAACTCTTTGATGATGCCGAAGAGTTCCTTGCTGTTGTGTGCATGGGTGGAGATTCTGTCCTGCAGTGCTTTCTTCCTCGAGAGTCTGATGAGTTTGTGGTAGGCAGTGGTGGCTGTTTTGAAGTTGTCGAGGTCTGTAGGGTTTTTGGAGTTCCTCCATAGCTTCTCGAGTCGTCTGCAGGTGCGTCTGGAGTCTCGGAGTTCGGTGGAGAACCAGTTGGCTTTCTTGGCGTGAGCGTTGAAGGCTTTCTTGAGGGGGGGCGATGGTGTTAGCGCAGTCGGTGATCCAGTTGTGTAGAGTGCGGGCGGCAGAGGTGGGGTCATCATCTGTGGCAGTGGGATCTCCTATCGCTCCCTTCAATATCGCTCCCTTCAATATTTTTGGCTAAACCCAGAAACCTAAGATTGATTTGGCGCTGTTGATTCTCGAATTCCTCAAGCTTCCACAATACATCTGTCATTTGCTTGTCTTGGGACTCTTTGTGTATTTGCAATTTCACGACTTCCCCCTCTAGCACTACAGCCCTTTCCTCAACAAGGGTCACTCTCTCCTTAATTTCTGAGCAGATTTTGCTGATCTTCCAAATTGACCCTTGAAGCTTTTTTGTGGTGTGGTGGGTATCTGCGGTTTTCCTGCCGGGCTTCCCCTTGCATTTGTTTAAAGGTGTAATAAACAAGGTCGATAGAGGGGTGGTTTTTAGGACACAAGGGGTCGCGGAGGTCGTCTTGCATTGCATTTTTCGCACCCCCGTCCTCATTATAGACCTGGTTGGTGGCAGAATAATCCCATCTTAGTTTACGGGCAGTATTGGTCTCTATGTCTTGGCCTAATCGACTTACTTTAGGCTTTATCCTGCATTCTATCATAGTTTCCCCCAGGGCTAACCAATGAGCCCTCAGTCCCAGAATCTTCCTCTGTAAGCACCAAACTAGAAGCCGATAGTTTAGAGTCATCTGTTAAGGAGATAAATGTCTCCCCTAATTCTGGAGATCTCAGCGGGTTCTTTACCCAGGGTCTCGGCAAAGCAGTCCCACATGCTTCAATGTGAAGGAGTACAGGTACAGAAGTATAGTCTTTGCTTACCGGTACCCCTTTGGAGAGCTCCAATCCTGCCGAGAGTCCTAAGGCGTGAGATCTTCCTTTGGCTGGCTCATCCTCTAATCCGTCCTTTCCGGCATTATGGTCCCTACTCCATGCAGCTCACCTCAGTCCTGTAGCAACATTGTATCCGCGGGCGGGGTATTCGCCTATGCCCTACCCATCATTTCCATCTGATCGGAAACGGAGGAGGCGTTCCCTGCCATAACCACATTCAGAGGGAGCCTTGATCCCACAGTAGCGGAGGAAAAAGCCTCCGCTATCGATGGCTGCTTAGAGCCGCCCAGGTCTGCGCCGGCTTGCCCTGTGTGCAGTGGGTCTGTAACTCTGTTCCCTTTGCTGCATGAGTGTCAGCCTCCTCTGCTTTCCTGGTTGTGATGCCGCGCCGGGACTGGCTCAATAATCGCCCCACTGCTTCTCCGGTTATGGCAGCATCCTTTGATGCCTTATTCAGCCTGGGGGTCATTTCGTGCGAGTGAGACCGCATCAGCCTCCCTCGCAGAATGCCGATCACTGTCCCCGACTTCCCGCAGAGCTGCTGCAATGAAGCCTCGCAATCCTCACAGATGCAACCTGCTCTGCCTCCAGAGGCCTGTAGAGTTTATTCCGGTGAGTGCCTTTCTCCATGTTATTTTGCGATCTTGCTGGTTAGGGCCAAGGCACTGAAGCACCTCTCACAGCGGTCAAGCAGACGCCATCTTGCTCTTGTCACATAGCTCTGTAACGCACATCAGGGATTTGTAATTGTGCACATATAACTTTCACCTGCGTCCAGAGGTTATGCTATTTCCATGCTATGCACCCACCATGGGCGTCCGCAGGGGGGGGCAAGGAGGGGCGCTTGCCCCCTCCTGGAGTGCCCCTCCTTGCCCCACCTGCGGACGCCCATGCTTTTACAGATGCCTTTTGTCTGTAATTCTGGGCCCTGCAGGGAGCAGAGCTGTTCCCTGCCAGAGGTCTCAACTCCCTGATGGGGCGCCTCGCACTCCTCCTCGCAGCCCCTCCCGCCCATTGTCATTCTGTCTGTGGCTGATTGTCACATACAGAATGACAATGGCCAGTTTGAGCTGCTAAAGCATACTTCCCACCCTGGAACCTCTAAAGCGCCTTACTTAGCTTAAAATCACTGAGGAGCCCAGCGGAAGGTAAAGTTCAAAGTTGAAGCTTAAATATGACACAAATGGTAGGAGAAGCAGAAGAGCACTGCGGAGTTAAAAGAAGTCTCCTCTTGCAGTTGGGGCGCACAGTGAAGGCAGTGGGGGTACCCTGGGGGGTTTCGGTCCTGGAAAAAATGCAAGTAGGGGATCCGTGCAGTTGAAAGCATAATCTCGCCCTTCTCTCATAAGAAGACGCGTATCTTCTAACAAATGTACCTGCTTGTGTTCGATAAATTGTGAAGTCTTGTTACTCTCCGGTGCCATTTCATTTTCTAGTGTGAAAGGAACGGACAGCGCTTTATCTCGCTATGAAACTGTTAAAGAAATGTAAATCAATCTGTTGTTTTAATTGTCTGTAATGACAGAGAGAGATAGAGAAATGTTTGTGCATGTCTGTCTGTATACAAGAATAAACACAAACAGCTCCAATAAAAATACAAGGGCCATTTAGAAAAATACCAGACTGACTTCAGGCAGCAGTAGAAAAGATTCCATCGTGCCAGTAAAGGTGAGCAGTAGGGGATGTGAAAGAACAGTAGTGTGCGCATGTGTGCGCTGTCCTGGGGTTCCCACCCTTCACACCACCAATTATGAAAGATAGATCAGTAAAAGGATGGATTGATGAGTGAAAGGGTGGATGATGGGCGAGTGAATGGGTGGATGGATGAGAGAAATGATGGATGGATTGATGAATTAATAAGTGAAAGGGTTAATGGGTGGATGGATGACTGAATGGATGGATGACTGAATGGATGGGTGGAAGAGTGGATGAATGAGTGAAAGGGTGGCTTGGGTGAAATGGTTGGATGGATGAGTGAATGGGATTCATGAGTGGAAGAGTGGGTGGATGAGTGAGAGGATGGATTGGGTGAAAGGGTGGATGGTTGATGGATGGATAAGTGAAAGGTTGGCTGGATGGGTGAAAGGGTAAATGGTTGGATGGATGAGTGAATGGATGGATTGGTGGAAGAGTGGATGGACGAGTGAAAGGATGGATTCGGTGAAAGGGTGGATGGATGATGGATGGATTGGGTGAAAGGGTGGATGGAGGGATGGATGAGTGAAATGATGGATGGAAGAATAGACGTTGGATAGGTTTGCAAATGGTTGAAAAGGTTTGGATATGGATGGGAACACAGATAGAAGGACAGAATGAATGGTGAAAGACTGAATGGTGGATGAAAAAATTAATAGATAACAGAAAGTACATTTGAAATGGTGTATGTCAGGGGTTTGATGGAAGGATGAATGGCTAGATCCTTGGACAAGAGAGCTCTTCTGGGGAGGGTTGTGATGACTTACTTTGCTTTCTTGGTGCCATAAGAGCTTTAGTTCAAAGTGGGAGGTATTTAAATTTTCTGGCTACTCCCTTGCCTATGTATTACTATTCTGTATTTGCTGTGTGCTTATGTGTGGGATCCATACATCATGCATACGACATTTTGAGTGACACCCAACTGCTACTTGAATGTTACACTAGTAATTGTAAATGTTTGCTTTCTTTGTTTTAGGTGTAAGGTTTTAGGGAGAGCCTCATAATGCCATAAGCTGTGCTTGAGATGTATATTGTGTTTGTAACAATAGGCAAGGTGTCAAAAATAAACTATGTAATAGTGTACTGACAGTGCCTTCTTTAAGAAAGCTGCAGGGAAAAGCACCTTTGTGACTTCCGTCAACTAGTGCAACTCTCTGCGAAGCCCCCATAAGCAAAATCAGATTCCATATTTTAAGTTCCACTTGCTGAAACACCCATAATACGTTCCCTATAGTGGGTTCATCACAGCAATCCTCCCTTTAGTTCACCTATGCTTGCCGCGTTACATCTCACAATGGCACTCAGATATGAGATGCTAGTAACAAAGTCTATCCGAGCAGATCTTCCTGAGCACTTCTCTCACCATACATGTCTTCTCACGACCATGAGTTGTAAACAAAATATCAGACTGGACAACCCAGTGCAGTAACCATATAAATAGGATTATTATCATATGAAATACCTCAAAAAGACCTGCACAGTTGCTCAAAGCTGTGCGCATACCAAAAAACCATAAAGTGCACGATTGTCTCAACCTAATATAAACTTATTTTGACTTGTACTTAAGTGGTTGTCTATTTACTTACTTTTATACTATCGCACAACTTCCTCTGATGTGCCTGTAAAAAGTACCTTTTGTTCCGAAGATTTGTCCTGAATTTTGACCCTCTGTCCTGAATTTTGACCCTTTGTCCTGAATTTTTACACTTACCATCTTGAATTTGCAACCATGCCAGTTGGTCACCCTACATTAACTGGTGAGTTCACTTCGGGGCGCTGCGTTCACACATGACGTCACCAAAAGTACAGAGTTCACCCGAACGTGTCTGCAAAGCATTCACCAATGCATCCATGGTACTTACAATGTGAAACGCTCGGATGCGCAGATCTGGACAGGACTGAAGCCCAGAAGCATTACTGAAGCACGCACCTCCACTAGCAGGGAAAAGACACGCTACAAGCCGCGCAGGAACCATGAGCCTCCTTCCCCGCCACAAACGTCCTGCTCAGCCCCCATTCCAGAACAGGGATTTCTCTGAAGTGACCCCTCAGCCAGGGCTTTAAATGGGTCGGGTCCCCCGGGTCGCAGAGGACGTTGCAACAGGTCCTTATCGGGCTCTAACGTCATGCCCTTTATTCTGACATAAACACTGATCGATTTCTAAATAATTAATGTAAAAAGGCAATCCATATCAGCGATTTAGTTCCTGTTTGTGTTTGACGTTTTACTTAATATTTCATTCCCTTAGAGTGTTAACGATTTCCCGGATGTTGTGTTTCTGTATTTTTTCCGTGTAGCATATTACGCTTGTAAAGCGCCTACTTTGATCTGAGCCACCACCAGGTGCTAAGAATGAGCCATGGTTGAATGCTAAGCATCCGAGAATGTGATTTTTATGACCCCTTCTGAGAGGCCCAGAAACAGCCCGAGCCAGCCCGCCTCTGAACGGTTTCAGCGACCCTCCCTGCCCCCACCCTTTGTTTTCTTTTAGACTGGTGCCACCGAGGTGATATCCTTGCCTGAAGGCAGGGATTTCACCTAAGCACTTGGTGTTGTGAATGTGAGCATGGGGTGGGAGTGGGAAGATGTGCACAGGAGGGGGAAAGGGATGGCCAGTGCAGGTGACGCTTTTCTTTTGTATAGGAATTTCTGCTGGCATCATAGCCCAGGGTTTGCTGTCTGTGCACTTGTATAGATGTGTATTCCATACAAGTGCACAGACAGCAAACCCTGGGCTATGACGCCAGCAGGAATTACTTTACAAAGGAAAAGCGTCACCTGCACTGCCATCCCTTTCCCCTTGCTGTCTGTGCACTTGTATGGAATACACATCCACGGCGCTGCTCACCAGATGAATGGTGAACAGGGCCATGGATCTGTCTCTTTTTGCATCCAAGGGCACCGACGAAGAAGCAGAGGAGGCCCAGGCAAGGAGAAACCAGGAGACATTTGACCCACATCTATCTACACAGTGAGACCTTCGGGAGGGGCTGGATGCCAGGACGACAGTGCTGCTGATCAGCCCGACTCCACTGAATAGGATCAGAAGAGCAGGCAGCAGTTTTTAAGTAAGTTCCAGTAACTTTAATGCATTCTACAGCATCAGCATTACCTACTGGCTGCATATCTAGGTTACTCTAAGTGAACGGTGTTCTAGACTTACATGCATGGAAACGTCAAGGAGGACAGTCCCCTCCGAATATGCAAATGTAGTGTAAGCTTGTAGTGTTCAGCTTTTGGGGTGCCAGGGGGTAACTTTAGGGTTCAGGTTGGGTGTGGGTTTTAGGGTGCCAGGGAGTCATTTTAGGGTTCAGGGTGGGTCAGGGATTGGGGTGCCAGGGGGTAATTTTAGGGTTCCGGGTGGGTATGGGTTTTGGGGTACCAGGGGGGTAATTTTAGGGTTCAGGACGGGTATGGGTTTTAAGGGGCCAGGGGTAATTTTAGGGTTCAGGGTGGGTATGGGTTTTGGGGTGCCAGGGGGATCATTTTAGGGTTCATGGTGGGTATGGGTTTTGGGGTACCAGGGAGTAATTTTAGGGTTCCGTGTGGGTATGGGTTTTGGGGTGCCAGGGGGTAATTTTAGGGTTCCAGGCGGGTATGGGTGTTGGTGTGCCTGGGGGTAATTTTAGGGGTCAGTGTGGGTATGGGTTTTGGGGTGCCAGGGGATAATTTTAGGGTTCAGGGTGGGTATGGGTGTTGGGGTACCAGGGGGTAATTTTAGGGTTCAGGGCGGGTATGGGTTTTAAGGGGCCAGGAGGGTAATTTTAGGGTTCAGGGAGGGTATGAGTTTTGGGGGGCAGGGGTAATTTTAGGGTTCAGGGTGGGTATGGGTTTTGGGGTGCCAGGGGGATAATTTTAAGGTTCATGGTGGGTATGGGTTTTGGGGTGCCAGGGGGGTCATTTTAGGGTTCAGGGTGGGTATGGGTTTTGGGGTGCAAGTGGGGGACATTTTAGGGTTCAGGGCGGGTATGAGTTTTGGGGTGCCAGGGGGACAATTTTAGGGTTCAGGGCGGGTATGGGTTATGGGGTGCCAGGGGGCTAATTTTAGGGATCAGGGAATGTATGAGTTTTAAGGGGCCAGGGGGTAATTTTAGGGTTCATGTGTGCTCTAATTGTTGTCCAGTTTCAAATGCAGAATTCCCCACTTTTTTTCTCAGCTTGGCCTGAGCATTACCGGATCCTGATTGTCTGCCATTTTAGCCCCGCCCCTATTGATTAACATTAGCCACGCCCCTTCATTTGCCAGGTTAGCCCCCCCCCCTGGAAAAATTTCTGCGGACGCCCATGGCACACACAGG
The DNA here is from genome assembly GCA_963921515.1 of Calotriton arnoldi. NCBI lineage: Eukaryota > Metazoa > Chordata > Amphibia > Caudata > Salamandridae > Calotriton > Calotriton arnoldi. The sequence goes on from CAWUFW010000040.1 coordinate 5,382,565, forward strand.
TGTACACACAGTAATTCTATACAGTATAGGAGTACGATGTCATCAATGATGTCATATAACATGTTACGAGTGATGTAATGTGTGAGGTCATAAGCAGTTCATGCCAGGGCCGAGGTTATAGTTACTTTCGTAAATTATAACTTGGGGATGTCATTTTTTTGTTTTAAATGCTTTTTATCTCATTTCAACACCTAACTATAATGTCACTTTAGCCTTTGTTTTATTTCAGTGAAAATACATATTGTTTAGTTCGAACAGCAAATTTCTGAAAGCAAGCTATTTAAATGCAAGTAGTTCAAAAAGGCCCATTTGCACTGAATTTGTGTTCGGTTTGCTTCCTTTGGTTTGCACAACTTGCATTTAAATAGCTTGCTTTTAAAAAGTTGATTTTTTTAGAAGGTGGGCTCGTTTGGCAGGTGCAGCTAACATCATTGACAGAGGGAGAACCTCCACTACTATACCCTCCCTCTTCTCTTCATCTCCTTTTCCCTTCCATACGTTTCCCCTTATCCATTAACACTTACTTGTACCTTTTCCCTTTTTTATTGGTTTGACATTTTGTTACTTAGCTTTTCTAGATACAGTCCCCCATAACATCCCATTTCCTGCAATCTTACCCTTTCCCTTTTTGTTTTATCCCCAGTTGTTCCCTTACACAGTCTTTTTCCTAACCATATCTCTAGCTTTAATACTTACCTTCATCTTTTTAAATGTTTACAATCCAATATTTTATCTTCTATTTTAATTTCCTTGAGATGTTTGTGTCCCAAGGATGTGGTACGGCAAGGATTCTATATGTACTATTAATAAGCCGTGACTCCACAAGATCAGAAAGGTGTGGAGTTACTGAAGATGAGCTCTCAAATTTATGTCACCTTGGCAATAAATATCATGGGCGCAAAGTCACAAAAACCTCAGTTAAAACGTAAATCTGGGAATGAAATGAATCAGAAATAAAAGAAACAGGCTGGGCAGTGATCCAAGGGGCCTGATGTGAAGCCCTGGGCTCGATTTAGGGCAAAAGAAGTTCCAATACCATCGTGAAGATGAAGATCAAGGTGGCTACAACTTGAGAGATAAATAAGGGCTCCAGAGAGACCGCTATATGTATTATTAAGGTTACATACAATACTGGCCTGGTTATATGCGAACATGGTCCCCGTTTATACATTTAAAATTCTAGAGTGTATGGTACAACTTCAGGGCCTAGAAAGCAGGCTAACTTGTTTGAACGGTGCAGCTAATAAACATGCGCTTTACTGCATTGGTTTTTCTTAAGCTCCACGTTTTTCTTAAAACTTATCCTAACAATGCAGAGAAGGGGAAAAATCCATTCTCTGAAGCATGCACGGTTTATGAGCGCAGCAGTTAAAATATGGCCAAAAGAAGAGAGGACCCTGTATGTGGAGTCTTTTAGGAAGAAAAGCAGCAGTAAGCTTCTGCGTAAATATATCCTGACCAAGAAGTATTGTTCAATACCCTGTAACAAAACAGAAGTTGAACATGACTGGACTACTCCTCACTGCATAGAACACTGTATATATGAAAGGTGTAAAAAAAAAAAAAAAGAAAAAAAAAAAAAGGTCAATGTTTCTTTTTTGGGGCGTACAAAATCTACCAGGTGTGACCGAACAATACAGGATATAGCACGACGCCAAAGTAATTGGCCCAACAAAACAGATATCACTGTAAGCAATTGCTTGTGGCACTACTGGTGAAAAAAAGTGTTAACCCTAAAAAAATACATTATAACTTACCAATAAATATTCTTCCAATCATCCCGATCTGATTTGCACTAGTAATGCCCTAAAGGTGGCCGATAGGAATGATCTAAATGTGTTACACCTGCATTTGCCCACTAAAATCCAATCTTGGTATATCATTACCTCCTCAGTTCACTAATTTCTTTTACCACTTTAATCTGAGCATATTTTGTGATTATGAGCGATTAAAACTAAATTTTTCAAACATTCGCAAAGTGTTTCCTGAATTTTACTTCAGGCAGCATACCTCACCCAGAGTCTTTTGAACATACTAAGCATTAACACACGTAAAAATTAATACTCACCTTTTTTGCACAGTCCTTTGGTGAAATAGCTGCAGACAGCAGCTCCAGATTCTGAAAGCACAAAAACATGATCTTACATTCGGTTTCACTGCTCTGCAATTAGATAAACTAATGAAACACCCCAGAGAGATACTGCTGCGGCTTAGGGGCTAAAGCTTGTCCATCTGCATTCTCCTACTCGCACTTGCAGCACATGGCTAGCTCACCTAGCACACTATAAACCATTCACTTGACCTACACTAAGCACATGAAAGCATATCCAAACATTAAAAATAGGAGGTTTATATATATATATTTTTTGTTCAATAAACTTTATTCGTTTTTTATAATAAAAAGCAAAACAGAGGAAATGAGGAGGGAGAGGAAAAAGATTCAACATCCGACAGTTGCGTAATGTGTACATTAATGTGGTACAGATATTGATGTAAAGGGCATGAGATAACAGCAGACATAGGCCTAGTACATAAGAAGCAACAGAGGCATTTGGCACCTGGCTATGGGCATCCAATACATCATGAAATTCAGCTTACAATAAAACAGCCTGTGTTATTGTCTAACAGTTATTATGGATCGAGTCATTTCTATTCATGCAAGGGCACAGCTGTCCCTAGTGCAGAAGGAGCAGTGGTACTGGTGCGTAAGGGCGCCTAACATGGATTCTCACAGAGAAAATATTCTATATCCACAGTTTGTCACAGGGGGCGTTTAACACCCAAACCCTTACTTACTACAGCAGAGTGTGAGATTCCATGCAACAAAATCCTTCCCTGAAAACTTCCATACAGACTAGTAACAATCCACCCTTAAACGGATTAATGTTAACAAATGTTTTTCACACAAAATATGCAAAGCCTGCTACCTTTATTTCAACATTTCATAATACACAGATCATTCCTAAAGCCATGACCACCATAACCAACTTAGTCCTGCTGTACTGAGTATAAGCCTTGCCAAAAGCCTAGAAGTGCAGTACAAGCCTTTTCGGTGTAAGGACGCAACTTCTGCCCAATCAAATCCTGTATTCAGCAGAAAAAAACATATGGGTGGTGCCGAAGCCCCTCTCTCACTAGTACAGTGATTTTCGTTAATCACAAAGTATAGCGAAAGCTGTGCTGTCACGCCAGACCTAAAATTGTACTGGGTCGAAATGCTTCAGCAGCTAAGAGGTTAATGATATACATTATATGTTAGGTATCACATTATGTTACTTTGTGATCATTATACTTTCAAATGTGGTATTGATGTACTCTATTTGATGTCATAGCATCTGTACAACACGTGCATGAACCCATTGAATCACACTGAACTAATATGTTATTTATTGGTGTTGACCTGCTGGTTAATAAAATCCACCTGGCCTATCTATAACACTTTAGGCAGCCTAGTATTACAATTTGGACAATTCTAGCATGACTACACGTCGGGCATGGGGCACAAAGTGCCCCTCAAGCTCAAAACACTCTTAGGTGCTAAAAATATATATATATATATATATATATATATATATATGAACAAAGGACGGAGTTCCAACGAGCGCTCAGGTCTACAAAAGCAACAACAAGGTCCGTTCTTAAGCCAAGATGAGAGGTTTATTACTGCATAAACCAGTCGTTTTTTTGTTGTTTTTTTTAAGCCAAGATGAGAGGTTTATTACTGCATAAACCAGTCGTGACGCGTTTCGCGCTCCAAAAAGCGCTTGTTCACACAACAAGGTCAATAAAGTTCGTCTCTTAAAAAGCATTTCAACTCAATACATTCATCGACATAAAGAGTGTACTGTGACATAATAATATTTGGGCGCCATCTTAAGACAGACAATTCGAAATGACATATCCAACAGTAAACTTCAAACTTTAGTGCAAAGAAAATGTGAATATCATCAAGGGACAAGGGACTCGAGATACACAGTGTCAATGTGAAATACCCAGTTCCGCCTTCCTATGTATCATTAACACATTGGCCTCGACTTCTGCCACTCCCTGGTTGTAGTGACCTCAAGGGTGCATTATGGGGACCGTAGTCTAAACGTGCTCGTGAGAAAGTAACTCACACACATCATGAGTAAATCTCACCTATTTCTAAACACGCATACTTTAAGAGTAGGTGGGCTCTTGTTAATGCCAAATTACTGCTTTCAAGGGCCATATGTTGTATCATCGATAACGCGGATGCCCTACAATTATGACTTTTTAACTTATACAAGCCTACGTATATGACTAGTTAGTGCCATATTACGCCGGGCATACACATCGATGGCCTCTTGCTTGTACTCTGTGTTATATGCATGCACTTATGACAATTTCACGTAAATCTCAACCGCTGATGAAAAATGCATATCTATATGGCGGCTGTGTCACCCTTGAATAATCACCCTCGCATCATAAAATTCATCTGGCTGCCATGTATACTTTCCTGATTAGTGGAAACACAGTCCTTTTAAAACCAAAGGGACGAACCGAAATATTTAGACCTTATTCTCATGCACAAAGTGAATCACCATAAGAACTGCATAAATGTGCACATATATACAAGTGTTGTTAAAAAACCATGTACATCACAATGTATAATACTTGACATGATGTAAAGAAGATGAAACACTGAGAAAGGTTTAGGGTACAGGTGCCGCAAGCCTGAGACAACGTCCCTCCCTTCCTTCCTGTGAGAGAGAGAAAAGAAGACAATAGAGCATAAATGTTAGAAGAGGTCCAAGCATTAGTGCATAATTAAAAACATAAGATACATTACTTGTCTTGTTTAACAGAAATGCTAGGTACACACTAAACAAACTCTATTCATTTTGTAAATGTATTGCCAACTCTTCATCCATGTTATGCCCTTTAGGGTATCGAGTGCACATACTTATTATATACCTAGATTCTTTCTGTCTAAGTCGTAATGTGCGGTTGCCTCCCCTCTGATTAAGGTTCACCTGTTCTACAATAAAAAATGAAAGTTTGGTTGAATCAGAAAAATGATAAGCCTCGAAATGACGGGCTATGGGGTATTGTTTATCATTCTTATTTATCGCTCTAGTATGTTCAAGAATACGCTTTTTGGCCATATGTGTTGTACTGCCCACGTACTTAAGGTCACATGGGCATACTAACACATATATTACAAATGCACTAGTACATGTCAAGAATTGTTTTATTTTGTTCATCTTGTTGGTACTGGGATTCCAATATTCTTTTACCATATGGCTGTTGTTACAGGCCTTACAATGACCACATGGATAAAAGCCATGCAGATCTACCCCTCTGTTCAGACTCCTACTGCCTATGTTATTCTGTACTAGAATATCTTTCAAGTTACGCCCACGTCTATATGTTATACTTGGCCGATCAGGTAAAGTGGTTCCGATAATGGGGTCCCCTTTGAGGATATTCCAATTTTTGCTATACACTTTCGGATCTGATTAGAATTGCCATTGTAGTTAAGTATAACACGAGTCTGAGATGTATCAAGGTTCTCGTTTTGTGTGGCCAGAGTATTACTGAGTAACTTGTCACGTTCCACCAGTTTGACTTTGTCGGTGGCTTTCTTTATTACCCATTTTGGGTATCCCTTACCAAAAATCTCTGGGTCATGATATTCTGTTCTTTAATGAAATCTAGCTCAGTACTGCAATTTCTTTTTGCTCTGAGCAGCTCCCCATAGGGAATACTCCATTTGAGATTCTCTGGGTGGCTGCTCAGAGCATGCAGCAATGTGTTACCTGCCGTATTTTTGCGGTAGAGGACAGTATAAAGTGTATTATTCCTGATCTGTACCTTAGTGTCCAGATATTCTACCTCATCCTTACTTATGTTACATGTTAAGGTAATATTCATCTGGTTCTGATTTAATCTAGAAATGAAGTCTGAGGCTTGCTCTTTTGTGCCTTTCCAGACAACAAAGATGTCGTCTATATAACGCAGCCATAACACAACTTTGGTAAAGTCATTTTGAAAAGTGTTACTGGTTCTGATGTCATCCTCCCACGCCCCCATAAACAAATTCGCAAAACTGGGCGCGAAACAAGTCCCCATCGCTGTGCCTTGTGTCTGTACATAAATCTCATCATTAAATAGGAAAAAATTATTCATAAGGCAGTGCAAAATCATATCTAAAATCATTGTTGTATGTCCCAGGTAACCAATCTGCCTTCCTTTCAAGTATCTGGCACATGCTTCGGTTCCTTGTTTGTGTTCAATCACCGTATACAGAGAGTTTACGTCCATAGTTATTAATAAATAGTCGTTCTCCCAAGTCAGTTTGTCTATTTTCTCCAAAAAATCTTTCGTATCTCTTACGTGTGACGGTAATGACATTACATACTCTCTGAGGAAGTGATCTACATAACGTGAAACATTTTCTAAAACACTCCCTCTAGAGGAAATTATGGGTCTACCGGGTGGATTTACTCTGCATTTATGAATTTTGGGGAGTAAATATAGAATGGGAAGTATAGGATAATCCTTTTTCAAAAAACAAAACTCCTCCCACTCTATCAAACCCCTGTCTTTCCATTCAGTCAGTTTTTCCCATATGGAATTGATACTGGCATTATATTCAGAACGATTGGATTTTCTATAAGTTCTGGTATCTTTAAGTTGGCACTCAGCTTCCTTAATGTACATGTCTATAGGAAGAATGACAATGTTACCGCCTTTGTCAGCGGGCCTCACCACAATGCTGGTATCTGCCGCAAGTTCACTCATAGCTTTTTTCTGTGATAATCTCACACTATGTTTGAATTTCTTCATTTGGTTGGGCCAGTTGTTGCTACGTAGATCTAATAATTCTTTTCCAACCTGATCCTGAAATGTATCGATAGTGTCATGATTCATTTTGGGTAAAAATGTCGATTTAGGTTTGAAATCTGTGCAAGCAGCTTGATCATATCTTACCTTCAAATGTGGTATTGATGTACTCTATTTGATGTCATAGCATCTGTACAACACGTGCATGAACCCATTGAATCACACTGAACTAATATGTTATTTATTGGTGTTGACCTGCTGGTTAATAAAATCCACCTGGCCTATCTATAACACTTTAGGCAGCCTAGTATTACAATTTGGACAATTCTAGCATGACTACACGTCGGGCATGGGGCACAAAGTGCCCCTCAAGCTCAAAACACTCTTAGGTGCTAAAATATATATATATATATATATACGAAACAAATAAGATCAATAGTTAATAAACAGTGGCCCATTGTCCTCATGGACATTACATTGGGTCAAGTTCTTCCTGACAAACCAATTCTGACTTTCAGACGAGCCCTGTCCATGAGGGACTCTTTGGTTAGTAGTAGCCCTGAATTGGAATCTAATTCAAATGAGTTATCCCCCCAAAAAATGATTTTTTTAAATGTAGATCATGTAGAGCATGCAAATTTGGAGCCAACAGAACTAACTATAAGCCAGCCTTCAGCGAAAAACTAATTGACATTACGGGTCACTATACGTGTAGAACAGAGTTTGCTGTTTATGTTCTTGAATGCTCATGTGGTTTAAAATATGTTGGCAGCACTAAACTGCAGGTACATAGTAGAATACTGCAGCACCTCAGGGCGGTTCTAAACTCTGACCTATCTTACCCTGTTGCACGGCACTTCAAACTGGTTCATGATAATAATTTGAGTGATCTTAACTATTATGTGATGGGAGCAGTTCCAGTTTTAAGAAGAGGAGGTAATAGGAAAAAACTATTAAGGCAGCTAGAATCTAGATTCATTTTAGAGTTGGTCTCCAAGATACCAAATGGGCTCAATAGGAGTGAGGACTTACATAACTTTCTATAACAGCAGAATTTTAACAATATATTTGATTGTGGGATTGGTTATATCAATGGACAGCTTGATATATCAGGTAGGAAGTAATTGGGGTTCAATGAGTTCGCAATAATGATGATGAATTTTGTATATGTATTTCTTTGTAAATTCCTTTATTGCACAAGTCACTTTGAAATTACAGTAGTATCTATAGAATAAGTCAAAAATAATCAGAATTATGACAAAGATGTCAAGCCCAGTTCACAAGCATTGAGGCAATCACTACAATTGAAGTACAAACGTACGGGTCTGTAATCCTGGAGTTTAATATGTTGCTAGTTATGTACCTTGCACGTGCCACTTTACAAATAGCATTAGTACTTTATTTAACAAAGGCAAATCCAATGGGGGTGGGGGGGTTATCCAACCATAAATATGCATTAGTGCAATAATGTGGGGGAACCAGACCTGGGATGATGGTTACGTAGTAACTGATACGGTCAAGGCATAAATTCATACAATTGAAAGTTTGGAGTATAGAGATACCCATATTGTTACTTGGCTAGTGGTCAACACAGAACAGCATTAGCACTTAAGTTAGCCATGATTAAGATATGCTGCGTATTCTTTTACTAGCATGTATTGTGCAGAATGTTGTAGCTGCTAGACTTCCTGAGATGACCACTTTTTTATATCGTGGCACTTTATTAGCACAAAGCACTTTATTATGGTTTTAGTAATAGACAATTGCAACAGAAAATAAATTTTGTTTACAGTAAAACATTGACGTGGATTGATGGTGAGCATTTTGAAAAAGCAATTGAACATAAAACATATATACAATTGGCATTTAACAAACTTTTTGATCAGGAGATTGGTATATTTGAATGTATCTCCATCAAGTGATTGACTTCAATCTTATGTATACTTCTGTTGGTGATGAATGTCTTAATTATTTAAAAGAATTTGTGGTAGGAGATTGATGGAAATATCAACCACACACAAGAAACAATGTACGTAATGGTACACAATGAATATCATAGTCTGTTGCCTATGTCTATGAATAAGCAATTCACGTGGTGTAAGGGGTTAAAAGCACGTCATTATTCGCAGCGCATACATGTGATCAAGGCCGTGTGATTGCGGTCGAAACACGTCATGGGCAATGCATTTTGCACGTTATAATAGAATGGATTAAGGCAATAAGTACTCTCAACGCACCTTGAAGGAGTCTGTGCCTACTTCGATTAAGAAGTGTGATCATTGGGATTGGAAATATATATATATATCCAAATGTTTTGTCATCAATCTTATATTTAGCTAAGGAATTTTTGGGACAATATTTTTAAGGTTATAGTCTCGGACAGGAAGTATAATCACATAAATTTAGGTGAATACATGTTTTCAAGTGTGTCATAAATAAATAATTGGTAGCAATATTCAATCACAACTCATTCATCACATCTTGATAGTAATTGGGCTCGCTCTGGGAGCTAAGCACTCACCACTGACATGTTTGTACTCGGCAGATGGCAATCTAAATCCGGGCAAGGCCAACTCGGCCTTTCATTCTTCTGAGATCATTACACTTTGTACCATTACACTTCTCAAAACTAGCATACATTTACACTGCTTGGAACAGCAAAATCACAATACTAAGAACTATATAAAATAGATTATAAATTCCTTAGAATTGTACTTATACAATAAAACGGATTTACTGTTTTAGTAAGAGATAGGCCCTGTTGAGCTTTATTCCCACTAAACGGTATCTGGTAGCAGCCTATAGATTCTTGCTGGTATTGAGTGGTACAACATCTAGCAATGCTGCAAGCCTGTGAGGCGTTTGGCAGGAGCTTTATGGAATAGCCAACAATGCCTGATAAAGTTGGTCCATATCTGAAATGACACTAAGCTAAAAGCTATGAAATAGAATGAATCCTATTATTTATCAGTGGCTGAGATTAATTCAAGCACGCCTTCACCACTTTTTGCACTTCTCAATATTTTGAAGTGCATTATACCCTTGCACTGTATCCACATTGGCATTGTTTTTAACGGGTGTACAATATTCCTTTAGGGTATTAGTTTCCTTGCAAAATATATATATTTACATTATTATACTTGCCGTTGTTCAATGTTTATCTTCAATAATGTTTCTGATATTCTACAAACATTCACATATTTGCTGTTCACGGTTCCAACTAGTCACAGAATGTTCCTAAATGACACATTAAAGTTTCTGGAACTGCATCATCTGCACTGTGGGCAATAAGGAAGTATTAGATCAATTCATCTTGAGGTCACGATTTGGTTAGTGTCCAGGCAGAAGTTCTGAATGTGTCTATGTATTATCAATAACAGAAGCATGGGTGAATGAATCTGGGTGTTGGCATTACCAGAGTTTTGGGGTTTATTTAGAGTGAGCGTGCCAATTCTCAAGAATAGAACATTGAAAGGGTCTTGGATTTTATCAGGAACAGAGCACTTAGCCATGCTGGGCACTTTAAGTAGCACAGCCGTGATGACTCAGAATACGGACTCCGTGTAAAATAACAGAACACTACACAAATCTATTTTGTGCATCAGTAATTCAATTGGGCACCCAAATTTTTGATGGCCAATTTTCATATCTACCATTACAATTTACAGCATCTATCGTTGAAAAAGCAATTCCTAGCTCAGTTAACCTTTGAGGTGCTTTTCCTCTGGTTGTTTGTACTGATTCCACAGCATTGAGAGTTATTTATGTAAAAACATAGGGCCCGATTTATGTAGCAGTGGTGCAATTTGCAACCAGTATGCTGCTTTGGGAATCGACTTATGTACTAATAGGTTGGTTCGCAAAATAGAGTTACCTGGTGGGTCTCACTTTGACCTACCTGATGACTATTAAGGAGGTAGGTCGCAATTTGTGTTCCACTAGGAATCACAGCCAGGAGAGGGATGGTGGCCTGCTGGAGTCAGCAGACCACCATGTCTTAAAGCATTTTTTTTAATGCAGCCCATTTTCCTTGCAGATAAACGGTACACGTATAAAATAAAAATGAAAAATATTTTTTGCAATATACACAAAGGGTAAGGATCCCTTGGCGACCCCTACCCATTTGCAAATGACTTAACACTACCTTTCAGTAGTCAGTAAAGTTTTAATGTTTTGCGACCGGATTTTGGTCACAAAATATTAATACATACAAATATGATGTGATATTTGTCAGGAACGCCCTAAACACACCCCTTGCAAATACCCAATTGGTATTTGACTGTAAACTTAAATTGCGATTCGGTAACGTTACCGAATTCCAATTTGACACATTCTACACTTTTTTGCTTAATAAAATTTAATGTGTTCCAAATCTCGGTTACTTTAGAGCACTCCCACTCTAAAAACCTTCCCAGTGTCACTGTGTTTAGGAATCAAACGGGACCGTTAACATAGAACGCAACATCTAGTGATTTAGTGCTGGAAGGAAAGTAATTCTAGATCAAGTGGGGGTGGCGGTGGGTGGGAGGGGGAAGAGTTCAGTTCACGGAGCTACTGGACGGAACCGCATCAAGTGCGAAACCTCCGGCCAGTCCTGATGTTTAACCGAAAACATTTTTGGATGGGGAGGGGTACGAGCCCATATGTTCAATGTTAAATGTGACACTGTAAGTCCCAGAATGCAACAGATATTGGTGCAACAAAACAAAAAAACACGAAACCAATGATAGGCGTAGGCCTACTTCCCAGCTCTAGTAAGTCTGCTGTAGTGCACTGTGGGTGGCTTTCCGAAAGTGATCACAATACACCACGTTTCTCTCTTGTATGTTCCAAGATGTGCCTAATTTTAACTTTCAAGTGTTGGATTGAGTGCGAAGGGTAAAAAAAGTTTGCTGCACGCGCCTCCTCTATCGCCTCGCAGTGTCACGCGCGATCACACTTACTGTCCATTCCATTAAAGGGCAGCAGGAAGGCCCCCTTCTGCTCGTCCACGTCCATCTCGATGTCGAACGTGAACTTCTCCACTCCAGCGATGAGTTCCTGCATCCTTGCTCCGAATGGACAAGCAGAGCCGGCGACAACACCATGCAAGGTCCAACCTGGCAGGCGGCCTATCTCCCCTCGGGCATAGGCCACGTGACCCACACACAAGTCTCCACAAAGCAGCTTCCTTCCTGCTCGTACCTGTGCGATGTTTACCTTCTTTAATGGCCGCAGCTGACTGGCTATGCATACGTAGGATTATACTCTACCAAATGTAAATTAAATATCATTTAACCTGCACGTCATCGCATTCAAGCTGTCCACTCTCCGGTTCCAAATTTTTGCAGTGAGCTCTGGCTTCAACTCACATCACCGTGCTTTCTGCTACTTCGGTTCTTAGTCAGAGCTGGCAAACATGCAGCTGTCAGTACGAGAATACCCAGGTATATTGCCCAATTCCATGCATGGATTATACATCTAGTTCTTGTCCTTTTCTTTGCATGGTGGCATTTGTAGTTATGCATATCGCAGCATCCACTGAGTACTACAAGCCCCACAATGCAAAGAGAAAACTGGGACAGGCCGTGGAAGCAGCTCGACTTGTCTTTTCTAGTCGTACTTGCCCATAACCAGGAAGGTGGAATAGGCCTACCCTTTTCAAAAGAATAAGCAGAGTGCATTGGCCTTTTATTATCGCAAAACTCAAGGGGGCTTATTTACAAGCCCCTTGGGCCGCCGGTTTGCCACATTTTCCCATGTTAAAAGTGACGCACTGGCGGCGCAAAGGGCTTGTAAATTAGACCCAAGATTTCTGTGAGCTCGACTACCATGTGGGATGCGGTAGGTAAAGACAATTTGAGTTTATCAGATGAAAAATGGTGTCCCGGTACACGCCCACGTAAATAACGGGGGCAGAGTGAACACTGCTGAGCAGGGAGGAGCAGTAAACGGGAAAAATAAAAAAACAATTTTCCAAAAGGACAGAAGCTGTGTTGGAGGGTGATTAAAGAAATGGTTGAACTTGGGGTCTATTGAAGGGGGCTATCAGCACCCACGGACGACGAGAGTAGGAATATAAACGCGCCCCCATGGAGTGCTAGAGGCTAAAGGTACGAAAATAGTTCCCTGAATGTAACCAATGAGAGGATACGAGACATCCAATCAAAATAATGGTAAATACGCAATGTGAGGAGGAGAAACACAAGAGGAGCAAGTAAATCCATCAAATAAGAAGCACCAAATGAGAGTGATAAAAAAGCCAGCCAATGGTAAGTGATAATGTGAGAAATTGGGCTGTTGGTTGACCCGCAGGTGGCTTGGCACAGAGCAGTTATCGTGATTTCCCTTTAGGACCCACTGTAGTTCGCCCCTATGTTAGCCTAACTGTAGGTTGTGGGCTGCTTTTGCTTTGCGCACGTAACAAAGTAACACGTTTATTTTTGTGCCACACTATTATTTTAGAAATAGGCTGCACATGTTTTGTTATTCAGCTCTTCTGCTGGTATTCAGTCTGAACTTTTTGTACAAGAACAGGGGTGGGAGCACACCGCTTCACCCCCCAGCAAGGTTCGACACTGGCATTCTGGTAAATGCAGTCTCTTATTGCTTGCTTTGCTCTAGTATTCAGAGTGTTTCGCCAGAGTTGGCGCAGATAGTGCTGATCTCTAGACACGTGTTTCTGGTTCTTTAACCGTCATCAGTAGAGATTACAGGCTTCAAATTTGGGGTTTGCTGAGTAGGCTGCCAAACATTGCATCAGGTCAAGTACCTCTCACTGGCGCGCGGGTGCTTCTTCCACGAGCTCGTCAGCTCAATGACTCACGGGAGTACTTTTAAACAGGAACAGGGGTGGGAGCACACCGCTTCACCCCCCAGCAAGGTTCGCCCCTGGCATTCTGGTAAATGCAGTCTCTTATTGCTTGCTTTGCTCTAGTATTCAGAGTGTTTCGCCAGAGTTGGCGCAGATAGTGCTGATCTCTAGACATGTGTTTCTGGTTCTTTAACCGTCATCAGTAGAGATTACAGGCTTCAAATTTGGGGTTTGCCCTGTTTTTTTTCTGTGGTTGGTCACTAACCCATTCTAACAAATAGACATAATAGAGAGACCCAGCCTCTGTTTTCTAACATGGGATTTCTTATCATGTAAGCCAAGGCTTGTCGTTTTGAAAATAGAGAGGAGGATTTCTAGCAGAGGAAAGGTCCCGGGATGAGCGCACCAGCTCTGCGCAAATCTGAGATGCAGACCAGCTAACGGCAAATGCTAGGTGTGTGGCCCGGCTCTAATCCCAGAGATCTCAGATTATCACTATGCTCACCTAGTGAGGTTAGGCTTAGGCAAATATATCATTCGCTATGATATGGCTTTTCATTGTATACAGTTTATTGGTAATGCTAATTACTCTGCTCAGTTACATATGTTTTCTAATTGCAGCACAGTTGCTAAATGATAGAGCACGGTAATTTCAATAAATATTGTGATTTGTTTATTATGGACATGCATGAGTGAGAAAACGAAAGGTGATGACCTGTTACTGCGGTTCCCCTGGGGACTAGTGTGTTGTGTTATAGGGTGCCAATTTACCTGTTACTCTGGGAAGGTTAGGAGGGCAGGTAAGGCATTATGAGCTAGTCAGGACTCGGGCCCATAGGTACTGATGTGGTATGGTGACTCAGTCCCTACATACCAACGTTCTGTGATCAAGGCATAGTTCAGTTTCCAAACAGAATCCCTGCAACACAGTCAGGCTCATCTTAGAGGCAATGTGTAAAGTGTTTGTGCCACACTACAAACAGTAATAAAGTGAAAACACTACACAAAAAGAATTCTACACCAAGTTAGAGAATTAGTTATTTTTTAAATAAAACGACCAAAACAACAAAAATCCAATCTGTAGAACTATGCAGTGAAAACAGCATATAAAAGATCAACGCATCAGCTGTGGTTATCTGGTTGCGCTGAACCAGGACAAAGTCACAAGTTCAGACTGACTGCGATGGAGCGCGTGTCGGCTACAGGGACCCACCTAGGTCCCCTGAACCCAGTATCTTAAATACTGGTGCACAGTCTGCACAGCGCTGCTTTGCGAGACTTTGCGATGCTCTATGTTGGCTCCAAGGAAGCTGTACAGCGAGGCTTTGCGGGGTTTGGCATAGATATGCGTCGATTCTGAGGAGCTGTGCAGCGAGGCTTTGCAAGGCTTGGTGTCGCTTTGCAATGGTTTAGAGGAGTTGTATAGCGAAGCTTGTTGGGGCCTTGCGCTGTTTTGTGTTGGATCCTATGAGCTGACAGCTGTTTGGTAAGGATTTGCTGGGCTTAGCATCGCTCGGTGTCGATTCCGATGAGGCTACCAGCTGTGCGATGAGGTCTTGTGGGGGTTTGCGTCGCTTCACTTTGGTTCCGAGGACCACAGCTGGGCTTAGCAGATGCACCTTCTGACCCACTTCCAAGGATCCAGGACTGGGGTGGCAGAGTCCAGGTGATGGGTTCAAGGTTTTTGGAAGCCTGTTATGTCCCTGAGGCTTCTGATCAGGAGGCCAGCTACCTAGCCCTTGGAGTCACTTTGGATTCTGGGTACAAGAGATGCAGGTCCAGACCTTCTCACCCAGGCAAGAGGGCAGCAGGCAACAGGTCAGCAAAACAAAGCAGGAGTCCAGCAGAGCTGGAGTCCTTGTAGCAGCACTACAGTCCTTCTCCCTGGGAGAGTATCCACAAAGTCCAGCAGCGTACTGAAGAGTTGGTGTCTGAGGTCCAGTATTTATACACAGTTGTGCTTTTGAAATGGGGGAGAAGCTTCTAGAGGTTTCCCTTTGAAGTCTCCATCCAAACTGCCTTCTCTGTCCTGGCTCCAGACTAACTATAGAGGGTATGCAGCCCTTAGTGCGGAGGTATGACACAGCCTATTCAAGTGCAAGTGGGGCTGTGCCCAGCTCCTACTTCCCTTCTTGTCAGTGATGGCCCAACCAGGCACTCCTAAGCTCCCTATTGTGTGTGGCTGTCTAGGAGGAATATACAAAGCTCAACTATCAGGTACACCCAGTCATGTGACCCAGGTACAAAATGGCTAAGGCAGGAAAATCCCAACTTTCTAAAAGTGGCATTATGAGAATTACAATTTAAAATCCGACTTTACCATAAGTTAGGGTTTTAAATTGTGATTCCAGAGATACCAAACATGAACTGGTTACCTATTGCCATTTGGAAATTACACTTATAAAATGTAATAAGATAACTCCAATGTTATCCTATGGGAGAGATAGGCCTTGCAGTAGTGAAAAATGAATTTGAGTTTTTCATTACCAGACATGTAAAAGTTAAAAGTACATATCCTACTTTTTAAATACATTGCACCCTGCCCTCTGGGCTGTCCAGGGGTTATCCTAGAGGGGACTTATATGTATTAAAAAGGAAGGTTTGGCCCTGGCAAAAGGGTTATTGTGCTAGGTTGAAATGGAAGTTTACAACTGCACATACAGGCTATAAAGGCAGACCTGAGACAGGTTGAAAGTGCTGCATAAGTGAGTGTCACAATCAGTGCTGAAGACTCTCTAGTAGAATTTAATTTACAGGCCATGGGCACATGTAGTGCCAATTTACTAGGGACTTACAAGTAATTTAAATATGCCAGTTGGGTAGAAGCCAATTCTACTATGTTTTAAGGAGAGGCCACAAGCACTTTAGCACTGGTTAGCAGTGGTAAAGGGCTTAGAGACCTAAGGCCAGCAAAAACAAATTCAGCAAAAAAGTTGAGGATAAAGGCAAAATGTTTGGGGGTGACCCTGCAGAGAGGGTCAAGTTCAACATGACCCCCCTCCTGACAAAAGCCAGGGTAGACTAACCAATACAGCGATGGGTTTCCCTGCTTAGGTGATAGAACATGGACGAAGGCACTGTTATCGGGCACTTTTCAGTTCTACGCCTCTTTGAACTCAGTTGGATTCCACTGTCTGTACTGTAATGAGCCGCTGAACCGACCCATGGGGAACCCTTCACTTGTGGACTCCACCTGTGAAGTAGCTAACCTTAACTTACTCACAGATGCATCCCAGTAGGCAGACAATACCACCATGGCCAACTAAGTGATGTGGCCCACTCCACCCCTTGGATCAGACTTCTGTCTCCAACCCAAGGAAAACTCTGCCCATAAGGACATTAACCAACAGAGGCCACTGACAGCTGGTACCACAGCTCTAGCTTCAGTGACCACTATGGATTCTTTTTTACAGCGGGCGGCAGCGGTGATAGACAAGGAGATCGAGTTGGTTAACAGACGCCTTTCTAGATCACCTACTATTGCCTCTTATCCCCTGCATGTTGATACACAAGTTGATACACAAGTGTCTTTGTTGGGGGGTGACGATGAACTTTCGAGCCGGTCCAGTAACACTGGGTATATTGAGGGCATGCAGGACAGTGTTGGGGAATCTAGCCATCCAATAGACCACCACCACCCGTCCCTGCCCCTCTCGCCAGTTGTTTTGTTAAGTAACAAGGAGGGTACTGAAGCTCCTTTAACACAACCGAACCCAGTTATTATAGTCAGTACGCAACCGGAAACTTCCATAGCTACTAGGAATGCGGACTTATTTCTGGCCGAGAAGGAGGGGGGCCACGGTCAGGCGTAGGTACAAAAAGGAAATCTCAGGTAACCGGGGGCAAAGCTAAGAAATCGAAACTCGATATGGCTCTTAAATCTTCGTCAACCCCTCCATTACCCCCCTATTTCGGACTTGATGGGTGTATTGGAATCCTTCCAGGCAGCGAAGGTAAGCTTGCTGGACTCAAAATTGGGCCAGATAATTGATCGGTTGACACTGATAGAGAAAAGCTCATCAGCCCTTAAACATAATGTTTCATCCTCTGTACCAGGAGGGATAAGCGTCCAACCGGGACAGAGTATTGTAATGGATCCCCTCACCCTGGCAAACCTGCCTAATAACAACATGGAACAACCACAGTTACAGCCGCAAGTACTGGGGGGGCAAGTCACAACGAGTCATGGCCTAACTAATAGTAGGGAGTCGTCTATGCAGGCTCGGGCTCCGGATCAGAATCAATCTTTAGGCAGTCGGATTCAGGGGGGAAGTGAGGTCCAGTTGCAGCGCCTACCAGTCATCCATTTACCACCAGAATCCACCCCTTATGTAGTGGTTTTGGGGAATGTTCCACCTCTCCCACACGGTACCAAAGAGGATTTTTTCGAGCTGAAGAATAAAGTCCTTCATTGGCTATCGAATAACACCACATTGGGACTAAGGGTGGAAAGAAATATTAATATGGTACGCAGAGTAAGCTGGATAGGCAGTACTCGTAAATCAGGCTCGGGTGATTGTGTCACTGTTAATTTTAACAGACCTCATCTAGCTGAAAGGATCCTGTTTACGGACCCATATTCCGCTCCTTCCGGCTTTAGGTCGTCTGTTATGGCCTTTCCACTTGGGTACTTTTACAAACCAGATCTACCAGGGTACACTTATAGGAACATCAACACCGCAGCCCATCCTGATGGCCTGTTACGTAGATTTTTACCTACAGTTCACCCAAATCAGTTGCCCCCTGGTCGACAGTACCCCGTCCCTCCCTCTTTGGAGTTATCCAATAGATTTTCCCCACTAGAAACGATGGAGGCATGCGATTGACTCATCAGCCCACCATTGAGGGACCTAGAGATAGTGTTAACCCAGCAGGATCACCCAGTGCAAAATAAGGGGGGCCCTTGTGTATCCGATAACAATATATTATCCTGGAACATTGCAGGTCTGGCTAACAAGTTTACTGATCCTACCTGGACGCAATTTGTGAAACAATATTGGGTGATCTGCTTTCAGGAAACGTGGTTGGTGGACTGTAGCCTATTTCTTGAAGGCTATAAGGCTTTCTTTGTTCCAGCCTCCCCTTCTACGGCTGGCAGACCAAAGGGCGGTCTTGTTATTTATATTTCGCTCGCGGTACACTGCCAGATACAGGTCTTGCCATCATCAAGTCCAGGCTTACAATCTCTGGTCTTAAAACGGGGGGCTAACAAACTGGGTCTTATACATTTTTATAACTCTGTAGCAAGTCCCCCAGGTAGCTGTAACATCACACTGTGGGGTTCTTTCATAAGGCAGTATTGCACTGCCGAACTACAAAATCTCATGGTCTTAGGGGATTTTAATGTCCACCCTTGCGGAGACCCAAGGATTACTAGCACTGCTGGTCTAGGCTGCCCTCGGGTGAGCGGGGTCCATTTTGAACATTCTGTACAGGGAGAAGTATTGAATAACCTATTACAGGAATTCGACTTACTGTCTCTCATGTCTTTATCTGACCCGCACAGTAAGGCATCTGTCCCCTCCTTTAAAGGGAGAGGCAGTGGCTCTTTTATAGATTTTATCTTAATTTCATCCTCCTTACAATCTTTTTTCCGTAGATTTACCATATTGGAAAGCGTTTACAGTGACCATAACCCGCTCTGTGTCCAAATGTGTGGTCCGCTTATGACAAATAAAAGAAGAGTGGAGCATAATGGGACGATAAGACCAACATATGGTAGACGACGGCTTGGATGGACGCAGATTTCCCCAGACGCCTTTTACCTAATAATTAAAGAATCCTGTGCCCCTGAACTAGCGCTGTGTACCTCTTCAGGTACATCCCCGGGGGAGGTTATCAGCACTTTTACCATTATCTCAACTAAAGTAGGCGATATTTTAAGTGCCCCGGCACGTAGAACAGCCATCCCGACCCCTAGATGGTTTGACTCGACCTGTTCACAGGCGGCGAGAAAGTTGAGGGAAGCCCTTAAAGGTAACCCGAGAAATCTAACATTGGTTAGAGCTTGCCACAAAGAGTATAAACTGACACTGGCAAAACGCAAGTCTGTCCTGAAGGAGGAGGCTTGGTGGAAGTTGATTGAGGCAAGCACCCTGAGGAATAGCTCTAGGTTCTGGAGTATCATCAACAGACCGTTTTTAGAGCATGAAGTAGGTAGTGAAGCGGGCACGCATATTACCGAGGACGAATGGGTGCTTCACTTTACAACCATGTTTGAAATTCCGCCTGAGCATATCTCGCAGTTAGACCGAGAGGTAGATGCCCCCGTATTAGTCTTTGAACAGGGGGAGGTTGAGGTGGGCATTGCTGGGCTAACTAGCAACAAAGCACCGGGACCGAATGGCATCCCTCCGGATCTTTTTAAATCTGACCTACCGTTTTGGGCTCCGGTACTTGTGGCGGTACTCAACGCGGCGGTCAGGAAAGGATGCCCTGAGTCCTGGGCCACCTCGACCATAGTACCCGTCTTTAAAAAGGGGGATCATAACAGCACACATTGCTATAGGCCGATCTCTCTGCTGGACTCGGTGGTTAAGGTGGTGGACCAAGTATTACTGGAAAGATTGTCCACCTGGGCAGAGGAACATAATATCATCTCAGACGTCCAGTTTGGGTTCCGACCAGGCCGGTCAACCGTGGCCCAATGCTTTAACCTAACCATGTTACTTAGCAAATATACGGTTGCACGCTCTGGCACTATCTACCTAGCCTTCATGGACTTGTCCTCCGCGTTTGATCGCGTGAATAGGGCAAAACTGTGGCAGTCCATGAAGGACATTGGGGTCGATAGTAACATCGTCAACTTACTAGAGGACCTTCATAGGGCAACTAAGGCTAATGATAGATAGGTCCTTCGCGTGTCACGGAATTTCGATATAAAGAGGGGTGTACGCCAAGGATGTATCCTGGCCCCATTCTTGTTTAATCTTTACATAAACGACTTAGATAGAGTTTTAGTAGCTACAGGGGTAGATTATCCGCATGCAGGGCGACGAGGTCTTCCCGTCTTACTATACGCGGATGACGCAGTTCTTATATTGAGGACTGCTAGGGGCCTTCAAACCCTGCTTGACGCTTTTTCCAACTTTATGTTAGAACAAGATTTATCTATCAACAACTCTAAATCATACATAATGCAGGTGGGGATACACCCGAAAAAAACCTTCCAATTTAGGGTAGGCCTTGCTAAAGTTCCCCGCACAGATGTTTTTTCTTACTTGGGGGTCATACTGGACGATCAAATGAGATGGGGGCCCCTAAAACAAAGAAAAAAGGGGGACTTGGCTCGGGTGAATGCAGCCATTTTCAACTTCGCCTCAAAATTATGAAATAGACCTATCACCGCCCTGCTGAAAGTCTACCAAGCAAAGAGTGTAGCTTTAGCCTCCTACGGGTGTGAAATATGGGGGCATGTCCCCACAGATGTTATACAGGTGGCTGAAAATACATCCTTGAAGCGCCTGTTGGGCGTTCCTCGTGGTACGTCTAATATGGTGGTACACGAGGAACTGGGGGTGCCCTATTTAAGTGATACTTTGGCACTTCGTCCCCTCACATTCTGGTTAAACAGCTGGCTGAACAAGGAATTAATACTAAGCCACCTGATTTTAAAAGAGTATGTCCCTTGATAATGCGCTCAGCATACCCTGGCTAAGATATATAAAGAGTAGCTTTGAAAAGCTCGGGCGGGCTGACCTATTCACTAATCCCGAAATAATCACAAAAAAGGATGTGGGGACAACTAGGGAATCCTTCCACAGTTTAAGGAAATTGGAAAGGGAAGAGCTGGAATTGCGGAAACCTAGCGTCCGCAAATTTTTATTGCTAAAGACAACTCCATTAGCCGAGCCTTACCTCTTGGGGTTTTTATCCATTTACGAGCGGTTTTTATTGGGAAACGGCCTGAACAACGATTTTTAAACAACGAGTGGCCTTAACAACGACTCATATACAACGACTTGGGACTGAACCACGACCTCCTTAACGACTACTTCATTAAATAACGAGTGGCCTTAACAATGACTCCAACCTTTAAACACGAAAAAAAATGTAATTTATTTAAAGTACACTTCAAATGTAAACTATTTTTAATAAACATCTAATGATAGTTTTTTTTAAACACCGACTAACTTTAATTTACCAGGTTTTAATTGGCCAGTAGATGGCACTGTAGGATTGTTTTCAGGCGGGAGGACCCCGGGCACGGACAATGGGCACAGTGATTTCACTGTCCATTCCAGGCACAAAATCTTTGGTGCAGTGTATGTGGGACCCAGGTAGATTGACCTTACCAGGCGCAAACCACATTTTCAAAGATGCTAGAGATAAAGGCTGTGGCGCAGTGTGGAACGGCACCTCTTGAGAGGGTGAGGCGCAGTGCACCCTGCTGCGAGGACGAGGACTGCAGAGGGGCAGTGTGACGCAGCGACCCCTGCTGAATGCAGTGGGGGCCCAGAGGAAGGTGCTGGTGCACCCCCTGCTGTAGAGACTTTGCGGCGTGAAGTCGACCGCTGGGACCATGGTGCCTTCCGCCTATCACCTTATGCTGCTCTTGGGAATTCTTGTTATTAGACCATATAGTTTTGCCTCAAACAGCGCTTATTTATTGTCTGTTTCTTCATTATAGTACCACGTAACCGCTAATTTGGAGTATGGCACAAAAAACACTCTCGCAGCTGAACCGGCACATTTTAAATAGTGTTACTCCGTAGATTGTTTTTATAGCGTTTATGTAGCCCTAATCAGACTCGAAGCACAGAGAGGGAACTGGAGACGACAGGAGAGGCACGAGAAGGAAGGAGGACAGAACAGAGAGCGTAGGGATAAGGAAAGGCCCAGACTTGATTTACTGTATTGTACTGACATTTATTTTGGAACTTGATATTTAAAAAATTGATAGAAAGATATATCTGATAAACATGCTAATTACATTTTTTTACAAGTTTAAATGAAGCGTTGTTTTTAACATAGTAGTAGATTCGGTTTATATGTATATATAATTTATTTCGTGGTTCAGTCAGTCGTGGTTCAAAACATAGTGGTTGGAATTTGGTCGTTGTTTAGCCTTCGTGGTTTAGGCACTCGTTATTTCAGAGGTAGTTGTTTAATCATACAACCGTTTTTATCGACCAGGTTTCGCCTGGGTCTTTTTCACCTCCTGCTTGCCTTTCCCAGAGGAAGCAGTAGAGGTCAGTTGTTAGCATCCCGTGGCTGCGACGGAGTGTCTCCACAGGACTTGCTACACTTTATGTTTTTTTGTAAATTCTATGAGGTTCCCCGGAAATATTTCCTGGCTCCTATTTTAAAGAAAATGAATTTTAAGAGCAGGCTCATCCAGCTCTCCTGTACCTCCAACTGCTGAAGGATGATTGTACTTTTTTATTGTTGGCTATTTGAAATCCACGATGAAGTCTAGGGCTTGTCTTGACTAGTAGTCTTTTAGGATACAGATTTTAGACCACATTGATGATATGTATGTTTTGTGGGTCGGGATAATTTTTAATGGAAATTGTCGACTGAAGGGGGATACCATCTGAATTTGAACCTTGCATTTTTATCACTAGAGATCGTCCTGGGAGGATGTGCAATGTATTTTAACCATGTGTACATTTGATTTGTCAGTCTATGGAATTATGTATTTTGATGTAATCTGGATGTTTTTTGTGTGTAACTTTTATGGTTTTATATCTGTAAAACCGAATAAAGTTTATTTGATTTGATTTGACAGCTGTCAGTGTCAACAGCCACACCCCAGGCCATCCAGGCTTCTCTGACCTGTGAAGTTTCTCAGAGTGGGCGGCAGCAGCCTACTTTCACTCTACCTCCCACCAGTTCAGGGGTGGTAGCCTGAGACTGACCACTAAGTCCAGGGTCTGTACTCTGAGGATGAACAGGGGTGAGCCCTCCCTCACCCTGCTCCTCCATCTGGGCTCCCGTACTCTCCGCTTGAGAGTGGTACCCCCAGAAAACAGAACTGTTAGGGTACCCTGGGCAGCTGCCTCTTCCGGTTCTCCTGACACTGGGGGCAACCCATTCCCCAGAATGCAGTCTGTGGGCTTCTAATGACTAACTATGACCTCCTCTGGGTCACCTCCCCACTCTATTCCAGGGATACCAGGACCACAGGGCAGATAAAGTCACCACCTGGGCCTGAGTTACCCTACACACGTGGCGGTGTAATGCTCTGGAGAAACTAGCCTTCCCACAATAATGGTCTAACTAGCCCCGGTGTCCCTTAGAGCAGTGACTGGGACCCCATTCACCTGGTGGAAGTGACGTTTCTCACCCTCAGGGATCACCAGCTTACCAGTGCTTAATTTGAGCCGGTGCTTTCCGGTGCTCAGCACCGGCACTTGATTGGTTTCCGGTGCTCGGCACCAGCACCTAATTGTCAACACCATACATAGAACAGTCTACCACATGGTGGCGCTGCTCATCTAATGTAAAGATGAGCAGAACAACGGTTGTCTAGAAATACAATATACATTAAAATAGTGCTAATACCTGCCTCCCCAACCATTCCTTTAGCTTTCGGGACCTGGAATAATCTGAACTGGCGCATTTACATGCGAGAGAGATGGTTAGTAGTTGTTTTGCCAGTGATGACAAGAGCGATGGGTGATGCAAGCTGCAGTGGCCTCCTGGTCAGAGCCCTGGCACTTAATATTTTACAAATTAAGCACTGCAGCTTACCCTCCGAGTCTATCCCCCAGCTAAGGGAGATCATGACATGGTCTATCACCTGCCCCTGGGGACTACTTACTCCTAAGGCCACATTGGCCACAGCTGTAGAGGTCCCACCAGTGCGTGGTTTCTTAGGACAGACAGAGTCCCCCTGGTTGTGTCCTTGCTGAGAACAATCAAAGCAGTGGGGTCGGAAATGGGGCGCACTGGACCACCGCCTACCAGAACCTCCTCCCTGTTTCTCAGAAGGGACAGAGGACCCTTTACTCCGCCCTTATTCTGGGACCTATCTGTGTCTTCTTTGACCTCCCCCTCACTCTGTTGGAGGAAACCTGAAGCACCCACTTGGGGTCACTCCCAGGTACCTTCTTGTGGTCTCTGGTGCTGATCCAGTGGTCCACCTCCTTAGCCAGTTCCCTGGGATCAGTGAGCTTCCTATTAATCAAGTGTTGGCACAGCTCTGAAAAACAATTACTGAACATATGCACTCTTGCAAACAGATCATACAGCCATTTGTAACCATTCACCTCACTGCCCTTCATCAAACCATCCAGTGACTTGCAAAAGGAATCCACAAAATCCACCCAGGACTGCTTGGGCAGCTTCTGGCTGTCCCTGAACTTCTTCCTGTACTTCTCTGAGGAAAGGCCATTTTGTCTGACAATGGTTTCCTTTACTACGGGGTACCTTATCCAGTCCCCCTTCTCTAGGGCCAGTAGGGTGTCTCTCCCCTTGCTAGGGATGTGCTTCCACAGACTAGGCCCCCAATACTCCTCAGCGATCCTGTGCATCTGTAAAGTCACCTCATAAGTTTTGAACCCTTTATTAATGTCATCCCCACCCACCCCCCCACACAACAAAGTCAGGCACCAGCCCTTTAGGGATGTGGACCCTCGTGTCTCCAGAGGCCACTGTAGGTACACTGCCACCATTATTGCCAGGAACCACCTGCTTAGCTCTGATATCCCGCTCGCTGAGTCTTAGCTTATGGGCCATTCTTCTTTACTCCATGGCTAGTCTCCTCACCCCAAAGCTCTCTCAGCCTCAGCCTTCTGCTTTGCTGCCTCCATGGCCAGTTTCTTTTCTTCCACCGATTCTCCTCCCTTCACTCCACCAGCTCTTTGGGGACAGGCTGCGGGAAGAGCCCTCTGCTCTGGCAGAGGGCTCCAACTCTGGGGCCAAGACATCCCCCTCAACTGATGGCTGGATCTCAGAGAGACCCTCTCCTTGTCCTTCTGTCTCATCATTCCCTTCTGTGGCTTCAACCACTAGCTGGTGGGCGCTGCCCAGCCCCTCAGTGCCTTTTTGAGCTCCACCTTCCCGGGAGTGCTCTTTGCTGGAAGTCCCCTCTCCTCACACAACTCCTTGAGCTGGGCTACACTGTAGACATCCATGTTGGCCAGCTCGAATTCCATCCTTGCAGGTGTGGTTTCGGACACAACAGTCAGGGGAAGAATTTGGAAAAAAAACAAGCCAATAAAAGAGAATTTAAACTGGAATTCGTCTTAGATGTGAGATGGTAATGTACACCAAATCCCTGTATGGCACTGCACAAACAAGTCCTGATCCTCACCGCTGATTACGAATGTGAGAAATTGGGTTGTTGGTTGAATGGGGTGTGAGCCCTGGTCAAGTAGCAACCACAATCCTTATCGGGGTGAGGCACAAGCCAAACCTAAATTAACCTTTGCTCAACCCTCAGGTAGCTTGGCACAAAGCAGTTAGGCTTAACTTAGAGGCAATGTGGGAAGTATTTGTGCAAAACTTCAAGCAGTGATAAAGTGAAAACACCACAAAACAAAATCCTACACCCAGTAAGAAAAATAGAGTTCTTTTTTTAAATATACCAAAACCTAAACAACAAAAATCCAATCAGTAGAACTGGAGATATGCAATTTTAAATATTTCAGAGAAAAAAGCTCATAAAAGCATTAAGCACCAACTGTGGTTATTTGGTCGCGCTGAAACAGGACAAAGTCACAGGTTCAGACCAACCACGATGGAGCTCACTTCGCAACTCCAGTTTAGGCCCAGCCATACGCAAATCAGTCTTGACCCTGTTCCTCATGGGAACAGTCCAGCCCGCACTGCCAAGCCAGGTCTTCCCTGGACTGTAAACAAGCATTCTGGGACCGGTTTCAGGGTAACACCCCTCATCAGCCAGGCTAGCTTGAATCCAGTCGCAAAGTGAGCAAGGGACCTGCATCTGGGCAAACCCTGCCAACTTAGGGCGAACAAAGCAAACACAAGGAGATGATGGACAGAGTGCTGCAACTTTTCAGACACTCACCCCAGTCACAGATCTGGGTTGAATCCATCATCGTTCTTTAGCTCAATTCGCCACCTCGGACCACTGAACACAGTAGCTTAGATCCTGGTGCACAGTCTGCGCGGCACAGCTTTGCAAGACCTCTCGTTGTCCGGCGTTGGTTCCGAGAAAGCTGTACGGCAAGGCTTTGCAGGGCTTGGCGTGGTGTCACTTCCGAGGAGCTGTGCAGTGAGGCCGTAGGGGGCTTGGCATCGCTTTGCATCTGTTCTGACGAGCTGTGCGGCAAAGCTTGGCAAGGGCCTTGCGTTGCTTTGCGTCGGTTCTGATGAGCTTCCAGCTGTGCGGTAAGGCTTTGCGTCATGTTGGTTCCAATGAGGTCCACAGCTAGGCTGGGCAGAAGCACCTTTAGATCCACTTCGAAGGGTACAGGACTGTGGTGGCACAACTGGGGAGGGCATGACTCACCGATGGCAGCGTCCAGGTGCTGGGTTCAAGGTTGTTGGAAGCCTGTTATGTCCCTGAGGTTTCTAATCAAGGGGGCAGTTAACTAGCCCTCGGAGTCACTCTGGGTTGTGATTTCAAGAGATGCAGGTCCAGTCCTTCTCAGCCAGGCATCCTTGTAGCAGCACAGTAGTCCGTCTTCCTGGCACAGAATCCACAGGTGCAGAAGTGTACTGAAAAGTTGGTGTCGGAGGTCCGGTATTTATACCCAGTTGTGCCTTTGAAGTGGGGGAGAAGCTTCTAGAGGTTTCCTTTGAAGTCCCTAGGCATCCTGCCTCCCCAGTACTGACTCCAGACTAACTATAGGTGGTATGCAGCCCTTTGTGTGGAGGCAGGACACAGCCTATTCAAGTGTATGTGGGGCTGTGCCCAGCTTCTCCCACCCATCCTACCAGTGATGGCCCAAACAGGTACACCTAAGTGCCCTATTGCTTGTGTCTCTTTAGAAGGAACACACATAGCTACATCCAGTCATGTCCCAGGTACAGGCTACAGGCACTAAATGACCACGGCAGGAAAATGCCAACTTCCCAAAAGTGGCATTTTCAGAGTTCCAATTTAAAATTAGACTTCACCATACGTTAGGATTTTAAATTGTGATTCCAGAGACACCAAGCATGAACTGGTTTCCTACTCCCAGTTGGAAATTGCACTTATGAAATGTAATAAGGGGTTGTATGACGGAACAATGAGTTCCTCAACCCCGCACACCTAAACAACGCGGTCTGAATAACGACTGCATCTTAACCATGCATTGCTTTACCACGCATGCCTTACCACAAATTTTCATGGTAAAGGGGTATGCGTGGCTAAGGTCACCACCCCCCCTCCCCACTGCCCTAAGGTACAAACTCCCCCCTACCGCCCTGAAGTGCAAATACCCCTACCCCCTCCCAACGCCCATGCTGTATCCTTCCCCTAATGCCTAAAACCATGTACCTTAACCATGTCCTTTAACTCTGTCCCTTAACCTGACCCTGACCAGCCCTGACCCAGCCCTAAAAACTGCCCGCCCTCCCCCAGCCCTAAAAAGTACCCCGAGTACCCATTCCCCTCCCCCTGCCCTGAGGCCTAATACTGTAACCCCTAATTAAAAAAATTACCCCAACACTCCCCCAGCCCTAAAAACTACTCCGACACCCCAGCCCTGAAAACTACCCCTATCCCCCCAGCCCTGAAAACTAGCCTCAATCTCCCCCCGCCCTGAAAACTACCTCCAACTCCCCAGCCCTGAAGACTAGCCCCGATTCCCGCAGCCCAGAAAACTACCCCCGGGCCACGCCCCAGCCCAGAAAACGAACCCCGATCCACCCCCCAGCCCACAAAACTACCCAGACCACAAAATGACCCCTGACCCCCGAAGCCCAAAAAGTACCAGACCCACTCCCCAGCCCCACTCACCCCACTGCGAATCTACCCCTGCTTCCGTCACCCGACCACCCCCAGTCCACAAAACTACCCCGACCCACCCCCAGCCCACAAAACATTCCCGACCCACTACCCAGCCCACAAAACATTCACGACACACTTCCTAGCCCACAAACCAACTCCCTACCCCCAGCCCACAAAAGTACCCCAACCCACTCCCCAGCCCCACTTAAAACAACCCCGACACACCCCCAGCCCACAAAACAACCCTGACCCCATCAGCCCAAAAAGTACCATGACCCACCCCCCAGCCTCACTTACCTCACTGCAGAACTCTCCCTGCTTCCGTCCGTCTGCAAGCCCTACCCTGCATTGCCTTAACCACGCACATGCATGGTTAAGGCATGCGTGGTAGGACTTGCAGAGTCAGAACACTTGTGGTTTAGACTGTGGTGTTCCGACTGTTCCCCGTAATAAGATAACTCCAGTGTTATCCTAAGGGAGAGGTAGGCGTTGAAGTAGTGAAAAACGAATTTAAGAGTTTTTCACTACCCGGAAAAGTAAAAGTTAATAGTACATGTCCTACTTTTTAAATACATTGCACCCTGCCCTCTGGGCTGTCCAAGGCCTACCCTAAGGGTGACTTATATGCATTAAAAATGAAGGTTTGGACCTGGCAAAAGGTTTATTTTGCCAAGTTGAAATGACAGTTTAAAACTGTACACACAGTCTGCAGTGGCAGACCTGAGGCATTTTAAAGGGCTACTTAAGTGGGTGGCGCAGTCAGTGCTGCAGGTCCACTAGTAGCAATAAATTTACAGGCCCTGGGCACATGTAGTGCCACTTAACTAGTGACTTACAAGTAAATTAAATATGCCAGTACGGGTATAAGCCAATTCTACCATGTTTTAAGGAGAGAGCACTTTAGCACTGGTTAGCAGTGGTAAAGTGCACAGAGTCCTAAGGCCAGCAAAAACAAATTCAGCAAAAAAGTGGAGGGCAAAGGCAAAACCTTTGGGGGTGACCCAGCCTAGAGGACCAGGTCCAACAGACACGGTTTTGCTTTTTCATAATTTATGTTTTTGCATTTTATCAACATTAACATGTGAACACACAAATGCTATAAACTGTGTATTATTCATGTTTAGATTGATCATAGTGAGCATAGGCCTAGGTTTAGTATGGTTAACGTTTGGGAGCCATCTTGTTTCATGTCAGATGTGTATTTTATTTCACGTGTATATTATTTCTCAGAGAATCTGAACTCACAGTTTACAGAAGTGACGTGTCCTTACGTTCTTTCTCATGTAAAATGTTTTCCTTTGCATGATAACTGCAGAATATTTTAATAGGTTGCTACAGTACGCCTGCCTACGACAAGCTGGTCCAATGTATCTCGTTTGTTGCAGATAACTAAGTTTAAAGGGCGTTTAGAGAAGCTGCATTGTGTAGTATCCTGAGAAACTAATGAGCCTAGATAGTTTGCGTATGCTTTAACCAGAATGGACGTTTTTATAGTAACCATGTGTAGGTGTAGCAAATGTTAGAATTGTGTGATTTAAGCTAGTGCAGAGCAGAATTTTCCCAGAACGTGTAGAGACATGCTTTTGTTCACTTTAGAGACAGCTTAGAGCAGAATATGATACTCTCTTAATTGGAGGAGAACTGACTTACTTAACAGTTTCTTTTGAAGCACCTTTATGATTTGTTCTCTTGATTATATAATTTTGATTGTTCTGAACTTCACATTTACTAGTGCATTAATTTGATGATTTTCAATCTATAAACCTTTTAACCTTTAATAAACCTTTATGATTTGAAAACTTAACCACTCTCTCTATTTTCCTTGTGAAAGCCTAATGTGCTTCATGTTATTTAAATTGATTGATTTGACTATTAGCCTCTGTTGTGGATTTCAATTAATCAGATTGCGTTTTATGGTCCCCAAATTTGCATGAAGAAAAGCACTAACATAAGCATTGGGCGGGCTCAAAGTCCTCTGTAAGTATTGCCATTTGTTCTTAATATGTTTTTACCAGAAGCTGTCTATAGGCAAGGCCCAGAAATACATTGCAGAAACACTGGAGAAATGCCAATATAAGAGGAAACACAGAGTTATACATTAGTATCATGCATGAACTAGATGGGAAATAGGCATTTCTATGCTGAAGCATGGCATTTTGCGGTTGGTTATTGGGTGAAATTCATGACGACTGAGGAAACAAATGTGTGCTAGTAAGAGATGCAATCTGTCACTGTCAACTAGAAGACAACAAAAGTACACTGGGCCCCACTTGGGGGTACTTTGGTTCACACTTTATGTCCTTCTCCTTTTTGAATTTACTTTTATGTAATGCCCCCAAAATATCATGAAATGACTCTGCCTTTCTTTGAGAAATGAACTCCTTGAAGATGCCACCAGAGCACAACTTGGACCTAAAGTTCTGGGAGAAGACACCAAGGTTCAGATTGGCAAAGTGGGCAGTTGACCAGTGCCAGATTGCCAGCTGCAGGCTGCTTTTTTTGAAAGGCCTCTGGCAACCGCCCAAAGTGTTCTACCACACACCCAGCCCTTGCTATGCCTACCAGTCCAGGTCACTATCATATGGGGCTGGAATGGGCACCCAGTGCTATTCTTTGGAGCGGGGGAGAGGGAGGGCAGGGGCATGGGGGCTGGTAGCAGCATCATCATTGGGGAGGCCAGTATTGTGGATGTGATTGGGTAATCTTCACCATGGTACCAGTGGTGCCAGCCCAGACCCGGAAGCAGTGTCCTTCCCCATCCCCTCCTTCACCAGCTGTCACATTGATGCCATGGTGAACTGGGGAGGGAGAAGTTTGAAGAGGCAGAGCAGCCTCACTGGCAGGCCAGGTGACGTTGTGGCCTTTGCATCATTTCACCTTGCCTCCCCTGGCCTGCCCAGAAGCGGTGCCCTTTGTGTGACCTCTCTCCCACTGGGGCTTCACATTCAGCCCATGGTGGGCGGGGGAAGGAAGTAGTATGCAGAGGCCTCACGGAGAAGCCAGGTGCTGCTGTTGTTGGTCTGTTCTCGCCTCCTCCAGCATGGGGCCTGTCCAGCTCAGAAGAAATGTCTTTAACCTGACCCCTCCTCTTCCAGGCCTTTAAAATTCAGTCCATAGTGGGGGGAGGGGAGTTTGCCAAGGCTGAAAGGCCTCTCTTGAAGGCCAAGTCCGGCGTTATGGCTACTGGGCCATGTTCACCTCGGCCTGGCCAGCCTAAATTTCATTAATTAACTTACCAGCACATGCCTAGTTTTTTTAAAGAGTAATGCATGTACTTGCTGAAGAGATCTGTGTTTTGTCACTGTTTTGTTTAATCCTAAATTAGTACAGAGGGTTAGTGTGCCTGCTGCAAAGCACATCATGTAGCTTTCAGATCACAGATTTGTATTTTATGTAGCTAGGTCAGCGAGTTACTGCTTTTGTAAGAGAGGTCATTTTCTTATTTGCAGTTCATAAGTTATAATCGTTCCACTGTGGCACAGTGAGCTATGAACCAGCAGGAGTATAAAGGAGCTGCATGTAAACTGCAAAGCCTGGGTTTAGAACCTCATTGCTTTTTTAATCAATCTTTCTTTCTTCAGAGATTTCTAAAAATAGTTTGTTGGGTACTAATAAAGCCTTATTAGTATAGACAAGACAACCCTAAAGCACTGCATTATGTTTTAAATCTTGACTGTGTTTCTGCAGACCAAGCACTCTTAACATATAATGCTAACCATTATAAAAGATATGTGACTCCTACATCTTGTAACCCTTATTGTTTAGGTAACAGTTACTAAATATTGATTTACACACTTATATAATGCATTGTCTGTGAATGCAATGTAAACTGCTCTGACTCTACACTGGGATAAATAAAGCTATAAAAGAAGTTAAATAAAAAAAAAATATGCATGTCTCTCAAATGCAGGGGTTGAACAAAGTTAAAAAAAACTGCCTACAAATCATAGTTTCTCTTACGTATTTGTCAAGTGATAACTAGCTGAGTGCCTTGGTTTCCCTCCATTGCACTGGTATCTAGGTGTTAGACTCCAAATAGCTCCCAGCCAACATGAGGCTCCAACAAAAGGAGGGCCGATTGCCCTTTAAGTGAGGCCCTTGTGTTGGGCCCTGCTTTACATGAAAATTGGAAACCTCTCTAACCCTCCTGCAGGTTGGTGCTCCAAACAGAAAGCAGACAAACTGCGGACACTGCTGAATGTGTCCCGGCTTTGGAAAATTACACCAAAACAAATTTACGATATTTAATTGGAGCCAACCCATGTCCCAGATCCACCTCAATACAGCTGCCAGATCTGCAATCCATCTGGATTACCCTCTCATTTCCAGCATTGTACCCTTCTCAAAGGTGCTCATTTTATCAACCATGATACTATGAAAGGTTGAGTGTGCCCATTGGGATTTCAATCTGTGACCATGATGTTAACGACAGATCCCTGCAGTGAAAGCTTTAGCCCACTGCAACACCAGACCTGGCTTCTCATCATGAGACTCTGCCCGGGCTGTGATAATGTCATTAAAAGAGAGGCTTCTCTTCACTTTAAAGTGTGGTAGGTAGCCGACAGTAGTCAAACCAGGGGAGAGCACAAGCCTGCATGCCTCTTGCTGCCTGTCGTCGCCTGGAGGAGGACTTAGCTAGCCCACACATTGTCTTAGTGACCTGCTGGAGGCTGCAGTCAATGCCTGCTACCCAGTGCCTTGACACCTCGCCTGTGGGCTACTCTTCACACTTTGCCAGCTCATACCTTGTTGCTGAGTTGGTGTCTGCCCAATCCATTTGTTTTTGAAATCCTTACATAGCTCTACTTACCCTGCACAGCCCCTGCATTGCCATTTTTACCAGTTAGGCAGGGCTGGAGACAGGGAAGACAGCTAACACCCTTGTCTCAAGTATGGCTACAGCACATCTGCAGTAAGTCAGTCTGCAGTGCATCCCCATTTTGCAATGTGCGTGAAGTGGACAGAAATCTCCTCAGTTCTGAAGCAGAGACACCAGTCACTCTCTCTTCACAAGGCACAAGGCCTGCTCCTGCGTGTCCTGCCATGAACTGTCTGCCAGTTGAACCTGTCTCTAAGCCAGCCCCAACACCTTCTTCTGTTGTTGTTTTTCCTGGATGATGACATGACCATTTCTGCCAGCAAACCCCCCTTGCAGCTCCAGAGAACTTGAAAAACGGTAAGACTGTTTCAACAATGGGCTGCTCTGACGTGCTTATTAGTAAAACAATTATTTACCTTGAGAAGGCTTGAAAGATGTTCCATTTTTGGTGTGCACCATGCAAATAGTCAATAATATAGTTTTATGTAGAGCAATTGTTTTTTTTTGTTGCATTTCTGGGCTGATGTTACTTTATCCGTGAAGTGAAACAATTACTTTTGTTAACTTGAAATTCACAATGGGGGAAGAGCACCCGCTTTTATGTGTTCAGTTTACAAAAAATGTATCAGTCCAATTTCAGTATTCTTTTCTTTCTTTCTTTTTATTTCACATTACAACAAACAGCCAACACATTTTGTTTCAATTTTTACAGAACTTTTTTCAAGGCAAAAAGGTGTGTTGATTCATCCCATGTATTGAAAAAGCTGGTACAGAAAGATCCCCGTCCACTTCCATTTTGTATGTGGTCACATATTGATGAGACCACCTTTTGTTAACTTGGAAACAATTTTTTTGCAATCCTCATGTTTATTTTCTGGGGGAAATAATGCCTGATGCCATATTTAGAAATGCATGTGCACAACCAAGAGTTTAGAAAATATATATTTTAATGGCTGATTTCTACTCTCTCTCTTACAGTTATTGAGCATGTGGTATACAAAGAACTCCAAATAATCGTTTCTACTCTCAATTTTAGCTTGACTTTAAGCAACATTAGGGTTTGTAAAATATGCAATAGCTGCTGGTGGTTTTTTAAAGCGGAGAGTTGAAATAGTTGCTCTCAATTCCAGTGAGCAAGCAAAGCAAGCATGCCCAACGTCTACTAAGGTTCCGTTAGGTTTCTCTGTCCAAAGTTTTTTTTTTTTTTTTAAACATGGTCAAACAGTGTATCTTAAAGCACAATTTTCACATAAATCCTCTCAAAAGCCATAGGTTGTGAAAGGGCACTTATTAAATACTGAAGTAGTTTAATGGAGCGTCAAGTCATTAAAGCGAGATACTCCCCAGGAGTGGACCCCATTTAATTCAGAATGTGCAGTGAGACTCCTGACAGCCATGATCAGATAGGAGAGGATGTGGAGAGAATGATTGATGGGTAGCCCTGGACACGGGCAAAAGTGCCCAGGGATACCTGTTGCAGTACCGCTAAAGCCATTGGTGTTGCGTTGGTAAACCAACACCCATGACATGCCCCTTTGATGCAGAGTTCTGCGTGAAAGAGGGCCGTATTTGCAAGGTCGTGTAAAGCCACGCAAAGTGGCTTTGCATGGCCTTGTAAATATGGGCCAGCACACAGCGCCACTGGAGGGTCAAAAAAGTGACTCTCCGATGCCGCTAGGGGCTTGTTAATATGCTCCTTTGTTTGGGTAGTCCAGGCCTTTTTTTGTCCGAATCTGACCATCGAGACACCTCATGAGAATTGCAATGCCCGATAGCATCATTATTACAATTTGCTATTTTAAACAATTAGCTTTCAGCAGAACATGCGCCTCACAGTACTCACCCAATTGACTTAAATTTACTATAACCTGCACTGCAAACCAGCTCATCTGCAGATTATGGTGAGTGGAAGTTAAATCAGTATTTCAGATCTTAAAGTCTCACTTAGTTTAATTGTCCCGTTACTGTTCTAAAAGAGAATCCCTTGCATAGTGCAGCATATAAAAAGGGTCAAGAGGCTACACAACTGGCAATGGATGCCTCATGGCTCTTGACACCATTCACTAAAGAGAGAAGACGAGGAACTGGCTGGTTTCACGGTGTCCATTGTCATATGGAGGTAGAACTTCAGAACCCTGCTGGCAGCCGTCTTGTGAGGTCCTTTTTGGCCTGGGAAAACCGTTGAATTAAAGCAGCTCGTGGGTCATATAGAAGGCAGAGTTCTTTGGAGAACCACCTATAGTTCAGAAGTGAATTAAGACCACATTGTTCAGCCAGTGCCACAAAAAACACGCTTCATTTTAAGAACCGTGTATCAATGTCATTCTCTCACTTACGTCATCTAGGGGGTACTCAGAATGTAACTGGAATATGTTAGAGAAAAGAACCGGTGCCTTTGGGGAATAAGGGGAGCAGCACAGACCACTGACACCGAAATAGTGTGTAAAAGGCCGCTTTTATTGAAACAGGTGCACATCACAATTAAAAGGCCCTTGGTCTGATGCCTTACAAAACTACAACCTCACTATACAAGCTGTTACCTATGTTACGCTACCCCCACCCCTAAGGTTCCCCCACACAACATTTAAAACCTGCAATTCAGTACCCCCTACTGTGACCTTTTAGCTTTTGACCTTTGACCTTTCCCCCCCTACTGTGACCTTTTAACCTTTGCACTTTACCCTTTCACCTTTGACCTTTCAACCTTAACCTTTACGACTATTAACCTGTCACTAACCTAACTTCCTAAAGCACCTTAAAGATCCTACCTCGTGAACTTGTCTACCCGTTCCCTTTCAGCCTGGATTGCCTCTGTCAATAACGAATAAACTTGGCTAAAACATGCCAACTTGACTGCCAACCGCCACCCAGAAAAAGGGGGGGGGGGGGGGACTACCCCTTTTTCTGCCCCCCTAAAACCTAGGTACCGACAGAGCCTCCGCAAAGGGAAAACTGCACCTGACAAAATCCGAACCATGAGAAAAAGGTGAACCCCGAGAGCCCCCTACAAATACCTCCGAGTCCTAAGATAAAGCCAGCTGCATGAACTTCGTGAAAAGACGTCCTGACACCATACAACCGTTCCATGCCTTCCTATTGCCTCCATGTGTACAGCCCCCATGCCACACCCCGCATGGCCAAAACTCAACCCACCTAGCACCGCTTGACCCTTGGCGAAACTCACCTGTATGAAATTCCCCACCCCTACCCCCCACCCCAAATAGCCCATCTTAAGAGGGTAGCAGCTACCTCCTCCCCCCAGCCCCCCTACTCCTATACGATCCCATGTGCAACGATACAGAGCGGATGCCAAGAGACACAGAGTCTGCCTCTTTTCTTGCTGGTCTTCCCATATTACCAAAGAATCCTCCAGTATCGAAACCGACACACCGGAGACTGTCACCTAGAGCCGAACCTGAAAAACAACAATAGCATTTCAGAAAACGAAATATCTTAGCAACAGTACCTCCCCCACCTGTACACATTGCTAACGGCATTACATGTCCTACCTCCCAAAACCTCATGTCCGCCATGCTCCGACCCCATGGCAAGCCTCCCAAGACCTAGTGTGTCTGCAGCTCCCCAGCAATTCGGAGAGCGGTGGAAAAGACGCCCCTTTGCCCACCCTTGTGACATAACAAGCCTCTGCCCGGTGCCACCTTTCTCACAGGGAAGTGCCACAAGTCCCCGGGCAACATAAAAAAATAGATACCTACGCCCTACAGCCCTGACAAGACCTCTCCGATCCATCGTAGGATTGTAAAAATCTGAATGCATGCTGTCCTCGGGCTGCTTCCCCTAAACTAACCCCTTTTTACCATACCAATTCATATCCTAAAAATAGCCCCCAAAACCTCCCGGATGAGCGGGACAAGAACCACAGGTATAGTAATCTCCAGTGCCCCACACGCGTAACTTATTGAAATACCTCTGCACATATGCCCCAGTCTCCGTCGTCAAAGGGGGGGTCCCTCTCCTAAAAACCCCCACCCCAGCCCCCGAAAACCTGTACCCCACTTGTCTGCCAACGGGAAGTACCCCTGCCCAAAAACTACCCTCGGCTGCGGACCTTTCTGCTGTCCTACGTACTAGTGACTATCCCTGTTCAAACGGATGCCAAAGCCCCTGTGCCCATCTTCAATCCTCACTCTGGTCTTTTTGTCTCCCTTGCTCCCTGCTAAGCAGGACAGCACCGCAAGCCTTGTAACTGTGTACATCTTACAGGAACTCACCCAACTGTGAGCCGGAGAAAACATCTGCGATGTCCTAGCCCTCCCCCGTCGCATGACACGCTGATAACATGCCCTTGAATTTAGACCTGCGCATACCAGCCCAGCAACAAATTCAGCCCCGTACAGGGGCCCACTGTCCGCCCTGTTTGTATTGGGCCCCTAAGCCAGGCCCTAGCAGTCCAAAACACTGTCCAGCACCGTCTGGCAGCCCCTGGTAATGGGCTCTGTAGATCTATCCCCCTGATAAGTATGCCCCCTTTGGCCACTGTATCAATTACAATGCCCATGAGTGGCAACACCGTACTGGGTCCAGCTGCTTTCCTTGTTTCCAAAAGTACTCTGAATGTGCCCCTGAGCTCCCAGCACTGTCCAGCCTCCTCTGGCAGTCCGTGGAACTGGGCTTATCCTCTCTAATCCCGACACGTACACAAGACCTCCATGGTCACAGACCTCAATGTCATACCCCAAGAATGACTCTGCCGTGCTGCACAGGCGGTCTTCCATGCTGTCAACTATTCTCCAGCTTCACCCATGCCTCCCATAACTGTCAAGCCTCCTCTGGCACCGCGTAACAGACTTGTCAGTTCTAATCACCCTCAACCAGCCGTGCCTCCATGGCCACAGTATCATTGTTGATGCCCCTGAATGCCAGTGCCGTTCTGGGCTACTTGACTTAAATGTTGCCAGGGGTACCCTAAATAGCAACACAAACACCTCCAGCATGTGCTAGTGCCGTTCTGAGCCACCTGTCTGTTGTGTTGCTAAGGGTACCCCAAAGGTCCACTCTGAGCTCCTCGAGCCTGCCCAGCAACCTCCGGCAGCCCTTGGAACCAGTGCTAAAGCCTTTCTGGGTCATGTATCTACCAAGTTGCCAATGCTACCGCAAAGGTCAACTCCGAGCTCCTCAAGCCTGTGATATGGCCGTTCTGGGCCACGTATCTTTTAGGTTAAAGGTCAACTCCAAGCTCCTCAAGCCTGTGCTATGGCCGTTCTGGGCCGCGTATCTTTTAGGTTGCCAATGCTACCGCAAAGGTCAACTCCGAGCTCCTCAAGCCTGTGCTATGGCCGTTCTGGGCCACGTATCTTTTACCTTGCCAATGGTACCCCAAAGGTCAACTCTGAGCTCATCGGGCATGTGCCAGTGCCGTACTGGGTCACTTGTCTTTTATGTTGCCAATGGAACTAAACGTGTTTGCTCTTATCACCATTAGTAACCAGGCCGCCATGGCCCCAGGCTCCATCTCACCGGCCTGTATTGACAGCCCCCGACCTGGGTCGAGCTGTCTGCTCTGGTGCCCAATGCACACCAAATCACCTATGATCCCCATTTGTGTTTGCTCTATCACCACCATAACCAGGCCTCCATGGCCACAGGATAGATCTCAATGTCCTAAGATGACAGCCCCAAAACGTGTCCAGCAGTCTGTTCTTGTGCTCCCATGTACCCAAATCACCCCTGATCCCCAATCATGTGGGCCGTATCACTATGTTAACAGGCCTCACTGGGCACCTAATCCATCGTAATGGCTCTGATGCCAAAGGATACCCCCGAAAAACCCACCTGAACGCCCCAAAATATCCAGGCATCCCACGGAAACTGGCCACCCCACAATGACCACTTCCCCCCCAGTGGCATGTTACCTCAAAATGCCCTGTCCTCCATGACATTCCACTTTGAAAAATTAAGCCACACAGGCCTCTTCCTCCCGTGCAACACGTCCAAGCGAGCTATCCCCTGCTTAATGCCCTTGGATGGAAAACCACTGCTGACTCTTCCATTCTTGAGAATCCCCCGACCATGCGTGAGCCGTTTCCTTGGCCCCCTGGTCATTGACGTCATTTTTTGATACTATACCTCCACAATCCAAAGTATTAAAAGGTCCAAGTTACGAGGTGTATTAGAAGTTGCACCCATACGCCTGCTTGTGTTGCTGTGTCCCTGCAGACTTCCTCCATAATAATTGGTGATAGAAAGTGTACCCCCGGGGCCTGTAAGCCTGCATACCTACCTACAAAAATCCCTGGTGCGCCTTCCGGTATGAAGGCTCCCGCCAGCACCAACAATATCAGCTTTTCTCTTTAATTGCCAGCTTACACCATATACCCACAGCTACGGGCCCTTCCCGTGGTGTAACCCTATGGACCCCAGCTCCGCATTCTCCTTCCTTCATACCTTAACCCCTTCTAGAACTCTCGTGCCGAAGCTCCTTCCTCAATTACACCCGACACACAGATTATGCTGCTGCACTTTTACCTGGTGCTAGAACCGGTGTCCATTCTGGTGCCCGCCCTTTGTCCCCTTTTGTTCTCCTGTCGGGTTCTCCACGGCTGTCCTGATGCCACTGTCCTTTCTGTCGCCGCTTGCCCGCTGAATGAACCTGGAAAATGTCATGAACAAATTGGTGAGATCCCCCACCCCCACTCAGTACCTCCTGCGAATTATCTCCCACTAAAAACTCCCACATAGGCTGGGTCGTGATATTCCATGTGTCCGCCCCCATGCACGGCAGCATTTTCCGCCTACCCTCGTGCTTAACTGCACATCCTCATAATACTTTGACAGCATCTCTTATCCTTTGAACCTGTGACCCAAAACGGCACACCACTTACCATTTGTGCCATAGCTCCCTCCAAAAGCGCTCCACTTTTATCCGTATACCCTCGTGCCTACATTGAAAACCGTACCATACCCTTCCAGCCATACCATATCCTAACAGCTGCTTTCCGAGTCGATTTCCGCCAGAGAGAGTACTATCCCCCTTGGCCTGGTGCACCGCCGAAGCCGTACGGGGCCTACGTGAGGCAGTGATCTTGCGGTCCATAACCTTCCCGCCGTACCATACCCTAAAAGCTGCTTTCCGAGTCGATTTCCGCCAGGGGGAGTACTGTCCCCCTTGGCCTGGTGCACCACCGAAGCCGTACGGTGCCTGCGTGGGGCAGTGATCGTGTGGTCCATAACCTAAAAGCTGCTTTCTGAGTCGATTTCCGCCAGGGGGAGCACTGTCTCCCTTGGCCTGGTGCACCGCCGAAGCCGTACGGGGCCTACGTGGCCCAGCCTTCTCTTCACCACGGGGTAATGGAGCCGTACAGTGCCCTCCTGTGTCGGGAAAGCTGCAGAAGTGATCCCGCCGCAAATAAATGGTCCGGTGTGCTGGTCCCTGCCTGTATCCCGATCTGCTATCCCAACGTAACCGGGGCCTACTCCTACCTAACTAACCCTCCAAAAGGGGGCATCCAGGTAAGTGCCCCGGGAGAGGGTGAGGAAAAGCCACTCCGCTCTGAGGAAAAGATAAGGAGCTGACCCCCTTACATGATATGATGTAATGCCCAGAGTAATGATATAAGCGTAAAATGCCGACATCACTGTGGCCGCAGCTCTGCCAGCCAGGAAATTAATTTAATTTTCCTTTTAGCTTATTATTTCCTCATCAAAAATTAAATTGTTCTAAATGTAAACACTAACATTTTTAAAACAAATTTTAAATCTTCTCCTTGAAAAGTTCTACTTCCTCTAATAATCGATGCGCAATGACGATCCTACCAAAACAATCTCCTCACAAAACGCTATGCCTCTCCACAACTGATCTCCACAAACGGGTTTGCTTGAGGAAAGAAAAACGCCGTTACCTTGGTAACTTGCGTGAACAGTGAAGCCTAATGCTCAAAATGCCTCTACTTCCATTTCTGAAATGAGCGTAAAACGTACGCGCGCACGTGCGCGCTCAAACGCTCTGCTGAACCTCGAAGAGACAGACTACTACGAGGCAAGAAGATTCTCGCGCCCATACGCCATCCCCAAACTTGATCGCGAGCGCCCAACGGCAATCCTCTACCGTTTCCAGAAGTCTCTACAAACCTCTCTCCATGAGACCAAAATCATTTCCCAAGCCCAAAGGCACTCCCCTCCACATTTGCGTCAAACATTTAAATCATGAAAACACTAAAGCCCTTTCGAGCCACTCCAAAAATCAATACTTCGCCCATATCGACCGCATCCGAAAACTCAAACACCCCCCCCCAAATATAACCAAACAAACTCCCACTCCCATATGAAAGAGCTCCAAACCCAATAAACATAACACTACCATCACCTCAAATTCACATTTAAAATTCCGTCATAAAAACAAATGTACAATACATTCTTCATAACAAAATCTCCATATCCTCTCTCAATTCACCACAACACCAACTACCCCATGCCCCAATACAGCAAACAAGCTTCACACCCCAAAGAAACCAAAGTATTCGTAAGATGCACTTATCCGAAAAAATTCTGTCCTGCCTATGACCAGCCACCGGGAATACCACAAAATGGTGGCTGGTAGCACCAAAATGGTGACCTAAATATCCCTTGGGCTATAAAATAGCCCAAACAGCCCAAGAAGCCCAAAAGGGGCGGAGCAGAGGCCTGCGCCGCTCCCACTCCCCAAACATCCCGGTGGGCAGACCTCCCTACGCTCGGCTGCCCCCCAAGACCCCCTTTTTAAAATGTTATTTGTGCGTGCCACGTTAAGGAGGGACCTGCTTTTACCGAAGATTGACAGTAGATGTCAGCCTAGCAATGTGTGATTCACAGAATCTTCTTCCTGTTACTGGAGTGTGAAAGGTGCTGGTATATGCAAGCAATTGCAACAAGCATAACCTCGAACAAAGAGCTTGAATCACAAATATGCCGTCTGTGCCTCACACAGCAGGGCCGGACTGGGAACCAAAAACGAAACCGGCCCAGGCAAACAGCTCGGCCGCCTCCCCCCCCCCCCGGAGGGGTGGGTGTGTGGCCGAGCTGTTTGCCAGGGCCGGTTTCGGCCGATTTTGTTACAGGGGCCGATATTGCAGCTATGCTGCAAAAACGGCCCTGTAACAACAAGCATTTGCAATGCAATAGGTCTCGCATTTGCGAGAGTTTAAGCTATTGCCATTGTAAATTACAATGCCTTTTATTTATCTGTTTTGCTAATTAACACATAAATAAAAGTCATTGTCATTTACAATGCCAATAGCTCAAACTCTTGTAAATGCGAGACCTATTCAAAGAAGCGGCCGCCATTGTCCCAGCTGCTCGGAAAGTGAAAGCGTGCATGGTGCACTGAATGTTGCAGGAAAGCATGTCATGCCTCCAGTAGGAGAAACTCATTAAAGAAAATAGTGCTTACAGACTAAAAAACACGTACAGTGTAACACGAAGTAAAAAGACCAGTCCTCATGGGAGGTTACAAATGAAGAAAAGGCGGTACTAAGGAGGGACTAACAAGCCTAATAATGAATGAGAAGCCAGCATTTACGAAGGACAATGACACAAGCCAATAACAAATATGGGCGGGGAATGGGCAGGGCTTCTATTCCAAACTCCAATACAGCATGCCTCAGAGCAGCGCATGCGCTGCCCAGGCTCGACCTAAAAAGCGCACTACATATTGGGATCAGTATGCCCTCACAGTGAAATAAAAACCAAAAGCTATTTCACTCTATAAGCTAGACGTCTCCCTATATAGGCCTAGGTGGGATTAAAGTCTTCATTTTCCTCCTCAGTTTTGTAAAGGGCTAAAAGAATGCTTCCTGCATAGTTTTCGAAATCTGACTTAATAGCTAAATAAGATTTTTTGATAACTTAAGCAGAAAGTAAGTTCTTTACTTTGGAATATTGGTACTGTTTGAATTTAACACACACTTCTCTGTGGATTTCCTGCTGCTTGTGCCATAGGTACCAGGGGTTGAGTACAGATTCTCTAAGAAATGTGTTTTGACCAAACCATAGTGGGTTTATTTAATAAGTTGGGGTAAACCTCTCAAATAACCCACCTTTCTGACACTCTAAACCCCGTAAACAAGCTCATATTGTATTCAACTTCTAAGAACTTCTTGCACTTGATTTCGACATTATAGCAGCACCCTGGTGTTTATGGCCCTCAATTGACTGCAAAGAGGTGAGCAAGTCCTGCATGGATGCTATGGCAATCTATATGACATGTAAAACATAGCAAGTATGTCAATGCACGTGCAGTCGTCCATTACAACTACACCCATCCCAATACATTACTAATACTGCACGCCTTTAACATTCCCAAACTAATAAGATGGTATCCCAGCTGGCCTGGAAATACGGGCCACTGCCAAAAGAGTTTAATAAATGTGTGACCTAATAGTATAGAGCAGCCCAGCCTACTAAATTAGATATTTTTACTTGGTTTAATTAACACATGTATACCAAAATTAAAAATTGTGTATTCAAGACTAAAATGTGTTATTTTCAGAACCCAAAACCTTACGTTTGGAGAAAAACGGTTGGATTTCAATATATATTAAAGCTGATATCGGAGGTTATTGCCGGCTCTTATGTTATATTCTAATCTGGTAATTTTAAAGAAGTGAACATTTTAATATATATCTGCTTATAAGAAGTTAATGACAAAGAATCTACCCTTTGTCTTGACAGCGGGGGATCACTTGTGTGTAGTTTTCAGAATTCCAGTCACGCTGTTGGGGAGTTATACGAGACACG
Organism: Calotriton arnoldi; assembly: GCA_963921515.1. Taxonomy (NCBI): domain Eukaryota; kingdom Metazoa; phylum Chordata; class Amphibia; order Caudata; family Salamandridae; genus Calotriton; species Calotriton arnoldi. The sequence goes on from CAWUFW010000040.1 coordinate 5,426,566, forward strand.
CTCACCAAATTAAAACTAAACTGGCCAGGGACCCTTAATTAAACACGATTAAAAATGGATGGCTAATGGGACACCGGACTCAAAATCAATTATTCAGGTGCATCGTAACTGGCGCTATCATTTCGGAGTCCATTATAAGGAAACTGTCCGGCTGCCAACAGGTGTTTCCTGGCATTTATTCCACATCTGTGTTACATACGGTAATTCCCGTGCCCTCTTTTCAGCTGCCTGGAGCCACTGGTACGTTTCATTAATAGTATTGTGCCTGGAGATTTCTTACACTTTGATGTATAAAACTGCAGTCAAAACATTCTAAACTGTGCTCACATTAAAATGTTATTGACGTGTGTGCTTGTGCCGTGGTAGGCTAGGACAGCCAGTCCTAAGATTCAATTCTTAAATACATTTTTCACAACGCCAGTGAACGTGTGCTAACTGCCTGGCACACTTTAGACTTGTTGAAGCCATGAGAGTTCACTTTGTCGTTAAATTTGACACACGGCTGGTCATTCCGACCCAATATTTCGATTAATTCTGGTTCGTTGTGTTGTTCTTGTCATCCTTCCGTGACAGTAATGTGACTCACAGTAGTTTGCGAATGTGGTGGGACCGCCCAAGGCTCCACAGCTGCCTAGGGGCAGGCGTGCCGTCGCTGCGGGCAGACCTTTGTCAGTGGTAATGCATGGGGCTCGGCCGCTCTAATAATTCACGGCTGGACCAGGACACTGGCTCGTGTGGCGTAAATCACACGGTTCGCTGTAAACTGCACCTGCGCTAGCCGCCCGGCAGATGGGACCTTTTGTGTTCAGCGTCTGCGGCACACGAGCCCCGGTCCCAAGGGGCAGCACCCATTATGTTCCAAGCTGTTACATTTCAGGTGGGTTACTCGGCGTGTGCCCAACAGGTGGCACACACCAACGTCAGCATCTGCCAGCGGCCCCCGTATCACAGTTGCCTCGGAGGGGAAACTTGGGGAAACTGCGGGCACCTTTAACTGGAGGATGACACAGCGAACTGCCCTGTTCCTGACTAAGCAGTGCAGCCGCGGGGCTTCTAGGCGCGCAGCGCACACGGTCTTCAATTCACACCGACGGCAGTGTCTGCTTAGAAACACTTCACATTTTGGCTAGTTTTTTTTAGCTCGTCCTATGTAAATTATTCTATTGATTAGAAGGCAGAAACAGGGTTTTAGTCTTAGGGAAACTGCGACGAGAGTGATTTTAGCAGATTATGAACAGAGTGTTTTTAGGGTCCAACTGTTTCCGCTCAGCGCAGTTACTGCGCACTCGGACTCCCATATCACAAGCCGAACAATCTAAGCTCATGGAAACGAGTCAGGAAATATGATTAGCTGATGACAAGCTGCGGGGGGATCACGGCACCGCTCTTTTGTCTGTGACACGGACTCTGTGCCGTCCTTTGGCGCGGGAGAATCTCTTGCGTGAACATCCAGCCAGCCCTTCTAGTTGCACAATTTTTGCCACGTGTGAACACGGGGAATCGAACTTTATTAGCTCTAGAGACATCGAGTGAGTCGGAGTATATCTGCGCAAATTGAGCGCTGAAAAAAAAAGTGAAAGCGCGCCATGCGCGCGTTGTGCGAGCCGTACACGTGCACATCGCCTGTCCGGGCGCGTGCACATCTCCTGTCCCCCTTCGGAAGCTAAATCGACAACAATAGATCTCGCAAGCGAGCATCGAATGCGCTGCGTTGCTAGGCGAGACCTAAAAATGGCCCAAAACTGGCCCCCAGCCCTGGCGGCCCACCGGGGAAATGCCCGGTGCCCGCTATGGCCAGTCACACAGGCAGATTCTGCCAGGCTCTGAGGGGCATGATTATGAAAATTGTGGCGCAAGGCAGCGCAGCAAGTAACCTTGCTGTACTGCCCTGCATCACAGGGAAAGGGCAGGAATGTGCCGTATTTATCCAATATGGCGCATTTATGTCCTCTTCCCTTGCACTGGTACCATTTTGGCATCCTAGAACCAACGCAACCATGGTGCAAGGTGCCTGTGTTGTAGGCAGGATTGTTTTTTTTGCAAGAAGGGATACCTTTATGCAAAAAAACAATCCTGTGAGGCGTGTTCCTCTCTCTATGTGTGCTGTAGAATGCAGCACACATAGAAAGAGAAAAAAACAAGGATAAATAAAGATTTTCTCCTCGTTACACCTCCCCTGGCAAGGCGTACAATTTTGGCACATTCCCAGGTTTACTAGGCCTTGTAAATCTGGGAATGCGTCAAAATGCATGGGAGTTGTGTGGGAACTCCCACTGCAGCGCCCATGGAACGCCTACGCAGGTCAGAGTAAGGCAACACGGCGATTTGCGTTGCTTACTCCAGATTTATGAAGCTGCTCAGAGCCACGCAAAGTGGCTTTGCGCGGCTTCATAAATCTGCCGTAGAGGTTTGCGCCGTGTCTGTACCACGTTGCGTGGTGCAAGCATGACGCAAACCTCTCATAAATATGCCCCCGAGTGTCTACGCTTCATTTATTTTCTGTGAAGAGTACAGGCACTTCGCAGGGGGATGCATTACCTCCAATGGGGGAGCACCACCAGGTCTCAGTAGCAGCCAGGTACTCTGGGATAATGAGTACTGGCACTGGGTTACAGTGCATGATTAGCTTGTGGCACAGGCAGTGGCGTAACGAAACCCGCGAGGGCCCCCATGCAAAGTACATGGAGGGACCCCCTTCTGGCTCACTCAGGAGCACTCAGGCCAGCATACTTTGCTGAGGGGGCCCCCTGGAGCTCGGGGGCCACCCGCACTGCGGGGTCTGCGGGGGCCTTTGTTACGCCCCTGGGCACAGGCCCTGTTCTGAGAGTGGGGTGTTTTCCAGCCCCTCAGAAGCATCCCCCTGACCCACCCAATGTCATTCATACATGGAGGGCCGCCCTTTGTTCATCTTTGAAATACTTCTTGTGGGGCATGCAGTCGTCTTTCTCTGCCTAATTACTTAACTTTCAGGATACCCAGAAATGTCTGGGCCTTCTTGCAGGTGTGAAATCAGCAAGGATGAAAGCTGCGGATTTATGCATACATGAACAGCAGGGGAATCCTGCAACACTCCCGCTATAGGTGGAGAGAAATCAAGTTCTTTTCACAAGGTACTTAAGTGACAGTCCAGTGACATGACAAAACATAAGAGAAAGAATTATGCCTCCCCAGAAAATAAAATAAAAATGTACATACAACTAGAACGTATACAACTTAGTAGTGGTTTGCGTTATTTTCTTCCTAGTTTGAGGCAATTCCTAACTTTCTGCACAGAACTAAAATAAGTTAAATAAAAACAAAAACTTGTTTTTCTTATATGTAGTAGTAAATACCACACTTCTGGCATTTCTATGTGCTATATAAATAATATATGTTACTATTTACCCAATATGTGACTGTCCGTTGACCCACTTTGGAAGGATTAAAGACTGAGCCTCTCAAAATAAAAAGTGAACAAAGTAAATGTTGTATTCTGACAGAGATAAAGTCAGAACATTCTAGCGCTCATTCAACTTAATTCACAAAAACGCTTTGGGCCATATTTATCAAGATATCACAATACGCTGCGCTGCGTGACAGGGAAAGGACAAGAATGCGCCATATTTAACATAATACGGCACATTTCTGCCTTTTCCCAGCACTGGCACACAATGTGCTGCCTAGCGCCAACGCAGGCACTCTTGCACCATGGTGCAAGGGTGCCTGCATTTTAAGCAGGATTTTTTTTTGTGCAGGAAGGGGCACCTTGCTGCACAAAAACAATCCCCTAAGGCATTTTTCTCTTTCTATGTGTGCTGCAGAATGCAGTACACATAGAAAGAGTTAAAAATGAGGAGAAACAAACCTATTTCTCCTCGATACATCTCACCTGGGGAGGCATAGCAGTTTTGGTGCATTCCCAAGTCTACCACTTATGGTAAATCTGGGAATGAGTCATAATCCATGGATTTTGCGTGGGAACACCCACACACCACCCTTGGAACGCCTCCCTGGGGCAGAGTAACACAACAAAGTGATTTGTGCTGTGCCGCATTACTCTGGATTTTTCAAGCCACTCAGGTCTTCTTAAATCACATCTTAAGGATTGTGTTGCTTTTTCACCGCTTTGCATGGCACAAAAACGATGCAACCCCTTGATAAATATGCCCTTCTGTGTTTGTAGATGGGTAGATGTACATGGTTGTAATTGGCAGCATTGGGCCTTCTGCCGTGATCTGTAGGTAGCGTGCAGGACACGGATTTCAATCCCAGCAAGGGAATTATCATTTCATCCTTCTGAGATTCAGTCAATAGAACACTTGTCATGTATAGTAGTACGAAATAGGAACAAGCATGTTACCAAGCACCACAAAGAGAAGTTATTATATATATGTCTAATGAAAAAACAACAAAGGTATCAATGGAAGTTAAAGTTTGAGTGAGTGTAGGCTGTAATATATAAAATAAGTCTAAAAAATATTGAAACACATCCGGGAAGGTTCTTTTTAAAACGAAAACACACAATAGTGTCAATTGCCAAATATCGCAATTAATTTACTGTTCCTGAAAAGTCTAGAGAACAATATCTCAGAGGCTGGAGGGGCTACTTTTAGAGCTGGTAAGGCTCCTATTACCCAACTACGAAAGTCCCAAGGTCTCATTGCAGTGGTTGTCTCATACAGGACGGGGCTGGTTTGATCATTTCTGCCAGGGCTGATATTAGTTTCCAATCCGACTGCACAATAGTAACTAATCCTGCAGTAACTGATCCTGCAGACCTTGCATTTGTAATAGGACAGTGGAGTACTGGCCACATCATGTTACTGAGTATAAATAATGTTATGTGAACACTACACTATATGCATATGTTTTGAACACATTTAGAGTGTTTTGTGAAATGGAAAATGCCGTTTTTACCCTTTATTAATGTGCACATGGGTCAAGTAGATTATATGTGCATGTCACTTTTTGTGACATTTGATGGAAACAGATTTTTAAAAAGTGCGCTTAAAGCTGATATATAAATGAATTTTATTTAAATGTGAATAAGTTCGTTGAGGGTGTCCTAGCACCTGTAACGGAGATTCTCATGGCCACTGGTAGCCTAAAAAGTTTTGTAAGCCCAGATAAAATGCCATTTCCATAATCTAACCTAGCCGATATAGTCACTTGAATAACAAAGTTTTTGCCAGCAATATGTAGACCTGGGAGGATTTTCCTCAACATTCACGGGATAAAAAAACACTTTAAGAGAGCTTAATTATGTGGGGGAGTAAAAGTTAATTCTGAATCAAACGTAATGCCTCGGTTTCTGACTTCTTTAGCATTGCTACCCCGCAGAGATTGGGACCACCAAATAGGTCCAGCTAGAGAGCATAGGTGGTCTCCCGAGATGAACACCTGTGTGTTCTCAGACTTCCATTTTAATGTGTTAGCTGATATCCAGTCTGCTACTGCTCCTCTGTTAGAAGTGCTTGAAAGTAAGAGGAGGCCTTGGCCACAGCTTCCTCTAGTAGCTTCAAGATTTGTATGCTGTCTAGATATGTATCAAAGATCGGGCAAACCACCTGAACACTGTCCGTCTCCAGTGAGGCTATTTATGAACTACCAGTCTCAAAGAAGACCCTTTTGGCACTCCACGCTTCAGGGTAGTAAAGTCTGACTGATTTGGTATCTCTGAAAAAACCCATGTTAGAATATTGCTCAAAAATGGACTTCAAAAAATCAACTTTCAAACTATGAAATCCTTGCTCAGCAATGACCAAATGTAGTATATATTGCCGCACATGCATCCAAGAAGGCTGCTCAAAATTTTGTGAACTTTAGTCAAAGATTTTAAAACTTAGCAAAAAAAAGATGTCTTTTGAATACCCTTTGTAAAGGATAACTTATTATGAAATTTAGTTCAATGACAGCATTATTGTGCCACTAGACTATCTACATGTCTGTCTGGATATAGGATAAATAGCAGACAACTGTGTATTTTGGGGCTTATTTACAAGCTCCTTGTACCACGGAAACGTCACTTTTTCCAGCGGCGCAAGAAGAGGAATCAACTCTACCAAGACTGCGATGTGCATAATTTCTGATTTGAGTCTCCAGGATGATACAAGGACTTGGATTCGAACTCTCAGCGCGCGTCATCACAGGAGCTGCTGAAGTTGTGGTTTCGGAAGGGTCCTCTGTTCTAGTTTGACATGTAACCTTCCCCACCCTCTGGCACTTCAGCATCTCCTCACAAGTCATCAGGTACCAGGCAAGAAAATCAATATTTCTGCTGCAAAGGCGTTGCATTTTGCCAATATGAATGACATTTGCACTAAGAGTAGGCCCTTGAGTACGGTTTTTTGCGTCTTAGCTGACAGGAGAGGTGCTTTTTACTTCACATGATGTCTGAACACTTGTGCTCCCCCCCCCCAAAAAAAGCTCCTCATCCCAAAGACCTCGTGAGGTAGGAGAGCCTTTTGTTCTTCATGCACACTAGTAACTTTTAAAACTATTGAATTCTGATGGTCACACTTAGCATATGCCAGCCCCTCACAGTGGCTCCTCAGACAGGACACATGGAAGGTATGGAGGTATGATGCTGCAAACTGCATCCGGCAATGTGCACGTCTGGCGTCCAGTGCCCTGCAGTTTAGGATACTCAATCTGACGGAGAGGAACAAAACTCTAGTGTAGAGCAGAGGCCCTGCAATGTGCAATTACTGAGCACCACAGATGTAGTCTGCACATGGATCTGTTGAAAAGGGGGGAAACAGGTACAGTTGCACACCTGTACTGAGAAGGATACAATGAGGTACAACTCTGTGGCTTTTCTGTATAGTTATGGATTTACTGCATTTGCCACAATCCATTATCAATTGCAAAGTTGCAGATTTACGTAGCTATATGTTTCTAGTTTAAATTGGTAGAAAATGACTTTAAAAAACAGCAACTCCATTAGCAGGGCCTTGTGGCAACAGACTTCTAGCAAAAAGTAACCAGTTGCCTTTCTGTTGCTGGATTCATGGACTAAATTGGTACCGAGTTACAACCTTTCCACAGGCAGTATGAATATGTACTACAGTGGCATAATAGCAAAATAATCCTGCTACTGAATACGCTTTATTATGGTGCATAATCTGTCTGTTCTTGGCGCACAATTGTCAACACTGCAACATAAATAAATCCGTAATTTCCGCATAATTCCAGCTGCCCTGTGTATATGCCCTGACATATATGTTACCAGTAATGCAAAGCTCTAAAATTAACAGCTTTGATATGCAGTTTTCCTGCTTTTCCACTTGGTGGCACGACATCCCTACGAACGAAACAGAAAGGTCACACTAGTCTGCATCGTTTCTATGTTATAGAACAGCTTCTTTAGTTCTTACCGAATTAGGTTTGAAACCCAGAAGAGAGACTGATTTTCAGGTAGAGCTTCCCCCTCCTCTGAGAGGACCTCATACAGATTAAGGGGCAAGTTTATTAACAAGTCACACAATGTAGCAAGACAACTTGTTCCATGACAGGGAAAGGGCACGATATGGTGCATTCCTGCCCTCTCCTCCGCTGGCGCAGAGTGTAGCCTAGCGCCAATATAGGCACCCCTGCGCCATGGTGCCGGTGTTACAGCCAGGATTATTTTTGTGCAGGAAGGTGTCCCTTCCTGCACAAAAACAATTCACTGCGGCTTTTCCCTCTAAAGAGGATAAAACAAGGAGATATAAACATATTTCTCCTTGTGAAGCCTCACGTGGGAAGGCGCAGCATTTTGACACATTCCCAGGTTTACTAGTGTTAGGAAATCTGTGAATGAGCCAAAAACCATGGGTGTATGTGTGGGATCACCCACGCTACACCCATGGAATGCATTCCAAATGCAGAGAAACGTATCACAGTAAATTGTGCTGCTTTGCGTTGCTCCACATTTATTGTGCCACGCAGAGCCACAGAAGGTGGCCCTACGTGGCATAATACAGCTGACGTAAGCCCTTGCGTTACCCTGCATCATCTTATGTTATGCAACAACAATGAAAGACCTTAGTAAATCGGGCACTAAATGTCTTCTATGGGGCCTGAGTGCAGAATAGCCAACTATGCAAATAAACTCCCAGCATCTCCAGACTATGATCTCCAAAACTTGTGCCAAACCTATTGTTGGGACCAGACAATGTACGTCCATCCGCAGGTACTGGAGGACAAAAAAACAACTGTATCCTCTGACCAGGCCCAAGGTGGGCACCCAGGTAGTATTCAATGGTAGCTGGAAATGAAGGTTATCTAATTTACTATTTGTCGGCTCTTCTGTCCAGCCACCCGAGTTGTGGTTTTTGTTATAAGAGATGTGTTTCTATATTGGACATTCTGTCATTAGTATGGTCTTGCATCACCACTGGGGTAAGATACCTTCCTCACCGATTTGAGCGATTCTGCCTTGGCCCGGAGTCTAGTTGGGTGTGTCATTTGCAACGTAGGTAGTAATTTTGTGATTTGTTGTTTACAACAGTTGAACTGGTTATGGAATGTATAGCATTGGCCGGAGGTCTTGCCAAAAGAATTTGGGTGCAGTCGGAGTCTATTGACTTGACCACTGCCCTGTCCTGTGTGTTAGGTGTAGTTAGTAGTGGTGTTGGAAAGCCACGATATTCATCAAATGACCTATGTGGACTGCTTGGAGTTTGAGTGGGTGTAGAAAAGTATTTGTATGTTCGGTTGATTGATGATTTATCAAATAAGAAGTGTGCTGTGGTGAGCAAAGTGAAATCCAACTATTGTTTCATATTTGATCTGTTCGATGCACATGTAGTATTTTTTTTGTATGTGTTTTATGCCCGACGATTGAAGATTAGAGCTGTTGTGGTCATGGGGATAATCACTATATGCAGAGCCACTAGAATTATGCAATTTGTCAGCGTTTTCTACAGAATTATGGATTTTCCATATAATTCATCTGCTGCATAATTTGCAGATTTTAGCAATAAAAGGTTTCTAGCTCAAATGGATCAAAAGTTACTAAAAAAATACAGTGACACGTGTTGCTGCACAGTGCAATGACCTTCACAAAGGTTGACTGGTCACTTTTATGTTGTTTATTTCTGTATTTGGGTTTTAAACTGCTACTAATGAGTTGACACCTTTGCCTAGACAGTGTTAACCTGTGAAAAAAAATAGACAACATAATGAAGTAACACTATTAGAAAATGTGCTGCATTATTTGCCTTTTCTTGCACCAAAATGTAGTGAACACTGCCACATAATTTGGTCCTCTGCTGCCTAACTCCTGTGGCCCTGACTATATGGCATACCTATATGTTTTTTTATGTTCGGTCAAAAGTGCTCAGAGCTACCATCCGAGACTGTGCAGGCCGAACTCGGAAAAAGAAAATATAGCATTCACTCCGATTATGATAAAGCTTTGAATAGGTGTCAGGGTGTGCTACTCGCCTCTTCACATAAGGAAAAGGGCAGCTCAGACGATTTTGAGGCAAACATGTCCCATGGCATAATACGCTTCATTACTGGCTCTGCATGCTTTCATTGTGAAGCGGACCACCAGGGGCCACAGGTCAGCAGATGAGTCCACGTCCCTGTGAGGCTCGAGTCTCTGCAGTCTCCAGATCACGTGGGAAGCCATCTGTGTTTTCTGGTCGATGGGCGTGGTTAAAGGGTTGGTGTTGAGTTCCTCCCTGGGGTGGAGGGGCTAACTAGAGGCCTTATAGGCAAATCAGTTGAGGAGACTCTCATACAGTTCTAGCACTCCTCAGGGGAAGTTAGCAGGCACTGTGGAAAGGGTGCAGGAGTAAAACGAAATGCTCCCTGGCGATGAATACAACTACAGCACAGTGTTAATGATCCTAATCGGTGAAAACACCTAGTTTAGAATATCAAGAGTGTAGTAAACAGCAACTTATACTCCTCATGCGGCATACCCATTCTACAGGTTCTCGCAGAGCGGTTACGTCTAATGATTACACAAAACCGACCAGTTGAGTCGCAGAAGTAAGAGCTGTTCATGTTACATAACTTACATTGCATCACTCTCTGTATCCAGCATAGGTAAATCACATGAGTTATCTCATCTAGGGCCAGTACTCTCACCTGGATTCCCCATCAAAGCGACGTGCCAGGTTGTGTGCCAGCACTGCCCTTGGCTGGCTCCACCGCAGTATGCACCAAACCAGCTTTCCTTCCTCTCTCTCCTCCGCCATTTTTTTTTTTTTTTTTTTTTTTTTAACCCAATGGCAATCTCGTGGAAAAATGAATCTAGGCCAGTTCCCTTCAGCTCTAATGTTTAAGACATGTTTATAAGCATAATCAGACCGGACAGCAGGAAAGTTCACACCTGTAGCGCATCAAAAGATGGCAGTTTTCATTTTTATAAAAGACCAGGATAAAAGTGTGGTAAATTAAAAAGTTGTCATCTAGTGTATTAAATCGGCCATTTTGAAATTGCGTGGGATAGCATGTGGTCCCGTTGTATGGATGATACTGCAGCTCAGAGGCTCAAATATGGAGACAACTGTTGTATTGTGGGCTTGTTATTAGACTCACATGGAATCCTGTTGATGTCACACTGCTACGGTGATGACATCATGGGATTCCATGTCAGTTGATACTGAGGCAGTTAATGGTGCTTGGCTTGTTTACAGGTTTTTTATGCCAATGAACTTTATCAAGGACTTCTACCTTCTAGTTCTTCGTGCTTACTTTATTACATTATCTGGCGACGAGCGAGGGATCCTAGTGATCAGGCACCTGTTGAGTCTTTCTGGTAGAGCAACGTGTATTACCTTCAAGAGCAGCTGTCCAGGGATTAGGTTGGTCCTAGGTCTGTTGCCTGGACGCATTCCTGTGGCGCAGTGTTCCTGTGCCTGACTAGATCTCCTTCCTGCAGCTTGGTGTGTGAGTTCCTGCCCGTCCTTGCTGCCTCCTGTGTTCCAACTGGAGCGGTGACTCTATATCAGTGTTTCTTGGCGGAAGCAGTTACCTTCCAGTTCCCAGCAGAGCATCCTGCTCCAGACCGCCACCGTGGGTGAAACCATAGTCATTGCCTGCGTAGTGATTTCAGCAAAAGCTGGTCAGGCTTCAAAGTTTCCAGTAAAGCATCTGGACTTTGTTCTGATTATCATTGCCGTTGTGAGTACCTATGTCACGTTTTTGAGGGTGACGCTCACTGTGGTGGTGGAGTATTGCACCAGTGCGGTGTGTTCGGCAGGTCCTCCCTGTTGTGTTCAGTCCTGTGCATTCCAATAACACTGTGGATGATTTCATATGTGGGTGCCAAGGACAGCTGTGAGTTTGCTTGTGGCAGTGCCTAAGTCTACTGACTCAGAAGGGATCTTTAAAGAAAGAAAGTAATGAAGGAAAATAATTTTTACCTGTTCAGCTCCCTGCTTCATCCATGCTACTTGCTGTAGTGACTTCCTGTGATATCCTTTTGTTTCTTGACTTCTCATTATCATCTTATTTGGTTACAGCGCCCTCTACTACATATTTTTTTATATCCTTGGTGAGAGTTTCCTGCAATATGAATATTAGTCAGTCAATCACAGTTCCACCATCATTTTTGTTACAACGGGGAGACCCACCCATGGAGTGGGAGGATTGGTCTGAAATGTTTGACAATTACATTTTAGCGTTGGGAGGCACAAAAATTTCACCTACGTGGAAAAAGTCTATTTTGATGGGGTGTTTGGGCACTGAAGGTCAGCACAATTTTAAATACTTACCTGAGGCAAATGAACAAAATGGTCATGTCAGAGGATGTGTTTAAGGAAGCTAAGCTGAGATTACAAATTTGCATGGTCAAAACCGTGAATACAGTAATGAGACACAAGTTTTATATGCAACCGCAGCAATCTGGTGAGTCTATGGATGAGGTTGTAGCTCGGTTGCATGAGCTTGCTGCTAAGTGCAAGTTTGGTCCCATGACTGAGGAAATGATTAGGGACCAACTAATCGTTCAGTGTAGCAGCAAGAAAATCCATTAGAAGTTGTGGGCTACATGTGATCCAACTCTTGAGGATGCTATCAAAATAGCTAAAATAGTGGAGGAGTCTGAGGTGCATGAAGGAAATGCAAAGGCCGGATGTTAAGTCTGAGGGTGCCGTAGCCAGAGTAGATGATGAGGACGAGCTGGTTAATGCTGTAAGGCAAACACTCTATTTGAAAAACTTGGGTTCAACCAAATCCGCAGGGAAAGGTACCATGGAGAAATCTTGGCCCAATCTGAACTCTCACAAATGTCAGGGTACCTGGTCTTGTCATAGGTGTGGTAGTTTCTCGCACTTACCAGATTCCAAGAACTGTTTTTCTATTGGTAGAGACTGTTATGAATGTGGGAGAAAAGGTCACTTTTCACGTGTTTGCAAAGCCTCAAGCAAAACAGTTGCCCCTCTGGAAGAAGTGGGCGGAGAGACGGAGCACAGGGTGTTGGTGGACGAGGAGGAGTACCAAATTGAAAAAGAATACCAGCCAAGGCTGAATTCAAGATTAATGACAAAATGTCTGTGTTGATGGTAGATTCAGGCTCATTATACACCATTGTTCAGAAGCACATGTTTGATGACCTGTGGCCAAAGGAAAAGTTGAAAATTTCGGCTGTCATCCTGAAAGGCAAAGCCATACACTGCTCCAGTTCAGGAAAGACCTGGCTTTTCAGATGACCCCAACAGAGCCGCACACCCCCCCAAGCACCTTGAGACCCTAACGGGTGAGTAGTGCGCTTTACAAACCCTGATTGATTGAAAGGGTATCAGGGAGCCGAATTTTGGCATCATGGGTTACTTCTCACCAGAGATAGAGTTTAAAGGTCGTGCGACAAAGGGGAGAGTATATGTAGTGGCTGATGGACCTCCGATATTGGGGTGGTCCCATTAGTATGACCTGCATATCATTGTAAATCCTAGGGCCAAGGAACAAGTGTTGGTCGCTGAAGAAGGAGAGCTGGAAGATTTGCTGAAGGGATTCAAAAGATTATTTGAGGATCTTTTCAGCGAAGTCAAAGACTATCAACACAAAATAGTTTTGAAAGAGAATGTCTTTCCTGCTAAGCAATGCCTTAGGAAAGTACCGCTAGCTGCTCGTGCAGAAGTAAAGTCCATCATTGATCAAATGCTCAGAGACAAAATGATCAAACTGGTAGAAGCATCCTAGTGCTTCTTGGTGATGCAATCAACTAGCTATTCTTGTCAGGGAGGTGAACTCCTCTGTCAGTGAGACTGTGGCTAGACTGGGGCCGGTTTACCAGCTCCTCTACAACACAGGACAGCCATCACTTATTCCTACAGCATCCACAATAGTCTAAATAAACACTTGCAATGCCCAAACCGCTCTTATCTTTACATAAAAGCGAGACCAATTAGCATTGCTAATGCTTTTTTTTTTTTATAGTAGTCAAATGTCTCTTACGATTGATGTCATCTCCCACTGCAGTTTTTCTAGTGACCACATAGTGGCACTCAAATGCAGCAAACTGGTGTTTAAACATGCCTCTATTTTCATATTTGCAGCCAACAAAACTGATGCGTTTGTAGCAGGACAAATGGCAAAGCAAAACGAGCATTTGCAATGCAATAGGTCTCTCATTACTGAAAGTTTGAGCTATTGGAGTTACAATATTATTTGCAATGCAATAGGTCAAACTTTCAGTAATGCAAGACCTATTGTATTGCAAATTCTTGCTTAATCTTCATATTAACTCCAGGAACCCATGAGTTCTTCAGCAGGCCCGTGGCCTGTTGAAAACGGCCTAAATGTTCCCCCTCCAGATAACGGCATGGATGGATGCTGCACTTGCATGATGGGAGGGAGCGAGGGTGTGTGAGCGAGGAGTCAAGAGATGGCCAGAGCTGGCCAACCAAAAGAATCAATTGGTGATGTCTGCTGGGAGGGAACCAAGCACCGAAAGGCAGGACAGATGCACAATATTAACCAACGAGAGAAAAGGAATTTGGAAAAAGCAGCCCAACTAACCAACAAAAGTGGAGGGCGTGTCCAAAGTCCCCAATAGCCCATATACCGAATACAGCATGCCTCGCAGAGCAGCAATGCGCTGCGCAGGCTCAACCTAAAAACTCTTACAGGAAGGTCAAACACAGAAAGCGAGGCAAGTGAGATTGCCAAAGAAATCATCCGATCTTGAGCAAGCATTGGCACTGTGCAGTATTGTCTACAATGCTGTCTCACGACAGACAGCTGGAGCGGTCTGTATCGAGACCGCAAAAAGAGGCCCTGGGGAAATGTACAGCTGCATAAATAATGTGCTAAGATGTCAAAGTGTATTAAAAAAATACCAATCATATGATCTTTAAAACATAACAAAAAAGCTCTTGAGGAAGCTAATGCAATACAGTTCCAGCACAGAATGCGCGACTGGAAAAAACATGAACCTTTAGGTAATGTGCTTGGAGCCACCTTACAAATATGCATGTTTGGGCGCACAGGACTACTTCTTGTTTCTTTAGCTTCAGTAACTTCCAGTATTCTCCATTAGGTTGTGGTGTTCTCAAGCTTTGGTAACGAAGTGAGCTGCAGAGGAGAACACGAATAGTAGGTTTCACAATATTTGTCTGGAATTCACTGTCTGCATCAACATTATCAATATATCATTACTTATTGTTACAGGGAAGATTCGGGAAATCAAATTTTGAATCTGAAGTCAGGGGAGCTTTGACTCAAATAATATGCTGAAAGTGGACTCATTTTATGGCCTGGCTTGACAGGGTAGCGGTCGCCAAACAATTATGTGAGCATCCCTGAAGAGGTGCCTTGGATCCGCTGGGGAGCTAGAAGTACATATTTTGATTGGCAGAAATTGTGTGATCCCACAAAAAAAGTGCTTGCCTTCCACACAACTGTGATCATTTTCTTTATTCAGCTGCCTACGTTTGAACTTTCGGGGGCATACAGATGACGCTGGAATGCTTTATTAAAGTGTCTTAGATAACTAGATAATTCAGATTGTCTTCGGTGGCAACACAGTTGGGAGGTAGGCAGCCAATAACTAACATGGATTTTTAGGTCTGGCTTGAAAGTGCAACTGTCACCTGACTTTTAACCCTACATCATTATTATTCTACAGTTCTTTGCTTCCATACAAATACATATCTATTCATGCTACTTACTTGCAATGCTTCACATTACCATACAACATTCCTTCAAAGCCAGACCTTCTTGGCATTGCCAATGCTGCTTTTTATCTCTTCCTTACTTTTATTAAGGTCAATTAGGGGTTTGTCAAAACTCGGGGGCAAATCAGGGAATTAATGTAACCAAATTTTATGAAGTCCTGGAAGTGGCCTCAGTGGTGGATCTGGGTTACAATAAGCTGAAGGAGATCTATTTTGACGTGATCCTAAACACGGATATCCTCTGCACAGATTCCGATCGTCTGATATATTGACCTTTATGATTGACCTGAGGTCTGGGCTTTGGTTGACCTGAAGCCACTGTTTCCACATTGAAGGATTAGAGCTCTCTGCCAGCATTACATGCGTTTCTAATGAAGAAGTTACAGGTCCAGAGGAACCGTCGTATTTCGCAATTTTCCCCGGATCACAAAATGAGGTCAGTGGGGAAGCTGGAATTGGAACCCAGACCTCCTGGACCTACAGTACAAAAGTACTCCAATTACTCAGTAGACCACATCAACGTGTCTTTAAAGGAACTTCAGATAGGACTTTCTATTATCACTGAGGCATTCAATACACTTCAATAACCACAAATGACTCAAAATAGACACACAAAACTATTTTATGGTTATTCGTTTTACAGAAAAAATATACAAAAAATAAAACTTAGAGTCTTGGTGTGGATCCAAAGACATTGCTAAAGGCGCCAAATCTCATTCGGAGAGTCAGAAGCCCAGGGCCTTCAGTCTCTGCTTTTAGTCTGGTGCATCTTGGCAGAAAATAAAACAACCTGTCAATCAGCAGCATTGCACAGTACAAGATGGAACAAGGGTTACAGAAGTTCTTCCTGCGGTTGAAAGCCACGCCTGTAGTAAGAGCTGGTGACAGGCGGGTACAAGCTGCCACTACCACCCGCTTCCATTCCTCTTGTCCAAAAGCAAGGCTTTACTATGTATACATTTGGCTTTCTAGTCACTTTTGATTTGGCATATGATCTGCCATCTGTAAACCAATATATGTCAGAGCATCCTCCTTGGAGTGTCTACTAAATTTTCAACAGAAAGGCCATTTTATGTTTGTCTTGACATCAGCATGATTAACATCTGAATCTGGCCCTTCATGAATTGAAACAGTGGCTACGACATTACAATTGGATCTGAAACAGATGGTTTACTTGTTAAGTTGTCTTCAAAGCAAAATTCTCAGCAAGTCCAAGACTGGACAGAAGTCCCCATCGGTGTTGAGAATAAGAAAGAAGATGTATCAGAAACCCCTCTGCGAAAGAGGAACTGGAGCGACAGGCCTTCTAAAATTGGGAGAGATGACTCCTCAACAATGCTTGGTGATGGATGGGCAGACAAGAATGGAGACACAAATCGAAAGAATAAACTCTTCAGACAGTGTTCAGAACCCAAACATCTTGAACCAGGAACAGCCATGCACGGAAGTACAGCTGAAGGCGGCCTCCACAAACACTGAAGCGGTATAGTCATGCCTTCAGAGGCTGCTAGTGCAAATGGAACGGGGACTTATCAGACAGAACAGCCCTCTGGCCACAAGCTCGGACACTAAAGGGACACCAACCTTTTGGAACCCCATGGTAAGGCTACAAATTGTGGGCTCCTGGGCAAACTGCTGGACAATATCATGGAGTTCAGGCCCTAACAGCTTGGGGACAAGAAAAGGCAGACGATGAACCAAAGCCTGCTGACTACCTTCCGCAGTTTATTCAAAAGGTGCCGCCTGGATGCCAGAGATGACCCAGAAGCCAGGGAGGACCAAAGAAGATCAAAAGTGATAGTTGATAAGAAGTGACCTATGAGTGCTATAGTGCCCAACCGGGTATAGGCATCCTCACACTTCTGGATGCAATTGAAGAGAGCCTGGATTCCTTCTACGGTTTGATTGGTAAAGGCAGGGCCCACTGGAATTATGTGATTCTGCAGTGGCTGAATTTTCCACTCAATCCATCATCTGCTGCATAATCTGCAGATTTTAACAAAAAAAATGTTTGTTGCTCAAATGCATCAAAAGTTACGAAAAATATGGTAAAACTTGTTCCTGCGGAAAGGTTGACTGGTCATCTTCAAGTTTACTGCTGTATTTGGTTCTTAAACTTGTGCTACTGAGGTGAAATATTTGTCCAGACAGTGTAACCATGTTTAAAAATTACAAAATAAAGAAGCAATGCTATCACAATATGTGCCACATTACGCAGCATGATTTGCCTTTTCTTGCCACATAATTTAGGCAAGCCTGCTGAATTAGTTTGGCCTCCCTTGCTGCACAAATCCAGATGACATGTGGATAGGTCACATAGGTCTTTGTCCGGATTGCACAATTGTAAGCCACAACAAAATGCTTTGAGCACCCCTTCTAAATTCTCTTTGGAATCTGGTAGGACAGTGTCCTCAGAAACCTGAGGAGGAGGCATGGCTGCAATTAAAGTTAGGAACCTGAGTAAAGTTCTCTTCGAAGTCTATTTTAATGTCTACTCAAAAAGCAAAATAATCAGTTTTTATTGGTGTCCTTCCAGTTTCTAAAAAGAACACCCCTAATGATCATGTGGAAAGTCGAGGAGTGTACGCAGCAGGTATTTCATAATGTGTAGAAATCTTGTATGACCTCCAGTTTAAGATTCTAGCATGTCATGTCTATGTGCACCACCTCCTGAGGCTGCACCCCTTGTACATGTTTACCCTCAGGAACTGGGTTCTGATCACCAGCACCAAAGTGTGCAACAAGCGCCATCATTTTAGGAAATAAAATGGAGACTTAGAGTTTCAGCCTCAGTGTGAGCAAATCTTGTCTGAAAATTGAGACCAAGAGAGGGAGAGCACCTCAACTTACCATGAGCAACGGGGTCTGGGTGGATTTCCCCCTTCAGTGTTAGTGTTGTAGGCAAAGTGAGAAAGAAACCAGGGGCTTCCTGTCTATAGGCTCAATTGCCAGGCAACCCTACCATGCACCACACAAGGGAACGCCATTATGGGGCCAGGCAGTAACCAAGTGTCCCTGTAGCAGAAGAAGACCGCTGTCATGAGTGCACGCCACCCTTCTTCCACCCCAGCTAGAGCATTCGAGTGGGAAAAGCCACTGCCACCTCCTGTGGAGGAACAGAACTTGCCGAAGCTGGGTGCCCGAGGGTAGAGTTGCAACATCTCCCCCTTGCTTCGGCTACAGCACGCAAGTGGTACAGCCCTGCCTCCAGAAGCATGAAATTCGCAATAACCCTTTAAGACCAGGAACTAGATGTGGTGCTCAACCATAATAAACACCGGGCCCCAACAGAATGGTGTGGACTGGCGAGGTCTGAAACCAGTGTGCAGCTGAGCAAGAGATAGGTAACCAGAGCATGTAAAACACACAAAAATGTAAATGCTGCTTGTAGAAAAGTGGGGAAGAAAAGGTCAATCGGTTCCAGTAGGAGCGAGACAAAAGGTGCGCTTAGAACAGGAGAGAGCGGTGGACATTGGTGAATGGGTCAGTTGTAGAAAGAGAAGAAAGGTTTGCTTCAAAGAGGTAATCGGAAAATAGTAATGTTCATACCTATTAAATAGAGGGTTACCCGTCTCAGGGGAGAGTTCCTTTCCCACTCATGCAAAGTTTGGGACAAGAAGATCGACAAAGAGGGAATGGCCATTTTAGAGGTCTGAGGTTTTACAGGTCTCGGGTCTTCAATCTCATGTGAGACTCACCTGTCCCAGACGTCTGCTTCTTTGACAGTCTTCCACTATTTGGAGAGTTCAGTTCAAAACAAAAGTGGAATGTTCTCAAAAGTTCTACACCATTTGAGAAATGACACTGAACAGGTACATTCTATATATCACCAAGCTGCACCGTACTTTCAACCGATCTGAAGAATGAATCGATTGGTTTAGAGTACCTGGGAGGAGTTGCCTTATTGTATGTCTGCTGTAGTAATAACACTTTAATTCAACTTGTCCAACGAATGGGCAGAAAGAGGGCGCCTCCACAGGAAGGGCCTATTAAGAAGAATTGTGACCAAACTCTTCTGAAGGAAAGGGCAACGAAAAAGAGGGAATGTGGTTTAAGGAAAACCTCTTCTGCATAAGGCACTATACAGAACTTCTTAGTAGCGACCGTACCTTTTAGGGCTTTTGATTCAGCCTTTGAGTAACCCGCTCAGGAAAATAATATAGGTGTTTAGAATACTTTAAGGAAACACTAATTTTGGAAATGAACATACTCTGAAGGGTCTCTGATTTTGGATTACATCGTGGTCTTCAGGAACATTTATCACGTTTGGGTGACTAATTTTCGCGGTGGCAATACAGTTAAAAGGTTATGGACGTGCTAGGTACCAAGGAGGTCAAGGACATCAGATAAGAGGCCACCGCACTGCTGAGTGTCACTCACCTTTGCAGCAGGCAGCCATTGTGTGCATGCTCACTGAGCGGGGAAGTGAGCCAGTAAGGGGATTATAGCCAACAGCACCAGACGAGAACGCACTGTCGTTGGCCATCGGTTTCATCATAGAGCCGATGATCTATATGTAGTATTTATAAAACTGTGGACAATTATCCTTGCTCATTGTAAGCACTGCTGACGTTAAGCAAGGCTACCACCAAGAATACCTCAGTTAATTAGTAATCGCACTATAAACATAGCTGTTGAGGCCAGTGGTTCACAGTGTGTAAATATTATGGTTGAGTCATATGGATGTTCATCAGGAGAGGCAGTCTTTGTGGAAGAACTGGTTTGTACAGATGTTTTTCCACAAGTCTGGCGCCTCCGAGAGGTCTGTAGAACTTGGGCAAGAGTGCGTAATGTGTCACACTTAGACCAACAGGCTCGCCATTATATGTACCAGCCCTTTAGAAACTCTGCTCGCTCATGACCAATGCTAACTTGCACAGATGCGATTTCAGCTCCGACATAGGCCGGTTCACTCATTTTCTGGCATACATGTCCATTAGGGATTCTCTTGCTCATTTGCACACGACGCAATTGGATTGCCTCCCAAAATCAGTTCTAGTATAGAATGGTACATTAACATATTGCTGCATCAACCCCACAGGGCTTTTCCCAAAGAGCTGCTGTAACATGGGATACCCAGAAGTGAGTCAAGCTGCAGAGAGAAAAATGTGCGGGGAGGTCACTAAGCAAGCTTCTTGTATTCTTTCATGGGCGAAAGACTGCTCAGGGACTCGCTAATATAGGTCAAGTTGACGTTTCCAGACATTTCCTACATTAAGTGAAGAATTCACTTTCAGGTGCAAAATGCCCTTTAAGAGCTTTTGCTCAACTCTAGTTTCACAGGGATGTGAGCATCCACAGGCTAAAGTACGAGAATGTTAGGACGAGCCAGTTGGAAGGATGGATTGGGATCACAATGCCGATACCCAATACACAGCCACCGCCCCAAAGACACACCGGCAAAAAAAAAATATATATATATATATATCTATCAGGTTGGATGGGCTTTAGAACTCTGAAATCCATCTGAAGTATAAAATGCCAAACCCTCAACAACTAAAAAAATTGTTGGTGCTCTTAATTAGCAATTTATGGCGCAAAGTCATCTCTTAGCATGGTACTGCACACCTCTCGGTAGTCCATAGAAAGACCAGTGTCTTCATCACAGACTGGGCCTTGTTCGGTTTTATGGCACTGTGCAGGCAGTGTGTGACAGTTTTAAGGAGTTGTAGGTTGTTTTGGGGAGTATGTATTAACAAGTCCCAGGTTTACATCAGGAATACATAAAAGTTCAGACAAATAGCAAAACGGAATTAGCTGCAATGTTGACATTTAAAAAGACTCACAGCTTCTTCTGCTGTGTAAAATGTGTGCTTTTTTAGCAGCCAGAACTGCTTAAGGAAGGCCTGGATGTTTGGACACCATGATCTTCACCAGTTTTACAGGAGAGGCCATTAAATGTGAAGGAGAAGCCGAGTTATCCTTGAAAAAGGTCCACTCTGCCTGAACATTTTGCCTTTAGAAATCGCTGCTCAGACAGTTTCCAAGCAGGCCCAGATTTGGAAGACGAGGCAACTGGGACACAAGTGCTTTTGTGAGGCATCATGCAGTTTGGTCAAGGTCTCTTGGTGCCACAGATAACAAATAGACCACATCTCCTTACAAAGGCACACTGCTGGAGGGTCCTTGCTCAGAGTCTGGTGGCCAAGATTGGTGGAAGCCCTCCATGCAGTTAAAGAGGGTCTCTCAGGGACGCAGCGTCCATTGAAGCTCCTCCCTGCCAATGAGAAGACTTCATTTGAAGCCAGAACTCCGTGCACACACAAGAATCACCGGATGCTCACAGATGTCAACATTAGCCTCCACTCATCAGAATCTTTCAAACTGCAATTCCACCCAGCATCCACCCCACATGAAAACTGTACATATACACAATATATATATATATACACACACAAACAGTTTTTCGGACGTTCCGGAAAGAATGCAAGGATCAAGGCGTAAGCTGAAACGCGTTGCTGGTGCAGTCAGTAAAATTCCTACACTGCAACTCTTAAGGTGTCCTTGCATTTTTTCCGGAACGTCTGAAAAACTGTGTTCTTATATTACAGGACCGCCCTGCTTGACAGCCTCTGCGTTCATCGGACTCTTTGGTGTGTATATGTGTGTGTATATGTGTGTGTATATATATATATATATATATATATATATATATATATATATATATATATATGAAATCCTCCAAGCAGGGTTTTTTCAGGATCGAGCCCGTTGTCAGCTGGTGCGTGCCGCCGGTAAGCCCAAACCCAGCAATTAATTCTCCACAAAGGTTCCAAATAAACGCACACTCAGAGATCAGGTAACAGTTTGGCAGCTATTTAATGCTCGTTACGCGTTTCGACCGTAGTCTTGATCACACGAACAGAAAAGCATTTCTGGCATGTTTAAATAAAGTAAAAAAAACACCCACAATTGTAAAAGTCGACAAGGGACTACAATTTAGATAACCATCGGCACCAATTTAACATACCTTCATTACATATTTAATCTCAAACCATAGTGATGAGTTAAAATATACAAATGTATTGTTTGGTGAATATGAAATGAAGTTATGTTTCTTTGATACAGGCGCATAAAGTTACCTAGAGGAGGTGGTGATCCCATTAGGGAGAGTTAAGTAGACCATGATTCACATGGATTTGGCACTAGACCGAATTCGTACTGTCTGCTAAATATGTCGGCCATATTGTGGTCACTAGAGTTACGATAGCGTCAAAATGGGCGTTTTATTATATAATAGTTGTCATTAAATGGTGCAATACATTTGTATATTTTAACTCATCACTATGGTTTGAGATTAAATATGTAATGAAGGTATGTTAAATTGGTGCATACATGTGTATGTATAGTAGTACTTACGTTTATATTTTGCCCATTACAAGATGTCTGCCATTTTACTATGATGCCGATGGTTATCTGAATTGTAGTCCCTTGTCGACTTTCACAATTGTGGGTGGTTTTTTACTTTATTTAAACATGCCAGAAATGCTTTTCTGTTCATGTGATCAAGACTATGGTCGAAACGCGTAACGAGCATTAAATAGCTGCCAAACTGTTACCTGATCTCTGAGTGTGCGTTTATTTGGAACCTTTGTGGAAAAAAAAAAAACCACACACACACACACCCCACCCCCCCCCCCCCCCCATCGGACTGTGCCCTCCCGCAGCCCCGGGGACCGCCACCCCCCGGGGCTTCTTTTTTTTAATTTGAAATACCTGTGTGTGGGGGGGGGGGCTCTAGCCCCCCCACACGCCCCAGGGACCGCCACCTCCCTTGGGCACTAAAAATTTAAAAATGGGGGTCCGTTTCGGACCCCCGAAGCCCCGGGGACCACCACCTCCACGGGGCTTTGCAGAAGTGGGGAGGGGCCGCGCGGCCCCCTCCTGGAGCCTGTGGTGGCCCTGGGGACCGCCACCCCCAGGGCCGGCTCCTGCAGTGTCCCGGGTGCCTACCCTCGGGACACTGCTGTTTGCAATGGCAGGGCGGGAGCCTCGCGGCTCCCGTCCTGCCATTGCAAGCTTGCTGCTTCATTGAAGCGAGAGCAGGAAACCTGCTCTCGCTTCAATGAAGCAAGCAGAATTGCTTTTCCATAAGGGGAGCTGCATGTCAGCAGCTCCCCTTATGAAAAAGCAATGCCAGCTCCCGCAGGACGCGGGCAGCCAGCGGGACCGTGCGGGGATTGGGGACCCCCCCCCACGGTCCCCAACGTGTGGCCAGGCCCCGGGGGATGGGGTCCCCGGGGCCATTAGTGGCCCGGGAGGGGGGCCACGCAGCCCCCCTCCAAATATTAATTTTAATTAAAAAAAAGAGGGCGTGCCCCGGGGGATGGGGTCCCCGGGGCAAATACAGGCCCAGGGAAGAGGGGCCACGCGGCCCCCTTCCTGTTTTTAAAAAAAAAATAAAAAAAATAAAAGAACAGCCTCAGGCCCCGGGGGATGGGGTCCCCGGGGACAAAAGTGGACGAGGGAAGGGGGGCCACGCAGCCCCCCCCCCTCCCATAAAAAAAAGAAAGAACAAAAAAAACAAAACTGCATCGTGCCGAAGGCCCCGCACCCTCCCTGCAGCACTATGCAAACGCGCTCCCTTGCGCGTTGTAAGAAGGGGAAGTAATTCCCCTTGAATACTGGGGGTCCCTGGGGTCCAACTAGCCCACCGGGAATCTCCAGTATGCGCCAGGGGGCTGCGTTGCAGAGAGGTGTACAGAGGCCACGCCCCTTTTTACACCTCTGTGCAACGCAGCTCTGTGGCGCTTTTTGGAGCTACATGGTGTGCTAGTTGGACTCCAGGGACCCTCAGGATTCAAGGGGACATAATCCCCCAACTTAAAACTCGCCACGGGGTGCGTTTGCACAGTGGTGAAGGGCGGGGCTTCAGGTGACATGTGTGCAAACCGGCCCCGTGGCGCGTTTTAAGATGAGGAATTAAATCCCCTTCAATCCTGAGGGTCCCTGGGGGCCAACTAGCCCACCAGGTACCTCCAGTGAGCGCCACGGAGCTGCGTTGCAGAGTGTTGTAAAAAGGGGCGTGGCCTCTGAACACCTCTCTGCAAAGCAGCTCTCTGGCGCATACTGGAGGTATCTGGTGGGCTAGTTGGCCCCTAGGGACCCTCGGGATTGAGGAGAAATTAATTCTCCAACTTAAAACGCGCCACAGGGCGTGTTTGCAGACATGTCACCTCAGGCCCCACCCACTTTGTTCACCTTTGTGCAAATATTCCTCTAAAATCAGCCGAACTACGAATTCCGATTTACTCACCTGTTATCAGGAGAGACCTCAGTGCTGCATCTTCGAGCCCAGTACTGATCCTGAAAAGTAATTTTAACCGTACTTACCAGTAACTTGAATTTCCTTCCATAGGGTAACATTGACTGGTTTCACTTGGAGTTTTGGAACTTTATAATATTCCTCTAAAATCAGCCGAACTACGAATTCCAATTTACTTACCTGTTATCAGGAGAGAACCCAGTGCTGCATCTTTTAGCCCAGCACTGACCCTGAAAAGTAATTCTAACCGTACTTACCAGTAACTTGTATTTCCTTCCATAGGAATCCATTGTCTGGTTTTCAGCAGAAAAGTTTCAAAGTGTCAATTTTCACAAACTACAAATATTCCTTAAAAATCGCCTATATGACAAACTCATTCTTTCAACTGTTTACAGGAGATGCACCAGTGCTGGATCCAGGATCCACCACGGAGTAAGAAAAAGTAACGATAACACTACTTACCTGCTAAGTGAATTTCCTCCCCATAGGATAACATTGGTGATTCTATGTGAAAAAGTTTCAAAGTGTCAACTTTGAAAATACAATAATATTCCTTAAAAATCACTACTGTAACCAAAACGCTTTTACTCAACTGTTTACATGAGATGTCCCAGGACTGAATCTAGGATCCAGTCCTGTGGTTAGAAAAGTAATCCATAAAGTAACTAATTGCATTTAACTAGAAATTCACATTGAGCTCAATGTTGCATTGTGTTTGAAATTGTGTTGCCCATTGCAACAACTGTAACTACTGTACTTAAAAGTCTATTGCCTATTTGCAAAGTATTTAAACTAAAGTCATTCATTCTGAGAAAGTATATTTTGTAATGTATAATGTAATTACAATGTAATTTAAAAAATAAAATATCTAAAAATAAATAGTTTAAAAAAATGTAGTAAATCAGTATCAAAAAAATAAATATAACAATTAATACACTTAAAAATTGTCATTTACAAAACCTTTGAAATTCACTGAAAAAAACCATAGGTTTCAGGCACGTTATAGTTAGAAATTAGCATTTAAAAAACCTTTGAAATTCACTGAAAAAACCATAGGTTTCAGGCACGTTATAGTTAGAAATTAGCATTTAAAAAACCTTTGAAATTCACTGAAAAAACCATAGGTTTCAGGCACGTTATAGTTAGAAATTAGCATTTAAAAAACCTTTGAAATTCACTGAAAAAACCATAGGTTTTAGGGACAGTTATAGTTAGTTGGACATTGCACTCGTACAAAACCCGTGAAATTCCCCCGTTATAGTTAGTTCAGCTAACTATAACTCGCGCCCCCGCAATGCACTGCTGATGACGTCACATATTACATCACTCATGACATGGTCAGTGACATCACTAAATATATATATATATATATATATATACACACATACACATGGAACAGTCCAGCCTTACTTCCGATTGCTTCCACCTGATGGGGTTGGTGCCGACCGGCGGGCGCTGGACCCGCTGTAATATTTGCAATGATCTCGCGCCGCCAGAGCGCAAGAAAGATCGCACACAGGATTTCAATTTAGGAGTAAAGTATTTATTGACTTGACGCGTTTCGACAGCACGGTCTTTGTCAAAAAGTCATACAAAGACCCGGAAGTGGCAGTGACCTTATAAGCATTTCCTGTGTTTTACAATAGACATAGAAGCACTGTGCAAATCAGAAAACAGACTTGAAAACTTTATCAATTCATTATAAAATAACAATGCATGGATAAAGAAAAATTATTATTATTGTAAACATTGCATGTGCAAAATAACAATTCATGAAGTCAAAGGATTAATGATAATAATCTATTTTCAACAAAGCAGCCGTGATTAAAAAGGGGGGGCGCAAGCTGATGTGCCTGGTGGCAAATAACACTGGTGTTGTGCTTGCCTGTGCTTAAGGAAAAAATAAATAATAATAAATAAATGGGCTAGTGCCCCGGTATACGTGCTTCATAGTAATACCCAGGATCTACTTAAACCGTAGGACACTGGGTTAAGCCCACTGCTGGTCCGATCACAAAAACAAAAATTTGACGGTACTATTGGAAAAGGCAGTGAGGTGGAAAGAGAATAATGTGACCAAGGGGGGGCAGATCCGTGCAGATCTACAGAGCAGCCGCTCTATTCACGTGGTCAGATGATGCGCTGAGAGGTGTATTAACCTAGTATTGGGAAGTGACGCTTGAATATACTGAGAAACAAATCTGTGTGCAATTTTGATTTTAGGATAAGCGATGTCTAATCATGATGTAAAAAGAAGAACATAATAAATTTGGCAGAGCAAAAATTATATATGATCTTATTTCACTAGCCTAAATGCACATGGAGGTCCTCCTCATGGTTGAGGCCTCCTGGGATCTTGCTTTGTAGTCTCACTATATATTCAGATTCCAGGCGTCGCAGATGACGTTCCCGATCTCCTCCTCTCGCTGATGCAGGGACCCTGTCAATGCCAAAATATGAAATTTTAGAGCTGATATCTCTGACAGTTGAATGCACCAGTGCACAATGCTTTGCTATGGCATATGACATATCACCATTCCTAATGGCGCGTAAATGCTCCAGGACGCGCTTCTTCACCGGGAAGATTGTGCTACCCACATAGCGTAAGCCGCAAATACAGGTTAAAACAAACAAAGTCAGTATTGCAATTAATGAAATTGTAAATCTTCCCACTTTTTCCATTAGGCTGATTGAAAGTTTTCACATTTGTGCTGTTGCTACAGGCTTTACACCTCCCGCACTTATGGAAACCCGGGAGATCCCTCAACCAGGTGCCCCTTGACTTATTCTTGACGGATAGGTGACTGTGCACTAGCATGTCCTTGAAGGACTGACATTTCCTGTAGGTGATATGTGGTGACGGACTAACCAAATTCCCGATTACAACATCGTTCTTAACTACGTGCCAATGTTTGCGCACCATCTTATGAACTTGCTGTGAGGCGTGGTTAAAAGTGGTAATAAGTCTTACTTCATGTTTCCCACTATTCTTCTCTTTTGGAATCAGTAAACTGTTTCTATTCTTGATGGCAGCTTTCTCAGTCGCTATTTTGATGTTCCTCCCAGTGTAACCCCTAGTCCTGAAACGCCCCCTCATGTTTTTGGCTTCTTTTTCATAAGAATCAGGGGAACTACAGTTGCACTTCGCTCTAAGAAGCTCTCCATAGGGGATACTCCTCTTCAAACCAGTTGGATGATGGCTGTCTGCATGTAGGATACTATTGCCAGATGTCGGTTTCCTAAAAAGGCTCGTGTGTAATGTCCCATGTTTCACCTCCACCAGAATATCTAGGAATTCAATGGAGGAAGGGTCAGTCTTACTGGTGAATTTCAGATTCAGGTTAACTGAAAGGCCCTGAATGAAAATGTCAAGGGCTTCCTGTGGACCATCCCATATCAGAAAGATATCGTCAATGTAGCGGGTCCACAGGATGACATTGTTCATATGAGTGTTGTTACCATCATGCCACAGATGCTCCGCCTCCCACCACCCCATAAACAAACAGGCTTAGCTTGGAGCGAAGCAACTTCCCATGGCCGTACCAGTGTACTGTTCATACCACTCATCCTCAAATAGAAAACAATTGTTATGTAGGCAAAAATGCAACATCCGCATTAACAACATGGTGTGGTCATACATGGTCAAAGGTCTGTCTCTAAGGTAATATTTACATGCTTCCAAGCCAGACTCGTGATCTATACAGGTGTACAAAGCAACAACATCTATCGTCGCCAGAATGTAAGTCTCCTTCCATGGAATTTCCTGGATTTTGGACATAAAGTCCATGGTGTCTCTGCAGTATGAAGGTAGATTGAGGACATATGGACAGAGGAAGTAATCTAAGTACATGGAAGTATTCTCGAGAAGGCTTTTGTTAGCCGAGATGATTGGTCTGCCAGGAGGATCTATGGGGTGTTTGTGCACCTTTGGCAACATATAAAAGACAGGAGTCACTGGTTTCTGCACCAGCAAAAACAGGAACTCATTTTGACTCAGCATATCATTCTCACGCCAGTCATGCAATAAGCTATGATATTCCTGTATGGTTTTGTTATACCTTGCCAGACCTCAGGTAGCTTCCTGAAAATTCAAGCTGACGCTTCGCCTCAATCCGGTATTTGTTAATGTCCCATAGGACCACATTGCCCCCCTTGTCAGAGGGTTTGATCACAAATGTTGTCGCTTGTTTTAAAGAGTGCAATCCTGCCCTTTGTGATGTTGTGAGGTTTTTGGCAAAATTGTTCCCCTGTTTCCTCCATAAATCCATCAAATCCCGTAAGATGGTCTCATGAAAAGTGTCGAGACCGTCATGTAATGTTATTGGGTTTAAAATCATTCCTAGATCTCTTACTGACTTCCATGTCCATACTGATCAGTAATTCACTATCAGTTTCCCAGTCTCTTGTTCCTAGTTGGAGTTCCCTTAAGGTTGCAAGTGTCTCAATGTCTCTCACGGAAAGTGTTACTTCCGCGGGGTTAGAAACGCTTGCAGTTTGTATGGCCTCAGACATGCCTCTGCTGTGCTTTAAAGTGTGCAATTTTAGCAATTTCAATTTGCGCATAAAGAGGAAAAGGTCAATACGGGTCTTAGCAAAATCAAAATTGGCTGTGGGGCAGAAAGGCCTAGCTCCAAGACCGATCTTTCCTCTGGATTAATCATGTGGGGGGAAAGGTTAATGATAGAAATATTGGGTTGCTCACCTATCATTTGTTCCTCTTGGACCGTCTTATGCCTCTCCCATGTGGCGTCACGTTGTCGCTGGCCTTCGCCCCTCTCCTGGTCCTTCTTGGTCTTGTTCTTTGCCTTCTCCTTTTCCTCTTCCCTGCGATGGTTTTTTCTTTGCGCTGAGGCTCAGATGCATAAAATGGTATTCCTGCAAGGATGTGAACGGTCCTCTGTCTGGTCCCTGTGCGGTCTGTCTATCCTCTTCATCCGATGGTGCCGCATAACTCGAGCCGGAAGTTTCCGATTCCTGTACTCGAAGTGCTTCAATCTTTTTTTAATCTTTTCTTATGGTGTCGTATTTCCTGCTGAAAGTCAGGATGCAGCGCATAGTCGTTCCTGTAAAACACAGGAAATGCTTAAAAGGTCACTGCCACTTCCGGGTCTTTGTATGACTTTTTGACAAAGACCGTGCTGTCGAAACGCGTCAAGTCAATAAATACTTTACTCCTAAATTGAAATCCTGTGTGCGATCTTTCTTGCGCTCTGGCGGCGCGAGATATATATATATATATATATATATATATATATATACACACATACACACACGAAAGATGAACAATGGGGTACGGCTGTACAATTCCATCGAGAGGTAGTGGTAAGGCAAGGATTTTTGACGGTCAAGTGCCATTCTGCCTTCTGCTGACCTGACAATGAGGACATATTTGATCTTAAGGTCAGTCGTTAGCTAAGCACTAGAAATTTTTAAGTATTAAAACGGTCCGAATATTCACAATTGTATTTTCCATGCATACCTTTATGTAGAAGTGTAGTTATATCATTTTAAACATATACAAACCTACAGTTTTAATTTTGAACAGTTTTAAACTATTTAAGATGTGTAGTGTATAAAACTGTGCACGCTTAAACTAGATTTAAACGTACACTTTCAAGGATAAGACAGGAATCTGACAATGAGTTCATATTTTAAATTTTTTATTTGCACTTCATTTTTTTTTTTAAATGTGATTTAAGTGGTCTCCTCAAATTTCATCTGCAGCACTGCTTTTAGGGGCAATTGGCACCACCGCTGCTACGGCCCTAGGAGACTGCCGAGAAGGAAATTGCTGCAGCCACAGCCCAGAAAGCCACTTTGGTTTACATTATAAAACACAGAGGCTGTATGGTTTGAACATTTCCAGGGCACGAGGTTGGCATCAAATGAACCTAGTACACGATTGTAGATTTTCTGTACTTCATGGTGCAGGCGATTTATGTCACAATGTTGCAATTTGGCACCATTATACTTCAATGGTTTTCATATTGTTAAAGCCACTGTTACTGTAATTCAATCGGTTAGTCTAAAACATTTGAAAAGCATCTCAGAAGAATTTATTTAACACATTTTGAGTTTAAAGGTTTTGATAAGAGGGTAATTTACAAAAATAATATTGGTAAATGTTTGGTCACAATCTATGGTTTTGACAGTTCATTTGAGTAACGGATTTCGAAACATTTCCAATTGTGAACTAAAATCGCAAATTATGAAAAATATTACAAAACCCTTTGTGCTTTATTACGTTTCCAAATGTTTTCAAACTTGCCACCAGCTATATAGACCATAATTACTCTGAATTATGTTTTTTCAACTTTTGGGAAAGGTGGCAAAAAAAGAAAAAAACATTATGAAATATATATTTTCAGTTGGATCATGTGATATAACAAATATATAATTCTAGTATATTCCTTTCCAGAATATTGTTTAATGGCTCCTGTGACATTTACAAACCATTTTACTATGGGTCCTGTCATTCGGACAGATCACTCCACTCAAAATGCTCCTTGCACATTTTCCGCTGATTTTTGACTCTGTACCTACTCAAGAGTTTTTATGCTATCTTAGAGTGAGGAAAAGCACTTTATAAACTACCATCATAGTACAATAGCTACTCGATGGAATTTTAGAACCATCCATTTTTACCCATTACACATCTTCCATTGTGTATATGGGAACACATACAGTTTGTACAATCTAACCTAAAATATATATACACATACATATATATTACACACGTTTGCCAGGAAAAATAAATGAATTTCTTTGGAAACAGGGCTGCAATGTTCTCTGTAATTTCGCTACATATACATATTTATATAAATACACGTCTTGTTTTTCCCAGTTTGCAGAGTTCAGTCCCACATGTGGAGCGCAGTACTGGATAATTATTTCTCAGCAAGTTATCAGGCAGCCTTCCACAAACTCTGCCTACTTTCTGTAAACTGATTCCAGAACAGAGCCAGCCGAAGAATGCCCCCCTAGCCCCTTGTTAAGAGATGGTTATCCTGCTTGCATGGGGTAGAACCTACAGAGGAAGCAAGCCACAGGGGAACTTGAAGCAAACAGAAAAGAGATGCCAAAAAAAATGCACCAGTTAGTCTCGTCAAGAGCAAATTTTTTTCCAGCAAAATCCATTTTCTGCCAGAAAGCTGCAAAACACATACAGGAATGGGTCGAGAAAAAAAAAAATTTAAGCTAAGCGGATAAAAATGAAATAATATACATATACTTGACTATATTTTGTTCCATCGTGCGCCCGTTTGCCCACGGCAGTGTCTCCACTTTACCTTCTTCCCGTTCAAGCAGCAAATATTCTTTAAGACACACAAAAAAATCAAATAAGCAGAAAGTAATGTTCGAGTCTCAAGCATGGGCCTACAAACCACTGAATTTGTTGTTGCATCACCTGACAAAGGCATGTATCCAAGTCAGAAAGTAACGTGGGACCAACAAAATAAAATCAATTAAAGAAAAATAGATATGTACACTAGAATAAAAGTTATTTTTTTCTTTATACTCTAATTTCATCATCCTCTTCGTCCATAAAAGAGAGATCTTTCTCCATACGTTTTACTGGTGCCCTTTTGGTGACGTTGTCCCTCCGAACTGGCGCATCCCAGTGCCGGTCATCAGGGGCCCCGGAGGTGCAGCTAGATACAGAACTGCTGTCCCTTGCCACGTGACTGCCAATGCTGCGGCCAGGCCCGGGGCTGTAGGCTGAGCCCCTACTGCGATCCACAAACGTGAGGTGCTCCTCCCTGGGCTTTCCAACAAGGCTCAGCTGGTGGGTCACCACAGCGGACGTAGTGCAGAACCTTCCCTTGGAATCAATGTTGTCATGGTTGTCGTCATCACAGTGCAGGTCCAGGTCATCGAGATCCCACTCGCTCTTGTCCATTATGCCCAAGATGTCACCGAGCATAGAAGGTCCAAGGTCAACATGGAAGGACATGATGGATTCAGCATGCTTCATGCCATAGCTGCTTTTAGGAATAGTCACAGGCAAGTCTGTAGGCTCCCCAAATTCCCGCTCTCGTCGGATGGGGTCTGGGGTATGACTGGCCGCATGCGCTGATGCCCCAATGGATTGCTTCTCGTGCCCAGATGCCCCATTGGATTGCTTTTCCTCCACAATCTTCTTGATTGGGCTCGAAGACAAACTTTTGGGCATTTTGCTCTTTCCCTTCACAGCGTCCTTCTCATTGAGTTGGGGCAGTGATACTGCGTTCTTGACAAAGAGAGCAGAGTCCCTCAAGGAGCCGAGCATGTCACGTCGGTCACTGCGGGTCACAGATTGCGAACGCTTGCTGCTGCTACGAAACTTGCGCGAGAGCAGGCCAGGCTTGGGGTCTGGCTCCTCGGGCTCTGCATCACCCCCTTTGCTGCTCAGGAAAGAGGTGTCCCCAAAGGCGTCACCTGCTCTCCCCACATGCATGGTGTGGCGGAAGTCTCCCAGTGGGGCACTGATCATCTCGGCTGTCAGGTCCACACGAGAACGGCGCTTGGTACTGGCCGAATTGGCCACTAGTTGCTTCAGGATCGGCATTTTGGGTTGGCTGTATTTTTGTGCTCAGTCTCAGAAAATAAAGTTTGAAGGTCTGAAAATAGCCAGAAATTCTTGAAATATCTTGTAATGTCACAGCAGTTACGAGTCCAAGACTAGCATATCATGCACCTCTGGTCATCACCATTTCCAGATGTTTCTGACCGCAGAAGTCTAATTTTTTTCAGGCCTGGAAGGAAGAAAGAGAAAAACAGACGTTTAGAGACAGGGTCCATGTACGTCAAGGTAAGTTATTCATCTAAAAAACAAGTAATAAGCACACAGGGGTGGGGGGGGAATCATAACACTTTTGAGAATACATATACAGAAATGAAAATGTAGCTTTTCAGCTGAAGCTGCGGTAACATGCTCTTGACTGCTATACACTGTCTACCAAATAGGTGCAAGTTTATGTTCAGTGTTATGTGCTTATTGCTCACATGGACATCCTCAGAGCTCGCTGGTGTATTCCTTGCTCTCACATCAGTGGCTTTCTACACTTCAATGGGGTCTCATCATTCCACAGGCACCACCTCACACCCTTCAAGGGATTTCACGTATTCCACCGCACAAAAAGGCAACCAAAAGTATTCTCCCATCAGTAACTCAAACCACCCTGGAGCCTTACTCACTTCACATCACTGACTTGACACAACCAATGAACTATTGTTTATGGTCAAAGATCACGTTATTGCCCTCCAATGCTTCAAAGGAATCTCGTTTATTTGCTACACCCCAGCAATGAGCTCGGCACACTAACTCCTTGTTGCCCACAAACCCAAGCAAAGGGATCCGGCTTATTTGACCAATCCTCCCACCATATTGAAACCAAGCTTTCTGGTTTACCTTGACCTCCCAGTGTCATCGGAAAGGCAGCCTATGCGTTACGGATGCCCACCTAGTGCAGTTTTAGAAAGCTGGACGTCAATCGTGCAATCTCTGCAGCAGCCACACTCCTCTGGAACAAGCATCCCACCAACATCAAAAGATGCTGTAAGAAAGCATTAACAATCTGCGTTTCCTTAAACCACACTCATCTCATGCAGTCCCACCTCCTCTATTTCCACCGAGTCAAGAGGCCTCACTTCAGCAGATGTGCATGACACCATTAACATAGAACTCTCACCTCCCATGGTCCCAGAGTGCCTCCACGTGAAGTACAAGACACAGATGATGGACAGAATGCAGAGCAAATCAAACATTCATCCCCAGTCAATAGATCTGGGTTAAATCCATCGTTCTTTTGCTCAGCATTCCACCACAGTTTAGACCCAGTCATATGCAAATCAGTCTTGACCCTGTGCCTCATGGGAACAGTCCAGACCGAACTGCCAACCCAGGTCCTCCCTGGACCGGACACAAGCATCCTGGGACCGGTTTCGGGGCATCAACCCTCATCAGCCAGACTAGCTTGAATCTGTAATTTGCATATGGCTGGGTTCAAACTGGAATGGCATAAGGAGCGAAAAAACGATGGATTTAGGCCCAGATCTCTGTACTGGGGTGAATGTATGACATTGTTCTGCATTCTGTCCATCAATTGTTCTTTTTGCATTTGTCACCCCATGTGAAGTACATCCTAGGCGCTGGTCAAAACCCACATTCCTAGCCTATTACTACTCATATAAAAATACAACATAAATACAAAAATATCCACTCATTCTCGGTCAATAGCTATAGCTTCAGATATTTTCACTTGCGCCTCATGCCCCACTGCTTAGTCCACGACCAGTGGGTCACTTTCAAGGCACTGTGAGCCCTTTACCAAGGCTGCTTCATTGGGGCCTCTCTCGTCCCACGCACTGCCCCTTCCAGGTTCTTGCATAAAGGCTGGACGGGTCACTCACTGCTGAAACAAACTTGTGGGGATCTGAAGGTTGTGAGTCGTCTATCTGTCTGACATCAGGAAATTCAGCAGTATTCAATAAGAAATGGAAGCATCTTTTCTTTACAGAGCTCACAGACGAACTGAGCGTGCCGTGCTATAGAAAAAAGTAACATTACATCGAAGCCTCAATTCATTAACAAGCAAACGCTGATCACTCGAGCTTTGAAAGGGAGTGATTTCTCCTGAGCGCAGGCCAACATGTGATCCCAAAGAGACTTGACTCAGAGTGGAGATGGATTCACTCACTGCATTGAAAGATCGAACTAATTAAGAGGCAGGACGCAGATAAATCCTACAAGTGCCATATCCTGCGCTCGCCACTCAGATCTCTTCTTTCCAGCTCACAGTGCTGTGAAAATGTGTAATTCCGACTGCCTCCCTAAAAAAAATCCCCTAAATGGATTTCCGCCTTTAAGCGAGAGGGATGGAAAGAGAAAATAGGATTACAGGGCTCGTACGGCCGGGGAACCACGGCCCAGGGTTGAACCCTTTAATCTGCTTTGCTTTTTATTTTTCTTCTTCGGTGTATGACGTGGTAATTATTGCTGGGGGAGAGGCCCGACTCACCTGGGCGAACGTCAGACTCCCAGAGAAAACACACCTCACCGGGCTTCGTGGTACTCTTCAGAGCAGTCCTGTACTTAAACTTTCTCCTTCATTCATTCTTGATATGGTGGACCATTTCATAGTGTAAAGGGCGGCTTCAATGCGCTTCAGTCATGGAAACTCACTAGTCAACATCTAGTGCACCACAACCCCATCCCCAACTATTAGCCGTCCCCTAGTGCACTGGAAGGCCCCATGCATCTCAATAACACCATGCAGTGCGCACCGTCTGCGTGCAGGGAGTGGGCCACTGTACATCAGCGCTGAGAAGCAGAGTCAATGCGCCTCGCTCCCAACAGGAAAGATCGTAATGTACTAGAAGCGTCACTTACCTGCTATCAACCTCAGCTGGGACGTGCTGTATGTGTCTTCTCAGCACAGTGAAGTGTCACAACTTAACTCTGTGCATGCAGACACCAAGAGTATAGTGGAAGGCTACTAGGCACCTCCAATGGACCTCAGCCATGACATGCAGAGTACCACGTCACAGCAGAGGGAATTAGCACAATTTAACTCCATTCATGCAGACACCGTGAGTGTAGTGGAAGGCTCCTAGTTACGTCCAATGCACCTCAACAGGCATGCAGACACCACGATTGTGGTGGAAGGCTCCTAGGCACCTCCAATGCACCTCAGCCAGGCATGCAGTGTACCCGGTCACAGAATAGTGACCTGCCACAACCAATCTGTGTAAATGCATCTCAAATGGAACAAGCAGGATTAATTCTTATGCCTTCAGTTCTTAGTGGGCCGCAAATCCAGATTCAGCTGCAGGCTGGAGAGTTCCAAACCAGGTGTCAAGTGCACTCCGAGGGTTTTTGGCGGCATGATTATCGCCAAGTAAATCCAGACCAAATATCGCACAATTTGCACACCTTCGAGCAGGTTAAACATAAATTAGTGCAGGTTTCCCAGTTCCAAGGATAAAAATCTAACTGATGGAAAAAATATACACCTGGTAAATACTATATTCAGCAACTCCGTTATTTGCCAAGTGCCCAATTTGCACCCAGGATTGCCGCCTTCTCTAAATGTTGTGTAACAGATGCATATAAAGCACGTGTTCAACCAAGGTTTCTTGGCGCTCGACGGGTGATACTACCAGAGGATGAGACTGGGGCCTTTATTAGCAGAGGCCTGTGTATATTACATGACTCCCACGCGCCTCCAGGGTACCTCAGTCATGACATCACACGTGTCTGGTCTCAGTGCAGTAAATTACCACTGCACTTTTAACATAAAGGCCCACGGCAGCGGGTTACTATCATTCACGATGATAACCACCATCGTGGCCTTAGGCCACTCAAGAAGGGTCGGTACGTAGACAGAGCCCTGGGTGTGGGCAGGCCACAGAGAATCCAGCGGAGAGCTCGGAGCTGGAGCACAGACACATGGAGCCCTTCACACAACCACTGGAATCATGTTTAGCCCATAATGAAAGCTCTGACAATGCTGTGACTTGACGGCGCTGGTAATGCCAGGTTTACCGTGCTGGGCAGTCATTAAAAAGATATTGCATTCTGGTCGTTCTAGCCTTGCTCAACTCCAATTGTATCAACTGGACTAAAGTATCAATGTACAACTTTCTCGAAAAGTTGAGGCTAGGAATGGAAACCTCGATCCAACCTGGTACAGGATTTTTGCATTCCTTTAACAGTGGTTCACCAATCGGGATGTATTTTGCATTCTGGGAGTTGCTGTAATCCAGTGTCAATCCAAGCCAGGTGCCATCATCTCCGAGGCACAACAGGAGTATTGGAGCGCACCTAGGCTGTCTTCATTTTGATTTAAAAATCCTTTTTGCTCAGTCTTAGTTGAGTTTTCGATCAACATTAGAAGTGCGACTTGTGGGTTTACGGCCTCGCGGGTCCATATCGAGGAGTGAAGGCGCGCGCTGAACGCCAAGCAGCAAAACGCCAAGAGTCAAGCCCATACCCGTTCTAAAGCCTGCTGAAGGGTGTTGATACTAGGGCAGTGCATTTCAAACAGAGAGAAGAAAAACAAAAGGTGAACTGGGCCCCAGCAGAGGACGCACTAACCGTTCTACTGCCCGCTCTCAAGTAGTCAGGCGCGGTGCCTCCTGGGAGACAGGATACGTGCCTCCATCCCAGGCTCCTAGAAACG
The DNA here is from genome assembly GCA_963921515.1 of Calotriton arnoldi. Taxonomy (NCBI): domain Eukaryota; kingdom Metazoa; phylum Chordata; class Amphibia; order Caudata; family Salamandridae; genus Calotriton; species Calotriton arnoldi. Next base: position 5,464,089 of record CAWUFW010000040.1, read on the forward strand.
AGGCTGCTTGGCGAACCGCTGCTCCGTTACCCGGAGCCAGAACCCTAATGAGCGCCGAGGAGGGGTAGCTGGGCCATTGGGCCGAGCAGCCTCTGGTAACGGGACGTCAAAATATTTTTTCGGGTCAGAGCAGATCCTATTGGCAGCTTCGTTGCGCCTTTGCCTTCTTGGCAGCAGCAGAAAGGAGCATTGTGCGCAGGAGAAAGGCCTGCTCCAGGCGCTGACCCCCTACTGTCATCACCACAACACTGCGCCCATTTTATCCCAAGCTAAACACTGGGAGAGGCGCAGTGACCGGGTCTTTGAAGGCCGCTCTCCCAATGAAAACAAGTTCTCTCTCCGAGTCAGCACGAGCAGGAAGGCGAGCCGCGCGCCTCCCAGCTGGCCTCTCGCGTCAGCATCCAGCCGGACGCTGCCGCTGTGTGGTTTGTCACTGGAAAACGGAGACGCAACCAAGGCACATATGGACTGTAAGAGACGTGCACCTAAAAGGTTCACCACAAGGACTACATTCAAAATACTCAGACATAGAAAACGGCGCCCCCACGCAGTGCGCTATAACTCTATAATTGAAGTACTATTTAATTGTAGTAAATCCGAGTTATTGCCTTATTTGGACCAATGGATGATTTATTCACAAGACTATACGTCTGCAGTGGGCTCTTCAAAAACGTAAAGGCCATTTGCGGTTCTCAAGCTACTGAATAGGACTCAGAAGCATATAAATCACTACACAGGCGAGCACAGTGGTGCACTAGCAATGTTGTAGCAACTCATACACTTGGTGAGACCCGGATGGTGGAATGGAAAATGTTTTGTTCTGTGAAGAGGACTAAAACGGCCGGGAGTCTTGAAACACTAATGTCTACGAGGCAACGCAGCACTGTGAAGTGTACCTTCGGAGCCAAAATTGTCAAGTGCACAAAACAAAAAAAATGTCAGAGGGAATGGAGGACTTTCTTTTTACACATTAAGAGTTTTGCACTCAGTTTTGGTGGAGCATGCCTGGAACCAAGAGGTGCAGGTAAAAGATAGATGGAATTAAGGAAAGATATACACATGAAGTGGCTCTGTGATCTTTTATTATTTTATAGGTACAAGTCTAGGGACGATAAGGATAATGCGAGATCGTACTATAAAAAGCCACGTCAATATAGGAAAGAGATCCATGTGCCTGGAGCAAATATGAGGCCCTTGTGAGACGGAATGTAATCAAAGGACCTGAACGTGACCCTTTATGGATGAATGATGCACACCAATTGGGTTGCGGTTTAACAAGTAAATTTAGCAATCAGAGGATCTCTTGGTGAGCCTTTAAAATTCATAGGAGTTGAAGGGGCAAATTTCAAATGTGAAAACAAACCATATAGTAGAGAGCCACGTCATTTTCTGTTAGGAGGGGAAAAGGGTTAATACGCAGAAATATTGCTTTTTGATAGTGATGGATTTCTTAATAAAGGACTAAAAGATATGATCTAATTGTAGATATTGGAGAAACTGGAGTTTAATCAACAATTCCAGACTCTTAATATTCCGGCGTGTAAGTAAAAAAATCTCCAAGGAATTTGGGAGATTGAGAACCTCTGAGCAGTTAAGGACTTAAAAGTATACTATATATCTTTAGGTACGGTGTAAAGCCCTTTAGTAATACTGAATGAATAAGCAGACCACCAAGCCGCATACTGACAAACGGGAACTTCAGTGGTGAGGTATGAATAAATAGGTCATTGGCGAGCATACAGTATAGAGGGTAGAAAGGATGTCATAGCGTTAAGAAAAACATCCACCAAACGTTCTTAATAGGTGTTTTTTTGTGTCCTTATGAGCAAGTACAATATTATGGCACCGGACGAAAGAACATGAATGGGTGGTACTACATAAGGAAACCAGGTCCTAAAATACTCAATAATAAGGCTTGAGGTATGTAGTGAATTATGTGAATGTGATTATATGAAGAATGAGAGATGAAAATCGTAAGGGGTTATAATTCTGTCCGTGCAGGTAAGGAACTTGCCTTAAGCAAAATATTGATTTATAATAACGCAAAAAAAAAAAAAAAAAAAAAATTGAAGGTTGATATTAAGTGCCCTTAATCTGAAAAATTATGGAGTGCACATGGGTAGAACGAGATAGGGTGATCATTAAAAATGGTGTAGAGGAATTATTGATATTATAAAATAACAATTAAACAGAGGCATATGTATCAACCATTTAAAAAATACAGTAGGATTGACCCAATGATCCGGAAATATAAGAATGATCCCCAAGAAGAGGAAGCCACAGGTGAATGATTTGAAACCAAGTATGGAATAAAATAAGGGAGGAAAAAACCCACTAAACTGCCTCCGTAGTAATGTTAATAGCAAAAGAAGCGGTCCCTAATGTGAAATGGGACCCTATGTGATTACTGGTTTTCAATCTCTATAGAGTATCAAGATGAGGACCAAGTATGAGTATATATGAGGACTGAAAAGTGGAAGTATAAGATTCAGTGTGAATTACAATATTTTTGTTTTTAACTGTGCACTGATTGGATTCATTATTAAGAGATGTGTGCGCAATATATGTTCTGAAAAGGGTGTGGTACACCTGTAAATCCACCCTTTAGGTGTTAAGTATTTTATGTAAAGATAGGACGAAATGTGTTTTGTTTGTCTGAATTGCATTTATATAGCACTTACTACTCCTGATGACGTGTTTAAGAGCTTCACAGCGAGTAGCATGCTACTCGGGAGCACAAAGTAGTTATTAGTCTGTCCATTAGTTACTAGGGTTAGTTTTGCATGTTCATTCTATGAATTTATTCTAATTTCTTTGTGGTACGTCATGGACATAGATTTGGGCTATGTGAGTGGCAATTGCTTGCTGGAATTGATGGATCTAGTTATGGTTTCCAAAAGAGCTTAAAGAGGACAGGCATCGGATTTAGAGTAGTTTATATACAGGAGAGGCAAGTAGAAGGAAAGCAGGGGTGCATTTAAAAAAATATATATATATATATATATATTTATGATGAAAGTAAGTAAAAGTTTCATTTAGGTCGATTTTTTTCATGCAGGATTTTAAGGAATATAGCAGATTAAGATTTTTTGCACGCAATTTATGGACGTGAACCTGTTGAAAGAAAGTTTTAAATTCTGCTCCTAAGGAATGTAGCTTACAATCTTTCTAGAGGCACTTAAAAGGCGACCCAAAGTTCCCACAGTGAAAAGGAAGCCCAGTGCTTGTAGTCACCCTTTAACTGTACAGCAGTGCGACAAATAAGCATATTCTGTTACCTGCAATCACAATCTGAGAACACCCCAGACAGACCCATTTAACATGCATAGTTCAGCAGTATATTCAATAGTACAAAGCATTGTTACAGTTTATCCACATCATACATAAACTACACATATAATATAAAACATGTTAAACACATTTCAGCAATCGTTCGTATATTCAGTGCATTTTTGTGACCCATTCAATACCTAGTTCGGAAGGTACGGTGTCACAATTTGCCTTGTCAGGTCCAGGGTGAGGAGGAGCGTGAGGATGAGTTCCTTCTCTTGCGTCTCTCCTCTCCTTTATTTTCAGTCTCCCGTAGATGCGCCTGTGGGTGAACTGGACGATGCTTGAAGTGACTCGACTTCCTGGAATACGAGCGGTCCCACGTGATGGTCACATGGGCCAATCGGAAGCCCCGACGACCCCGCGAAGGACTACATATTCGGCTTCCATCCCGAGGAATACGGGATCCAGAGTGCACTTAATTACCCCAGCACGGACGACCGGAGGAGCTCGAACCTCCGCAATGCGACCAACCCAGAGATCCATAGGAGGACGGAGGTAACCACCGCGGATGCAGCAGGGAAGACTTCGGGACAAAGACTTGGTCCAACGTCCCACGCTGAAGTAACTAGAAGGGAGCCGGACCCAACCCGGCAACACGAGAGACCCAGCCGCGTTCCTGGAGGAGCGTGGCTCACTGAGATATGTGACCACCTCAGAGGGTTGCTCTATAAGGGCGTTTCAGACGCTAGGCCATCTGAAGTGGAGATGGGAGGGGGTTGAAGGTGCTTTGCGGAACAGGAGCAGCGTGCATGATTTTTTTTCCCTCAGAAGTCGACGCAATACTTTTAAAACAAGCGTGACACAGGTGGTGGTGAAACAGAGTTATTTTTTTTGTCAACCCCCACTCCTTACCCCTCAAAATTCACGCACTCATGGACAGGTTGTCCTAAAGAGTCCCTCTCTGTTTTCTCTCGAGGGACCGGCCCTTGCGTTGGACACGAAAGACCAAAGCTCCCCACACCCAATGACAGAACAGCTGACGATAGAGACTTCATGCTGTAAACTTGTGGATCAATAAAGTTTTGCATTTAGCCCCTATACCTCTCCTTGTCATTCTTCAAATGCCACATACGGTCTCCTGCACCCACCTGAAGAGCACCCCCACAGAACAGACACCATGTCCAGCCGAATAATTGTGACCGAGGTCACCTTCACCTTCCCGCATCCACTTGCTCTCATAGCACACCTGGTCCTAAACAACTGTCTTTTTAATCAGTCTATCGATGTGATGTAAAGTAGATATTTCTAAAGGAATTTGGAATTTCATTGTATTGCAACAAATATTTGTTATATAATTTTTAAACACAGTAGGGTTATTTGTAATACACAGTGGGCAAACATCAAAGTAAAGGCAAGATTTACTGTGTGTTGGGTCGTTTTAGAACGGGGGCGGGGGGACTATTTTTGTTGAGGCCTTCCTGTTCTGGCCTTGGACACTGCTGGCAAAGGAAATGTTCTCCAATTGCACTCCACAGAGGTCAAAAGCTGGAATAATATATGCATCAAAAAAATAACAAAAAACTGGCACACTGCCCATTCAGATACTTTAGGATTTAGACAAGTTCTCTGGCAAATTATTTAGCAGGGGATTTAGAAAGAAGCGCTCTTTTAGACAGAGTATAAACCAAGAATGTGAAAAATGTTAGTTTCTAGAATGAAGGGGAAAAAGAAAAAAAAAAATCAGTCCGAGAAGCAGGAACCACAGTGGGCGAGATATTAAATTCAGCAGACACAACAGAATTAAATGACAGGAAAAAGACAGGCATCGGGAATAATCATTGTAGCAAATTAAGTGCACATGGAGTCAGGAGCGCTTAGCTCTACGTGGCTTAAAGAAACTGTATAGGACTTTGAAAAGTCAAAGAAAGAGGATTCATTGGCAAAGATTCAAGATGCCGACAGTATTAAAAATGAGGGTCTCCTTTGTTTTCATTAACTCCTGCGCTCTTGGAAAAGTTGCAAAAAACAAAAGCAGCATCATTTGTATTTGCTAAAAGAAAATAATGATTAGATGGTCTGATGAGATGAACGTGGTCTGTACTAGACATCGTGACCACACAATATGGAAACGAAGGCACATAATATTTGATATAATTCAGGGGACCAGTCTGTAAAGGCAACCTCCAAAGACCTCTGTGGGAAGCACAAGTGGGGGAAGGTGCACCGTCGTTCCCCCCTACTCACAGAACAGCCATTTCCTTCCACGCCATGACTGCAGATGCTTGAAGGAAACCTGTGCGTGTGCCCTCGTTCAGAAATGAGAGGCAAACAAGGCAGGGCAAAGAAGCCATGACAATACTCGATGGATGAGAATTTGACATGATGGAAGCCACCCTAGAAGCATGCCCAGGGGTAACAGAGCAGCAGCAGTGCAACAAAGTACCCCTAAGTAGGGCAGGGCACCTGTTAATGGACTATGAAAGCAAAGGACAATATTGGGAAGACTGGGGTATTTGGAGGCCATACGAGCGGTAGTAATGAATAGATTGTAGGAACGCAAAAACACCAGTACCACAAGTAACAAAAACAAGCAAAGGAGGCCAACAGGGTAATTTTGCAGGCTAGATTAGCAATGAAAGAGGAGAGTCAGTTATTTAAAAAGGCGGCTGCAGCAGCACTTCTGCCTTGGTGGTCTTGACTGGTGTGGCAGCCTTTTAAAGTGGCCACCTTGACTCGCGCCTGCACATATATAACAGGGCTGTGCATTAATGTGATCAGAAAAAGAAGGGCTTTTATGAACTGGAGGAAAAGAGTTAACTTCCCTACATTGGCCTCAATGCAGGCCAGTGAAGGGCCAGCAGAACAGGGGCCCTGCATCACAGGCTTCTACATTCACAGGGTCTCGACTGGACCCAAAACCGATATTTGCCAGGTGTCTAGAGGGCATAAGCATGCCAGCTGAAGATCACACGCTGGCTCCGGGTCTCTGGAAAGGATACGCCTCCTTGTGCTCATCATTGCAGTCTACAAAATTCATTTTTTAAACCCTGCAGCAATCGGAGGTTATGTTCTGAGTTGAGAGTTTACATAAGGAGAACCTCGATAAAAGAATGGTGGTACTTTTTCCCAATGTCGCAATGTGGATTATCAAGGAATTTTAAAAGAAACAAGAAAACCGAAATACACCTCAAAGTAAAATACAGTTCCTTTACTACTTACCGCACCAAACATTATAAACCACTCCCTAAGACTTGGGACCACAGTGCACTACTTTAATCGACAAGAAATCCTTACTTTATCATGTAATATAAAATACTTAATGGGTAAACTGTGCTTATATGGTGCTAAAGACGTCTGTGTCTACAGTAATAGCCAACTAATCAACAAAAATGATAATAAGCATTGGCAAAGCCAATAGGTCTCGCCTTTGAGGCCTATTGACCTTTCTAATTGTTTAAGCCAGACTGTACAGCATCCCTGGTGCTGAGCAGTAGGGCTATATATAAAAAAAAGCAACCGAGGGTGTGGGCGAGGGGCACCAACCAGAGGGCACAGGGAGGGAAGTAGGGAGAGAGAAGAATGTGGCGCAGAGGGTAAAACAAACTGACGACAGAGCGCAAGGTGGAGCTGAGGGTGAGAGCTACAAAGGGCAAGAAATCAACATGGGGAAAAGAGCATGAGAACAAGTGCTTCATGGGGGGGGGGCTAAGAGAAGCACGCAGGAGGAGAAAAAAAAAAACAAGCAGGGTGGAAGGTGGTATGGGGGGGTGGAGGGGGTGCACCAGGGAGACAGCTGAAAAACGCATACGCTCTCATGGAGGGCTTAAATAAAAAGGGAAAAAAATAGTGGCTAAAAAGTGACAAGTTGAAGGACACAAGTAACTAGTCCATGCTCCAAGGGAGTGACAAACTCATGAAGAGGAGGTAAAGTCCACACAAGCTAACAAATAACAAGCAACCAAGCAAATGAGTGGTATTGAAACCAACCAATGGAAAACAATGGACGTGCTCCAAGTTGTCTGTAAACGGAGATGGTATCTAGCAACAGACAGCGCAGTCTACGAGGCGAGAACTAAAAAGCAGTGTCTGCCACCCGGATTCTGACCCTGGTGCTACATGCAGTGTTCTGAAGCTTATGCTTGAACCCGAACCCACTTCCAAGTAATCTTACCATCTGTTGGATCAAAGAGCCACCTGCAAGACTGAACTTTGACCCCTGTGGAGATTTAACCATAAAGCAGTGTACGCCTGCAACATACACCACCGTATGCACAGCACTGCTTACCGAAAACAAGAAGCTATGGTTCAGTCCACAAGTAAAAGGAGCAGATGGTCGCTTACCCACCTGACGCACACCACACAAACACTTGTCAGATCTTTACTGGCCACGCCGTTCCACGGGAGCGGGTGACGTTTGTAACAGTATTTATACTTTATGCAGCTCACACTTCACTCGGAGGGGGTCTCCACGTTTAGCCAACCCCAAAGCAGATGAAAAGAGGAGCCAAATATGCACGTACCCACACATGCCCGCAGGAGAGCGAGTCCACTGAACCATAATACCAACTAGGTGGACTGTGTTAATAAGTTATCCGCAAGGCACACTGGTCAGAGATGAATCTTCGCTGCTGGGTACACTTCCTTCTTCCTGCCGGATTTGTTAATCGCGTAGCAGTGACGCCTTTACTGACTCTAGCAGTGGCTTCACGGCTCCTTTGGCAGGCAGCAGTTCACCCTCTCCAGTGGAGTACATCCTCCACTTAAGACTTGTGTTTTACAAACTGCAACTGTATCAATGTTTTCAATCCACTTAAAGCTTTGCTTCTTTTTAAGCACGCGGTTTGTCTGGATAAACGAATTTAGATACCAGGCATTTTCATTTAGTTGCAGTTTTGCACAGCGCAAACCAGACCCGCCAGAACGCTTTATGCAAGAGCAAGGCAAGCACGGGGTACAGAACACATTAGGAGAGTTTGTGTAAATTTCCCCTTTCCAGTGCGGATTTAGCATATATCCCCACTACCGTTTGGGTTTTTTCTTCAATTTTAGCAGTCTCGTATTTATTTACGAACTGTAAAATGCTCCGGTTTTGCGGTCCTTTCAGTATCCACTCATAATTGGAAGTGTCTTTCAAACAGTAGCATTTTTATTTTTTTCTTAAAAATGTCATCCAAGGGTCTGCTCCTTATTGCCTGGTGGATGGAGTTGCAGATTTTTGGGGCATTGCCTGAGAAGGCTGGACTTAGAGTGGTGGCTTTGTTGAAGAGGGGGTTCCAGACAGAGAATCTGTGTGCTGTAGCATGCGCAAGCCTCTTGATATGGTAAGTGCCTGTGCAAGATATTTCGCGACTTTTCCATGCATGACTAAGTTCAAACCGGCCCGCATAATAAACAGACCTCTAGCTTCTATGGGCAGCCATTTAAGGACAGTCAATATTGGGGTGACCTGCTCTAATCTTTTGGTGACAGAAACTAGTTTTGTCGCAGAGTAGAGCTTAGTGCTAAGTGGGGCCAGATGGATCTTTGGGAATGCCAATCAGTAAGGAGAGTCTTTAATCTACCTGCAGAACCACCAGGGACTGAACTACAGTTCTGAAATTTTTCAGAGGTATGAGACCTGTAGCTCCTTTGGAGTCTCATCTAGTACAAGGCTCTTTTTGCTAAAGCATCAAGGCGAGTATGCAGATGTACTTTTTATTGAGTAAAACCCCTAAAGATTATCCACAATGGAGGGGTTGCAGCTGAGCAGGTTATTGCATTATCCAGGTTTTAACTGGAGCGTTACTGCAATATATTAATATTAGGTGTATTTCGGTTTTCTGGGGGACTAGTTTAGGTGGTGTTGAGTCACCCAGCACTTCAGGTCATCAAGAGAACTGGCTAGGGTATCAATCTCTTCCAAGGAGGATATTTTCAATTATAGTTCAGTGCAGAATTATATATTTGAACCTCAGGAGCATGTATGGAGAGAACGGACCTGTGTACCTCTTTGTTAGAGAAGTTGGGGGGCACAGGAAGGACAGTTTTCCTTGCCGAGAAGTATCAGGTGCGACTCTCACCAATCGAGAACCGAGACTCAAATCCCCATCTGATCCCTCTAGATTTTCAGAAGGGAGGTGTGATAAAGCATTAAACGCAGCTGAAAGAAGACTGCACAGGCACAAGTCTCTTTTGTTCAATATTTGTAGTACATCCTCCAGTATATGAAGCACTGAGGTATACGGATATGAATCTTCGTTGTAGGCCATCGAGATGCAAGTTCGCTTCCATTGTTTTTTTTATAGTTGTTTTGTTATTCAACTTTCCATAACTTTTGCTATGAAGGAGAGGTGGCATACTGGCCAGAACATCAATAGGTATCCTGTTTCTTTAGATCTCGTCTAAGACGGTGCATGTGCTTTCTGTTGCTAGACATTTTGGTAGCTTACAGTGGGCTTAGAGCCCACCCATTGTTTACCGTTGGTTGGCCTCATTGTCGATCTCATTTGCTTGCTTCTAATTTGATGTCTTTGTGGATTTTACTTCTCGGTCAGAAGTTTGTACCTGCACTGGAGAAAAGATGCTTTACTGTAGTTTATTGCTGCAACTTTTTCTTTTTAGTTAACAAATGTATGAGCGTTTGTGTTTTCCAGCTTTCTTCCTTGTGTGCTCCACTGCCCCAGTCTGAGAGCTCCATCTCACTGTGTGCTTCTGTGATTCCACTGTCTCCGTATTGCTCTGTCCTGCCATGTACTTCTCTGCCCCTTCAGTAATGTTTCCATTCCATGTGTTGCTTCCCTCGTCTCTTCGTTGCTGTCTCACTCTGTGATTCTGTGCTCCTGTGTTGTTTTCCTCACTCTTGTTGCTTCCACACCATCAGCATCCCCTGCTTTGCTACCCTGTCTGTCCAAGTCTCCCGTTTTGCGTCCATGCACCGTTTAGTTACTGATCCACCTGAGATTGGTAACTAAAAATGAACAAGCACTGGCAAAGTCAATCGGGCTGGCATTTCACAAAGCTACAGTACGCCTAGATGTCCTTCTACAGTCGGAAGAAACAGCAAGAAGTCTTTAACAAGACTGCAGCCCTCCAAAAACTTTACTAGATGCCCCTCTCAAATGAAAAGGAACTACTAAACAAGTCTGTCACAAAGCTGCAATAACTTGCGTTGTAACTAAATGCCCCTCCTGAGTAGGGTGCAACTGCTTGGAGTGTGCTTCACAAACCTGACAGGGTGTGGCTTCAACATAAAAATGTACACATCTACGTTTGCTACTGTAATAAATTGTGCCTAATTTCAATGGGATAAGTAAACATACCAGTGCTGTTATATGCGGATGAATCAATATCGCAATTTTGAATAAATGTCTCAATTACAATGGAACATTTGTGAAGAATATATACACACACGTGTCCGTGATTTGGGAGAGAAAAGACGCTTCCGGGAGGCGCGCGCAGCGCGCAACACACACGCGCAGCGCGCACCACACACGCGCAGCGCACACACACACACACACACACACACACACACACACACACACACACACACACACACACACACACACACACACACACACACACACACACACACACACACACACACACACACACACACACACACACACACACACACACACACACACACACACACACACACACACACACACACACACACACACACACACACACACACACACACACACACGTTAAGCCAAGTACCTTCAACAGTATTTTTGGGAAGCTGTTTTTTGAATGACACTATATTTATGTACGGTCCCAGTAATATGCCCACTGCCAGAAGTGGTAGGGAATGGCGAAATTCAAGCCAGTAGATAAAGATATTTGACAGAGGGTTCTTTTACCAGCAAGTCGTACTATATGTCCTTCTTGAGTGAGATGCTAAATCTTCAAAATGCTTTCTCAGAGCTGCAGTTCCTCAAGGTGTTATTGAAGCCAACTCTGGAGTCAGATGCAAAAACATTGAAATTCTTACCTGAAGCCACAGTTCCACTAGCTTTTAACAGATGCCCCTCCAAAGTCAAATGCAAAAGCTTTAAAATGGTTACATGAAGCTGCAGCTCCACAAGTGGTTACTAGGTATCCCTCACAAGTCAAGTGCAAAAGCATTGATATTCTTACATGAAGCAGTAGTTCCACTTGTTGTTAATGGAAGTCTCATGTCAGACGCAACTGCTTCAGAAGACCTGCACCAAGCTGAGGGAGTGTGGCCTTAGCCTACAAATCTGCATATAATCTCCATCTGCTCTAATGGCTTGTGCTTATTTAATGTAGGATGAATACATATATCAAAGCTGGTTTATAGTGCAGAATCAACATTGTAATTTACAATAAGTTTTATGGAGCCCGAGGCACCCCTTGAGGCAGAGACAACATATCCGAGGAGAAGGGCCTTTGGGCTACCTGAAAGGTGCTGTTTCGGAGGAAAGAGGCTTACTACCTCAGAGCTGTGCCCCCGACACCGCAATTCCATAGCCGCTCTCACAGAAGGCCATTGGACACTGTGTCCAATGCAGCGCGGAGGTCCAGCATTATTAATGCTGCTGTCTGACCCTGATCTGCACAGAGTCTGAGAGATTCAGACGCTAACAAAAGTGCAAACTCTGTGGAATGTTGGTCCCAAAAACCTGACTGGGTCGTGTGTGGTTTGTAACAGATTATTTGTCTCTATAAAATGGTTAGTTGACTTAACATTCTTTTCAGCCACTATTGCAAAAAAAGAAGCAGTGAGAGTGGTCTGAAATTTTCAGGCAATGCCGGAACTAGAGATGTTTTTTTAAGAAGCAGTACAACAATAGCGTGCTTCCACCTCATAGGTAGTTGACCCACAATGAGTGAGGTAGTAAATCAGGCTACGCAAGTGCGGTAGAATAGATTCCATTCCCTATGCCAGAATTTTGGATGGAGCCTGGTCCATAGGTGACCCAGATTTGACCTTGGTGAAAAGCATCCGAAGCTCAACGAGGGAGCGATGAAACTGGAGAGACCATCCCCAGAGGCTGGAGCAACAAACCAGGCCTCCAGGCATCGAAAGCCCCTAGTAGCTTGAGGGAAATAGTCATAGATTTTTGAGACTTTGTCAAAGAAAGAGCGAAAAATCGAAATGCAACTCTCAGGAGATTGAGTGTCACGGACAGAAACCAGTTCCAGCGATGACAGCGACTTGACAATTGAGAAGGGTTCTCTTGAACAATTGGATGAGGACTCAATCTTCTGCGCATAAAATTGTCTACGTGCACTGTACATTTGCTTAGAATAATATTTTAGCGTTGCATTAGAATTGGCTTTACTAAAAGGCACTAAACTCTTTCTGACAAACGCTGCAAGCATTTACAAGACTACTTCAGCAATGAAAGGTCCTTGTTGAAGCATTGCTCAGATGGCTTGACACAGGCCACCCAAAACTGTGACAGGGCGCAATCCTGTCCTGTGGATGTTTACGAGTACGCCTACAAAATAACACGGCAGTCTGTATTAAGTTTTTTTTTAAATTTCATTCTTTAGCCAAGCAGCTCAGCTTCAGGGAAGTTGTGCAGCATGGCTAAAACTCATTGACAAAGGCAAGAGGTCCCCAAGATGACACCTATTGGCTTTGCCAACACTTGTTTATTTTAGCATGCAAGTAAAAACCGACCTGAAACGGGAAACGTAGATTTTTTTCACAATGTTAGAGAACGTCTTGGGCAAAATTTTGCCAAGTGGATCTCTGTCCTTAAAAAGGATGATTTGGCATTAGGGATATGTTTTTTTAACAGCCTTGCATATCCTCTGAAAAAAAGAAGAAGAAAAAAAAATAAAAATAAAATAAAGATTCCGATTAGAGGCCATACTCTGTCAGTTATTTAATCTGATCGAGTAAGCTCCTTATAAAACCACTCAGAGTATTTGTTGCTGTTGGGTCTTCTGAGTTTCAGCAGGGCTAGGCGGGTCTTTAAGTGGACCGGGTCCCTATGGGTCTCAGACACAGAAGCAATTAAAAACAGACATTGAAATGGCTCTCAATCGGGCTCGATGTTCATTCCTTTAACTTTACTGGCAAAAACTCAGACCGATTTGTGAACAATGAATGTAAAAAACATTAACGTAATCCATGTCAACGATTTTGTTCACATTTATATTACATAGGTTTTACTTCATTTGAACCTGTGAAAGGCAGCGAGTCTTCTAAGACCCTCAATGCTGCCCGGTGCAGGGTTCCACCTCTAATTCACTTTGGGTTCGCTATCAAAATAAGGAGGCAAGGCGCTGGAAGAGAAGGTTTTTTATTTCTCATGAGGAGATCGCGTCAACTGAGACACCGGGATGTCTCAGGGAGGTGTTCTACTGGCAATGCTTCTGACTCTTCCTTTTATACAGTTTTACACAATGTATTTGTTTCTTTTATCATGGTTACAAGCTTGGAGTCTCCGCCCCGGGCAGGTTGTCACACAAGCCTGACATTGTTTTATCAACATGGTTACACAAGCCCAACATTAACTCTCCTCCCACCCAGGTCAAAAACAGACAATTTAATTGCAGCTGGACCTTGCTTCAGGGTCTAAAAACGAGTGAGACCGGCCAGATCTAAGAGTCAGCTGGGACTTCTAGCCTCACTCCGCCGCCACACTTCCCTCGCGTCCCGGGTCATCAGAAAGCCGCCATCTTGTGCCACGGACAGCAAGAGTCTGTTTGGTATTTGTAACCCGTTTGTGCAGGGATGAGAGGAAAGACGAGTTTGAGGCAGCAGGTGATGTTGATGTTTGTCGTGGAGATAGTTTATAGCCCCCAGCACACATATCAGGTTTGGTCAGAGAGTCAGAAGGCTGAGAGGACAGGGTGAAATGAAGGTGACCAACAGAGTACAAAATGGCTGTGGTCAATCAGAATGACTGTAGTTTATGTGCACGTAGGAACTTTCATCAGACAAGATGGCGCAGAATGTTCATGATTGTTTTGTTCTTAACAGTCGCCCTTTGAACATAACTAGCCAGCTTGTCAGTCTATTTCGATCTCCATAATGTCCTGTATCTCTTGATCATACATTACTCTCATTTTTGTTAGCTGAGTGTCCATAGTCTTAGGGTGCAAGGTAGTTATGCAAAGATAACACAAAGGTGGTATACAGTGTACACCCAAACAACAACCACATATTGTCAATACTGGGACCAAGAGAATCATTGATATTTTCCAACCCCAGTCCTTCAAGATGCCCCAAAGCCAACTTCCAATTGTCCAAGTCTCTGATCCTTGATGAATTTCTGAAGATAGTCTATGGAGATGTTCGATTGCTTCATAGACAGAAGGTGAATTATCAGGCTGCGTCGAGGAACTGTGATGAGGCAGTCTGTTTGATCAATGTCTTTAGAACGCTTTTCTTGATGATGATGCTCTGCAGGGGCTGTGTAGGTTGGTGGTAGAACAAAGGCGATGTAGCACGTGCCCCCCTAGTTTCCTGGGAGCCAGGTGTAGGCTTTGGTTCCACAAACAAAGTACATACTGGGTGATGCAACAAGCGCTGGGGGTTGGCAGTGTTCAAAGTCCTTACAATGTTACAAGTGCTGTGACCCACATTCTTAGTCCCACGGCCTTCAATGCATACAAGGCCTGAGACGTTCACCACAGATAGGGCCACAGTCAGTGTTGCAGCAGTTCTTTTCTTCAGGTAGGAAAATGTGGCTCTGACAGGATTATTGAACACTTGTATTTCCACTCGTTCTTTGGAGGGGACATTCATTGGGAATGTCGTATTGGAGGTGTGAGGGCAAAAGGGAGCTGCTGTTCTTCCTGTTTGGTTTAGCCAGAACTCGTTGTAGAACTGAGCGATTGTCCCATCGGAAGTGGCATTGTCTTTGTAACTTTCTTGTAGGAGCATCATCCAGGCAAGGCAAGATCCATGAACAGAAAAGGGTGAAGGGATGAAAGGGATGGAATGTTCAGTGGCATGTGGTAGCAGCCCACAGACCCAACAGTTAATGGCATTGGTGGCAAGATTGTGCTGGTGCAGCATCTGTACGAAAGAATTATTCCAGAATTCTTTGCGTCGTTCTCGGAGATGTGGCGGTAGTGATACCAGGTAGTGTTCTTTCTTTGTGATTGGTTGCATGGTTGGTGACAATGTTCTGTATGCAGGTGCATTCTCTTCAATGATCCAGAGTGTGACCATTAGCAGGAGGCAGGTGAGAAATGCAGTTACAAGTGCAATTGTCTTTGTACTGTGCAGTTCAAAAGTCTTGGTGTCTTTGCGGTGGCTTTGCAGGTGTTCCGTCTCTTCCATCATCTTCGAGGAGCTCACCAACTGTTAGGACCCAGACTTTTGTTTGGTGTTTTTCCTGGTAGCGTTGTTTGGCTGTGCTACCGATATGAGACTCTGACCCAGTTAGTGGCCTGGTTGTTGGAGCTCCCCCTTTTCGTCGATCTTAGGTTGTACCCTTCCTTGGATGGCACCGTGGGGTCGGGAAATTCAGATAGTTCAAGGGTGTCTTCTTGTGGGTAGCAACTCAGAGCTGGTCGGTCTCTCGCGAGTACTTCCTCTTGCACCTCCACCCCTTCACAGGTTGCCAGGGTTGGAGGGACTCGTTTGCAATGGAGCGTGCAGTCAGTTTCATTTTATTTCCACTCGGAGGGCAGTTCGGGTGGTGCTCAGGACTTGCCAGGGGCCCGTCCACCTAGGCTCCAGATTCTTCGTTCTTTGGAAGTTGCAGATCAAACATGGTCGCCTGGCTTTATTTCATGTCCCGGGCCCCTAGATAGTCAGGCAAGGCTTGCTGCACCTGTTGGTGGATAATTGTTAGCTCGTTTGTCAAATTATGCAAGTAATCTGTGTAGTTCTCTCCTGCCGTGGCTCGGGCAGTAACGTCTGCTAGTGCATTTCCCTGTCCAATGAGATCAGTCACTTTCCTATGTGCTTGGCATTTTATCACTGCTAACTTCTTAGGGAGGAGGACTGCTTGCGTCAAGGCGGAGACTAAATCTCCATGCAGGATGGGTGTACCGTGTGAAGTCAGGAACCCTCTTTCTTTCCATAAGATTCCAAAATGGTGAACCACCCTGAAGGCATATTGGCTGTCGGTGTATATGTTAACTGTCGTGTCAGTCGCTAAGATCGGTCGGGACAAAGGGTTGGTGGAGGGCGTACCGTCAAATCCTATTGAGGTCACATGTGAGCCTGACAAGGGTGCCCTTGGAATCAGTCGTTTGGATAGTGCACTCACGTGTTGCTCCTGTGTCTACCAGATATGGCAACTTTGTGCCCAGGACCTCAGTGGTAACATAAGGGCCTTGCTGATCAACATAGAGCTCGACTGGATCCCTCCCTTACCCCTGGCTGTCCTATGCAAAGTCGTACGTATTGTCATAATCTGTCTGTTGGTACTGATTCTGTTTGGGATGGTCAAATGTGTTCACTCTTCCTGGCCTTTCCTTGCTTGCTTCACTCGTGTACCCTCTCCCACGTCCTCTTCCTCTCTGTCCACTTGCTATTTCCCTCGCCCCTCTGCCCCTACCAGCTCCTAACAAAGCCGGGCATTGGGTTTTCCAGTGTCCATATTCTTTGCAAAATGCACATTGATCCTGTCCTAGGTCTTGGCGTCCTACATATGATGTCGATGAATTGTTACTAGGTGGCTGTACTCTAGGGGTATTCTGCTGGTATCCTCCCCTATATTGCTCCCTTCCTGTATTCGCCCCCTGGAGTTGTGCTACCATTACCCTTTCCTTCAAGTCCTTCTTTTTCCTTTCTGTAGCCCTGACATTTTCGTTTTTCTGATGCTCATAGTACTGGGCCATTTGGAGAATGGCCGCCGGTTTAGATGCTGCCCAACTACTTTCGCTGGCTTGTAATTTCTGGGATACATCTGGCAGTAGTCCTTTGACATAGTTCTGCACAAATAAGTGGTGTCCGGTTGCGGTGGACATGTCTTGTCCACTGTAATCGGAGAACACTGTTTCAGATCTGGAGAAATACTCTGAGACATCCTCTTGTGGTTTCTGGCGGCACGCGGTTACTATGGACCAGTCTCTCTTTTTCTCTGGGATCAGCGTTTTCACTTTCTGCACCATTTTGTCAGGGAGGTCCACTATTGCTTTAACCGGTTTTTGACCAGGGTTCCGCTGTTTATCTAGTGTGTTAAGTTGTTCCCAGGTATGACCAAGCAGTTCGGTATGGTCTATTTTCCTAATCTGTTTCCACACATCTGCTGGCAAACATAACCCAAAGAACAAGTCTATGTCGGCAAGTGTCATTATTGTTGATCCCAGAGCGGTATCTAGCTCGGTGTAAAAGGCGGTGGGGTTCTTTCGTAAATCCGGTAGAGATTTACGGAAGGTCAGGATGTCCTGTCTGTCCCATGGCTGATACACCCAATTGTAGACCACCCTTCCTCTAGCGTCTTGATGGTTTATATCGTCATTAGTCCCTTGTCCTCTAGGAGGTACCCAGTAAGGGGCAGCTTCTTTTATTGGCATCATGCTATCTGTTTTTTCCACTGGGGGTCCTGCTACCTTAGTTGTCCTGTCCCTATCTATCTGTCCTTGTTCTATGAGGTGACGCAATACTTCTAGTGTGGATGAAAATAGTTCTGCAACATCGTTGTCGCCTTCATCTCCGATGTCTACCTTCCTGTAGAGAGCCACTAATCGCTCGGGCCCTACGTTTTGGTACTTCTCTTCACATGCAGTAAGGGTGTGGTAACAGAGACGTACAATAAAGTATCGTTTGCGGTTTTCAACATAGGAGTCGCATATGTCTGTTACGTGTTCTTCTGTTTCTTTCCTATCTATGAGGGTTTTAACTATTTTATCAATGCCTGCTCGCTCATTTTTACTTAATCGCGGGACCCTGGGCGCTCCTATTTCCTTGGTTCCTACCTCTACTACTGCCTCCTTTGATGAGGCATTTGGTGTGGGTGGCTCGGTGGGAGCAGAGGTGGTGGAGACTGAGGCGATCGTGCCATCTCCAGCTATACTTTGGGGGTCCTGGCGTTGTACTACGGGATGAGTAGTGGGTGGCATGTATATGATTGGGGGACCTAACAATAAATCATCATCTACCCCCTGTTTTGCTGGTAACTCGGGGTAAAGAGTTAAGGGCGTTCTAACAGGGCATTGACCTGATATTTTTGATTCCTGTTCCTTTTTATCGATTTCCTTTTCTTTTAGTTTTTCTTCTAATCTTTTACAGGCTTGGTAAACTGATTTTCGCGTTTCTTTATCTTGTCTAGCTTCGTCCCTTTTCTTTCTTTGAGCTGCCTCTTTTCGCCATAAGCCAAAACTATCAAACATGGCTGGTCTAGCTTTCTTTTTGTGGAGAGCTAATTCTAACGTTTCTATTTTAGCGGGATCGAAAGATCCAGTCAGTGGCCACTGATTTACCCGGTCCTTCATAGTGTACTTATGCCATAGTTTGCTATAAGCTACGGTGGCTAATCCATATTTTACGTACATGTCCTTGTTAGGGGTGCCTTCCGGCGGTGCCGGCTGACTGACCTCTAACAAACGGTCTGGTCCAAAACAATTACAATCAAACAATCTAGAGAAAACAGGCATGACGTATTTAATCGGTCAAAATGAATATCTCAATCAATCTAGACAAAAAGTCTGCACTACCTGTCCTTCGCTGTCTGCAAAGAGAGAATATTCCTATTCTACGTTCTTTGCAAGCAGGGAATGTCTCAAATAACTCGATATCAAAAAAGGAATACTAGTATTTCAATCAAACTATTCAATCAATCAATTTAAGTCGGTTTTTTTTCTCACGACCTTACCCGGACCGTATGGACAGTTCTTAGTCTTCCCCTTCCAGCGCCTGGTTGTCCTCTCACTCCAACAATCAATGCGGCGTTCCTCTAAGGTCCCAGTCAGGACCGCAGGTCACTCGAGAGAGGTCCGTTCGGAACTGGTGAAGTTCAGTCGATCGGCAGCCAGACAAGGGTCTTCTCAGGCAGGTATACCCCAATCGTTTAGTTGTTCACTCCGTCGTTAGGACCTCTCTACCGGACCCGTGCGTCGCTGATGGGCCCCTACGCTTGGGCACCAATTTGTGAAAGGCAGCGAGTCTTCTAAGACCCTCAATGCTGCCCGGTGCAGGGTTCCACCTCTAATTCACTTTGGGTTCGCTATCAAAATAAGGAGGCAAGGCGCTGGAAGCTGGAAGAGAAGAAGGTTTTTATTTCTCATGAGGAGATCGCGTCAACTGAGACACCGGGATGTCTCAGGGAGGTGTTCTACTGGCAATGCTTCTGACTCTTCCTTTTATACAGTTTTACACAATGTATTTGCTTCTTTTATCATGGTTACAAGCTTCGAGTCTCCGCCCCGGGCAGGTTGTCACACAAGCCTGACATTGTTTTATCAACATGGTTACACAAGCCCAACATTAACTCTCCTCCCACCCAGGTCAAAAACAGACAATTTAATTGCAGCTGGACCTTGCTTCAGGGTCTAAAAACGAGTGAGACCGGCCAGATCTAAGAGTCCGTTCTGTTGATAAGAACAGGTCCCATTGTTGGCAAAAACCAGTCTTGCTGTGTGTAGTGCAATAAACCATGTTTGCAAGAGTCTGTTTGGTATTTGTAACCCGTTTGTGCAGGGATGAGAGGAAAGACGAGTTTGAGGCAGCAGGTGATGTTGATGTTTGTCGTGGAGATAGTTTATAGCCCCCAGCACACATATCAGGTTTGGTCAGAGAGTCAGAAGGCTGAGAGGACAGGGTGAAATGAAGGTGACCAACAGAGTACAAAATGGCTGTGGTCAATCAGAATGACTGTAGTTTATGTGCACGTAGGAACTTTCATCAGACAAGATGGCGCAGAATGTTCATGATTGTTTTGTTCTTAACAAACCCCCCTTGAGTGTTAGCCCTTTTCTTACTCTTGTATAGTGCATTCTCTGAGCGGAGTGGTTTCCCAGTGTTTTTAACACGCCGTGATTGACAGGTCTGGAGCTGATGCTGAAGGCAGTGCGAGGTTCTCCGTGTGCCGGTCAGTGGGACAAAAAGTGGTCATCCAATCCTTGGCCTTTCAGGAGATCTTAGAGAGCAATAGTCACATATGCCAATTGCATCTGTGATTCTGTGCAAATGTGTGTGAAGGAGGCACACCGTTGCCAACATTCTGACAAGGTGACACTAAAAGAACATGCAGTGCTTTCAGGTGATTGGGGGTGTTTGGTATTTGGGGTGGTGGAGTGAAGGAGATGAAAGGAAGTGCATTGAGGAGAGAGAGAAGTGGGAACTGTAGAGGAAAGCGATGCAGACAGAAAAATGGTGTGCATGCCCAACACAGAGTGAACATAACAGCAGTGGCTGAGACACTGAAGACCACTACCCCTTCCACAGGTGTCAGTAATGTTTGACAGTTTCACAATTTCAGTATGTATATAATTTCAATATTATTTACAATAAAATCATTGTTGTGACTCATTTGTCTTAAACATCTGATACCCACTGACAAAGCCACTAGTCCTGGCTGGTTTTATGATGCATGTCATTTGCTGTGTTATATAACTGGCTGCAATAACAAAGCTCAGAGAAACCAAAATATCGGTCGGATGGCACACTAAGGGAATCACGAGAATTTAGTTTAAATCTTTACGCCAGGTCCTTAATTACATAGGCCACCCATAGATAGTCCTTGTCCTAGGTCATCAGCTATTTCTGTCATGGATGAGTAGTCTTTTTAGGATGGCGTTTGTGACAGCCACAAAAGAGGAGCTCTCGGGTTTGGGGACAGCCTTGTTGACATTTAAAAAGTCTAAGATCCAAGGATTTGTTTTTTTAATTTACCGAAATTTTATGTTTTGAAACACCAAATGGTGAATAGCATTAAGTAGTGGTGAGACCAGATTATGGTTCTACGGAATTTCTACTCTACACAACCTTTCTTTGAGATCTAAAGGTCTACGATAGATCCTGTTGCGCGTGACGTGCAAAGTTGTTCTGGGTCACTATTTTGAAGAAAGTGGGTAAGCAGTACAGGTGACTTCTTGTTATGAATCCTCATGGTGCAAATTAAGGCCACCTAGGAAGACCTGATAAACTCACGAGACCTATGATAAAAATCAGGAGATGGCTTGCCCGCGGCCTTCTCTGGAACTTCATTGTCAGGCTGTGAAGAATTTGTATTTTGGTTAGAAGAAGAGGCAGTGCCCTGCTTAACTGCACCCAGAAATGTTCTGCTCTGCTCCATGGATTTTCATAGGCTTGTGCAATATTACATTTTGCCATTTGTGCGCTCCCTAATACAAGACCAACTAGGTAATTTGTCACACCACAAGACAGCTACCTACAGTTACCTCATTGGACCTTCTCTCACAATTCACTGACAATTCAATTAATTGTTAAAGAGTCAAGCCAAAGGTTGCATTCTATAAAAGAACTAAGAATGTTTTATTCCCTGCTTCTGGATGTTTGGAGTAAAAGCAAGTCTTTTGAAGAAAAAAATAGGGAATCTTACTCCTGAGGAGTACATTTTTAAGTAAGCAAAAATGTAATCTTAAACCAAGGGTACATTCTTTTCACTTATCCATGCTTTTTGCAGTCTGTAATTGATTTACATAAAGAGATGCGTTTTTCAGTCAAAAGCCCCTCCTAATATTAAGCACAACAGTAGAGCGCTTTCTTAGGCACGTCACTGTAGTCCTACATGACCCGGACATACAAGTAGGCCAGTCTAGGTAGAAGCCTGGGCAGGCTTTGGTGAATTCGGTACTTCCTATTTTTGTGCTGGAATGTTTGCTTGATCACCGAGAGTAACAAGAAATGTCAAAGCCAATAGGCCTGTCTTTATGTGCTAATGCATGCACCACAATCTTGGAGAATAAAATACAATGAACATGAATAGGCAGCACAAGAGACGTGGCAGAAAGACATCTCACAAATAGTACATGTTATGCATGCAATAGCACATTAAACTCAGACCTACTCTACTGCCTTTGTTGTCAGTGCTTGGCAAAGCCAGCAGGTAAATAGCAATATGAATAGCTATGTTTTGGAAAATAAAATGATGCAGGCCTACATTTAGCACTCACTCAAGGCACTTTTAGAGCCAACATGTTATTATGTAGTGTAGTTTCTGGTGCCCACTGCGAAAAACATGCACTTCAAAACACCAGGATCGGCAAACTTCCAACACACAACTTACCACACCAAGAAAAGAACTCGGCAGCATAGCACATTAAATGTAAAATGTAAGGAGAAAGTCACTGTTGTACCATTACAACACAAAAATACATATTAATGGGTCCTATTACCTCAATATTTCAAAGGAGTATAGCAGACGGTAAGAGGCAGCATGAGGCTATAGGGAAACAGGTGTATTGCCCTCAACCCAAGCCTGGGTGCAGAACACTGAACGTGCACGCACTACTAATCTAGTTACAAAGGGGATGCCCGCCATGTTGATTCTACTGATCTAGAGAAAAAAATCCTAGTAGCAAGTGTGAGCACCTTGAGGTTGTAAAACCACTCAGACCCCATCCAACCAAGAGTAAGCGGATGCAAAATGGCAATAGACTCAACCAGACAAATGTGAGGATCACCCATCAAACCAGGGATTCAAAGCACTATAAACTCTACTGACCAACTAAGAGAACTGCAAGAGCCTTCACTGGCACAGGATGAGTACCATAAAGGCTGTAAACACAAGAACCTCAAACGGTCAAGACCACCTGCCACTGAAGGTTACATTTTTTTTCAAGTGAACGTTGACTATCTGCTCACTGGTGCCGGTCGTTGTGAAGAGTCTGTGGGTTGCACGCGATTTGCTTGTGGGGTCCATTATGCTCAGTGCTGTTCTGTCACGTTGTGGAAGATCGCCCTGTGATGGTTATTCTGTTGTGGAAGGATGTCGTCAATTAGAGGTATTCTGCCGCGCATTACCCACTACAACCAAACCAAACATTACACATTCTCTAGCCAAGCACACGCGCAGCCTGGATGTGAAAACTAGGGGTGGGCGGAATTTGCGTAATCGCGCTACGCAAAGCTCCGCGAAACGGTAAAAAATCTCCGCGAGCACGCAAAAGTTCCGCGAACACGCGGAATTGCTTGTTCCGCCCGTTCGCGATGCATTTTTCCTGTTCGCGAACGCTTTTTGCGTGCTCGGGGAGAAATATCTCGCGAACACGCATTTTGAAAGCGCGAACAAGCAAAAAACTCCGCGAAGCCGCGGTTTGCGGAATTTTTGGCAATTTCGCATTCTCCGCGGAACGCGAAATTACCCAAATTCCGCAAATTCCGCGAGCGGAACGGAATTTACCGCCCAGGCCTAGTGAAAACCCTATAGGCTCAAGCAGCCCAGCGTAAGCCCCGCCAAGAAAGGCACGCGCGCACCATTTACCCCAGGCACAGCTCAATGCAGAACTACTGGAAGTTAACCCGGGGGTGCTTGTGAGCATCAGAGGCTGCCGGAAACCTCGAGAAAACCAAACAATACTCTTCGTAACCGCAGAGAGCTGCTCCTCTCAGGGAAAATAAATGGATTTCCTAAGTGACATTTATTACTTCCAGGGAACGATCGACTGCCCCTCAAGGAGACGGTTGCCCATAATACGCTTTAACTCACGAGACTTATTAAAAAAACGGTGACACGGGGAGATGGGCTGCCAGCCAAGATTCGGCGAAGGCGCCACAGGACCGGCTAGATAGCTCTGTGGGTTGAAGCCGACTGCATAGATGTATGAGCAACTTTCAGGTAACTGGATCGAAACCAAGACTGTAGAGATTAGAGCAGCGGTTCTTAATCCGTGGTCCCCCGGGGGGGCTTTGACACCATGGTGTCAGCAACAGTTTAGTATATTACGTAATATTTTCAGATTGACAAAGTATATATATATATATATATATATATATATATATATATATATATATATATATATATATATATATTAAAAAAATAAAAAGTGTTCAGTATCGTGAAGGAATTGGAGTCTAAGCAGTTGGTATCCCGAGCTAGATTTGTGAGACTAGCGGAAGCAGAATTTAGTATGGATGATTGGTGGCCTCAATTGAAGCACAGGTGTACACTGACAAACCGAGCATGCATTAGGACCAAAAAAGATAAAGGATTATGCTAGGTTCTAGCATATCACTTTATCTTTAAGAACCAAATTTTGAAAAGCTCCAAACTTCCCTGATTTTTGTGCATAATTTGCTTATTTGTTTAATGTATACTAGTTTCTTCATTTTTGTGTATTGTTTTGAGGTTGGACTTGACCCTCTCTTAGCAGTTTCACCCCCCCAATTTTTGCCTTCACACCTCCTGTTTTCTGAACTCATTTTTTGTTGGCTTTTACGGCCATGTGCACTTTACCACAGCTAACTAGTGCTAAAGTGCTTGTGCTCTCACCCAAAAATATGGTGCAATTGTCTTACATCCGAGCGGTACATTTCATATACTTGCAAGACCCTCGTATATGGTACCACAGGTACCCAGGGCTTGTAAATTAAGTGTTACTAATGAGAAGCATCTCTCACTGTGCCAACCACCAAATGTAGCCTTTTAAACCATGTCTCAGGCTTCCAAAATAAAACTTTTGCTAGGCCTAAACCTCCCTTTGTAATTATAAGCCACCCCTAAAGTAGGCCCTGATCAGCCCATAGGGCAGGGTGCATTGTATTTGAAAAGTAGGACATGAGTTTTCAAGTTTTACATGTCCTGGTAGTGAAAAAGTCCTACATTTATTTTTTACTACTGTCTGGCCTATCTCGCCCATAGGATAAAATTGGGTTACCTTATTACATTTAATAATTGCTAACGTTTGATTGGGAGCAGGTATTGAGATGAGGTTTGGACTCAAATTAATTGTAATTTAAAATCTTCTTTAATGGTAAAGTTGGGGGGACTCTAGATGTTTTTCCACTTCAAAGCTGGCATCTGGTATAAAAATAGGACCCTCATACCCTCTTCTATTCATTCCAGGACCCACAGAAGACTACTGAAGGAGTGCTGTGTACTCCGGAGGCGTGCCCTGGTGCTACATGCCTGCTTTGCTTCTCAGGGGGCTGCTCTGCTGCTACCAGAGGACTAGTCCGCTACTTAAGACATGCCCTGTTCTTCAGAGGACTGCCCTGCTGCTTGAGGCTTGTCTTGCTGCCTGCATTTTTTAACTTAGCGCGCCGGACTTTAAGGTAACTTTTTCAGCGGGGCTAACCTGGTCCCTGTATCTGGCCTGAACTCCATCATGGTCGTCCTGAGCTGGTGATTTTGTCCTGGTCTAGCACAACTTGATATTCACAGTTAGTGCTTTTAGGCGCTATAGCTACCTAAATACCTCCTGTTCCACTGATTGCATTTTTGCCATTTTGCTCTCATTTTATTTATTAAATGTTACTCCATTTTTCTGAATTGGTTTGGGATTTTTCTTGTGTTGTGTTTTCATTTTATTTCTGTTCGTGAGCTGCATAAATACTTAACAGGTTGCCTCCCAGTTAAACCGGACTGCTTTTTTTGACAAGCTACAAGAAGGTTAAGGTCAGATTAGTTTGAGACTTTTGTGGTTTACGCTGACAATTATTGTGGCTATTGCTTGAGAAGGGTTTTCGTCGCCCTCTATCAAAAACCCCATTTCCTACAAGGTTTAAACAGAAATCTTTTAGGTTGGGATTCACAACTTCCAGTAGTGAATCAGTGGGGCCCCGCAAAGGTCAAAAGGTTAAGAACTGCTGTACTAGTTATAAAATAAATGCCAGTGGTAACCACAACAACCATCACTTAAGAGACATTTGAATTGTACACCACTGAACACCATATACACCACGCCCTTGGTGGAAATTACAGTTGACCAGTTGAAAAATGTATCTACTGGTTGGATTTTTTTTTAATCTTTCCATGGTGTATGTCCCACATGAAGACAAAAGGTGAAATCTATTTTTAAACATCTGTAAAAAAAAAAAAAAAAAAAAAACTAGGACTCCACAGAGAATGGCCAGTTCTAAAATGTAACAGGAATCAGCCGGTATTTTCACCTAAGCACATCAACAGATGTCTATAAACATTGCATGTCGACAACTGTATACAGCAGAAACCGCTTCTGTCTGTTTGACAGGATTTTCCAGCACAGTTTCAAGATCCTTGCTGGCTGCCCTCCTCAGTTTGTGGCCTACCTGTTGCAAAACAGAAAAGCTATTTCAGCCTACTTGTAAACCTGGTACAAAAACACACCTTGTCTGATTGCTAAATAAATATGGTCATGCAGCTATATTTACATCAAAGGTATTTAGAGGGGAAAAAAATGCAGGTGATGTCAGCATCTGTAATTAATATGTGTCGTACACAAATATGCACAAGCAGGCCCTGAAGATTTTATCAGGTCGGTTTCTTTTAACGGTTGAAGATAGCCAAGTCTGGGACCTGTCACTGCTTGTAATTGTTAACATCAATATCTTCACTCTATACCAGATAAGGGAAGCACCTTCTTTCAAAGTTTTGTTTACAGCCCAAAATATGATGAAACAGTTGGTGGCAGGCATAATGACACTTGGAGAAAAAGGCTGTATCATGTTGTGAAACATTCAGCAACGACTGTCTGGTCTCCACTTTTAATTTAGAGGCGGGCAGACATTTTGCAGACCACTTGCATCAATGCCTGTGTCCGGTTGGTAGAGGCCATCTTGCATCCACTTCAACCATCTTACCCTTCGGAGAATCTGCAACAGGTGGTACAAGTTTAATAAGTACATAATGGCCTGGAAGGGAGGTAGGTGGTTGAAGGTCAGAAGCAGGTTTTAAGTCCGCTTGTCCCATCTAAGTGGGCAACAGCGGGGGAACATAGCATATGTTCACCTGAGCCACTTCGGATAGCACTATTAAGGCAGTACAGAACAGACCATAGCAGCATGGCCAGCTAGACCACCTCAAACAGCTCAGCCAGGCGACCTCCTGTAGATTCATGTATAAACCTCAGCTGAGCCAAGCCTACAGAGCACCCTTCTACCTCCAGAACCCGAGACCTGTCTGGTACGCGAAGAGATTTACTAATTCTTCACTAACTGGGTATCTTAGTAAAGAGAGTAGGTACCCTTGAAGCCATGAACATTGGTCACCGCATAGTAGTCCATGAAGAGGAGCACTGAACTGAGTAAACTCTAGAAGGCAGCACTCGTTCTTACTGTGTTATAGAATGTAAAACAAGGTGCGGGTTTTATAGCAACAGTTCTTGCTCGGCATTTTGGGTTTTTGTAACCGTTTCATTTGTACACAGTGAGGCCAGCCTTTGCAAGACAGTAAGTAGGGCGCCGGGACCTTTATTGGATACAACAGCACACACCACGTGTAATGCCCAGTGCACCCAATCTGGCCCAAGACAGCAGAAAAAGCGGACCATCCCCCATGATTCCAACCCGGGCCTTCCCTCAGTGCTGACCCAGGACGGGGGTCACCCAGCGCAGAGAAGACAAAGACTTCAAGTAGGTACCGACGAATGTGCAGGTAGGCGTAGGCCCCGACGAATGTGCAGGTAGGCGTAGGCCCCGACGAATGTGCAGGTAGGCGTAGGCCCCGACGAATGTGCAGGTAGGCGTAGGCCCCGACGAATGTGCAGGTAGGCGTAGGCCCCGACTAATGTGCAGGTAGGCGTAGGCCCCGACTAATGTGCAGGTAGGCGTAGGCCCCGACTAATGTGCAGGTAGGCGTAGGCCCCGACTAATGTGCAGGTAGGCGTAGGCCCCGACTAATGTGCAGGTAGGCGTAGGCCCCGACTAATGTGCAGGTAGGCGTAGGCCCCGACTAATGTGCAGGTAGGCGTAGGCCCCGACTAATGTGCAGGTAGGCGTAGGCCCCGACTAATGTGCAGGTAGGCGTAGGCACCGACTAATGTGCAACCACTACTACAGAAGGGGGCCCCTGAGGGCGGATAGCAGGCAGAGGGAACAGGGGAGGGAACCAGAAAACAATCTAGAGAAACCCAAACTGCCTGAACAATGATTATAAGGTGCTCATGAAGTCACTAATGCTTTAAAACATCGCCATGCAAACAGAAAAAGTTACCCCAACAAGAATCAATCAAAAAAATGGATAAGAAA
Source organism: Calotriton arnoldi (assembly GCA_963921515.1). Lineage (NCBI taxonomy): Eukaryota > Metazoa > Chordata > Amphibia > Caudata > Salamandridae > Calotriton > Calotriton arnoldi. Next base: position 5,492,353 of record CAWUFW010000040.1, read on the forward strand.
TATATTTTTTTTTATTATTTATACTATTTTATCAAAATTCAAATAGATAGCAAAAAATGTTTTGGGGAAAAACATTTCATATATACAAGGTCCCACATTCAAAACACTAATACAGTCATACACACTCAAAAACACTCAAAAAGGATATACAATTTATAATAAGGTCGTAACTCAAAATCATTCACATTTGATAATATAAGATACAAGATAGGCATCAAACAATTAATAGTAGTTCATGTGTCATCTTATTATAGAAGGTGGAAATAAATGGAGGCACACGGTTCTCCAGCGCCAACGCGCGTTTGGTGTCTAACCCAATGTGGGTCACACCTTCATCAGGGCGATCAGATCAGTTGTGGGACACAAGCAACACAATAGATATGCCCAAAGGGTGTTGTCGTTCCTATATACACATTATAGGAACGACAACACCCTTTTTGGGCATATCTATTGTGTTGCTTGTGTCCCACAACTGATCTGATCGCCCTGATGAAGGTGTGACCCACATTGGGTTAGACACCGAAACGCGTGTTGGCGCTGGAGAACCGTGTGACTCCATTTATTTCCACCTTCTATAATAAGATGACACATGAACTACTATTAATTGTTTGATGCCTATCTTGTATCTTATATTATCAAATGTGAATCATATATATATATATATATATATATATATCACTGAATAGAAGTCTTCTGAAATAGACAACAGCAGAGGAAAAATCGGTTGACAAGGATGCTCAAAACAGTCGAAATATAAGAAATGATACAGCTGATAAACAGGGAGATAATCCGACTCCACTAATGTTAAAATTCAAAGATAAGTGGACGATTTAGAAATATTAGTCCAGTCTGAAGGGGAGGCGCGCTCAGAGGCGAAATACTCAAAGGAGAATAGGATGCATCCTCACTTGAAAATCATACGTGGTGGCCATGGTCCTCCTACAGCATGCGGGGGGCAAACTCCCCAGTGCGGATCAAAACAGCTGAGCCCGACGAATGTGCAGGTAGGCGTAGGCACCGACGAATGTGCAGGTAGGCGTAGGCACCGACTAATGTGCAGGTAGGCGTAGGCACCGACTAATGTGCAGGTAGGCGTAGGCACCGACTAATGTGCAGGTAGGCGTAGGCACCGACTAATGTGCAGGTAGGCGTAGGTACCGACTAATGTGCAGGTAGGCGTAGGTACCGACTAATGTGCAGGTAGGCGTAGGTACCGACTAATGGTAGGCGTAGGTACCGACTAATGGTAGGCGTAGGTACCGACTAATGGTAGGCGTAGGTACCGACTAATGGTAGGCGTAGGTACCGACTAATGGTAGGCGTAGGTACCGACTAATGGTAGGCGTAGGTACCGACTAATGGTAGGCGTAGGTACCGACTAATGGTAGGCGTAGGTACCGACTAATGGTAGGCGTAGGTACCGACTAATGGTAGGCGTAGGTACCGACTAATGGTAGGCGTAGGTACCGACTAATGGTAGGCGTAGGTACCGACTAATGGTAGGCGTAGGTACCGACTAATGGTAGGCGTGAGGTACCGACTAATGGTAGGCGTAGGTACCGACTAATGGTAGGCGTAGGTACCGACTAATGGTAGGCGTAGGTACCGACTAATGGTAGGCGTAGGTACCGACTAATGGTAGGCGTAGGTACCGACTAATGGTAGGCGTAGGTACCGACTAATGTGCAGGTAGGCGTAGGTACCGACTAATGTGCAGGTAGGCGTAGGTACCGACTAATGTGCAGGTAGGCGTAGGTACCGACTAATGTGCAGGTAGGCGTAGGTACCGACTAATGTGCAGGTAGGCGTAGGTACAGACTAATGTGCAGGTAGGCGTAGGTACAGACTAATGTGCAGGTAGGCGTAGGTACAGACTAATGTGCAGGTAGGCGTAGGTACAGACTAATGTGCAGGTAGGCGTAGGTACCGACTAATGTGCAGGTAGGGGTAGGTACCGACTAATGTGCAGGTAGGGGTAGGTACCGACTAATGTGCAGGTAGGGGTAGGTACCGACTAATGTGCAGGTAGGCGTAGGTACCGACTAATGTGCAGGTAGGCGTAGGTACCGACTAATGTGCAGGTAGGCGTAGGTACCGACTAATGTGCAGGTAGGCGTAGGTACCGACTAATGTGCAGGTAGGCGTAGGTACCGACTAATGTGCAGGTAGGCGTAGGTACCGACTAATGTGCAGGTAGGCGTAGGTACCGACTAATGTGCAGGTAGGCGTAGGTACCGACTAATGTGCAGGTAGGCGTAGGTACCGACTAATGTGCAGGTAGGCGTAGGTACCGACTAATGTGCAGGTAGGCGTAGGTACCGACTAATGTGCAGGTAGGCGTAGGTACAGACTAATGTGCAGGTAGGTGCAGGGACCAATGCATGTGTAGGTACCGATGAATGTGTAGGTACCGATGAATGTGTAGGTAGGCGGGCAGTATCGTTCCCACAAAGCAGAGCTCACTCGAACACATTTTAAAATCATGTACATCGGAATCCTACCCGGCGTTTTCTGATGAGGTGGCTGCGCTAGGCAGAAAGCCTGTCATCAGCACATGCCTTGGCGGGAGAGAGGAGGTAAATAAAGCCATGTGACTGACGCTCTTTATTTCTGTCAGCCTAGTTTGTTCTGCCACTGGGCAGATTTCGTGCTCAGAAATCCTGGCCGTGCCAGTCAGCGGGCGGCTGGCAACTGGGCGGAGTGCACAGCAAACGAGAATAACTAGGCTGTGCCCATTCCCCGTGGGTTCACGCAGTCACTACAACCTATTCTTAGTACAACCTGAAACCCCGCACCCACCTGTGCAACACACACCACGGGCAAATTACGTAACCCGGGAAGCGACATTAAGAAATATAATGCAAATGACAACCGTCATGGCGCCGAGGAGACCGGCTGGAGTCCACAATACTAAAAAAAAAAAGTCACCCCACCTGTGCCAAGCACTACAATGGACCATAGCTGCAAAAAAAAAAAAAAGGCAAATAACATTCTAAAAATGCTTGGACTTAAATTTAAGCATCCAGTCCAGAGCACAAAACGCAAGCTTTCAGTGCCAACATCTACAAGCATGCTAACGATGCACAGAAATAAATACCATATTTTACGGCGCAAAGAACTGCAATTGTGTGAACCTGACAACCACGACATTTACAGCACAAACAACTATAAAACACCGAGCAAATTAACACAAATCCAAAAGGTACAGGGCGAGCCCGCCTGACTTTAAACCGACAAAATATTAAGAAAGGCGCCAGAAACTACAGGTTTGAAACGCTCCAGTCTAGAATATGACAAGTAATATAAGCGTTATGCTGCTGTGAAACAAAGCTGAAAGTTTAAAAGAAAAAACGTTCTCTGCTCTGCGTCATAGCACCTTTTTTTCCTAACCTTTGTCATGTTGCACAGCAGCTGTGCTGCTGTACAACATGGCTACAAAAAAAAAAAAAAATCCCCATCGACAACGCCAGTGGCTGTCCTTAAAAGCTTTTCAGCCATATTACATAGCAGCCATGCTTCTGTTGTACAGTATGGCTTAAAAAAACAGTGATGACAACAGCTTTCCAGAAAAGCATGTCAGCCATGCTGTACAGCAGCGTGGCTATAAGTTTGAAAAAAACGCTATGATGCAGCCAACGCTGGCCATGTCTGAGCTTTTCTTTTGGAGTGGTAGGAGAGACGGGACAAGCAACAACAAATCTAGAGGGAAGCAAGACGGGACAAGCAAAGCGGGAGGGGTGGGGCAAGCAACAAAGTGGAAGGGGAGTGGGAGGTATGGGGCAAGCTAAAAGCAAAAAAGAACAAGCATTTGCAATGCAATCGGTCTCGCCTTTGCAACCTTATATGTATTTAGCTATGCAGCACATTAGCCTGGGTGCTGAAACATCTACTGTTCTTTAACATGGAGGGAAAAGCACCAAACTGCGTGACACGCCAGGTATGGGAACACATGGAGAGAAATATTGCCTTTCAGCGGGAAATGGTATAGTCCAAAGCTCTGTTTTTAATATAAAATCAGGGCCTTCGGTGGTCATATCACTGAAAATACAAGATTTGAAAAAAATATTGTCTACGGGTGCTCATGGAAGACAATTTCTATGGACTGGAATCTAGAGAATGCTAAAGTGATTCTGGTATTTTACTGACCTCTGCTGGTCGTTTTCTATTAAGACAGTTAAATAGAGGCAGTTGAACAGAAAAGTCCCTAGGCGGAAGCAGACCAGTCCTAGGGCTGATCTCCAGAACCCACAAAGTACATACACATAAGTATATACTAAAGTATATACAAGAGGTCTCGAATGCTCGACCCAAAAATGTTCCTCCGAAAACACAACCAGTCAGTGGAAGGACACATACTGGTCAAGGAAGCAGTACTTTGTTCCTCCCCTGAAGCATGGCCCAACGAACAGGACGTGAAGCCAGCAGCACTGACCAAAGAGAAGCAATGAAATGAGTGACGTTGAAGCCAAACAATGATAAGCAATATGTGGGCTTTAAGTGCCTTGTAAGGAAACAAAATGCCTCAGGCGCCTTCTCAGGTGAGATCTAAAACACCTCTCTGAAAGAGTCAGAGACGGCCATTCAGAAAATCCTAGTCCTTTATAAATGTTTCTAGTAACTGTCGCAAACCTTTTGGAACCAGTTTCTCTACCTCGAAGCCCAAGCAATGGTCTCTCCATCAATGGTGTAACAGTCCTCGCACCTTAAACTCTGGGCCCTGTCGTAATCTCCTGCTTCCCCCTCACATCTTCATTATGCCCTTTTCAAAGCTAGGTCCACCATCCTCCACAGCCCCCTGATCTACCATTTCCACACACACTTATCACAGCCTGGAGTATTTTTCTATATTAAAAACTTTGCCAGCTAGTATCCTTTCATTTGTAAAACCTTCATCAACTTTTTTTTTTTTTTTTTTTTAAACTGTCCCACTCCCTACAGCAGTGGCACAACCATCATCATGAAGCCACCAACCGAGTCACCACACTACCCATTTTCACCCCATTGAAAAAGCAGAAATCCAAATTTGACAAGTAGGCACTTGAGACTATGTCTTTGCCAGCTTTCCTGCCTCCGCCTTCCAGGACATAGAGCTAATGACTTAAGGCTAACCTTGAACACATCTAGCCACAATAATGATCATCACCGCAAGCTGGTCATCCGCAGAGACATGGACAAACATTTAATCCTCATCCTTTTCCATCCAAAAGGCATATCCATTATTGAACTGTAAGAGAGTCCCACACCCATCATTGTTCCCTCTAGTCTTTGCACATTTCAAGCATACATACTGCAGGGCAGAACACCCAGCACAAGGCAGATGACAAATTCCAAGATCCCATTAAGCTCAGCCAAGCTACCTACTTTAAAGCCCTGTCTGATGTCAAAATAATCCAGACACCCTACCCTTATACAGCCTGAAGGAGATCTTCAAAACTATCCAGAATTTCCTCACACCCATCTGCTCTCCCAAACCTTATGCTCCAACCTAACTTCAGGCATTCAAAAATATATTGCTTCCCATTGGCTCCCCACGTACCTCGTACTAGTGGATTTACTACAACCTATAATCCAGTCTTCTGCCATACCCTTGAGCGCATCCAGATCACAGCCCTCTCACACTTTGAGATGCTCCCTACTCCCATTGGGCATATAGACACTATCCCCTTAAAATACCGCCCCACCAAATTGTTGCCATTGTCAATTACTCTTGAGTTAGGGTCAGTTCACACTCCTTTCAAACATTAATCAAAATTGAAAGCACTAAGCAACAGATGTCCTCAACAGGTCATCTAAATTCCAAAGAAAATTTGTCTTCCGGGAATGCCCGGAGAGCCAGTGCTGGCCCTTGTAAATCAGACTTCATCCATGCCTCGGAACTGAAAGCGTCCCCCCCCCCCCCTTCTGTATTGACATTGTTGCCCATGCCAGCTCCAAAAAAACCTCACTCGTCAAATCCTTCCTGTCTGCACCAAGTCTTTTGACAAAGTTTTACAAATTTCCCTGATAGCATGATTCACCTGATCCCCAGTGACACAGGTCCCAAAGAAGATTTACGTACTTCCTCTTGAAGTGTTAAAGAATTGCTTCACCCAACCTTAAAAAGAGGGGATCCATCCACCTGTAGAGTCTCCTAAGGAACTTGACTCACCCCATCATCACCAACATGTGCATGCTCCCCTACCGGAAACTTGCAAGTCAATCTTCGTTTTCAACTCCTTTGCTGATGAATCGGATATCAATGTTAAAGGTTGGTGGCCCACATAGGAAAGAGCGGCCTCAAAGAAACGGACCAAAGATTAATGTGTCCTGCATATTTCCCACGGCCACTACCTTGCGCGGGTCATCATCCCACCCACACTTCCACTGTTCAACCTCCCACCCACCTCACCATGTTCTCAAAGTAACTTTGGGATATACTTTGATAGTGGCTGAAACATTAATACCCTAGTCGAAGCAACCTCCAATAGCATGTTCTTCTGAGGAAGTCCCACCCCTACAGCGCATCAGGCCGGCAAGCAGCAGTTATTTGAACATTGATCATTGATAAAGTGACTATGGAAACTCGCTCTATGCGAGGCTCATGAAATACTGCCTGGGCAGATTTCAAATGGTCCAAAGGCCGCAGTCGGCGTGTCCTGGCACGCAGATAACATCTCGCCAGGATTCCTGTGAGGGGACGGAAGATTTCACGTCACAATCCTAACCAAAAAAACAGCACTTCAACCATCCACCTGTGCGAATCACTGAGGTGCGCCTATGTAAGTCCCTGAAGTGTGCATTACAAATAAGCGAGAAAAGCGGATAAACACGTCTCTATACAAGAACTTCTTTCTTGGTACAAACTACCCCCTCCCATGAGCGCTGCTTCCGACTGAAGTGAACCGAGGTTGAACTTTGTACGTCGACCTGCTTGCATGCTGCCTGTGTAACCGCACCTGAGACAGTGCTGCTCAGCAAGACACAGTCATAAATAAATAAACTTGAAATCTGCACTTTGGGCTGATAAAAGGTTGTCCTGCGAGTTTAAGAGTTTATTTCTTCCTATCCCTTCACCAGGCAGGAGAGCCTTGAAAGTTCTCTACCGTTACCCGTTGTATTCTTCAATTCATACACGGCCTCCATTTTAGGTGCGTCTCCCCCTTGCTAAAGAAGGTAGCTGTGCTTGCTAACAGCTTATCAACGATTTGATAAAGAATGGTCCATCAATGCCCCCTCGACTATGCTGCTAGCAAGACACATTAATTTGCGGTGTTACCGTGCCCACTGTGTCACAGCTTGCTTTCTATTTTGGGATGTCTCTATTAAAATGGATGCAGGTCATGAGGAACACAAATTCAATACTAAGTGCAGTGTAAATTTCCAGGAATGTAAACGAGGCCCTTGAGGGTAGGAGGCTAAGTGCAGCACAAAGGAAATGTGATATGTGGCGAATTCTGGAATAGCCTTGAACCAGTTTTTTTCCAGGTATTTAAAAGCAGTACAAACAAACATTGGCACTGCCAATAGGTCTGGCTTTAAAAGAACGTTGTTTGGTAATGTGAAGCATTACAAGTAAATAACATGGGAATGAATATGTATTTGTGTGGAAGCAAAGAACTGTAAAATAATATTGGTGTAGAACAGGTTCAAAGCTCAGGTGAAAGTTGCACCCTCAAGCCAGACCTAAAAATCCATGTAGGTTAATGGTTAGTTCAGTGTTATTGTGTGCGACACTGAAAGGCCAACTCAGGCAGGTGGGTTAACAAAATTATACAGCTTTGTGGTGGGCAAGCACTTTTTGTAGAAGCACACAACTGCCCCATCAAAACAAGTACTCCTGACTCCCAACATGTGGGTGGAGCCAAAGTCCCTCTCTAGTAATGCTCACATAATTGTCTGGCGACAGCTGCGCTGTCAAACTACACCATAAAAACTTGATTTATGTCCAAATTCATGGTCTCTTACCTTATGCTGCTGTGTGGGACCTTTTTTGTTTACCAAACAAGTGTATCAAAGAGTCTTTTTCCGCTCCCCCGTTTGAATCATTTTTTGAATTTGTATATATTTTCACATCATTGGAAGGGATAGCAGTAAAATTGTTGTTACTTTTACACTGTTTGGGCTTGCCCATAAATATTCTTGTTGATATTAGCACAAATTCATTTTGGCACCATTGATGTGGGCAAGATTTAATATTCATTGTTTGTATATGTTTGTCTTTGTTTCACATGGTACGCATGAGTTGCAGTGTGTGGAAGTAGGTTTGGTAGTATGGCAATGAAAGTTTTACACTGATGTGGAGTCAACCCCTCCCCTTTGTCTTGTAACAATCCTGGTGACATTTTGTTTTTTCATGTGCTTGTAATTATGGAGTCATTTGCTATGGAGAAATAGATTAAATAAATATCCAATTCAAAATCGTTGAAATAATTCACTGAGGGTCTTATTGATTTGTTTTCGTATGTCCCTTTTTGCTGTTTCTAGTTGAATGAGCTATCAGTATTGGCACCCGTTGTTGTTTGTTGGGCTGTGTGGGACTGACACTGAACTTGAATCCGAGCGTGCATAGTGGTTCAGCACAAAGGGAGCCGAGCCTCACTGCCTGGCGCGAGTCTCACGCCTCGCAGCTGTACGGCCCAGGCCAGTAGCTTACATTGGTGGAAAGGATGCGGGGTCCAGAGATCTGAGGGCCAAGTGAATTCTAATTTCTACTACATTTTATAATTCAGAAAGCAACCAGGGTGCCCATCTCCTTCCTTTCACCAGGGCCCAAGACACGGACTAGTAGCACGGCCTCGCTCGCCTCGAGTCGGACTTGTACAGAGTTTCCCATAGACATGTGAATTATTTGTTAACATTAACTTTTTCATGTATAAGCGCGCAAGGGCCTCGAGATCTCTGGAAAGCCTTGAAGGCTCCCGTTCGGTGAGGCGCTGGGTTCTAGCCCGGACAGGTTGCGATTTAAGGGCCACTTCGATCTGCAAATAAACACTCAATGTAGTTGTCAAGCAGTTGCTCGAGCCCACACCCTCAGAACCCCTCCCCCCGCGTTTTCGGAATTAAAGAGTCTTCACTCGACGTGCATCTAAAGTAAACGGAGATAGATGCGTGATTCACACACCACGTGCGCGGACGTCCAGGCGCCGGAAGTGGAACTTCTCTCTCAAACTCAGCTGCATTAACCTGGATCAGAGACGCCAATGCTACAAAAGCTTCTTTTCCATCAGACGTTTAATAAAATGTTTTTCTTCTAGACATCAGGGCAAAAGGGTAATTCTTAAGTCATGGGAAACTTGCAATAGAAATGACCGACTCTCAACCAGTGTTCTGCGTGTTCTGCGCTTCAACATTTAACTATAATCAGTTCTTGAAATGGAAATTTAGAAGTGCAGGAACTCCTTGTCCCAGCATCACCGTTTGCTGCTGAGAAGTGCTAGTACTCTCATTTTAAAGGCATTAGAGCAGCGCTGGTACAGTCCCTTTCAAATGAAAGAAGTGCAGGCACTGAGAACCTGCCCATTTAAGGCACGGACTATAACGCATGAAAACCAGTGTACCTAGAAGGCTTGTCATCCATGAGGTTATTTGGCACTTGGATAGCGTGCAACTGGCACACTAGTGTATGGCATCACTGCGCTGCCCAGGGCGATCTCAGGTGGCCCTCTAAGTTTGATTTGGAGAGGTGTGCCGCTATAGTAAATCCTATGTAGGAAGAGTCTGGGGAGGTGTGTGGGGTCCCGACACGTGTTCTGGACGCGGCTGCTATATGTGCAAATGTATACAGAGGTGTTTGAGAGGACAAAGGGCATGCTTCATGCAGCATTATTCTCCGTACCTAATGAAACTGCAGTAGCATGCTCAAGGTGATATCCCACGCTCATTCAGGAGTTGGTGCAACCTGGAGTTAATAAATAAATGCAATACTGTATGTATTTATGGGGTCGGCCCCAGGAGAGCCCAAAGTGCAACCCAAGGAGATCGCCAGACAGGTCAGTAAAGCATACATAGGGTCCACACATAAGGGGCAAAGGTGAAGTCGAATAAAATCAAAACACACCTTAGCAAAGGGTCTATGGATCCACTCAAACACCTACAAAAAAATCCACAGACTCCTGTCTGAAGGATTTATGATGTCCCTCGTTCATTTATATGAAAATCAGCGCTGTTCTGGGATGTTCTGAAAAGAAGGTAATATGTTCAAATTGCTGCAGCAATTTCTGGCAACCAGCAGTAGACCTGGCATCTGTAGCGACTCTGAAATTAGTGGTCCTTCTCGGAGCCAGACAGCCAACGCCAGTCAAGATTTTTTTTAAAGAGTAAAAAGATGAACTGAAAGGAATCATTGCATGAGAAAGCATCATCGTGAAGCAGTCCTGGAAAGCACCAGGTGACATCACACTTGGGAGGAAGACATGCACGGAGGATAGAGAGGTCTCTCAGAAGCAGGCCGAGCTGTGTCACCTTGAGCCAAGTAAGGACTTAGGGGAAGTGGTTTTGGCAGTAAAGCTGTAGAGCGGGTTGAGAGGAGCTTCTGAATGCAAACAGACCGGAATTCCGAAAACAGCAAGTGCAGCATCTCACCATGAATCTTGAGAAGCAGCCTTGGCATAGGCCTAACCTTTTATCAAGTGCAAATGAGGGTATGAAACGTTGAACCTTTTCACCTTTTAGATGGCCGACCAATGTTTCATTTGAGCCGGTATTTGCAGGTGGGACCCACCAGCACCCATTTTGTGGGACTGGAACTTATTTTTCCTCAATCGACTTTGATCCAGAGTGAGAGAAAAAAATTTATATATATTTTTTTTAACACACACACACACACACACACAAGGGGCAAAGAAAAAGTGAGAACAAGACAGAATAACAATGACAAAGGGAGAAAGCAGGGTTTAAAAAGAACCTGGCAGAGTGATCCAAGGAAAGCAAACACCAGGAAATGATGGACAGAGCGCTGAAACTTTTCAGACACTCACCCCAGTCACAGACCTGGGTTGAATCCATCATCGTTCTTTAGCTCACTTCGCCACCCCAGTTCAGACAGTCATATGCAAATCAGTCTTGACCCTGTTCCTCATGGGAACAGTCCAGCCTGAACCGCCAAAGCAAGTCTTCCCTGGACCGGAAACAAGTATCCTGGGACCTGTTTCGGGGTCAGACCCCTCATCAGCCAGGCTAGCTTGAATCCAGTGGCAAAGGGAGCAAGGGACCAACTTCGGGGCATACCCTGCCAACTTAGGGCGAACAAAGCAAACACAAGGAGATGGACAGAGCGCTAAAACTTTTCAGACACTCACCCACAGATCTGGGTTGAATGAATCATCGTTCTTTAGCTCACTTCGCCACCCCAGTTCAGACCCAGCTATATGCAAATCAGTCCGGACCCTGTGCCTCATGGGAACAGTCCAGCCCGAACCGCCAAGAGTGAGCTAAACTGGTAGAGAGAGTCTGGTGTTGGATGAATGAGGCATGAGGTGGAATCAAGGCCACAAATCATTGGTATTCAGCACCCGAATCTTCAATAGCACCGGCTACAGGCTTCAGAACAAAACTTTAGGCCCTGTGAATTATTCTTTTACAAATTAAGCACCATGTACCTGGGCATGCCCTGTGCACGGCTTGGCAGATGCGAGCGGGTGGTTCTATTGGTGACACCAGAGGGAGTGTTGGCTGCGGTTTACTATACCTGCCACTCAAATCTGAATGAGACCAGTAGCTGTTGCTGTCTGTGCGGTTATGTGGCAGAGAATGGCACCGAACATGGTTATGCGCATGTCCCTGAACTCAACCAGAAGTGGTGTATCGTGTCAATCAATATCAGATACCAAAGGACCTTAAATCCTTGGAAGCTTAGTAATGAGACCAGCGAACTGATCTGCCAAGAGATCCACAAGGTACAAATCAGGGTCCGGTGAGCTGGCACCAGAAGGCTGCGGAGTTTGGGAGCGCTGTGTATCTTGGTAAAAGTGACTTCATATCCTGGTGTCAGAGTCTCCCGGTGTCCACGTCTCCGAGAGTCAATGTGTCTCATCTTGGGGGACTCGCTGTCTCTGCACATACCAGGCACATTGCGGTCTTCTGGCAGGGATAAACCAATGTCATTTACCTACCCAATTTGACAGTATTCATTCATTTACCATGAAAGGATTACCAAGTCCTTTCAAAATTCATACCAATTACCTGCATGTTAAATACACACGTACAAAACTTGGAACAGGGTGCTCATCCCACTGAGCTATATTACCAGGTAGTCTATTTCAAAGATAGTTCTAGGTCACAAACTCTTTTGGTTTGGGGATGATGTCCAATGCCACCCACCAAGTCCATGCTGACCCTAGAGACAACTGGACAAGAGTACGCACGAGCCCTGCCAGGCATTTTACAAAACCAGTCCAGCCCCAGCTCTCGACTTTATAAGGCATGGCATCATGCCAGGGCACAGCAGGGTTGTAGCCAATGAGACACAGTCCGTGTAGACACCGGATACTGGTGAGTGCTGGCCCTCGTGGGCACTTGACAGACACGCACAGAGCAGCATAGAAACCGGGTCCAGTAGGACAAAGGGCCTCAGATACTTGCACAGAACAGCTGAGACCGTTTTGGACTCTGGACAATGGAGAAAGTAGGGGGCACAGGAAGAAGTTTCGGTCAACTCCACGGGGAGGGTTGTGGGGTGGGGAGGAAGTGAAAGGTGGAGAAGAAAAGGGAAACGGTCACTCTACAGCCCGGCGCTACGTCTGTCGTTCCTTTCTTACTGTCACTTCTTGCCTGTCCGGCATCAACGCCTCTCCGTCGCCTCATGTTTCTCTGTTCGCGCCCCCCCCCCCATATCTCTTCACCTACAGACATTTCAGCCAATAGTGTGCGCGGGTGAGAAGCAACCAATATAACCTAAAGCGTTCCCATGATGCTTTGCACTAGAGGCCCCACAATAGAGCTGGCATACGACGCTCTCTTCCACTGTTTTTCCAGAGGCGCGAGACTCGTACTTTACTCTCGCGCTGTCTTTTCTAGTCACTTTCGTGCAAGGGACGCCGTTTGTGGCTTTATTCTTAAACACATCCCACAGAAGAGCTCCACCATGTCGTTTCCTGAAGCTCATGGCGCCCCCTTTGCCTATGGAAAGAGAGAGTCGATACTACCAGATGAGATGCACTAACGGTGCTGCTGGGTAAAGGCCAGGCAAGGGAAGGCGGCACAAAAGCCTTCCCTTGGAGAGAGAAAAAGAAAGAAAAAAAAAACAGGCTTGTGAACAGCCTGGCAATCTGCAGAGAAAGTGCGAGTGAAACCTGAAACAACCGAGTGCCTCGCATCCCATTTAAATTGGGGCAGATGGCCGCAGCGCTTCCAGAGATAAAAGCACCCCTCGGGTATTCACAGGAGACAAAGACTTCGGGCCCAACACCCCCGGCCTGACAACTGTTCCTCCTGCATTATTAAATAAGGGCCAGCCGGCAGATTTAGGTCTGCAAGAAAATGGGGTGGACGCGACCGCCTTGCATCAAGCTGTCCTGGTGACTTTCATTCATGAAGCAACGACTCCCGAGGGAGGAAGGGCCATCGGGACGTAGGCAGAGCATGCCATTCCACGTCGTCTCAGAGGCCGGTAGGGCTGGGGTACAGTAAACTAAGTTGGGCTCACCTGATAACCTTGTAGAGCTCCCGTCTAATATAGTCATCTCAAAAAAGTTGGTGAACCTAGGACAGCATCAGGTTCGCCCGGGAGAGGCCTAGAGGGCTGGGGCAGGAAGCCACATCGGGATTTCTTTAACAAACCAAAAAAAACAAAAAACCTGGTAGAACGGGGCTGCTGGTCATTCAGCCGAATTTTGCAAATGCTGGTAAAGCAAAGTCAGGCTCAACCTCACCATGAAGAAGAGGCTGCAAGAGCCACAGATGCTTGAGTCACACCTGTGAAATGTCAGGAGGGCTGGGGAAGGAAACTCCCAGCACATGGGTGGATCGTTTGAAGCTGGACACACCTCTGAAAGGCTCTAGTCATAATACGTGGTATCACTCGATGGATGGGAGGAAGTCTGTAAGGCTGAGTTGGGGGGGGTGCACAATGATTCATGCGTAAATTATAGTGTTTCACCAACACACAAAGACGTTAGCCCCAGTGAAGCATCGCTGGAAAATAATCGCAATGCAAACTAAGCTTGGCGGGATTATAAATAAAAATATTACACAATATTGGGTCATTAAAGTTCTGCCACAAGTATATTCTGGGAATCAGTGAACCAGTAAGAGCAGAATGCACATCTTGGGCACAATTCCTAAGCAGTGAGTCCCATGCACAGAGGCGTTTTCCGGGAAGCTTTGGAACGGACACCCCGCGTGACTCATTACTCTCAAAGCGTACGATGACCAATCGTAGCCTGCGGCTGCTGACAACTGTGGTCATTCCTGTCTGGATAATTCCCCTGGACGGCCATTATTCGCAGCCCTTGCTTAAAGTCGCAGAAGCTGAAATCGTGTGGTGCACACTCACTCTCCACTTGTGTCTGGGTTCTGAGGTGAAATCTCTCAAGAAAGGGCTGTAGAGGAGGGCACGTGGGCTGCTTCCCAAGACACTGCATTGGAGATATTCCAGCCACTGAATTTGTCACATTTTGCATCGTTGATGCGGTCTGGTTAGTAAGTACAGGCGGTGCGAGTTATTTTCTGGCGTCCAGGCCCAGCCTATGGCTGGAATCTGAGCCCAGTGGTTACGAGAGGTGGGGGTTGAAGTTGGCTTGGTCACCGAGTACTACATTACTTTGGGAAAGGGTTGGGCACTGGGACTGATGCCATCCTGCTCTGATGAGTCAAGGTACGCACCTGCCCTTAGACACACAATAGCAGCATTGCTAACCTAGACCTCAAGCAACGGAGGGAAGCTTAAGCGTCAGGTACAGAAATCATGAATTGATAATTCTAAGATGCAGCATAGTTAAAAAAAAAAAATTGTAAATCGAAAAGTTCAAAAAGAGCTTAAATAGTTGCTAATTTTGTACCAGTGTTTGTTCTTTCTCTCTAAAATCAAATCACCCCAACACAGTTAATACAGAGTTATATCTGTTTTCCAACTTTGGTGGTTAGTGCAATGCATACACACAGGCACGTTAAAAAAACCAAAGTACAAATGTTTTGCAAAAGTGAACACAAACATTTTGCCTTGATATATTGCAAAAAAGAAAAAAGGAAAAACTCTCATTTGACCTCGTGGCAACAGAAAAGCCCAGTTATGCTTTTATTTTTAATTCAGCACAAACTGGCAAGAGCTTGATAAACAAGTTTGACATTCTTTTTTCATTCATTTTACAAAAGTAACATGTTTATATTGCCTCCACGTGCACCTATGATGCCGTCTAGCGAGGTAGCCGACTCATGGGAGTAGTCCAGGACCTTCCAACCTCTAAATAACAGAGCAACATGTGCACCTCTCAAATTAATTTAATATTTCACTATACTAATTCACCACTAATCCTTTATGGGTTCCGGAGTAGCATGCTACTCGCCAAAAAAGCGCTTCAACACTTCATCAGGGGTAGCAAGCGCTATATAAATGCAAACCTTTTTCCCTCTTCCATCCCTCCGCTATCTTTCTCAATCCAAATAACTAACATATCCACCACTCAAATTACTTTCATATTTCACTATACTAATTCACCACTAATCCTTTGTGGGTTCCGGAGTAGCATGCTACTCGCCTAAAAAGCGCTTCGACGCCTCTTCAGGGGTAGTAAGCGCTATATAAATGCAATTACAATACAATACTTGGTCATTCCTGGATGATGAATACCTTTTTGAGGGATTAGGGGTGGGGAGTCAACTGTGGGAGGGACAGTCCCACATCAGCCATACTGAAGTCAGCCCAAAGGTGGGGGTCCGGCACACTGCAGCGGTAGGAGGATACCCCAGCAATCCTGTGATAGCAGGCACTTCACCTAGAAGGTTCGAGTCCTGACCAGACAGAGATCACTGTTGAGATCTAGTCACCTACAATTCACAAGACTTCAATGCCTCTGAATTTTAATTGGTGGAACACAATGATGGCGATTCATTAGGCAACACTGGTGCCTTAGATCTGCACCAATCAGCCAGATGCAAACTGTGCCATTCTTGGAAGGTCCGGAACTTCCTTGCATTAGAGTTCTACATCTGCGAGCAGTAGAAGACTTCCACTGGGGTAAGGTAGACAGCATCCATAACCAATTTGAACATCTTCTGCCACTCCACTCGGTAGACATGGTGCCCTCTTGCCTGGAGGAACCTGGACTGAGGTGCCCAATCCAGCGTAGAGAATTATAAGTAGCCCAGCGGGGGGAAACTTTGTATCACCAAGAGGCCAACTGCAAGTCTGGTTTTGCTGGAAATAGGGCCAATTTCTGCAGTACTGGGTGGTGCAACACCAAGTTTGTGTGCGGGCTCACGTCTTTTGTAACTAGAACTGACATTTTCTTAAGACTTACTTTGCTTCACTTTGGATGAAGGTGAGAAAAAAACAACCTCTGAGAAGGAGGCTCCAGCTCAGTGTCTCTGCCTTACGAGGTTCTTCACTAGCACCACAGCGAGACAAATGCACCAGGAACAGGATGTCTGCCGGGCAAAAAATATTAGGCTCAGAAGTAATTTTTCCTGCTGTACTCAGCCTCTGTCATGGACACCTTATCTGCTTATAACTAAGCCTCCCTTGAAGCTGGGTCCTGCTGAAAAGACCACAGGCTGGATAATTTGTTTTAACCTGGTTACCATCTCAATGGTCCTTACAGGACTTCAATAAAATAATATGTTACCGCTTTCCCACTCCCGACACCAAATGCAATGCTCAAAATACGGTTTTCTCCATTTTACCCTAAAACATTTTTCATAGCTTGAGTAATAAAAGTCAAAATTTCGAATACATTCTTTTGCCTGGAATATTCTGTGCTTTGCGTTTAAACTCCACAGTGACTGGTTTGGTTTATTTCTGCTCCCTCAGCACCTCACCCACAATTAAGCCCTTGAATTTTGCCAATACTTTCCTAAATGTACAAAAGGCTACTATAGGAAATGTTAACTCTCTGGGTAACCACCCCTCCCCCGTCAGCTGGATCCTTAGTTTTTCCATGAATAACAAACCAGTTGTACTCTCGCTATTATTTCGCCATTCAATCATGCACAGGAATGGCAGAAACATTTACACAAATTTGACAGAACAATGCAAACGTTGGTGACCATAGTGCATGTATTTCTTCCTGGCTCAGATTCAATAAGTCCATATATCTTGCTCCATCTTCCCACCACTGCATCATTCCCTTTGCCCCCTTTAGATCCACACTGAAGCCATGTGACACACAGAAACATTCGAGATCATAAGTGTACAAAATAACAAGAGAGGGGTTGCAGTCTGAGAATATTCCACACCACTTCCAGTTTGGCACAGGTGATGAAAAGAAACTTAGCTCTGAGATGAGAAGTTTGGCAGCAGACATGGTATGATCCTGTGCACATAAAAACTACAAGTTATGGCCGGAGAGATATAGTGGGTGGAATCACGGGGAGGAGTCTAAGAGGTGGGCCTGGGCGGACATGAGCGCAGGGAGACCGCACTAGAAATCACGCTTACAGATGAATAAGATGTAGTGTGAAACGAGAGGAAAGGAAATGGACAGTCTAATCTGTAGCTGCCAATATCCAATCCACTAACACTTGCAGCAGAAAGAGAAACACTTTTGGAATAAAAACTATTGTCGAAGAGACACCGTTGGTTAACTGCCCCACTGCATAGATCTGATCTGGGTCACGAGATGGACCCGGCTGAAATTTCAATTACGCCGGCATAATTAGCGTCATGTATAGCATTTTGGCTTACCCTTTCCATGTCAAATTCCACCATTAAACCACATGGCACACTTGAGGGGTCGCTCACGTAAGAAACGATTGTGGGGCAGCATGAGCAGCCCTGGTGCTTTCTGCAAGATTTGTTTTAGCACACAGTGCACCCTCACGCCCACAATTGATGCAAAAATGCATTTTGCACTAAAATACAGCTGAAATGCCAGATTAGTGTGGTGTCTTTTTTTTATGACATGTAATTATGCAAAAATTACAGGAAATTACATGAATTGGAATCCGATAAAGTAAAATAAATAAATCCAGTATTTGTAAAGCGCGAAGGCATCCCGGCGCTGGGGGCCGTCGGGAAGATTAAGCAAGCTATTGCCCAGAGTCACATGGTGCTGGGCTGACCTGCCGCCGGTGCTGGGGATCGAACCGTGAGCCCCAGATTCCAGCGTCAGTCACCCTGCCGCTGCGCCACACCTCTTCCCTCAAAGTGATTGAGCCCCTCATTATTTTCAAGTTGGGTAATATTAACATTTACGGTTACTTAAGATCATGCATTTTAGAGTGTTTAAGGACAATACGCAAGTCGATATATCTCTTTATTTTTAATAGTCCATCTCTTTTGCAGATCACAAAAAATTGCAGCCACAGAAAACTAATCGAGACACACCCTGCAGGCGAGGAGGAGAGAATAGGCAATTTGTGGTCCTACGTCAATACCGGAAGCAAAAGAGCCCTCCACTTCCCACAGGAGGAGACAACCACTTCAGATCTGTAGTCACACGAAAGAACAACATCACATGGAGGCAGGCAGTGCAGAGGTGGGAGGAGAAGGGACAGAAGTAGGCAGACAATGTGGTTGTGGGTGGAAATGTACATGGGAGCAGGGTGGAGACAGGGAACATAAGATCAGATCAGATAGTGCCTCATTGTTATCTGCCCACTGGTACACAAATAGGACTTAATGGGGTTGGAGATTGTAAATATAGCCGAGTCACGCGCCAGCGGACGGATACCACCGGGATTACGCGGCAGGTAAGAACCAGCCCCCAGAAGAATGTTAATCCAGACCAAAGCATGGAAAAGCAACGTAGAAAACACCCGGCCTGAAGCCCGGGAACGGCGGGGGACCTGGGATTATCAGGCAACGGTTACAGCAGCATTCTCCAGATATAGCTAATGGAGTCATAATGCTATAATGAGGGGGTGCGGCCTGTGCACCGGTGCTGGGTAAGCCTCTCGAGCCGGAGTTTGGGTCCACATCTGATCCAAGCAATTATCCCGCCGGTGAATCTCACGATGCAAAAGGATTGGAATGCCTCAAAAAAAAAATTTTAATAAAAAAAAAAAAAAAAAAAAAACGTTGAAGGTTTCTGTTATTTATATACTGTCCTGACTAGGGATGGGTCCAAGAGAGTTCACGAAACGCAGCACAGCCAATGGCCGCAACACCACCACTACTCCGCCTCCACCTGGTGCTGCAGCCCCTAGAAATACCAATATCCTCGAGAAACATACACCTGGGGTCAGAGGCAAAGCTTCAGACATCAGCGAAAAACATATCTTCCGATACTGCACCCGGATAGCGGACCACAAAGCCAGTAAAAACAGATCCTCAGGTACACACCATAACCATGTGTGAAAGACATACTCCGTGAAGTTCGTTCAGTACTTGATGTTTCCATCAGAGGGGCCAACAGGCCACGAGGCTCGGATCCTTGCCAGGGAGGGGAGTGTCATTCACAGCCACTGTAATGCAAATCTCTTAAGCAGGTGATCCGCAAACCTGTCATGAAATCCGGTCCTTCTTTGGACATCCCTGGCAAGAAATTCTGTTAAAAGTATTGAAATTTCATAAACAACTATGTTTTGGCTACTAAGTCATGTCACAGAAGCAGTACTGCATGCACTGACAGGTTTGCTGTTCGTTATAATGTAGCTCCTGTGCAGGAGGGCGGTGTGAAGAGGATAAGGGAAGGCCCTCAAAGATGCTGGGGCGCTCATGTTGAAGGCAATGAGGAGGGCACACGCCCTAGGAGAAATTGTAATGTTAATGCTGGGCGGCACTGCCAGCGAACAGACACAAACCACCATGCATATCATCCTGGACACTCAACTAGTTCATACAGACAAACGAAACACAAACGAACCAAAAAAATAGACGAATCAATGTAGTAGAGCTCGTCCATCGATCTGCAGCATGCATGGTTCCAGTAAAGTAGAGCGGCGGCCATGTCCCATTGGGCTTGTCCTCCAGTACCAGCCGAGCGGATGGCGCCACCTGAGCAGTGACATGCTACAGACAAACATGCGTGCTGGAAACTCGCACCTGCAAGGAGTTTAGAGACCCGCTGAAAGTCCTCTAGCGACGAACTGGTGGGCCTGCCCGGCAGTACACAAAGCCATGAGGCGCAGAGGAACCCAACAGCCACCACCAGTACATCTCTCAGTCCCAGCCTCCCGCTTGCTCCATCCATGTCGGCAGGGCACAATGCTTTGTCTTGTGCTCTTTTTTTATTTTTTTACCAAAATACTTAAATGATTGGATGCGAGGGGTGCAAATAAGAGTTCACAGTTTGGGGTGCCCGGTATGATATATTACTTGACACAGGCTGGTCCTCACCCAGTTTTGAAGCAGATTCTGTCTTGTATGGCAAACCAGTGAGATTCCCCTGTGAGGCAGACTTGTGTTGCTGCACTTTGATGTCAGGCACGTGTTGACTTGAGCCGTGAAACTGATTTTTGGGAATGTTGACGTGCGTGTAATTACAGGGATCGAATCCAACTGCTGATTAGCGTCATTAATTTCTCTGAACTTCTTTTCTTGTCTGAGATCAGACAAAAGCTCTCAGCCAGTCACCATTTGACAGTTAAGTGACTTTAACCCAAAATATGTAGGTTACTCATCAAACAGGATTTGCAGGAGTGTTACTGTTCCTTAGGATGGGCTGGGCAGCGGGCAAATGGGAGAATGTTCTTGGAACAAGGTGCCAGGCAGTGTGTTAACGTGGGTACCAAGAGTACTTGGCAAGCAAAAAACATGGATTCCTCTATCCAGGGTCCAAGTGATACTACACCTGCTGCAGTAATTAGATCGAGCCTACCAGACACGCATGTGTTGTCTGTTGCAAGCATACTGTGGGCTTACCAAGAGCAGGCAGGTCATGGACGTCATTTAGGGGGTCGCTTGCTCCTTGCGACCCTTGGCACGGTCTTTGTGAAAACTGGCCTCAGAGGTGGCAGCATCATTGCCTGGAACACAGGGGCAGCTGTCCTAATGGACGTCGCTTGGGACTCCACTTCCCTGGTTTTATGTCATTTTTTATTTCATAAATAGTGAGTAATAGGATTTACAATTAGTGCAATGAAAATGCAGCACAATTAGCTGCAATATATCCCTATCTGGCAGCTGAGGTAAGTGAAAAATGCTTTTAAATGTATGGTGTATGGGTGCTTGCGGGGGAGAGCTTGTTTATGTGAGAGAGAGTGCGCGTGTATGCATAAGCATGCAAGTAAAAGAAGAGGTCAAACAGCTTGTGATGCCACGTCCACTACCCCAGGCATTTTGGTGAATTGACGTCCATGAGACAGGGTCTTGGAGCCCGCCCATTGCTTACCACGCACTGGCTGTCTTTCCTGTCACTCATTTGCTTGCTTGCCTTGTCCACTTTGGGTCCCCTAATTGCTCTCACCCATTGCTTCTGCTTCTCACCCCCACCCTCTGTTCTTTTCCCCCTACCCACCTCCACTCACCCGCTGCTTCTTCTGCCAACACCTGTACTCCCACCCCCTCTTGTTTGCTTACCCATCCCTCTGGATTTCTTCTCCCCACCTGTGCCCTCCTCCACCACCCCTGCATTTCTCCCTACACACCCGTGTTGCTTCACCCCCTACTGGTGTGTCATTAAAAAAAATTGCGCTGGAGTCATTTTGTAGGCGTACACATGAGTGGAGCACACACCTACAAAATAATCACCACGTCACAGTGCCCATTTTTAAAATCACCTTCATTTAGCCATGCTATACGGCATGACTGATGCTTTACCAATGGAATCATGGATGCTGTACAGCATGGCTAAAAACCAGTGGCAAAGTCAATAGGTCCCAAAGGCAAGACCTATTGGCATTGCCAATGCTAGTTATATATACTGCCCTGGTGATGGGATTTATTTGGTGTGGAGGATGTAGTCTATTTTGTTTGAATGGTATTAACCAATTATTCTCAGTTCAGTTTGCCCGACACGTCTGCGGTACAGTGTATAACAAACTACAAGAATCTGCCGGATGATAAAACGAGGGTCCATAAGTCACAGTTTGGAGGTTCGCAGGAGGAATGTCTGCATTAAGATGGCTACAGCACACGCCACAGAGAATCAATAGACAGAGCTATTGTTTGGATTAAATGAAGTAAAGAATGGCATATATACACCTGAATTACGACTGCCCAAAAAGGTGACAACCCTGGAACGAGAAGATGGTCCAGTGGTGTGATACAGGAAAAATGCAATGTCATCAAAAACAAAAATGTCAGGTGCTATTCCACTTCTGCCAATAGCCTTGGTGAGCCACGTCATTTCTAATTTCACTACGTCACCTACATGCACTAAGAGCACTGAAGCCAGGGCACCTTGCACCACGACCCCCCCAAAAGGCCCATTCACCCACCGCCTCACTCAAAAATAACAAAGGGTATATGCATGCACACACTTCTACTTAGGGACAGTGCATGATTGTCTGAGACAAGGAGAAATTCAAACAGGAAACAAAAACCTTGGGGTGTGAGGGAGTTGCTGAAGACACACACAGGGACAGGTAAGATTCTGAGGCTAGGAGAAACGTTAAGTGGACATTTACATCTGCACCAGGAAAACAAGACAATGGGGCGGGGAGAAAAAAATGAAATGCAACACAAGACTCGCTGATGACAGGTTTCATGGAAAGGTAGAAGACTCAACTCCCCCCACCCCCTTACTCTGTCATACTTCAAAAAGCCCTTCCCCCATTCAACAAGAAAGTCTACGAGCAGCAGACAGTGTGCAGTTTGAAACTCCTCAAGAGACGTAAGCCCTATGCATTGGTCAACGTTGCTTAATGGAAAAAAACATGGCTGACAGACAGTCTGCTGCGCTAGGCACTCTAAAGAAACGTGTTCCATGTTAATGGAAAATATTGCACCAAAACCCATTCTGGGTGCGTGCACAATCTGGTGGGGCTATATTTAGGAGACCCACGGGGTTCCACTGGTCATTTGCCGAGCCACGTTCATAAACAGGGCTGCCGTCCACCGCACACGCAAGGTACAGTTGCAACGACCGTAATCACTGCAGCCTGGTGAGGGACGATCCGGCGAGGGGGAAGAGAAGAGCCCGCCGGAACTACTGCAATATGGCGACAGCGAAGGGGTCCAAGCAAACGCACCAGACCAAGCTGGATAAGTTTGCACTCTCTAAAGCGGAGAGTATGGAGGAAAAAAATGAAATTCAGGGAGCGAAGAAGCAAACGGATGAGGGTGCCCCTACCCTCCAAGACATTATGGAAGTCATACACGGGGTCCATACAGCTCTAGAACAAAAAATAGACTCTGTTACGTCGGAAGGGACTTTAATGCATGCAGATTTACGCACGTTGAGGGAGAGGATGAAAACTCGGTCTCTGAACTTCAATCCTCCACTAAAATACTGGAACGGGAGGTGAAGAAACTCCAAGTTGTGTCGATGGATATGGAGGCCAGGCTAGAAGACTATGAGGGAAGGGCGCGCAGGAATAACGTCCGCATTTTGGGAGTGCTGGAACGGGCAGAAGGTCCAACGGCGGACCCATTTGTGGAAGATCCAATACAAAATCACCTGCAGCCCCGCTCTCTCTCCCAATATTTCTCAGTGGAGCGGGCCCACAGAGTGCCGGGAGGTCCCCCAAAGCCTGGCGCACCTCCGCGTCCTATTCTAGCCAGAATATTTAACTACAGGGACATAATTCTTCAAACTGCACGCTCCTCCTACCCCCCCCCCCACGAAATTTGAGAACTCTACAATCACATTCTTTCCGGACTTTACAATCAAGGTCCAGAAAATGAGGAGATCCTTCTTGGAAGTAAAAAGGGCGCTGCGTGAAAAGAACATCAAGTATGCAATGCTTTTTCCTGCAAAACTGCGAGTAACGACGGATGGGAAAGTTTGGTTCTTTTCGTCTCCAGAGGATACGTGGGACTGGTTAGAAAAATGGCAAACCCATGGTCCCCAAAAGAATGACTCACAGCGACGAGCACGGGAGCTGGACAGTCGTCGTGATACCCTCGAACTCAGAGATGGCCCCCAGTGAGACACGTGCCGACTTAAGTCGCGGGACTGTGAAGAGGGCTCTTGGATGGCTGCTGCTCCCCAAAGTCGTAGCTGGGTGATGTGAGAGACCACCTGGGACTCAGCGGAGAAGCTGTTCTTTGCCAAGTAAATTGGTTTTGGGGGAGGGGGGTATACTATTGATTGTGGGACTTGTGGGTCCTTTACTGTTATAGTGCTATTGTTTATCTTAGTCAACCACGGGAAATAGGCCGATTATTGCCGGGGTTGTTACGGACATAGCTACATGGGCGTTCAAGACTTGAACTTGGGTATGATAAGATTTTGGGCTTGGGTTGGCGGGGCCACGTTCCCCTCTACAAGGTTTGATGGGGTTGGGCACACAGGCGCTCTGCACAGTTGGGGGGTGGGCAGTTTGGAGTCCACGCTGCAGGGAGGGGGGGAGGGAGGGTTTGGGTGGTTCCTCAAGGGTTTATGTTGTTCATTGGGTGGTTCCTCAAGGGTTTATGTTGTTCAATGTCTAATATGGTGTGCAATAATGCTAACTGACAGTGCAAGAGAGGTACCTAGCCTAATAGTAGGCCGTCCAGCATTGGGCCATGCGAGTTACTTGACCACATCGTCGATTTTTACACACGTAATAAGGGACATGGCGACCTTGCACATGCGTTCGGTCCGGGGCCAGAGCCTTTTGGTGCATTTCATAAATGGCCAGACACCAGGATCAACCTTCAAGACTGGGCCGACTTAAACTGCTTTTGTGGAATGTCAATGTGCTGGGGGACAGAATAAAGAGGGGAATTGTCCTGCAATACTTAAAGAGGCAGGCCCCTGACATGGTGGTACTGCAGGAAACCCACATACAAGGCTCCGCATACTGCGCTTTGAATAGATGGGGATACAAGCTAGTGGCGCACGCGGGATACACTAAAGGTTCTAGAGGGGTGGGGATTCTTCTACGTAATTCCTCCCCCTTTCTGGTGCAATCCGTGACACGCGACCAGATGGGCAGATTCGTGACGCTGACTGGCACATGGGAGGGCAGAGTATTTAATATCACTTCACTGTACATCCCACCCAGACTCCACCTCCCTACCCTGACTGATTTGGGAGCACATCTGCTCAATTTGCCTGAGGGGGGAGTCGCTGCTGGGGAGGGGGGAGACTGTAATGCGGCCCTGAATGGGGACGTTGACAGAGGCCACCAAAGCCGGAGGAGCCGTCTGGGAGAGCGCTGGGAGACTTTTTAGCAGCAATGGGTTTGTTGGATGTTTGGAGAGCATATAATCTGTCCTCCCTCCAATACACCTTTCATTCGGGTGTGCACGGGAGTTTGTCTCGTATAGATTATATATTTGGTAGAGCGGAGCAGCTCTCCCTGTTTAGAGAGGTGGGTCACCTCCCTAGGGGCATCTCAGATCATTCTCCGGTTGTAGTTACATATGGAGGTAGTCCCTCGGGCACTAGACGTGAAATGACGCTTAACCCCTGGTACTTGCGACTCCCCACGATTCGGGATGGGCTTATTGAAACGACAGAAAACTATTTTAAAGAAAACGTGGGCTCGGTGGATTCAGCCTCCACGCTGTGGGAGGTGTATAAAACAGTGGTTAGGGGGCAGGGGCTATCCATGGTGGCGGGATATAAGAAAAGCAGAAACCGCTGCTTACCCTAGAAAAAGGACTAGCCCAATTGGAGGAAGAACAAGTGAATTCAATATCCCCGAACTCAAACATAAATTGCTCCTAAAGCAGAAGGAATAGAGAGATATCGCCGAAGAGACGGCTAAGGCTCACTACCGGGTTTATGAGATAGGGGATAAAGCGAGCAAGCTTCTAGAGTGGCTGGAGCCGCGTGAGCTGGCCTCTAGGTGGGTATTTGAGACTGTGACAGAGGGTGAGGACCGACTTAAGGACAGAAACAGTATTGCTGGGGCCTTTGCAGACCACTTTAAAGTAATATACGAGCCTTCACGTCAATCGTCAGGGAAAGAGGTAAGAGCTGTTATCTACTCTTCGACTCCCTGTGTTGGATGACACTGAGGTGGAGGAGCTCGACTTGACCAAAGACGAGGTTATCAAGGCAATTGGTGCCTTACAATCAGGAAAGGTGATGGCACCGTCTGGTCTTCCAATTGAACGATTTAAAATAAACGCGTCTACCATAGCCCCATATCTAATGGATATGTATGAAGAAAGTGTGGTTGAGGGTATTCTCCCGGAAACACAAAGATTGGCAAATGTGGTAGTGATCCACAAATAGGGCAAACCTCCGGAACGGTGTGGTTCATACCAGCCGATCTAGTTATTGAATCAGATGGTGAAAATATTGGCAAAAATCTTGGCCACGCGATTGTCGCCCCTGCTCCATAAATTGATCCATCCCGATCAGTCCGGCTTTATGCCGGGCAGAAATACGGCGCTCAATCTGCGAAGGCTTCATGGGGTCTTGGGCAGGGCTGGGACTATACAAGAAGATGCAGTAATCATGTCCCTAGATGCCAAAATGGCGTTTGATTTGATAGAATGGCCCTACCTATTTGCGGCGTTAGAACGGTTTGGATTCTGCCCGAAGTTCCTGTCATGGGTGCGGCTCCTGTACTCGGAGCCCCTAGCAAGAGTGACGGTGAACGGGGGCCGGTCGGCAACCTGCGCATTGAATAAAGGGACACAGCAGGGATGTCCACTCGCCACGCTGATATTTGCTTTGGTCCTCGAACCATTGGCAATCTGGATCAGGGGGGGGACCCCCTTATCAGAGGCTTAAACTGGACAATGGACTGGGAAGATAGAATCTCCCTATACGCCGATGATATTTTACTGTCTTTGGCCAGGCCCTATTTTTCCATTCACAGAATACTTTACATATTCACTCCGTTTCAGAAAAACTCTGGTTATACAATAAATTGGGATAAGTCCCTTATATA
This sequence comes from Calotriton arnoldi, assembly GCA_963921515.1. Lineage (NCBI taxonomy): Eukaryota > Metazoa > Chordata > Amphibia > Caudata > Salamandridae > Calotriton > Calotriton arnoldi. Next base: position 5,519,362 of record CAWUFW010000040.1, read on the forward strand.
CATACTTTCCGGGGAAGATCTTAGGCTGCCCGCCCACTGTGGTGCTAGAATTGTCACGGAGGGATTTCGCTACTTGGGGATCTATGTCACGACGGACCCAGTGGCCTTTTATGATAGTAATTTGGCCCCACCGCTGCGTCGCCTACAGACCGACGTACAACACTGGAAGTCATTGCCATTCACATTATTGGGCAGGGCAGCCTTATATAAAATGATGGCTTTGCCTCGATTTGTTTACGCCCTACAAAATACACCCTTCCCCCGTCCCACACAAATATTTTCAGGCTGTAGAGCAGAGGTCAGGACCCTTCTTTGGAACAACGGAATTCCCCGTATCTCCTTGACTAAGCTCACGAAGAGCTGGTACGATGGTGGAATTGCTCTTCCGGCACTCAAGAGTTACTACTGGGCTTCCCAATTAGCGGTCACCAACCACTGGGTACACTGGCCAGTAAGTGAACCCGCTTATAGAATGGATAGGTACAATATGATAGCTGGCTCTTATCAACGGGCATTATATGGAGGACGGAAGAATGCCCCGGTATATACTCCGACCGCAACCACGGTCACATTATGGTACAAGGCGACCTCCGCCTTGGGTTGGAACAACAAGATTACCCTATCCACCCCCCTCTTCGAGTCTGATCGATTGGGGCTCCTGGCACACAGTCCGGGCTTTCGCAAGTGGGACCTCATTGGGCTTTCAACGGTAGGCGACTTATGGACGAAAGGCACAGTGGTCCCCTTTAGTGACCTTCAAAGAGATTATGATCTAAATCAGAGGGAAACTTTGATACCTTCAGGTTCGCAATGCGTTGTATAAAGCTGTGCCCAAGGGCTCGGATCTCCCAGCAGCTTTGCCATTGGAGGACAGACTCCTTGATGATTATCTGAAGGATAAAGTAATCTCCCTGACCTATAGAAAGATTTTAAATAATACCCCAGACGCCTTGGTGAAGATCCGTTCTAAGCGGATGGAACATGTGGGAGACTTAGATGATGAGGAATGGCAGGAAGCGCAGGCCTCCCCTCGGGAGGTCGCAATGCGATCTAGATTTAAATTAATCCAGATTAAGCTCCTCCATAGAGTTTATTATACTGGTGTCGCGTTGGCCAAGATGGGTATTTTAAGCTCCCCACAGTGTCCCAGAGGTTGTGGCCAAATGGGCACGTATCTACATCAGTGGTGGGAATGCCCGACTATACAGTTATATTGGAAGAAAATAACCTCAAGAATGTGGGAAGTTTGCGGGAAAAGTATGGAAGTCACCCCCCCCCCGCCTTCTTAACATATGGGAGGCGACTGACTTGACGGCTAAAGAAAGGATCTGAGTTTCCCTTGGGAATGTAGTAGCGAAACGTAATATAGCCAGAGCTTGGAAGGGAGACACGGCACCCAAACTCCGGGACCGAGAAGCCGATATGGACTGGTGTATGCAGACGGAGAGGGTGATCTATGAAGGGAGAGGTTGCCCCGGAAAATGGACCAAGATCTGGGGGGAATGGAGCAAAGCGAGGGGAATGTTATGTGTCCCGTTTACTGATCCCTCTATACAGGAATGTATGACTCCGTGAGATTACTGGTCACAATGTAAAATTGACGATATGTAATGGTAATGTTGGAATGTACTGACAAATTGATGGTGGTTATGGTACGAATGCACTGTCATTTTAATATACGCGGTCATATTTTTTTTGTTTCTTATTCAATAAAAAGAAATTATTAAAAAAAAAAAAACATTCTGATGCCAATTCAATGCTGCCTGTGCTATTTGGAAGTTCCCTTGGTAAAATCCCTTCAATCATCTCTTTTCACAAGTAGAGAAAATAAACTAAAATGAAAAAACCTAGTGTGTGTGGCGCCCACTTTCAGTTTTATATGGTTAAATGCCCAATATTGATATACATAGTATTGAGCGGTGATCCATTCGTCGTGGACATTCAGACAATATGAATAACTGTCTTGAAAATGACCTCCAAATGACAAAAACCAGCAAGGGTGACATGTAGCCAGGATTGCATTGAAGTCTTGATGCTGCCTGCTCCCCCCTTGTAGGACATGATTAAGTGTTTTTACATCAAAGTTGGTTCTGCGCACCAAATAATTTATTACGTTTCATCCAAGCATGACCATGTTGGATTCCTCCATAAACCATCATTGTTGTCCAACTATTGCAAGACCCAGAGCAGCACAGATGGAATGAAATACCACATGCACTCCATGAAATCCTGGAAGGCTCGTCACCCAAGGGTATGAAGTAGTCACAAAACCCGATATGGATCTGGTAGAATACCAACTGTAATTAATGCCAAGATTTGTGCTGACAGATGAGCACTAAGAAGTTGCGTGTCCTATTCCATTCAGAAATTCTGACTTTTATAGGTATGCTGATACATATAAGAATTGCGTCTGAAGTTGTGGACAAAGCTGTCCATTTACTTGGAGGAGAGAGAGCAGTGGGAATAGGGCTAGTGACCAAACGTATCCTGCTATGCACAGCGACTCATCAAATCACTTTCTTCACAAATAAAATTAAACAATACAAGAGTTGGAACCAGAAAGCCAAGACCACTAAGGAAAGCTTCAGCTGCTTTTAGGAGTTTTTTCCAGAAGCGGATTTGATAAAGGCAATTTATACAATATGTGTCTCGGAAGGCCAAGACAGTCTTAATTCCCGTCTGACAGAGAGCACTACATGATAAGTTACCCAAACACCCTGAAATCGCGTGTGCTACTTATATCAGCAGGCCCCTGTGGCAACGGGGGCTTTTACACCCTTGCCTATTGGTCTGATAGTTTGAGGGAGGAGTGAGAGTGCACACCCCCTCCACCAAAACGCAGGGAGTGGGCTTGACATTTACTTTATATGCACGGGCCATGGGCCAAGCAACCTTTGTTTGATTGGACCACAAGCCACTTCCTGTCTGTAAAGACTACAGAGTTCTTCTTTGTTATCCAATTAAAAATAGACGTCTTGGGTACCAGCTAATCATCAACTATCTGAGATCATCACTCTCCATTCCAGGGTATGTTCAAGTACAGAATAACAATAACCTCTCCACCAACACTAAGGTTTGAAAGGCAACACTATCCATTCAGCATGCTAATTTGTTTTAATGGATTTTAGATTTGCTTAAAAAAAAAAAAAAAAAAAGAAGACCCTACACTTTTCAATGGTTTCCTTTGTTTATTAGTTGGAAATTTTGTGGAGTCAATCTACATGTTTATACTCTCATTTCTGAAATTATTCAGGAAGGTAAATTGAAGAGGAAGCTACAACTACAATTTAGAGAATGTTAGATTTGTGCCAAATAACTTTCTAGAACAAACTCCTAAATTGTAATTCCTCTAGTTTCTTGACTAAACTCTTCTCCTGTCTGAACCCATCAAGCCAACCACCCTTCAGCTTCATAATCACACACACTTACTACTGCTTAATAAACATTAAAATGAAATAGCGGACAAATATCCTTTAATTTTAGCTGTATATCAACAGTACTACATGTACTTTTTCTTCACTCCTCCCAGGTGAAGCAGGGTACTCAACCCAGACTCCCGTGAAAAGCAAACTATTTTGGAAACTCAAGGGAGCTCTGTGCCCAGCAGAGGCTGCCTAAACATTGCCCTGGAAACGCTGGTTGGGTGTACCTGGATAAATACCCCTATCTGACCACAGCCTCATCTCATGTACTCCCTGCTGTAAACCCAGATAGATGAGATTGTAGGAAAGTAAACCTGTATGCCAAGATTCGGAAAAGCTGTATTTAAATTACACATGGATCAACATTTTCCCTCAGAACTCTGGTATGAAAGTTTGATTACATTTTTTTTTCTGGTAAAGCAAATACAAGTGAATTGATTTTCAGTTTACTCTACGCAAATAAGTACTACCCTGGAAATACTACAATCTCAGCAGAAAGTTGGAATCGGTGAACACTTGAAGATCAAATTCCATTTCCAGGTTGTTACATGGGTAAAGCCAGCCACACCTAGCAGGGTGCAGGCCTCCGTGAAGTCCTGTGAAGGCGGGAGCCATATCAATTTCTCGCCTATGGACCCCACCCACAGGGAATCAAGTGAATACAAAGGTGTGCAAGGTGCAGCTGCCAGCACTATGGATGGAGTCACGGTTTGAATTTCAAGAGTTTGCTTGCGAACACAGTGATTTTCAGCAAGACTATTAATCTTGCTGTTCCTGAGTTCAGTGTGATGATTCAAAAGTGAATGCTCTTTTATCAGAGCCCTATTGGATACCACCATAGTGTTATTATAGTGCTTATTGCTGGAGATGTGCATCTATGATGGACTGTGATTCGCATGTACAACTAACTCCCCACACAATGGTGCTCACTAAATTGACAACAAAAGAAATAAAATGCTATCCGGGTCTACTGGGGTTTGAATTATTGAGTGCTAATTTAAACTTTAAATGACTGCTACTAACTACATCACAGATTAAATGAGACGATAATGTGGATTTGGAAAAATAGCTGCAGTTCTCAGACCTTCTTTGCCTTCAAACTACAGGAACCCTGATATGAAGCACAACTGACCGGGTGAAGAAGGAAGAGCGGCCAAAGACACATGTATGCTGTTGCATATTTCACAATACTCCAAGATCTTTGGCGACTCACAAGGCAAACCAAATTTTTTTAAAGTATTCTTGTGTAGTATGGGCAGAGCTGAACATTACACTCCGGTAGGAACAAAACAAAAATCTAAAAAGCAATTCAGTCATAAGAAAAAAAAATTACCCTGTAAAAAAAAAAAGAAAAAAAAAAGAAAACTCAAACCATGATCATAAAAAGAAAGCTCAGTTTGCTAACTTCAACAAAACTTTGGCCAAAAGTTGTGAAGTGGAACCTGGTAAACAAATAATGTACTTGTTTAAGTGTAAATCCGTGGAAGCAACCACTAACTCGAAGTCTATGGAAACCAAGTTTACCTATGCTATAGAAATGTGTCAGCCTAAAGCATAAATAGGAAGACATTCCTTAGAGAGTGACACGAGCCAGATAAGGCTTAGAGATTTGCTCCAGTTAACCGGACTTCAGTCATGTCGACATTTGCCAGAGAGGAGAGTCCAAAGGCTGGATGCGAAGAAGGAGCCATAATGTTGGAGTTGCAAGTCAGGTTTCGACACTGAGGAATAAAAAGCTACAGCTGGAGGATGGTACTTCTAGACTGACAATGCTGACTGTGAGGTTATCAAATGCTCTGGAAGACTCCTCCGAGTCAGCTCCCTATCAAGTGTGTAGCTTTAGTGGCACCATTCAATATGGGCAACAGACTGTTTAAACATGACTCTACAGCTTCAGTTACTGCTTGTGGAAGCTTCAGACAGTTTTGCTAAAGTAGAAAAAGTCAGGATCGGCGGTTGTGGGATTTCGGCCACCAGTCAGAGAGCATGGGATGCTAAGAAGTAGTCATTGCCCGGTAAATTGCACTGTTTGCATTCAATTCTGACATGTGCTCTGCTGAGAAGTAAGAAAGCAGGACTAGAGTAGATGTCAAAAACAACGCTTCCTTCTAGCTGTGGGACATATTCAGTGATAATCCTTACAGGATGCTTAATAATCGGACCAGCTTTAAAACATATGAACATGTACTATGTTCATACTTGTTCTAGGCACCTCCAATGGAAAAAAACACCTTTTCAGTTGCAAATATTACTGGAAATCACAAATATGACGAAACTGATCTAGCAATCCACACCAAATTCAAAAGAAAGTGGGATCACAATGTAATGGCTGCACCAATGACAGCAATGTTAACTATCCACAGGAAAAGTGCTATTGAAGCTGCAGAGGATCCAGTCCATAGCAGCCAAACTGGCGTTAAAGAGGCAGCGCAGGTCTTCAAATGACGGCAGCATTAAAGGACCTCCATTGGCTACCTATTAAGGAGAGAATTCAATTTAAATCTCTATGTATTGTGTTCAGAGCAGTGCATGGTCTTGGTCCAATGTCCATGCAGGAGAAACTCACCTGGTACAATCCTGGGAGAAATCTTCGCTCTTCCAGTGCAAGTCTAGTAACCACCGCTAGATTTAAGAAGACCAGGATGGGCGGCAGAGCATTTGGTATAGCAGCCTCACGACTCTGGAATGATCTCCCCTTGCATATCAGACAAACTAACTTGCTGTTCCCATTTAGAAAAAGCTTAAAGACTTGGCTCTTCCCTAGGGATGAGTGATATAAGCTCTCTAAATCAGCATACAGGCTATCTGTTCTGCCTAGTGACAACTTGGTAAGTCGCAGCGCCAGGATACCCGCAGGGTGACAGTTTTTTGCGCTATATAAATCTATGATACAATACAATGTGGAAACGTGGCAATACATTTGTGCCAATCCAAATCAAATACTACAACTGAGGTGTGCTCGCGTTGGAATGGCTGCGCCATTCTACACTATGTCACAGTACACTAGATAATTGGAAGCCTCTGAACCTATAAACTCTAAAGATCATATATAAATGGTTGAACCAGGCTCCACAAAATCTGCAACCATGAAAAACGGGGGCACAGATGGACTTCAAATTTCTTAAGACGTGAGTATCAGCTTTCAGATTATGCCCCAGATGCATTTCTAATATCAGGAGTGCATTGTACTTTACAATGGAGAGGGATGTACCCAATTCCCTTCATTAACCTTTGCATATTGTGTGCCAGAAAGTCTGCTTCCAACAAGGATAGTTCGGTTGACTCATGGATAACTGGGTCTTGCCCACCTAGGCATTACCCAAAAAACAATAGGCTGAAAAACCCTGTACCTGCAGCATATAATAAATTAAACACCGGCAATGACGGGCAAACTCCACAGGTAAGAGTATTACACAGAAGCAGGGCTCCCCTTGGAATTTCTAAGATCAAGTTTTCTTAAGTATAGGTCAACCTTAAAACCCCAGTATCCCGGCCCTGCAACCACAATAAAGCACTCTCCTCCCACTCTGCAAACCCCGGCCATCCACAGAGGTGAAGACAGGCCAAGATACTCGGTCTTCAATCACACAAAGCTGCACAGGATGAGAACCATTCTTGTCACACGAGAAAAGATCAAATTCTCTGTGCCAGTTATAAAGCAATAGCCAACAGTAAGAAGTGCATTCCCAGGGTGGGCGCACAATTAAGATGTGATAAATGTGCAAAAAAAAAAAAAAAAAAAAAGATAGGCTGAATTAATGCATGATTACAAGACAAATGCCTTTAAACCCACCTTCTCCCTTACCAGTTTCCAATTCAAGCTTGAATATCAAGACTGGAAGTTAACTTTTAACGTAAGACAAACCATTTCCATATCTAAGAGGGGGGGGGCCATCTCTGAACTACACCACAACTCAACATATGTAAAAATATGAATTAGGCCCAGTTCACAACATTAATTTAAATAAAATGTCAAATGCTAAAAGTGGTGCAACATGTGATAACCAGCCAGATCATCAGTGCCTGCCACTCATGTGCCTTTAGGTTATTTATTGTGACATTGCACATGCTCCTGGAGTTTTTGAAAGCAGCTTCCACCAGGTAGCACATACGTACAGCTCGCCCCCGTACATCCTGGAAATAAATGAAAAATAGACCCAAGGAATTATATGGCAAATAAAATGGTTCTACCATTCCTCTAAAGAGGACATCTATCTAAATAAACATAAGATGCATCTCAATTACCCCTCCCAAACAGAACACACCATTTTTAACACTAAAAGTAGACTTTGCCAATATAATGCATCAAGATATGTAATATGCAGAGCTTCACTTCGAGTTTTTCATCTCAAGACTTTTGATTAAACTATGTGCCCACGCATATTCCTAATAACACCAATCTATCCTAAACTTTTGGAGATGTGGTTTCCAGTGTGAGGTGCTAGCGCCACCATTTGTATTAGGATGGCCTTCCACTCCCTAGCCACAATCAACGTCATACTGTACTCTACGTCAGAGATGGGTCATTAGGTTGCCACGTGACATCATTGTTGACTTCTTCAGAAGAGTTGGGGACAGTGAACCGTTACCCCACCATGTTCAATATTCCAAATAAGAGCATTTAAACATGAATCCCAATGTCACGATCTACAATGCTTAATAAATATTTAAATAGTTTTAGACAATTCCATAAAAGGTGTGTGGTATTACTCTTTAACAAACACTTCTTAAACAGTTAAAAACAAAAAAAGATATTACCATGTACAAAAGAGATGGGATTAAAACGTTTTCCTTTGCTTCATTTCTTTACAGAAGTCTAGGTGCTTGAGAAAAAAAAAAATCACGGAAATGACAACATAAGAAGTTAGTTCACGTTACTGCCACCTCCTCCCGGATTGGGGCTGCCAGGCCTGGGAACCAGATGCTGGAGTTTGCAACACCCCCTTTGTGCGCCTCCTGCCTCTTTGTTCAAAGCACTGAACCCCGCCCCCCACAAAAAAGCAAGACATTTAAATGCAGCCACCACCAGTCTCAGCATTTACATTGCCTCGAGACCCGATTGCTGGGCCTTTGGAGCCCCCTCCCCCAGCTCTCAATAGCACATGATAGGCGCAGAAGCCCTAGACGAGTGTCGGTAAACCCTGCAAGGGATGGGGGCCCATAATACGCGAACCCGGGGAGGTGAGGCGCGTTGGGACTGGCCACATCTGAATGCAATCAAGAGAAAAGAGCAAACGAGCCACAGGTCCTACGACCCCCTTCAGACACAAAGCCAGCCCATGTGCAGCCTAACAGAGACGGTGTGTCGCGTACCTCGCCGAAAACCAAGCAGCAGTTCTCAAACTTCAAGAATCATTTATCCATAACGTACCCCCACACACAAAAAAAAACTCAGTGATAAATTTGAACTTAGTAGACTCACTTATGAAGAGCACCCCCATATCAACTAAAGGCGCTGCAGACCAGCCCCACCCACACCCATCATTCCGTGAGGCGCAGACTGAACTTGAACTGACGCCGGAACAGTAAATGCAGATTCCTTAGTTCAGCCCCCGACCCCCGGTATCACTTTCAGTCCAAGGACTACTCGTGAATTGCAGCCCCCATGCCACTTAAGGCGGCATGCACCTCTAACAAACACGGGAATCGCACCCTATTTATTACAGTAATTGACTCAAAAACGGCACCGAAGTTAATCGATAAATACTAGGCTCGCACCCCACCCCCGTCTAAACTACGGCTTGAAGAGATAAAAATAAAAAGTCACAAACGCCAGAATCAATGAGTACAAATAAAAACTTATTGCACAGAAACGCCCCTCAATCATAAGCCGTAGCCCCCTCAAGTAAAACATACCCATGAAACGCCGCTCTCCCAGACCCTGTACTACCAATTTGGAAATACACTTATGGACAGAATGCACGCATCCACCCATTAAATACTATCACGCGTGACCACCTCAGTTAGTTTAATTTAAACTCCTCACTGAATCTCACGCGATCCACTGCAGGTCACAAGAACTTCTCAGCATCATACCGGCTCCCGCCGGGCGCCCTCTCTCCCCTTCCTGACATCCGAGCTGCCGAGTCACAACAAAGGAAATGCAGGCAGAAATCTCAGGCACCCACCTTCTCTGAGCTACAGCTGGGGTAGGAGCCCCCTTTGTCTGCTTCCAGAACTTTCCTGCACGCCCCGGGTCAGGGGGGCTACAAAGGCACGGGCGCTCCTTTCACTGGGGGGCAGAGTTCATTCCCGCCCATGCTCCATTAATCCCGGCGCTCCGGCGTCCCTGCTGCTGGATGGCGGTCAGCGAGCCCCGGGCCTCCGCTCCTTAAACTGTACAAACTTAGAAAGGCCTCTGCACGTGATCCGCCGGACTCCCGTGGGTCCCCAGGCACACTGGACCCGTCTCTCTCTGGATAACCGGCAGGACACCGCTTCCTGGCTGCAGCCCAGCCCTCTGCTGATGGCGCACTTGGCTCAGCTGCACACAACTAAACTGCAGTAAAAAAAAAATCCCAGCTCTCCTCCCAGTCCAAGCAGGACTCTCCACCCACTCTGCATTTGTTTAAACAGCGCGAGGGGGAAGCTGACCTCTCCTACCTCTCTGGGCAGCCAGCAGTGCGGGCAGGGGGTCTACCAGTAATGAATGACATTAACTTTAAAGTAATCAGACACGTAAAGGTGAGAATTAGTGCCTATTGTGTGATCAGCAGCAGAACAGCGTCCCTTGGCCCCTCCCACTGGCACGTAGTTGTCTAACCATTCACAAAAAAAGTGTCGATGGGCTTTAGCGGTATTGTATTTTCACTGGGTAGATTTAAAAAGATCCCCCTTCCTGTACCCGAGCTGATGGCACAACACGATACACCCTATATGCACAAAGCCATTAATTGCCTGTCTGAGGAAGGCAGAGTGGTGCATTGTGCATATACACCCCGAATCCTGGCGTATACACCCCAATTTAATACTCGGAAAGACACGATGTCTCTTCCAATCACAAGTGTCATGATTTTATGGTGCGTCATGATTTTAAGGGCTAGCATGTCTTCATTTAGTTATTTTTGTTAAAGGAACACAGGTTGCAGCAGTCATCTATAAAGCACGCAATTGGCGCGTGTGATGTTTTGTAAGGCGCCGCAATCAACATATAACACGCTGAAGCCACGTTTCACTCTAATTGTTCTACAGCATTTGGGCTCATATTTGCGTATGCTCACCATGTTCACATTTCACAGGTTCACGTGCACATTTGCGTGTGCTCACTGGGTATTTATTCACTATGTGCAGTCGTGCTAGCACTGTACATTCACCAGGCTGTAGTGCACTGTAGGTATGCATATACTAGAATACAGTTTGTATAATGCTCGTTCACGAGGCGATTGGTTATGTACTGTACCTTCAGCCGGTACCTACAGTGATATGGTAAATCCTGGGGTAACATCCAGACGCAGTTCTTTGGGGGTGTGGGTTTTACATAAGGCTGGGGGTGCCAATGATAGGAAATGGCCTGGTGGAAAACGTTCCTTGATTTGGGACCCCAGCCATCCTGCTAGCAGAATAAAATAGTTTGTGCGCTTGGGCTTTCTGTAGGAAGAAAGCGAATAATCCTAATTTGTTTTGGGATCAAACTCACGCGAATGCATGGTTGAGCCATATGACGTTAAAGAAACGGAGGGCATTCCTTACCAGCCCTGTCTGGGGGGGAAAGAAAGGGGCATGATGGACTTATAATATAAAAGCATGCACCCGCACGACGGGAACTTGTCAGTTCAAGCATGAGTGAGCCTTTAGTTGGATCTCTGCAGAGTGTAATTGCATTTATATAGCGCTTCAAAGTGCTTTTTCGGCGAGTAGCATGCTACTCCAGAACCCAAAAAGGATTTGTAGTGAATTAGTATAGGGAGATATGAAATTAATTTGAGCAGTGGACATGTGAGTTTATTCGGATTGAAACAGGATAGTGGAGGGATAGAAGAGCAGGGCTCGAGTCGGGGTACCACGCGGGTGGACGGCGTCCCCCCACTTATTTTACCGGGAGCTCGATAACTGGAGCAAATGGAGCCACACATTCACTCTTTGGCCTCTCTGGGGCGAGATCGGAGCTCGTTCAGAACGCTGCTCACGCGCTGGCTTCTCTGATGCAATCGCATCTAAGGGGTGAGCGAGGGGAGGCAATGAGTCTGATGGTGCAAGCCACCTTTCGTGACGTCACTTCCTGTCGTGACATCAGCGTCCCCCCACTTCTTTTTTTAGGACTTGTGCCCTGTAGAAGAGGGAAGGGTTTGCATTTATATAGCGCTTGCTACCCCTGATGATGTGTTGAAGTGCTTTTTGGAAGGTAGCATGCTACTCCGGAACCCAAACAGGATTAGTGGGGAAATAGTATAGGGAAATATGAAAATAATTTGATCAAATACTTCAAGAAAGCTTGGATAGGGGGTCCCAAGAAGCAATAGGGTTCAATCAATCAGGATTTGTAAAGCGCTGCTAATCACCCTATAGGGTATCCAGGAGCTTGCAGGTCCTGGAAGGCTCATTCAAACAGCCAGGTCTCGAGAGCCCTTTGGAATTCCGGAAGTGAGGTGATGGTCAGAAGATGGGTGGAGAGGCTATTCCAGGTCTTTGCTGCGATATTGGAGAAGGAGCGTCCTCCACATCTGCTTGGGTTGATGTGGAGTGTGTGTCAAGTGACAGGGAGGTGGAGCGTAGTCTTCTCTACGGTGGAAGTTCAGTTATAGTTAATGTAGGTGGGCCCTTGGTTGTGTAGAGCCTTGTGCGCGTGGGTCAGCAGCTTGAATTGGCACCTCTTCTGTACGGGGAGCCAATGGCGCTGCCTGAGGTGGGGTGTGATGTGGGTTCATCGGGGGAGGTCGAGGATGAGCCTTGCTGCAGTGTTCTGTATGGTTTGAAGTCTCTGTAGGAGGTGTGCGGAGATTCCTATGTAGAGAGCATTCCATAGTCCAGCAGGCTGGTGATAAGGGCCGGTGTCACGGTGCGTCTCGTATGCAGGGGTAGCCACTTGAAGATCTTATGTAGCATGTGCAGAGTGAGGAAGCACATAGAGGATATGGCGCATATTTGTGATTTCATGGTGAGCTTGTTGTCAATGATGATTCCGAGGTTTCAGGTGTGGTCGGCAGGCATGTGTGCAGGTCCTAGGTCTGATGGCCACCAGGATTCGTTCCATGGGTTGCTGTTATTGCCGAAGATCAGTACTTTCCTCTTGTCGGTGTTCAGCTTCAGGTAGTTGTTCTTCATCCAGTTGGCAATGCTTGTTATGCATCTGTGGAAGCCGAGCAACTGTTTGCTAAGGCACCCGCTCAGTCAAGGTACAGGCAATGATTCCCCGGCTAAATCTCTATCATGGTCAAACAGCCCAGAAGTTGTACTCAGGCTTCCGTTTTAGTTTCAGGATCCCAGCTCATGATATCTCAATGCCTCCTTGGAAAATTGGTGCAAGATCCTATCTGTCCTCGTTTCAATCAGTCTAACATCAAGACAAGGCTAAAGGGGGCATTTTATTGCTATCTGTCTATTAGGGGGGGATTGGTGGGCTGAGGTTGTGCTTACAAGAGAGGCAAAACCGTAGCTGAAAATTCAGACACCCCAGAAATTGAAATGTTACCTCATACAGTTCTACCACACATGGAATTGCGTGTCAAGGCACCTCCACAAACATCAATTAGCAGAGTAAAACAATTCAATTAGGCAATAGGCCCATTCAATAACTGAGTTCTAGAAAAATAAAGTTAAGGGCTTTATTACAAAAATTCAAAAAAGCAGTACAGAGCCAACATCAGGAAGACTCTCAGATGCAAAGTTATACATAGTATGTAGAAATCCCAAATAAAATGTAAGTCTCAATGGGCAGCAAAATCATAAGGAAAATTGGGCAGCACCCCTAGCGATATAGGAAAGACTTCTCAAAAATCACTCAAAAATGTGGGTCACCCCGAAAATCAAAGGGTTTTTATACATATTTCTTTCATAGCAAATTTGAGAAACTACAGAATTTCTTTAGGAAATCATAACACAAGAATAATACACGTCATTATCTTAACACGTAAGCACCATTCCAGTTTTCAGGAAAATGGTTCAACACCCTCTATGCTAATATCATCCGGAGATGTTCTAACTAATATGAAACACTGAACAATAAAAACTCTCAGTGAATGAATATACTAGTAATCAGAGCAGAAGGCAGCGGAAGAGATCTTGACAACCCTTACAAGTCACAAAGAACAGGGAAATGTTAATCGAAAGCAATTTAATCATGATAGTGGAAATAAACTACTGCATGTCAGTTTGACTGTGCTCTACAGAGCCTGTGGGGAGAGGATGCGCGTGGGAGGGTGGGGGAAGCAGGAGTGAGTGACAGGGATAGCATCCAAAGTGTTTAAAATTGTGTTTTGCACGAGAATATGACATAACTAAAAGACATTAATAAACACATTTCTACCCATCATATGAAATTCGTTTCAATTGCGTGAATTCAGCTATATATATATTCACTGAAAAAACCACAGGTTTCAGGGACGTTATAGTTAGAAATTAGCATTTAAAAAATCTTAGATATTCACAGAAAAAAACAAAGGTTAGAGGGACGTTATAGTTAGTCTGACATTTCACTCGCACAAAACCAGAGAAATTCAGCCGGTATAGTTAGCTGAGGTAACTATAACTCGCGCCTCCGCAATGCACTGCTTCTGACCTCATATATTACATCACTCATGACATGGTCAGTGACATCATTGATGACATCACTGATGGCCTTCGACCACCTCTCAGCAATCCCACTGTGTGGGGCTTACTGGAGGTACTGGTGGGCTAGTTGGCCCCTAAGGACCCTCAGCAGCGATGGGGACTTCATCCCCCAATCAAGAGCGCGCCAGGAGGTGCGTTTGCAGAGTAGTGGAGAAAGAGAGCGGGGCCTCCGGCGAGTTGCCGGTACGTATATATATTTTTTAATTTAGGAAAGGAGGCTGTGTGGCCCCCATCCCCTGGGGCCTAACCCATTTTTTTTTAAATTAAAAAGGAATGGGGGCCACGTGGCCCCCCTCCAGAGGTTTATACATGCCCCGGGGACCCCATCCCCCGGGGCTGGGCCTTTCTATGCATTTTTTTTTAAAGGGGAGCGGGGCCATGTGGCCTCTCTACCAGGCCGATTTCAGCCCTGCGGACCCCATCCCCCGAGGACCAGCCAATTCAATATTTTTCTTTTTAAGAGAGGGGGGCGAGTGGCCTCCTCGCCCAGGCCATTTTGGGCCCCGGGGACCCATCCCCCGGGGCATGGCCATTTCTTTCTATTTTTGAGAAATGTATTTTAAAGGAGGGGGCCGAGCAGCACTCCTCCACAGGCCGATTTCGGCCCCGGGGACCCCATCCCCTGGGGCCCGGCCATTTAAAAAAAAAAAAAAAGGGAGGGGGGCCAAGCGAACCCCTTCCTGAGGCTGATAATGCCCCGTGGACCCCAACCCCCTGGGCTTGGCCTCTCGTTGGGGACCGCGGGGTTACCCCAAGGCCCCTGCGGTCCCTGGTGGCTCCCAGCCTCCTGCGGGAGCCGGCATTGCTTTTGGACAGAGGGAACTGCAAACATGCAGCTCCCTCTGCCGAAAAGCAGTTCAGCTCTTCCATGCTCTTGCTTCCATGAAGCAAAGCAGTGTTTGCTATGGCATGGCGGGAGCAGTGCTCCCGCCATGCCATAGCAAACTGCAATGTCCCGGGGGTGGTCACCCCGGGACATTGCTGTAGCCGGCCCTGGGGGGTGGCGGTCCCCAGGGCCATGGAGGGCTCCTGGAGGGGGGGCGCGACCCCCCTCCCAACTTCTTTGTAGCCCCGGGGAGGTGGTGGTCCCCGGGGCTGGGGTTCCACAACGGACCCCCGCATTTAAATAATTTGTGTCCCGGGGAGGTGGTGGTCCCTGGGGTAGTGTGGGGGGCTCGAGCCCCCCCCACACTTCATTTTTTAAGATAGCCCCGGGAGGTGGCGGTCCCTGGGGCTGTGTGGGGGTTGGCAGGAGCCCCCCACACATTTTTTTTAAAAACAAAGCCCCGGGGAGGTGGCGGTCCTCGGGGCTGCGGGTGCCCGCCCGGGCCCCTGCATATATTTAGATCATTGCCCCTGGGACCTTGCCCACCCAGGGACTTCAAGGAAACAAAGCGCGAAAGCCCACGTTTCGTTTATAAAAAAAATTTCACCAGGATTCGCAGACCCAACAACTCCTGCCGAATTTGTTTTAAAAAAATGCCTTTTTTGGCCCTGGGGGTCCCTGTGGGATCCCCTGAGCAGGCCTAGGGGCTCAGGGTGTTTCTACCCTGCCCCCTTTTCTTGCTTTTTATCCTTTTTTTACCTTTTATTCTTGTGGCTCGGTTCAACCGAGTAACAAGATGACTGCCAACATTTCCTGGTTGGAACTGTTGGCAAATCAGATTGCAGACGTGAGATATATGGATTTCTGAGAAATGCCTAAATTTCTCAGCAACTACTGAACGGATTTACACCATGTAACAAAAAGAGTGCTTTCTGGACCAAGAGCTACCTTTTTGCCAAATTTGGTGTAATTCCGTTCAGCAGTTTGGGCTGTAGTCATGTCTAAAGTTTCCTATGGAAATTAACCTGGAGAAAACGCGTTTTGGGACCCCCCCTTTTTCTCGACCTCCGCTTGACGAATCACCCCAAAACTTTCAACACAGGAGCTGACCTGACCACCCCATTAGTTTTGAAAATTTCGCGAAGATTTGTCAAACGGCGCCAAAGATATTGGCAAAAAGAAAAAACGCTTTTTGAAGAGAAACAAGGTCCTAACTATAACTACATACTGGCGACCGCCAGCGGTGGGGTGAGGGTCCCAGAGAGCTGCTCACCGCCACATTCAGATCTTGACAGATGTGGTGAAAGGAGCAGACACCGCCCACTGGGGCTAGTACTTACGTTTGGTGCCTGCTCATACACGGACTTGGATTGCCGAGTCCGGGTCTTCCCGCAAACCTGTCAGCTGTGCTCCAGCCAATCGCAGAGGGGCATGTTGCTTTTAAAAATGTGGACTGGTAAAGCAATTGCAATTTGACCGCATCTGAAAAAGTCATTTTGAAGACGAGGGCTTTTTTTTGTATGAAAGGGGAAGAGGTCCACATGGCCCACTCCCCGAGCGTTATTAGGCTCTGAGGACCCCATACCCCAGCGCCACGTGGTGCCCCTCCCTTTACAAAAGTTGAGCGCCCCAGGGAATGAGGTCCTCAGGACCTTTAGAGGCTCAGAGATTGGGGCTGCACAGCCCACTTCCCTTTTTGACATATTTTGGCCGCCGATTTGGGCTCCACAGGGCCTGTCATGGCTGGGGGAGGGGAGCTGCTCATTCCCACTCCCCATATACAATGTTTTTGGCCTTGGGGGTCAGCTCCCTGGGCTCTCTGATGGCTCGGGGAGGGAGGGGGTTTGCATTCCCTCTCCCTGTTTACAATGTTTTCAGCCGTGAGCTCCCCGGGCTCTGATGGCTCAGGGAATGGGGCCCATATATATTCATTTCGGCACGAGGGTGGGCTCTTCGGGGCCCGGTAAGGCTACAGGAGGGGGGCCTCATGTCCCCCTCCTATTAATAAAAACAAAGGTGCCCTGGTTGCCATTTTTTTGAAGCTCCCTCGGTAGTCCCGTGGGTTTGCTGCAATTTTTGCCGAATTGTTTTTTTTTTGGGCCGGTGGGGCAGTGGTTATTCCTTTGTGTCCCCCCAATGGGGCCTAGAGGGCTCAGGGTATCCCTACACTGCCCCCATATATAATTTTTTTTTAACATGTTCAGCACAGGTGACTAAGTCCTGAGTCCTGTAATGTCTGACAGCAACATTTCCCTTATATTGCTGGCAGCCAATCACAGCACTCACTCATACAGGAGTCTGACTCCCACAGGAGCGAATTGGGCCAAGGAAAAAAAAAGCTCCCTGGGCCAATTAGATTGTTATATTTTTAGATTGGCATTTAAGCAAGAGTCTCTGCAGACCCAACCGTCCAGATATACAATTATTTTTTAACCCTAATTTCTCAAAAACTACTGAATGGATTTACAACAAATCCCAAAAAGCACAATCTGCAGACCAAGATCTTGCTTCCTGACAAATTTGGTGTAATTACGTTCAGCAGTGTTTGCTGTAGCATTGTCTAAGGAAGTCTACGGAAAATGCATGGGGATTTTGTGTTTTGGGACCCCCTTTTTTCTTAGCGCCCGCTTGACGGATCACCCCAAAACTTTCCATGCACAAACTAGTAAAAAGTAGCACCCTTTTGGAAATGTTGTGGAGATTCGTCAAACAGGGCCAAAGTTATTATAAACACAAAAAAACCTTTTCCTATGGAACAAACAGCTGACCGAACAATAACTACCCAGTGGTGACTGCCACTGGGTAATGTGTGTGTGTATATATATATATATATATATATATATATATATATATATGTATGATCCTCTGCACGAGTGTTGAGCCTTTGAGAAAGTGGCGCTCCAGCCACGAAACGCGTCAGGCAGAATCAACCGAAGGGTCGAGGCAAGCTGATATTGTACCCTTGATGGCAGGCAAGCTGCGAGTGCATCCTGAAAAAGCTTTAGGGCGTTTGGTTAATCATATATATATGTGTATATATATATATATATATATATATTCATGTGTAAAAAAAAACATCATTATTAGTGCATGAAATAGAAACTCTGAAAAACAATCTAACAAGAGTCATGAGTGGAGCTTATCACTTTCCTGAGAGGGGAGGGGAAGTCAGCTGCCTATGAAAGGAGACACTTAGGGGCCGATTCCGATCTCGGCCGGTAGTGCTCCGAATCGGTTTCGGTTTTACCGGATCCGATCCGGAGCCCTATTTTCCGACCGAGTCGTACGCGCGTCCGGGCGAGCGAGTACGATGCGTATTCGCTGACCGACTCGTCCGGGCGACCCGACCGCTCCGACCGACTGGTTCCCGGATCGTACTGCTCCGACCGACTCGCTCGGACCCGATTCGCACCGCGCAATGGAGACGTTTTCCGGCCGGGTAAGTACGATGCGCACCTCGACCGCTCCGACCGACTCGCGCCGTCCGACTCGAACTCACTGTCGGAGCCGTACTTTGGGGGTCCGTGTCGGACCCCCCTGTACGCGTACCCGTGTGAGGCGCACACAGGGGGGACCCATGGGTCCCCCCTACCTGTGCGTGTACGCCGCGAAGCGCTTCGCGGCGTACTCGCTGTAGGGGGCGCCCTTGTCCGCCTCGCACCCATTGAGGCAATGGGAGCCCGCGTACGCGTTGTACGACCGGCTCCCATTGAGTTCAATGGGAGTCCGACCGACTCGTGTCCGGTGGCATACGAATGCATCGGACTCGTTCGGTCGGACTGCACGGGTCCGATTCGGTCGGAAATCTCTCCAAGGCCGGCTCGGTCGGAGAAATTACCGACACGAATCGGAATCGGCCCCAGAGTTGCCTTCTCCTTTTTTGCAAGTCTGACTGGAGCATATGATTTTTCTGGCTCCTTTCTCATTGAGCGCGCCCTCAAGGGTTGGGACCAGATTGCAGAGGCAAAGCGTGGCCCAAAAAAGCCCATCGATGTTGAAAAATTGAGGGCCTCTATGGAGTTTTTGTTGTAGGGCAGCGCAGCAGCCAGGCCTGCAAAAGAAAAGGGCAGGAATGCGCCGAATCTATTAGAGACGGCGCATTCCTGTCTTTTACCCTGCGCCGGCGCACCATGGGCTGCCGTGCGCCAACACAAGCGCCTTTGCACCATGGTGCAAGGTGCCTTCGATGCGAGGATGATTATTTTTGTAAAGGAAGGGAAACCTTCCTGCACAAAAACAATCACAAGAGGCTTTTTCCTCTTTCTATGTGTGCTACAGAATGCAGCACACATAGAAAGAGGAAAAACGAGGACAAATAACGATATTTCTCCACGTTGTGCCTCCCTTACGCCTCCCCTGGGGAGGAGTAAGTTTTTGGCGCTGCCTCAGACTTACGATTTCTCGTAAATCTGGGGCAGCGTCAAAAGCCATGGATGTTGCTGGGAATGTCCCCAGCAACACCCATGGAATGCCCCTTTCATGCAGTTTTCTACGTGAAAGGGGCACATATTTATAAGGCCATGAAAAGCCACATAACTTGACTTTACGTGGCCTTATAAATATGCCAGTGAAGTTCTGGCGGCGCAAAAGTGCTGGTAGGGTCTCATAAATGAGGCCCTAGGTGGTGGTGTTGCTGCTCTTCCTGGGGTATGTGATTCTGAGTTTGAAGTGGTATTCTATACTGCAGTCTTCTACTTAGCCCTTTTGGTGGATTCAGGGTAGGCCAGAATTTATCAGGTGGGGCCTGGGACTTTGTAGCCTCTTTTGCCAGTGAGCCACCGCTGCCTCAACTTGCCTACTGGTGCCGACCTGAGGATTCTTTGCTGCTCTTTTTGCCACCCACAGCCTCTTGGAGTTTTGGGGTTTGGATGGATTGATATGTTTGATTTGCTCTCTTTTGTGACATTGCCCTGTTTTTGCTTTAAGTGTTCTTGTTGTATTGGAGGGTGTTTGGACTCATGGTTGACAGTGACTCTTTAGGCCATCTTCACATCTTCCCTAGAATAACACATATCATTGGCTATTTCATTATACCTCGGGTGTTGGTACTTCGGAGCCTTAGAATGTTACAGGGTGTTTGGATGGTTGCTGCAGGTTTCTGGCCTTTCCATTTGTCTGGTTGTTCCATTGTTGTGGGTCTTTGAGGTGATGACACTAGGTGGTCCGGTTATCCAGCCCATCTCTCTAGCGAGTGTGAGGGCCCCTCTGGGTGCTTGGATGGTTGCCTCTTCAGGGATATCTAGTTTGTGTGACTGCTCACCACGCTCCTAATTCTGAAGGTATTGAGGAATCAAAAATGTTTTTAGGGGGAGCCTTTCACACTACTGGGTGGGGCTCCTGATTGTTTTCAAGATGCAGGGAGCACCCGGAGACAAGTTGGACCATGAGCTCACATTATTCGTGCTTAGGGAGAGCTGGATGGTTAGGAATGTTTTTTACTGTATGGCAATTCAATTTATGTATATCTATTTAACAATTTTGAGCTTGTATTTTTAATTTATTGTTGTAGTGTTTGCTCTTGTTGAAAGTTATTTTAATAATAAATACGGCCAGAAATGTTTCTCTAACCAACAATTAATATGGACTCAGGCTTGTTTGGTCTACTCGCTCGTGGTGCTCGAAAGGGTCCCCTCCATACGTTGTAGGACTGTAAATGTGGAATAACTTGTGGTAATACGTGTTTCCTCTATATATACATGCATTATTACCATCAGCTTTTCTTCTACTGGTAATCTCGCGTGGTTTTTCAGTGTTGCAGTGTGCTATGACTGCGCTTGCACTGTGGTATATTGGCATCCCTTTAAATCTGCGATAATGGGAAAATGTGTAACAATTCTGATGTGCCACATTTACACCTTTGCCCCTGGTTTTTTATGAGAGCTTCGTCAGGCTGCCGTATGTGCACGGTCCATGCACCAAAGGGTCTGTGTGTACTATATACACACTAGCGAACACACCCATATACATTGCATGACAAAAACACCTTGCTTGCAGAGAACTGCACCAAAGTGGTCAGGGCAGGTTGGTTGCTAGTGGACTACCGGAAGACCCAGTGAACTACGAACACACCCTCACGAGTGTCTTATGTGGTCATCTATTTATTTATTTTG
Organism: Calotriton arnoldi; assembly: GCA_963921515.1. Taxonomy (NCBI): domain Eukaryota; kingdom Metazoa; phylum Chordata; class Amphibia; order Caudata; family Salamandridae; genus Calotriton; species Calotriton arnoldi. The sequence goes on from CAWUFW010000040.1 coordinate 5,540,487, forward strand.
GAGTTGTGTAAAATGCCCCAGTATCCAACTGAGAAACACCGCACCAATCCACCACTCCTGGACTACACTATCAAAAACACATAGCAATCGCTATGTACACTGCATTTCCCATCAAAACGTGTACACTTCACATTGACTTGGCTTGCATACTTGCCCTGTACATTTAACTGACAAGCAGCGTGTGTATAGTTACCAGGTCATGGAGTGTGTCCTGTATCTTTATCAGGAAGCTTGTGTGTGTGCTGCATACTAGTCATACTATATTATGCGAACTGTATATTCACCTAGCTACATGATGTGTGTTAACCAGTCACCAAACTACCTGGTTGAGCTCTGTTTAGTCTCCACCTGCTAGTGTATTGTCATGGTTAGCTGGTGTCATAAGGTGCAGTGTCTGCCAGTGCCTTGGCCTCTTAACGCTGAGAGCTGTCAGGTATGTTAGTTTTCGAAGTGGTGTCTTGTGAGTGTGCCATTATGTTCACTAGACAAACCCTGGACATTAACAGGCATTAATGGGTGCATTCTACATTCACCAGAGCGTGCACTTGGTGTCACTATATTCACCAGTGGCTAGTTAAACTTCCTTTGTGTATGCTGTACATTCATGAGGGCATAGCACTAGCACACTGCACTTTCACCAGACAGCACCAGGTGTTTGCCACTAGCTACTGTTTCTATCTGTGCGTAAGCTGTACTTGCACCAGGGTATACTGTAGACAGACATATTCACTATGCAATGTGTGCAGTGAGTCACCTGTCTATACTGTGCACTAGATAGAATGCTTGCCTTTATTTATGCAGCACATTCACCAGACTACATACAGCCTGTAACACTGTACGTTCCCTAAGTGAGTGCTTGCATTGTCTGTTCACCAAACCAAAGCGTACTCACTGTACATTTCACAGTCTATAGTATATTGTATTTGCAAATGTAATTGCATTGATATAGCGCTTGCTACCCTTGATCAGGCGCTGAAGAACTTTATGGCGGGTAGTACACTACTCTGAATCCAAGGTTAGTGGTTACTCAAGCTGCATTGTTGGTTATTGGGATTAGTAAAGTGCTCTCACGAAAAATATAGAGTACATTCAATATGGTGCCAGACCAGAATGTACACTACATAACTGGCATTGCACATTTATCAGGCTATATTGTGCATTCACCAAGCTGTAGTCTGTGCACTGCACAATCACCAGATTATAGTACCTCACATTAGTAGTTAGGCATCTGTCTCTGTGTGCAAAGTACATTACCCAACTATTTGTGCTCTGCGCATATTACATTCAGAAAACGCTATAGTGTGTTCCACTTTAAATTCACCAGTTTATGGACAGGGCCACTGGCATTATGTGGCAATGGAAGACCAAATTATGCAGCATGGCTAGCTGAATTATGAGGCAAAAAAGGTCAATTGTGCGGCATAATGCATTTTAGTCTGTGGCAGTATTACTTTGCTAGTTTGTCATTTCAAATTATGTTGGTGATGTCTGAGCAAAAGTTTCACCTCATTCATGCCCGTTTAAGACCTGAACACAGCAAGCAGGACAGGCTGCCACTTAGGTTACCAGTTAATTTTTCCGCAATCTTTGATCCATTTCAGCTAGAAATTAAATAAGAGGTTGAAGTCAGCAAATTATGCAGCAATTAGTAAATTATGCGGACAGTGAACTAAATACATAATTATGCAGAAAAGGCTGCAGCTGCAGAATCACATAATCCCAGTCTTTCTAACTATGGTGAATGCAGTGTACTGTCACCACATACAATACAGACCACACATTGGATTGTGTTTTGAAGCTTCAGTAAAAAAGAGGTTATTCTCTAAATGGTAATCCTTTCATCACCCGTGGAAGAATGAGATCTTCATCTGTGACCCTCTCTCTTGATATGTTCTCCCTAGTGGTTGCAGAGTAGAAACAGACCCTGTCTACTGAGGATACAGCACACCTCACTTTGGGTGCAACCTCCCTGCCTTTGTGGATGCTCTGTGCATACAGATCCCACAATAACTTAACATAACATATATTTATAGAGCACGTTCACCCATAGGCATCTTGGCGCTGAATAACAGATGTTTATTGTTACCAACTCAATTGTACTCATTTTATCAACCTCAGAAGGATGAAAGGCTGAGTGAAACCAGCGGGATTTGAACCTGTGACAATAGATTCAGTCCACCTCCTTTTCAATGCACGACCCCTGCCTGCATTAGTGCTAGTTTAACACATGAATGCAGAAATCAGCAACTCAAAGATAACCAACCCAGTTAACCTTTCCAAAATATCTGCCACCATGTGGAAGCATCTGTAGCAACTTCTGTTAAGTACCCTTTGACTGGTTTGAGCTAGAAACTATTTTTTGGGTGAAATCTGTAAATTATACAGCAAATGCTGGATTATAGGGCAAATCCATGAGTGTGAAGGAAACACCATAGACCCGAATACTCTCAGTGGCCTTGTTCATTTGTAAAGGTCGTATCTCAGATCTAAATGACTTTGGTGGCTCTAGAGCAGAGATGGTGTCTTGGCCACAGCCATGCATGGAGAACAAATACAGTTAGGTTGCCCACCCTTGCTGTAAAGCTAAGGCCCCCAGATGGCTGCATGTCAAGAGGGGGCACCATGTTCTACTCTCACGGCTTTGTTTTCCAAACCATTGTTTTCAGGTGTGTCAGTCAAACGAGTTCAGCTAAAATGAAATCCGAGTACAACTCCCAGAATGCATTAGGTTGTTAAGTGAAAAAGACAAGGACTGAGAAAATGGTGTCCACAATGACATGAAGTCATCTGGTAACCTTATGGAAAGTGCACTGTGTATATTGAGGCAGCATGGTGAGGTCGACATCAATTGAATGTGTAAAGTCTGGTATGATGATGATGTGACATCGTTTGCTGTAAATACTATTTAAATATAGCAATGCAACATTAGTTACATTGTTTTCACATAGCAAGGTGCACACTGATGTATGTTGCATCTGGCAGACAGGGTGCCATCGGGCAAACAGGGTGTCAGCAGGCAAGGTGTGCCATCGGTCCGCTGGGTACGTGCACCTTGGAGGTACTGTCAGGGAGGTGGTTTCATTCAGATGAGTTGTGCTCAGTTTGCGAAAGCAATTGAGGCAAAACATCCGTTGGTCTTCCTTTGGCATTAAAACGGGATTTCACAGATAGGTTGGCCTTGACATAGGCGGGGGAGGGGAGCGAGGGGGGAGAGCAAGCCAGAAATCTATATGTGAGGCATATAATCTTAATGGAAATTCTGGCTTGCAAGGATGGAGGCTAAATTGTTCTAGATATTCTATAGGCTATATATGAGGTTAGATGGCATTTTTTTTGCGCAGAAGATAAGTCACCCATGGCATGCTGAACTTTTTGTAGGTTTTTTACCTAGGTATACTAGCTGGCTAACTCAGAGAGTGTTGACTTAGTGAAGGAGTTAGTGCGCCCAGGCGCCAACAACATTGGCGTGCTCTGTGGTGAATTGAAGGACAGGGTTTATTGAACTTCTTCATTTTGCAGAACTGCAGCGTTATTACTGTTCCTGGTCTCAGGCACAGTTCAGCATCAGATGATCCTTATGGATTTAACAAAGATATAGAGTAAAAGAGTAGAAAAAAGAGAGGCCAGCTTGGTTCTGTAGGTGATCCAGTGGGTGATGGGAAAGGTGTCGAGCGGAGGCTCAATGACCGGAAGTACTAGGACATACATGATCAGAGACAGTAGCCTGTGTTGGAAAGTCGTGCAGAAGGATGTTGTGGTCCATCGTGTCAAAGATAACGTAGATGCCTGCTAGGGTGGGCATGCTGAGGGGGCCTTGGCCTGCTGCGTGTTGTGGGCCGCTCCACTCTGATACTAGTGGAGGCAAGGGGAAAGAGGAGCGGGCATTAGGGGATGGAGGAGGGAGGGATAGGAGAATCAAAGAAAATAGTAAGAATGTGTGCCCAAATATAAAGTGGGGGAGGATGTTAAGAAAGCAGCAAGCAAGCAAAGAGGGTAAAGGGGAATGGGTGGAAAGAAGAAAGTGAGAAAGATGGATGGAATGGAAAAGGAAGGAAGGTAAGGAAAGGAAGAGAGTGGAAGCGATTTGGAAAAGAAAGAACACGGGAAAAGGGACAGGCAAACGGAAAATGAAGTCATGGTAAAAGTGTGGGGAAGATATAAATGGGGAAGCAGCAAGGGAAGTAAGAAGTAACGGAAATAAAGATTGAGAAAAGAGGAGCAGGAAGCAGAGGAAGAAAGGTAGAAATGGGAACGAGATGGGATATAAGGAGAAAATGGATGGAAAAGGAAAGAGGTCGAAAAGGAAGAAGAAGGGAAGAGGAATCAAAAGGTAGAAAGTGACGATGACGGAAGAAAGAAAGAATAAGAAGGAAAACATGAGAGGGAAGACAAAAGCAGGCAACAGAAAGAAATAGAAAGGAGAAGAGAGAGAAATGAAGGAGGTGCAAGGGAAGGAAGAGAAAGGAAAAGTGAATCAAAGAGGGAAGAAGGGAATAACGCAAAGAAGGTGGGAAGTAAAGGGAGTGAAGCAAGCATATCCGAGACTTGGAAGAAGAAAGATGATGAAAGAGAAGGGATGAGGGAAAATTACGTACCTTAAATAAGCCAAAGTGGAAGAGAACAGACATTGACATCACTGCAGTGCCAAAACATTGGTAACATTGCAATTTAAGGGTATGCAATATTACAAGTATTAAATCTAAAAATATTGTTTATACTACAATAAAGAAACAGTAACACATACTTTAAAAAACAGTAATCAAGCGGAGAAATTGGCAGAAGACACATTTGAAAACATTGACACGACGAAGCCATCAAGGGGCACTGGATGCATAAATGTACTGGTGGTCTAGTGTCTGGACTCCTCTTTAACCATGTATCTCTGTCCCTAGGCCTTATGAATCCCCCGAGCAGACTTTGAATACAGTGAGCCTTTCAGCAAAGAGTCAGATCATAGCACATCAGAGTGTTAGTGTCTTCCCAAGTCAAACCCAAGATAGAAGGTCCTTTTCCCAGAAGAAATAAGCCCCGACAAAAATAGTCATTGATTGTACACTACTTGAAGCTCGCCATTTAATAGGCAAGAGTAGTAAGGAATAAATATTCAAATGTAATTTTAAGAAGGCCTAAAATACGTACACACAAATTGTTATTAAAGCAGCAGGATGTTTTCCAAAGCATGCACTCATTCACCTTTATGTTTTTTTTTTTAAAAAGGAAGGTGTAAAATTTCAGAGGTCTATATTAAAATCCCCATATTAGTTTCTGTTTTTTTCTGCAGCAAGAGGCACCTGCAACCTACCCCCTTGGACACCCATCTCCCCGCAGACACCCAACTCACATTTTGTTTTTATAATTTTTTTTACCAGTACCCCGCTAATGGCGCTCAAGGTTCTCCCCTATGGTACCGCGGTAGCGTGCAAGCTTCACCCAAGGAAGCCTGCACGGTACTGCAATACTATGGGAGTGAAGCTTGAACGACAGCTCTCTCTGGATTATTTCAGTACCTCTTGGGAAGGCCACGGTGGGTCCCATGGAATTACCGTGAGAGTCCAGCGGTAACTGCAGCATGAATTATTTTAACATTTTGGCCCCTATGGAAGGAGGGCCCTGTGGGACCCTCTCAAGTGCCAAAGATTCAGGGTGTCCCTACCCTGGCACCTTATATTTTTCTTTAGATTTTCAGGACACAAGGACTGAGTCCCTGAGGCTAGTATGGCACCCGCAATATTTTTTTGTGGGTTGCGGCCAGCCAACCAGATCTCTCTGTAACGGTCCCTGTCCTGCAGTACTGAAAGGGCCACCGGGAGAAAATCTACCTCAGCCAATTAGAGCACCCTATTTCTTTGAATTTTTGGTACTGTGGACTCCCTCTGGAATCCCGAGGGACTATTCGTCCAGATATACCTAACTTTTAACCCCTTCATGACCACCCCAAGCACTTCTTTATTTTTACACCAAATAAAGAAAAACAAACTTTCTGAGTGAAGTTCTAACTTTCTGCCAAACATGGTGTAATTCTGTTCAATTCTTTTTCTTGATCCCTTCTTGGCAGATCGGTGGGAATCTTTTCGGAAAGGAGCTGAGGTAGATGAATCTTTTATTTTTGGAAAGTTTTGTGAAGATTGGTCAAACGGTACCAAAGTTATTAACAAAACAAAAGTGCACTTCCTATGGAAACTCTGACCTAACTATAAATACACAGCAGTGACCGCTCTTTTGTGTGTGTGTGTGTATATATATATATATATATATATATATATGTATATATATATATATATATATATCCACAAATGCCACCAAAAATCTGCTGAACGCTTTGCAGAATGGGTGCCTCCTTACGCAGTGATGGCCACACGTAATCAATCAAATCCAAATGCTCCAACAGGAACAGAAAGGAACACTCACGGGTATCAGGAAACCAGATTTATTTGAAAGCAGACACGTTTCGACGAGGAACACCTGTTTTAATGCCAATTACACGCAGAGAATACCACAGTCCTTTAAATCTTACTGGAATCAGTCTCATTGTAGCCATCAAGAGCGGACTATTCATTGTCCGTAGGTTGCTCCACCAGCATACCCCAAAGTTTAAATGATATTCTAGACTTTAAGTATTCTCGGTCATGGTGCTAAGACACTTTTATCACACGATGTGCCACATAGTTGTATGCTAAGCAGCGCACCATATGCATTCAGAGGCATGCCGGCTCAGTTTATGTCCCTCTTGCCACAAAGGAGTGATTTATGCAAACTTAAACTGCACTCCGCTACCCATCATTCAACCGCACATTGCCGTGTTGTTATACCACATATCCGCATGCTTAGGTTATAGTAACCAAAGGCAATCCATTTGGTAATGTCGACTTTGTGTTGGCGGAAAGGATAATGACTCTAGGCTTGTGGTGGTTCAGGCAGAATACATTAATAACTCCACAAATGCCACCCAAAATCAGCCATATGCTTTGCAGGACGGGTGCCTCTTTACGCGGTGGTAGCCACATGTAATCAATTAAATCCAAACGCTCCAACAGGAACAAAAAGGAGCATTCACTGGCATCAGGAATCCAAATTTATTTGAAGGCAGGCGTGTTAAGGCGAGGAACGCCTTTTTCAATGTCAATTACATGCAGAGTATAACACAGTCCTTTAAATCTTACTGGACTTGTTCAGTCCTTTTCCATCTGTGCCCCCAGGATCTGGAACAACATCGCCTTATCCATCAGGACTACACCAGTTACAATGCAATATTTGTCCCCAACTCAGCCACTTCTCTAATCGCTCGTTGACTGTATGCCCTGTATGACCTTTTACATGCTCTGCTGCCTTTTAGCTAGGTTTGTGCTATAGAAATACTATATCATAAATACATATATACTAGCAGTGGCAGGAGTCCATGCCATAGAGGAGGTATTGGTGCCTGACAGGTATGAGATTTAGCATGACAGCATCTGTTGTCAGTGTTATCTTTCAGTCTGTCCTCTCTTCTCTGAGAGGGACTTATTTGTTGGAATGTCTTTGTAATGTATAGGGGTGAGATACCAAAAGGGTTTACAAAATGTCTTATATATCTTCAGTATCAGTTGACATAATGTTACATGGTATGTAAAACTGTCTTAGACATTTGGTGTTAGGTTTACTATGCTAGCCATTAGATAATGGCCCAACCGACAGTTGTCTATGTGTTTATACTTCTGAATCATGTGTTTTGGTGTAGATTTGAGTGTTGCTTTTTATTTTGGCTAGCTGTTGTAGGAATATCTAGCTACATAGCACACCTGCGCCTTGTTGGGTAAGTGTGAGGTATTCTGTGTAGGTTTTACTGCTTGGTGCAGAGCCATTGATCAGTGGATGACATGGAGCCATGTCAAATCGAATGCTTCCAAAATGGAAATACGCACATGTGGCGATTGGAAAAATTATGACCCACTTTGTGCCTGGCATGAAGATTGGGAACCACCTCCTAAAATATCTAAGGATTTAAGAAATTTTGGAATTGCCATGGACTCCAAGTTACCAATGAATGCCCAAGTGGACAAATGAGCAAGTTCAAGCTTCATTACTATGAAAACTCTGCGACGCATCTTCCCCCACCTGGAATTTCCTCACAAGGTCCAAGCCACTATCTCTCTTGTACTGTCTAAACTTGATTACATCAATGGCCCCTACCACAGATCATCTTTATCAACTATGAAAACACTAGAATGGATTCAGAACTCTGCTGCCAGACTACTCCTACATGTAAAGCCACAAGCCCACATGTCTCCTGCCTTGAGGGCCCTCCATTGGTTCCCAGTTGCCAGAAGATCCACATTCAAGCCACTTTGTATCACCGGCAAAGCAATACAAGGAATAGGACCACATTTCATCAGGAATAAAGTCACCAAATACATTTGACAAAGCAACCTCATCTCCAGACTGGCACCTCGCCTCAAAATCCCACCATACAAGAAAAAACACATAGGTGGCACATCTTTCTGTTCAAGCAGCCAAACTATGGAATTTATTACCTCCAAACATAAGATCCACAGATAACTATCTTATCTTCAGAAGATTACTCAAGAGTTGGCTCTTTACTACATAACCACGATACTCAAACACAAATGTACAGCAAATACCTGTGTATATAAACATTTAATTTGATTATATGTATGTAGATATGTGTATTTCTTGATATAGATGTGTATAATAATGTGTGCTTATTTATCTATATATTTATTACTTTACTCCTACTATAAAAAAAACTTTGACTCTACGCTAAAGCACTACTCTATATTTCACCCTATACCTCTCTCAATATATCCTCTACCTCCATTCTCTGACTCATCCCAAACCTCATTCTACTACCATGATCTCCCAAAAAAACCTTTCTCTACTCTTCCCTCCTCTATCGCTCCTTGGACCACCCCAAACCTCATTTTAATACTATGATCTCCCATACAACGCTTCTAAATTCTACCCTCACCTATCCCTCCTTTTACTCATACCAAAACTCATTTTACTACTATGATCTCCCTAATCCATTTCTAGAGATTCTTCCCTCCTCCATCTCTCCTTATACTCATCCTAAACCTTATCTTACTACTATGATCTCTCAATAAACACTTTCTAGACTCTTCCCTCTTCTATCCCCCATTATCCTTTTCAATCAAACTAACAGACTAACATGTCTACTGCTCAAATTAACTCAAATTTCACTATAGTAATCCACCACTAGTCCTCTATGGGTTCTGGAGTTGCGTGCTACTCACTGAAAAATGCTTCAACGCCTTGTCAGGGGTAGTAAGCACTATATAATTACAATTACTTTTTGGCGTTATGTGGGTGCAAAGAGACCACATCACAACACCAGAGGAGACTATGACAGCCTAAAGAGGTGAGAAACTCCATTATGATAAATGTGTATTATATTGTGTGGTTTAAGAACTGGGTGCCCAGGTTAGTGAACCAGTCTGTTTAGTTCACAAACCACTATGTAAATGTTTTAGCCAATATTCATGTTTAGGATGCCAATATACCTCACGTGGGGTTGAAGTGTGCCTTTATGTGGTCCCAAGTTTTTTTTTCAACAACACTGGTTTGAAAACACTTCTCAATCTGTTTGCATCGTATAATGGCAACCTGAGTAAACTTTTCAGTCGATAACAGCCAAACAGACTGAGGTAGTTCTTATCCCGTTTTCAAACAGTGTTTGAGCTCCAAGGGTTGTCTGAAATCCAGCTGTCTTAGAATTGTTTATAGTTGGAAATTGGTCCAGAATCACAATTCTCAAAACAGTTCTGGAAACTAATGGTCTAAATATGCGCAACATTAATGTTTGGCCTATCTGTACAAAATGTGAAATGAAGTAAATAAGAAGGACATGTCAAAGGACAGATACAATTGGTGCAGGTTTATCAATCGGCACCAAAGTTATTAGCAAATCAATAAGCCATTTCCTACATGTCTACACTCACCAGTTCTCTCTCTCTCACTTGAAAGCGGCTACTGCGATAACTTTCTCTATTTCTTCTTCCTTTCCATCCCCCACCATAACATTTGGACTTACTTCTGCTCAAACAAACGTGTTCACTCCCCTTTTGGCCTCAGAATACTTAAATGTTACATGACTAACACCACATCTTTTTTTTTTATGTTTGAAAAGCTTTATTTAAATATTTAATAACAATACAAAGGTCAGCAAACCCAAAATAACTTATTAAACTGATATATAATAGAAGGAATGGCTAACTGCAATTCAAGGTAGAAAGCTGTTTAAGATTATACCGGAGTAAAGGAAGGAGGAAGGGGTAGAAGGGAAAGGAGGGAGAAAAAAGAGGGGGGGAGAAGGAGGAGAAGGGAAGAGGGAAAAACTCTTACACATTAAAATGGATTATGGAGTTGCATATTTAACTAGAAATATAAACAATAAACAATAATCATCATATGGGAATAAAGGATAACACGATTATTGAATTAGAAATAAGAGACAGAGAAAATGCTATATCTAAGGAGGCTTAAAATTTTCAGCATTCAAGCGTGAATTGTCTGCCAACGCCAACTTATCTAAATAGGTAGTAAGTGGGATCCAAAAAGTTCTCTATCAATCATTGGTTTACAGGAGGAAGCAAACGCGATATCCATGCGATGGAAATGACAAAGATTGTTCCACCAGTGCTGGACTGAAATCTTTGTGAGTGTTTTCCAATTAAGGGTGATGTGTTGGAAAGCTAAAGCTATCATGAGGTCAAAAAGACCATGCATATGTGAGGGAGATCTAAGGACTGAAACAGGCTGCCTGCAAAAGAAGAGGAAGAGAATAAGGAATAAGAATATTAAACATGCGAGAAATATAGGTCCAAACTTTCCCCCAGAAGGTAGAGACAGAAGGGCACAGAAAAAGAAGATGAATGAGGTCAGCATTAGATGATCCACAGGACCAGCAGTTAGCATCAGTAGAGTGAGAAAAGCTAGCAATAGAGACAGGGGTAAATTAAAGTCTATGGTAGAGAAAAAACATAGATTGAGTAAGAGAAGCAGAGCGAGAAATTTTTAGAGAGCGGGACCAAAGTTTATCCCAAAAAATAGTGGTCCATTCACATGTGAGATCAGACTCCCACGCAAGTTCCACACTAGTCTTAGGACGATCAGATTGAGGAGAAAGAAAGAATTTATAAATAAGAGAAGCTTTGGGAAAAGTAAGAAGAATTTTACGCAAAGGGATCTGAACCAAAGGAGAAGGGGTAGAGGGAAGAGAATAAAAGGACTCAAGAATAATTGCCATAAGAGTAGAAAACCTCTGAAAAAGGAGCGGGGACAGTGAAAAGTGAGTTGAAATTGGGGGATGAACATGGATCCAGACCATCAAATAAATCTTAAACCCAAATTATTCCCTTAAGTCTCCAGGACCTCCAGAAAATGGGTCTACTATTAATTGTAATCAGAGAATTATGCCATATTGGAGACTCTAAAAAGGATTCTCTAGAGAATGATTTTGTATGAAATAAAGGTTTTAGAATAGAACAAGTGTGTTTAAATAGAGGAAGGGAGGTAAGGGGGGTCTTAACGGAAAAGGCCAAAACTTCACTAAATGAGAAGGGAAAAGCCAGAATACGTTCAATAGTATACCACAAAGGGGTATAGGAAGACTGATCCTCTAGGAGCCATTTTGCGGCCTGATGCAGGCGATGCAGGCAAAAAGATTTGTGATACAAACGAAAATCAGGGAAATTAACACCTCTATTAATTTTTGTCTTACGAAGAGCGGATAAGGAGATCCTGGACTTCTTGCCTTTCCAAAGAAACCTAGAAAGAAGGGAATCGATCTTTTTGAAATAACAGGCAGGAATGTAGACTGGAAGCATGGAGAGGGTATATATCAAAATAGGGGTTATCATCATCTTAATGGAGTCTAACCGACCCCACCAAGAAAGAAAGAGAGGGTTCCAAGAGGAAAGTAATTTGTCAATCCGAGAAATGACCGTGGTCATATTTAACTTAACAGAAGAGGAGATGGAATTGGAGAACGACATACCTAAATATTTAATTTTGACGGGGGACCAAGCAAACCCCGTAGAAGAGAAGGAATGTGGAAGACAACATTTTGTAAGAGGTAAAATTTCTGTTTTATCAGAGTTGATTTTATAACCAGAGACGAGGGAAAAAGCAGTGAATTCATGTAATAAAGGAGGAATAGAAGTCTGCGGATTGGAAATAAAAAGGAGAATATCATCTGCATAAGCGGAAAGTTTTAAATTATGATTGTCATAGGAAAAACCAGAAATCGAATCATTATTGCGAATAGAGGATAAAAAGGATTCAAGAGCCAGAATGAAAAGAAGGGGGGAGAGAGGACAACCCTGACGAACACCACGACGAAGAGGAAAATAAGAAGAAATGCATCCATTAACTAAAACGGAGGCTCTAGGAGCAGAATATAATAAAGAAATAAGGGAGATTAACTTAGGGCCAAATCCATGCCACTTCAGAGTGGCCAGTAAAAAAGACCAGTCAACCCTATCAAATGCTTTTTCAGCATCAACAGAGATGGCAGCCAAAGAAGAGGAAAGAGAGGGAATTTTATTGAGAACATTTAGGAAGAGGCAAGAGTTATCTGAAGTCAATCTGCCTGTCAGAACACAGACAGGTTAACCACTAACCTTATATGCCGGATACAGCAGGAGCGATGGATGATGCTAGTAACCCTATCCCCACAAATGGAATTCCCTGCGAGCAACAAAAACCGCTCAACAAGTAACACCACCTCAGGGGAAAAAGGGAAAGTAAATAAGGAGAAGAAGAAACAGGTAGCAATGTGGCTGTAAACACCCTCGGGAGAGCAGGCTCAGAGTTGGGAGCTTCACTCCAGCTGCCTAACTCGTGTGCTCTGAAAACAAAAGACAAACATACTGTAAGGGAAAACTAGGAATCTAGCAGAGAAGTATAGGTCTGATTGGTATCTACCAGTTCTAACACTTACAGGTAAGTATCTTTTTACTCATTACCAAGTCCTGGCTGGTGACCGCCACACCCCTCTAGACTAGCGTCGCTCTCCGAGCCTTTCAACGGCTCCAAGCGCACTCTTACTAGGAATGGTTTGCTACAGTCACAGGATAAAGAGAACGTCGCTCTCCGAGCCTTTCAACGGCTCCAAGCGCAAGGAGGTTCAGGTCAAAAATCATCAGGGAAATTGGAAAAGTAAGTTGGAGCTCAAAACTGCTCTTCTTGTTCTTGTCGGGTTTTTGGCAAGGAAACAAAACCATAAAAGTATGTAATGCCGCGATAGCCTTTCCAACGGCTCTAACGCGCACACCAGCGCTGGAGTTATTTTACACAAAGATGCCGTATTCTGGCACAAACTTGTAAAGAAGCAGAGCTTCTACTTAATCAGGAAATGCCGTGGTTGACTTACCCCAGATTCAGAACGCGCACTCCGGCGCTTTTCTAGGTACCACGGGCCGCGCACCAACGCGGCGTGTAAAGGTCTCGGTGTTTAAGAGTTCGTTTGTAGACTGCTACATTCCTCCTTAGCGTCTCGATGGTTCACAGGGCTGATCCGGATTGACAAGCACCTGAATGCGGTTTGGGTGGGGCTTATATAGTGTCCGGTTAAAGGCCCACTGACGCGTATCTCAGGGCATTATGGGAGATGTAGTCATACGAACAATACCACTGTTCGAGGGGGTGCCTTAACCAGCCCGTAAAGTGCATGCAATCAATGCCGATGTCTGACAGAACCCCCTCTCAACGGCCGGCGTCTCGACGGTTCACCAGGTTTGGTGGGATACCTGGCATGAAAGCGTCTTAACAGGCCAGGGCAATGAAGATTAGACACCGGTTCCCATGATCGATCCTCGGGACCATAACCCTTCCAATCAATGAGATAATGCACCTTACCCCTTATGCATTTGGAATCGAGCACCTCCCTCACCTCATACTCCTCTTGACCATCTACATCTAGGGGCTGTGGTTTTGGGACCAATCTAGTGTGAGGGTTGCAGGGCCTTAACAGTGACACATGGAACACAGGGTGAATGTGCCAGGAGGAGGGAAGTGACAGTTTCATCGCCACAGGATTCACTATGCCCACAATGGGATAGGGGCCTACGAACTTAGGTTTCAGACGTGTGTTCCCTTTTATTCTCAGGTGTTTTGTGTTCAGCCATACTTTGTCACCTATCTTATAGGAAGGCCCTGGGGATCGTTTCTTATCAGCGTAAAGTTTGTCACGCAGTTGGGCTGTAGCTAACTGTGTCTTGGCCGACCTCAACACTGCCCTCAAATGTGCATGGTGTTCTTGGATGGTAGGGTGGTTAGTGTGTACGGGCCACTCAAAGGGTAACATGTTCGGATGGTACCCAGTCAAACAAAAGAAGGGGGAACAACCTAGAGAGGAGTGCTCAGCGTTATTATACGCAAACTCAGCCATCCACAGAAGCGTGCTCCATTCTTCCTCGTGAAGTAACGTGAAGCACCTGAGATATTGCTCCAAGGTTTGGTTCAGCCTCTCCGTTTTGCCGTCTGTCTGCGGATGATAACTAGTAGACAGACGGTCTTCCACCTTCATTATGTCACACAGCGCCTTCCAAAATCTTGAAGTGAATTGCGTTCCTCTGTCGGTAATGATAATCGCTGGGATCCCATGTAAACGTACCACATGCTGCAGAAACGTTTGAGCCAACACCATGGCTGTGGGCAACGTCTTCATGGCGATGAAGTGACCCATCTTGGTCAAATGGTCTATAAGAACCAAAATGGTGTTATTTCCTAAACTAGGAGGCATGTCTACTATGAAGTCCATAGACAGCGTGTGCCATGGTGCCGGAGGAATAGGGATGGGCTGAAGCAGTCCGCTTGGTTTTTTGTGTTGAGCCTTTCCTTGAACACAAACGGCACATTCCGATACGTACGCTGCTGTGTCAGCTCGTAAGGACGCCCACCAGAAGTGTCTGTTCATTGCTTGTGTGGTTTTGAAAGTTCCTAAATGGCCCCCAGAGTGGAATCATGAACCCATCGCAAGGCCTGTTGCTGTAACGGCGCTGTTGGTAGATACAGCCTTTTGTCATGATACAGTAGGCGATGCCGAGATGAACGGTGTTGTGGGTCTTCAGCTATCCACGCTAGCTCTTCTGTCCCAGTAGTTTGTTTTCTTACTTCCTCGATAAAGGCATGCGTCGTGGCCGACGCTTGTTGATCCACCGGAAAGGAGGCGTTCTGCAATATAACAGGGATTTCCTCAGCTGGTACTTGGCAAGTGTCGAGGGGGAGACATGGTCGTGACAGAGCGTCTGCTTTCCCGTTTTGCGGCCCTGGTCGATACTTGATTACAAAGTCGTAATCAGAGAAGAATAAAGTCCATCGAAGTTGTCTGGGAGTCAAGGCTCTGGCAGTTTTCAGGAACAATAGGTTCCTATGATCGGTGTATATCTCGACGGTGTGTCTAGCCCCCAACAGATAATGCCTCCATTCCTCACACGCCCTCTTTATAGCCAAGAGCTCTTTGTCCGTAATGCTATAATTAACCTCACAGGAGGATAATTTCTTGGAGAAGAAGGCAACGGGATGCAGCTGACCTGTCTCAGGATGTCTTTGGGAAAGAACGCCCCTATCGCGTAGTGGGACGCATCTGTTTCCACCACGAAAGGACGACTCGCATCGGGATGGCGCAAGACAGGGGCTTTCGTAAAGCAACTTTTAATGTTTGAAAGGCTGCTTCAGCAGGCTCAGTCCAGAGGAATGATGCTCCCTTCCGCAGTAGATGTGTTAGGGGTTGAATTATATTAGAGAACCCTCTGATAAAGCGCCGGTAAAAGTTTGCGAAGCCTAAAAAGCTCTGCAAGGCTTTTACACTGGAAGGAGATTCCCATCGGATGATAGCCTGTGTTTTCTTGTCGTCCATACATAGTCCACCAGGCCCTATGATGTAGCCCAAGAACTCCACCTCAGAGGTGTGGAACAAGCTTTTCTCCAGCTTAGCGTAGAGTGCATATTTTTGCAAACGTTCCAACACTGCAGTAACGTGACCAACATGCTCCTCCTTGGAAGTTGAGTAAACCAGTATATCGTCTATATAAACGATGCACGATACATCCAGGAGACCCCTCAACACTTCATCCATGAAGAATTGGAATGCGGCGGGGGCGTTGCAGAGACCGAAGGGCATAACCCGGTACTCATACAACCCAAACTTTGTCCTGAAGGCGGTCTTCCACTCGTCTCCTCGTCTCACTCTCACCAGGTGGTAGGCTCCCCGAAGGTCTAGTTTGGTGAATATTTTCGCTGTTTTTAACTGATCCAGTAGCACGGGGATTAATGGTAGAGGATACCTGTTCTTAATGGTAGCGCTATTGATCGCCCTATAGTCGATGCAAGCCCTTAAGCCACCCTCCTTCTTTGGTATGAAAAAGATCGGGGAGGAGGCTGGAGACGAAGAAGGACGTATGAACCCGGATGATAACATTTCGTCTAGGTACTGCTTCAGGTAAGTAGTTTCAGCCTCCGTCAAAGCGTATATCCTACTACAGGGTATGCTGGCTCCTGCCTCCAGTTCTATTACACAATCATAGTCCCTATGTGGGGGTAATCTTCCAGCTTCTTGTTTATCAAAGATGGCATGGAATCTTTCGTACTCTTCTGGTAAGGTAGTGGCACAACACACGAACTGCTCTTTACAAGCACTAGCAAGCTGACCCGCTGGACTGGTTTCCATTTGAACTATTTTAGCAGTGTCTTTTGAGCAGTGTTCTCGGCAAAAGGCAGAATTCATTGTGACGGTACGAGCTGCCCATTGAACCAAGGGGTCATGAAGCGTTAGCCAGGGCATCCCCAATATGAGCTTAAAATGGGGGGCATCGATTAAATCAAACTGTATATACTCAACATGTCTGGCTCCAATTTGCATCAGTATAGGTCGTGTGTGAAAACGTACCGGGCCTGACGTCAGGGCTGTGCCATCCACCGCTTTTACCTTCTCAGGTGTTTCTTTTCGATCACACGGAATACTAAGTTCTTGGGCATACCGTTGATCTATGAAATTGCCTGTAGCCCCCGAATCCAACAGTGCATGAACCACAATTGATGACCCAATGGGCAAGTCCAACAAAACGCAGACGTTCATATGGGCTACTGAGGTTTGTATGGTGTTGGCCACTGCAGGAAAGACCTCTTTCTCACTAGGCCTCAAACAAGGGGTCTCATTCTTGTTCGGGCATGTCAGTTTCCCTGGTTCTCCAAGGTATGTTCCACTACATATTGGCTCTTGGTTCCTGCGTTTCCCTTAACCACCGTCTGTGTTCGGGCCTTGCAGTCTCTGATAAAGTGGCCTGGTTTTCCGCAATACAGACATAGTTTTTGTCTCCTTCTTTTCTCTCTTTCGGCTAGACTAAGGGGCCCTCTTGTTCCGCCGATTTGCATGGGTTCGGACCCTTCCATCGGGGTCGGCCGTTCATCTAGTACAGGTTTTGGGCGAAAGGGAAGGAACCGGGTGTCAGCACGTTGTTTGTCTCCTTTCCTTTCCTGAAGTCTGTGGTCCAACTGTACGGTTAAGTCAATCAATTCGTCACAGGTAGCGGGCATCTGTACTACTTGGGCCAATACGTCCTTAAGCTCACCTCTTAACCCTTGGTAGAACAAAGAGGTTCTTTTCTCCAGCGGCCATTCCGTTTCCACAACTAGTCTGTTAAAGGCGGTTATATAGCTAAGCAGGTCCTGTGTGCCTTGTTTAAGGGAAAGAAGCTCTTTGTCCAGCGATAATTGATGTGCCTTTCGATCAAACAACCTGCGCATGGCCCCACAGAAGTCCGAAAAATTGTATAGAACGGGGTCGTCTCTTTCTATCAGAGGAAAAGACCAGCTAGCAGCGTTGCCTCCCAAGTACGACATTACAAAAGCCGTCTTGGCTTGGTCATTAGAGAACACAGTAGGTTTACATAGGAAATGCAGTTTGCACTGACCCAAAAGACCCCAAATTTCTTTGGATCCCCAAAGAATCGCTCAGGAGGGGCAAGGGGTATCTGTAAGGGTTGTATGACTTGTATGGAGGAAGGGCCAGTCTGAGAAGGTGTGGCAACAGACGGATGAGAGAAGAACCCGGTGTCTGGTTGTCCCCCTTTTACTGCCTGGGCTCCCCATCTTGATACAGGGTCTTGTGACGAAGATGGGGGTGGTAGAGTCCAATCTTTGATATAGGAACTTCCCTTGGTCCCAGCAGGGGCCTGGCGAGAGAGGCCCGCTACTTCCCGCCTCATGGTGCCCATCTCGTTTTTGAGTTCTAGACTCTCACCTCTAAAGGCCTCCACCTCCATCCTCAAAACAGTTAAGGTTTCTAACACTGTGGTAAGAATAGTGTTCGTATCCATCGCTCAGGCTGTAGGTATCCGTGGGCTTGTCAATCTGTCAGAACACAGACAGGTTAACCACTAACCTTATATGCCGGATACAGCAGGAGCGATGAATGATGCTAGTAACCCTATCCCCACAAATGGAATTCCCTGCGAGCAACAAAACCGCTCAACAAGTAACACCACCTCGGGGGGAAAAAGGGGAAAGTAAATAAGGAGAAGAAGAAACAGGTAGCAATGTGGCTGTAAACACCCTCGGGAGAGCAGGCTCAGAGTTGGGAGCTTCACTCCAGCTGCCTAACTCGTGTGCTCTGAAAACAAAAGACAAACATACTGTAAGGGAAAACTAGGAATCTAGCAGAGAAGTATAGGTCTGATTGGTATCTACCAGTTCTAACACTTACAGGTAAGTATCTTTTTACTCATTACCAAGTCCTGGCTGGTGACCGCCACACCCCTCTAGACTAGCGTCGCTCTCCGAGCCTTTCAACGGCTCCAAGCGCACTCTTACTAGGAATGGTTTGCTACAGTCACAGGATAAAGAGAACGTCGCTCTCCGAGCCTTTCAACGGCTCCAAGCGCAAGGAGGTTCAGGTCAAAAATCATCGGGGAAAATTGGAAAAGTAAGTTGGAGCTCAAAACTGCTCTTCTTGTTCTTGTCGGGTTTTTTGGCAAGGAAACAAAACCATAAAAGTATGTAATGCCGCGATAGCCTTTCCAACGGCTCTAACGCGCACACCAGCGCTGGAGTTATATTACATAAAGATGCCGTATTCTGGCACAAACTTGTAAAGAAGCAGAGCTTCTACTTTATCAGGAAATGCCGTGGTTGACTTACCCTAGATTCAGAACGCGCACTCCGGCGCTTTTCTAGGTACCACGGGCCGCGCACCAACGCGGCGTGTAAAGGTCTCGGTGTTTAAGAGTTCGTTTGTAGACTGCTGCGTTCCTCCTTAGCGTCTCGATGGTTCACAGGGCTGATCCGGATTGACAAGCACCTGAATGCGGTTTGGGTGGGGCTTATATAGTGTCCGGTTAAAGGCCCACTGACGCGTATCTCAGGGCATTATGGGAGATGTAGTCATACGAACAATACCACAGTTCGGGGGGGTGCCTTAACCAGCCCGTAAGTGCATGCAATCAATGCCGATGTCTGACACTGCCTTTCACAAAGCCACATTGTTCTTTACCCACCAAATGAGGCATAAGGGGGTCTAAGCGCAAAGCAAGTGATTTGGCAAATAATTTATAATCTACATTAAGCAAGGAAATTGGACGGTAGTTTTGACAAGATTTAGGATCACGTCCATCCTTATGTATGAGACAAATTGTGGCCTCCTGAAAAGTACCCAATGTCCCATCAGAAAGAAGAAAAGAGTGAAAAAGATGTAAAAGTCTAGGAAGTAATAGATTAGAAAAATGCAGATAAAATTCGACCGAAAAGCCATCAGGGCCAGGGGATTTACCTTTCTTTAGAGTGGATAAAGCATGGGATAATTCCTGAAGGGATAGGTTTGCCTCCAAATTTGAAAAATTAAGATGGTCATTAGACGGGGTTGGAAGCGCCTCAAGATAAGACTGAATGAGGGAAAAAGAAGGGGGAGAGTCAGGTGTATAAAGATCTTTGTAAAAGAGCATAAATTCATTCAGAATATCCTCATTTTTGTAAACCGGAGAGCCATCGGAGGAGTAAATCACATCGATCACAGTACGTTCTTTACGGGACTTGAGGTAATTCGCTAAAAGTTTCCCCATCTTATTTCGACCTCCGTAGTATCTAGCACTACTGCGTAACAGCATAGAAGATGCATTATCAGTTGTAGATTTATTAAAGGCCAATTTGGCATGAATAAGGTCAGGCAGAACTGAATCTGCCGACGAAGTGTAAAACTGATGTTCTAGTGATTTAATATTCGCTAGGGCTACTTTACGTTGTTGGAGAAAACGTTTCTTCTTCTTGGAGACAAAATCTATAACAAATCCTCGTGCTGTAGCTTTAAATGAGTCTCATAGTATATGTGGTGGGACATTGGGGGTACTATTCAAGTCAAAGAATTCCTCGGCAAACGTCGTAAAAGCGGAAGAGAAATTAGGATCAAGGAGGAGAGAGTTATTAAAGCGCCAACGGGAAGAGGTAGGGTGAGAGGGAAGCAAGTCAAGATCCATCACAATTGTGGCGTGATCCGAAATAACAATAGGTTCAATAGAGGAGGATAGTAAGTTTTGAGAAAGAGATTTAGAAAGGAAAAGATAGTCAATACGAGAGAGGGAATTATGAGGAGGAGAAAAAAAAAGAGAAATCAAGAGAATCAGGATGTGTGAGTCTCCAAGCATCCACAAGGTGAACCTGAGAAATGGTATCAAGAAAGTGTTTGTGTGTCTTATGGGGAACAAAACGTGTTTGCGATTGACGGTCAAGAAAGGGATCAACAACCTGGTTGCAGTCTCCTCCTAGAATAAAAAAATCAACTCTAAATTGAATGCATTTCTGGGTAATCAAGGGCCAAAAGGAACAATCAGGATGCGTAGGACCATATACATTAAAAATAGTTAGAGAAATATTATTAATTAATAGCTTGGCCAGTACCCATCTGCCTTCAGTGTCATTTTCATGCGAAACAATTTTGCATTTCAGTCTCTTATGACATAAAACAATCACACCATTTGTCTTGTTAGAGGTGGGGGATACCAAAACCGAACCCACCCAGCCTTTTTTCAATTTTAACGCCTCAGATTCTGAAAGATGAGTTTCTTGTAAAAGAACCAGATCTGGGTTGTATGAGGCCAAGTGGGAAAGTATTCTCTGTCTCTTAATTGGGCTAATAAAGCCTTTCACATTCCATGAGATAACCTTGAATGTAGAACTATCAAAATTACATAGCAAACTGTATATGCAACAATAATGATAAAGAATAAGAGAGAATAGGATAGAGAGGGGAAAGATAATAAGGGAATAGTGAAGAAGAACCATGCTAACGAGAGGGGAGGGAAAAGGTCAGGGAGAAAAAGGGAAGAATACGAAGAGGGGAAAAGAGAGAAGGGAAAGAGAGAATAAAAACAAAAAGAGACAGTACATGTCAAAAAGACGACTGTAATACGTACCTTACGGGGAACAAGGAAGGATGAGACGGCGACGGACAACAAAAAAAACAGCACACCCAACAGGGGAGGACAACGCGATTTACCAGAAATACCAAATACTACACAAGGGCAGGAGCGAGAATATGCAGAGGAGCAAAAAAAAAAAAAAACACATCAATAAAACCTGTAAAAGAGAATAAGAGTTAAACAACATCGAGTCAGAAAAACTCCTATAAGCAAAGTAATAATAAGTTATAACAATGCCATCAATGCAAAAATACAAAAGAATGGACACAACAGTCACGATGCAGAAGAAGAAGGAGTTGTCTCCATTGAGGCGTGAGAATGAGTCTGAATAAATCTTCTGAGGTCAGCAGGATCATCGAAGGTGGAAGTTTTATTGAGAAAAGTGACCTTGAAAGTGCAGGGATGGAACAAGCCATATCTAGCCCCCAGAGAGCGTAAAGGTGGGCAAAGATCCAAAAACTCCTTGCGTCGTTTGGCTGTGGCCGAAGAAAGATCCTGAGATATAAAAACTTTAGAACCCTGCCAGGAGAGATTCTTTTTAGATTTAGCGGCATTCAGAACCAGCAGAAGGACAGTAAACTGTAGGAATAGAATAATCACTCCTCGAGGTTTAGTTGGCGCAGATGTGGAAGAAAGGCGAGGACCCAGTCTATGTGCTCGTTGTAAGTTCAGTTTGGTCGTAGACGGAAGACCCAGGAGCTGTGAAAGGAAGGAAGTGAAGAATGCGACAGAGTCATCACCTTCGAGGCCCTCAGGAAGACCATACACTCGTATATTATTACGGTGATTTCTGTTTTCCAAATCCTCAGTGGCCTTTTGAAGTTGCAGTACTTCCTTTTCCAGAGAGGAAATTTTTGAGGGTGCATCCTGTACAAAGACGAGCTGTTGTTCCACCACAGCCAGACGGGAGTCCATAGAGGCCCACTTGGAATCCATTGATTGAAGGCGGGCATTAGTTTCCTCCACAAACGGTTGGATAGCACGAATCTCCTCAAGAACCATGAGCAAAGATACCGGGGAGGTAGATTTGGGGGGAGAAGGAGGATCATGCTTGAGCCTTTTGCTGGTGGTCGAAGGTAACGGGACTTTGGAGGCCATCGTAGTGGATGATTCTGCCGTGGAGGGGCAATCGCTGTATGACGAGGCCTCAGATAAGTAGGAGAAACTATTAAAAACAGTGCAGCCGGTTCCAGAAGTATTAGTAGTATTCCCTTTCAGATTTTGAGTGTGACGCGGTGCACGTTTGCTTCTTCCCATGAAATAATGACCACAGCACAGTTCCGTTCCGCTAGGTACAGGTACAATGTTCCAGAACAGCGGTGGAATAATAGAACATGTGAGTAAAATGCAGGATATCAACAGAATGGACCATCTATCGACAAAGCTGGTTTTTGCGTGAGAAATAGGAGGAGGAAATATGCAGGAAAGTGCGCCACAAGAGGTCAAGAGGAAGTCAAATGGAGCCTTCTGCAACGCCCAATACTTTTCTCACATTAAGTAACACAGTCCCTCAAGTATGCTCACAAGGCGAGAGAAAATCATGGTAAACGCAAGTCGATGCTCTTAATAAGGTAGAACATGAAGGGCGTAGAAAACAACAGGCACCATGCCATGAACTGGGCAAAATGCTCCACTATATCCAATTAGTAGAAAAATAAATAAATAAATAAATATTTCCAGCCTTAAAGTCACAGGTTGATGTAATAAGCGCCAAAAATGAGCCATTTGCAGTGAAGAAGTACTCTCCGGGACGCTGCGTGAGGTGAAGACTGAGGGGAGATCAGCAGGCAACACACAAAATGGCGGCCGTTACCTGACTCAGGAAGTCCCCTGCACCATTTCTCCACTTGTGGTAGGAATTCAGATAAGAAAAACGCTGCCCTCAGAAGAGTCCATATTCCGATTTAAAAAACTGCCATTAGTATCTTCCTGAAAGCGCTGCAACCGCTTCTAATTATCGCTGAATTCCGGCAATCCGCGGAGCTCCAACGTCAGGCGGCCATCATGGATCGCCGCGCGCGTCTCCACTACACCACATCTATACAAGGCATTTGATAGAAATCAGTGACCAGGCGTAGGACAACCATTGACATGTCCTAATCATTACCGAACCCTGGACCCACAAGCACTCTGCCCCTAATCTGCTGCTCGCAGAGCCACCCCCCCTTTTTTTCTCGATAAACAAGGTTTATTGGTTTTGGTGCACCGAAAGTGGCAATGGTGAAACAATTGACACACAACAATTACAGTACAGAAGAAGAGATGACATTGATACAAGTCAGCAGCTCTCAAGTCACATCATATTTGAAGATAGCCCCAGTGGAAATTGCCCCCAACATCAAATTCAAACGGATTGACACAACCATTTCCCCCACACTCAGCCATGTTTGTGGGGGCAGCCCCATGCCTCATAAACCACGAGCTCCAGTTGCGCACACCAGTCCACTCCACGTCGCCAGCCCGCCAAGGTGGTAGGAATAGATGGCATCTATCTGGTGGCAATATCATGCCTGGCAACCAGGAGAGCCGTACCCAGAAATGATCTCTCAGCTCTCGTACAACCAGAGCCCTCAAACACACCCAACAAAAGCATCAAAGGGGAAAGGGGGCCTTCCCATCCCAAGATGTCTGATCAGTCCCGGGTCACCCTTGTCCAATAGGTGGCAATCACTAGGCACGACCATACCATATGGTAGAAATCAGCCAGGTCTTTCCCCCAGCTGGGGCAGGAGGGACTAGAGTGGAGGCCCACCCGGTACATTCGATTTGGAGAGAGGTAAGCCTAGTAGAGATAGTATGTTTGAATTAATTGTGAAATGGTGGAAATAGTGAGCCCCCCTGGGTGCCATCAGAGAGTCGCACCAATCCTCGTCTTTAAAAGGACCCAACCAGCCCTCCCATTGGAGTCTGAGATGCTGCAACGTGCCAGGGGAATTGATTATCAAGGTGCGATTGATTTGGGAAATTCTGCCCTGCCTAAATTACTGTGTTGAATTCGGGCAAGGAATCAGAACCCGGCAGGAATGTAAAGGGCATGTCGGAGCTGAAGATATCTGTAGAATTGTGTATTGGCCAAGGTGTATGTAGCCTGAAGTTCTTGAAAGGAACGTATGTGCGGCCCGGACCATACATTCCCAGTTGGGAAATGCCAATGATATCCCACATTCTAAAGCACTGAAGCTTCGCCACCTCCCTCAACCATGTGCCATTCCAGAGAAGAGTCTGTTGCGCAAGTTTGCCATCCCAATGTACATGTCTAAGTGTGGCCCTCCAAGCTAGGAACACCGCTTTAGTTACTTGAGGCATGTTGGAAGGAAGTGGAGAACCATATAGCAGGACCTGCAGGTGCTGAAAGCCCAGCAGGGATAATTCTAACCGATAGGCTGTGTCAGACCATCCCCCATTATACCAATTGTGAATAACAAGAAGGTGTGAGACCAAATAATAAAGGTACAGATGAGTCACCCAGAGACCTCCATCATAGGGACCCCACTGACAATGCGAAAAAGCGAGACGGGTCGAGAACCATGCCACAAAACCGTTATGGCCATCACATCGAGAGATCGAAACCATGCCCATGATAAGTGGATTGGTAAATTTTGAAAGAAGTACAAAATTCTTGGAAGAATCATCATTTTGTATAAGGCTATGTGCCCTATAACATTCAAGAGAAGTGTTTCCCATCTAATCAGGTCAGACCTGACCATCTGAATTAACGGTTGGAGGTTAAGGGCCCAGGAGAGCTCCGGGTGTACTGTGACCCAGATACCTATGTATTTGAAACTGAGTTGACAAAGAGGAATGCTCATCTGACAGTCAAAACAGTCGCTGGAAGGGGCCAAGGGAACCAACACAGACTTAGAGGGGTTCATCTTGAGACCTGAGGCTGACTCAACACAGCGCAACAGATGAAGCCCACTGGGGGCCGCTCGTAGCGGGGTCCACCAGGTATAGAAGGACATCATCCACGTATAGAGCTATGGGATCCTCCTGCGCAGCACTCCAATTCCATCCCTGAAATTGGGCATCCATGCGAACAAGCCAGGCCAAAGGCTCAATTGAGAGCGCGAAAAGGAGGTCGGATAGGGGACAACCATTTCTAGTGACCGCTCGATGGGAAAGGGTGCAGAAAGGACCCCGTTAATCTGGATCCGTACGGTGGGGTTTGGAGCATAGAGCACGGGCGATGCTACAAAAACGAGGCCCGACGTCGGCCCACTAAAGCACAAATTGAAGGTAGCCCCAGTCCACCCTATCAAAGGCTTTTTCAAGTCTATAAGAAGGAGATCCATATCTGATGTTTAGCAATGACAGTGAGCCAGGGCCAAATAAAGACGACTGAGGCAGTGCCTTGTGCCACGAGCCCGCATAAAGCCACACTGATCCAGATGAATCAATGTGGCCAGAAAGTGCTTGAGCCGATTAGCCAACAGGGAGGCAAAGATCGTAACCTCGCCATTGAGGGGTGAAATGGGACGAAAGTCTGTACATGACGTGGAGGGGGGGGTTGTGTCTTAGGGATCACCACTATGGTGGCTAAGCCCAGATCTAGAGGGAAGGCGCCCATGTGGCACACTACTTTGTACAAAGACAACAGGTGGGGGAATCAATATGTCATGGAAGGTGGTATAGTATTCCGTGGGGAAACCGCCTGGGTTTCCCGGATGCCAACCCGGATAAGGCCTCCCCAACCTCCTGAGCTGTAAAATGTTCATCTAGCATTCATGCCTCAACAGGGGACACGCGTGGGAGAGGGACTCCCGCCAGAAAATGGTCCAAAAAACTCGATCCCTCCCTGTGGGGGCTGTTTACAAGCGTTGCTAGAAGCAAGCGAAAGCCTGCACAATCTCCAGAAGAGCCCAGCAGGAGCGACCACTGTCATCTAAAATTTCGGGTATGATTCTATTTCTCTGCTAACGAGATGCCAGCCAATACAGCAGTTTCCCATTCTTGTCCCCCAACCATAAATCAGGGTGGTCATGGCCCGCCAGAGATGCTTGGCGGTTATGTGCCCGGGTTAGGCCCAGGTAGCGAAGCGGCTCATGTCTTACATTGTCCCATTTTTCACAATAACATTTCTGACGTGACCTTTTGCACGTATTTGCGTGCACGACAATGTTGGATTCGTTTTTCTGAAACTTCTTTGTTAACACATCTGGCTTCGCACAACATTACCTCGATGCCTCCAACATCATGTACAAGGTCCTTCTACGCACTATGTGCAAATGTCGTTCTATCTTCATCCCCGGAGCAACAGGGCTATCTACATATCCATAACATCACTAATCTAGACGCACATCGCAAGGCTGCTTTCTATTATAAATAAAGAGCATCCCAATAGATTAGCAGAGGAGGCACTTCAGCTGACACCAAGGGTCCCTGCATGTTGAGACTTCACCACGCAGCAGTCTAACATCTCGTGAGGGATGTCCAGTTCATGACCAAGACGGGGTCCTACATTCTCTCCCACCAGGTAATGGGGTTGGATCGTCCCTTGGGGGGATTCTTGGCTTTATACCTACACACACTCTAGATACACTCAGAGTAGGGTTCGCATAGTAGGAGTACGCCTGATTACTGCCTTGTTTATATGCCTACATATATACACTGTTTAGCACCATAGTTGAACTGTATCTACTATTTACTCTTTTGGTGCTTGTAATCAGTTTCATCTGCTTCTGTTTACTGATTATCGTAGCACATGTATGCTATACCAGAATAATGTTGGTTCCATAAATATAATGAAAACGTCCCACTGTGTATTCTGTATATTTCTCTGAGCACACGTAAGCACGAGTGACTGAGCAAAAGGTTCTGATTTGTTTCCATGATCCCTGAGGGGTCAGGGTTGTCATGTTCAGTGGTTGCAGAAACTATTCGCTCCCTGGTAAGGTTAGGGGGGCTTACAGTGGCACTGTGAGCTAGCTGGTCTTCAGGCCAACATATCCCACGGTGGTGCCCGGAATCAGTCTAGGCACCTCACCCAAAGTTTATGTTGTGCAGCAAACATGCAGGTCCTACGAATTAGTGGGAGCTACATGACATGCTGCTGCCAACGTTGGTTGGGTTCTTATTTAACGGTCTATCTGAATAGTTCAGTTGTGCTTTTCTCAGAGACCCCTACTCACCTCCAAACCGGAGACGTCCATGGTGGGAAGGGAAAATCTGCCTCAGCTGAGTAGGTATACTCTATGTATTGGCTGTAGATTATTCAAGCTTGTAGGATAAAAAAAATCCCAAATTGTGTAAACCCTATCTGCATAAATTCATTTTACTTAACTCCTTTTTCCTTTTAACAATGACTGAACAAGGTGAGGACATTGAAGAACAAGCAGTTGC
Organism: Calotriton arnoldi; assembly: GCA_963921515.1. Lineage (NCBI taxonomy): Eukaryota > Metazoa > Chordata > Amphibia > Caudata > Salamandridae > Calotriton > Calotriton arnoldi. Next base: position 5,568,251 of record CAWUFW010000040.1, read on the forward strand.
TTTAAATATTACAGAAATTTGCAGACATGCAGTTACTATAAAATTACTACAATATGGCCTCTCGGCAATGGGTGGTGACGTAACTTCATCGTCGAGGCACACGAGGCATTCAGAACAGAGGTATTCAACTATTCGGTTACATTCCCGGCTGCGGATGCTCGAACAAAATTGTTTCACACTTACATTGAAGATGAAACACCAGAGCAATACTTTCCATATGTGGATATAGAAATTCCGTTAAACTACCATGAACATATAATTTAGTTTAAAGGCGCCCTCCCTCATACAGTAGAAAATGTGAGACTCGGTCTGCTCAGTAAAGAAGGAGCGACTTGGACGGTCCTATCTGCTTATACACCACATCCCAATCTTGATTCAACAACACTATACAGAGATTTAGTAAAACTTTACAGAAACCTCACGCAATATGTTATGCGAACACTGACAGTTAATAATGCACGGACGGCTCAGGCTGCACAACCACAACTGGCTGCTATGGGCATCAGCCCTCAAACACTGAATGCTGTTATGGGTAAGGTTTCACCAGTCGGGAACAAATTCTGTTCTGGATAGCACAGAAAACAAGCCAGCTTGAAGCAGTTTTTCCCCATACGGGACCGCAGGCTAAACACAGAATATTAACAATTTGCTTGCCAATGGTGATGGCTCCCTCGGTGGAAGATTGTGCCACTTGGAGTACAGTCTTCGCTGCAGTTTACACTAGAACTCATGGTACCCCTTCAATAGCAGTTTTACCTGAGGTACTGAAACAAGTACAGAATGAGTACGGGCAGAACCTGCCCTGGACTTGGGAAAGAAGCTGATGGGCAATTTTGCCGCAGTATCAACCATTATGTTAAGTAACAAAAAAGGAGGAGAAGCAGCATTGGCTATACACCAACGCCTGAGGGAGTTCACTCCTGCACAGCAGGAACGGGAATTGCCAAAATGATCAAAGAAACTTATGCTACCCTAGGTAGAGATAATTTGGGAGCCAGACCTGGGAAACCACAGGATAAAAGTAATTCTGTAAAGGCAAGCAGGCACCCGATTCTTCTAAGAAAAAATGGGACAGTAAACAAAAAAATAAACAAAATAAAACACAATCACGGGGTGGGTCTCCTCAACAGGAAATCACTGAGAAAAAATACAATTTGAGAAACCGTGATAATATTTGAAAGCCTGACAGGTTCCTCTAGTTCCTTTCAGGATTCATCCGATACACATTCGGAGAGAGTTGGATGGTCAGAGCCAAGATCGGAAGAGTGCGTGAAGCCAAAAAGGGAAAAACCACGCACTTCAGACGACCTCTTTAAAGAGGACAAGCAAAAGACTCCTAAACCTCAATTCAAAAAGAAGAAGGTAGCAGGGATTAAAATAAGACATTCCCAGGCTATTGAGGACTCTGCTTCTGAACGGGGAGTGGGCAGTGATGATGCTGGACAGCGGGGCAGAAGTCACAATAGCTCCCCGGAACCTGATCAATTGTCTGGTGGTAGTATCGCTGAATGAGCAAATCACAGTGGAAACACCTGATACAGGGGTAAGTGTCCCACATCGTTTATTCAAAATAACTCTCCAAATGGAGGGGGACATACCCAGGAACATCAAGGCTCTCTTTTGGGAGAACCTAACATATGGTTATGACATTCTTTTGGCTGAAAGGGATTGGCCACCTGAGTTCGTAATAAAATGCCCACTGGTATAAACAGTAATTTTACCCGCTTTCTCTGAATTCGTTCGAGAATCAGTTAAACATTCATACGCGCAGGAGTGGGCATTAATGCTAGCTCCTGAACTATACCGTAATCATGTTGGGTGGGACGATGAGTCACCTCATCACGAGATCCCATTAAAATCAACCCCAGAGACAGTACCCAATAAAACATGAAGCTAAAAAACAAGTTAGGGAAATCCTAGAACAACTTGAATACCAAGGTGTTTTTGAAAATTGCACCTCGTCCATGAATAATCCCTTGTTTGGCATAATGAAACTGGACAATTCATATACTTTAGTTTTAGACTACAGACATTTGAACACTTCCACACGCACATTTGCAGTACAAAAATCCATATAGTGCCGCACTAATGAATAATATTGTGTGGAAGAAATACAAAATTACACTAGATATCTCAAATGGATTTTCTGCCAGAATATAGCGCCTGAAAGCAGATATTTGACAGCGTTTCTAGTGCTTGGTCCAAAGCATCAATTTTGCCATTTACCTCAAGGGTATAAGAACAGCCCTGGGCTGTTTTCAGCCAGGGTAACAGAGTTTTGATGAGGAGGCATTGTCCTATGTAGATGATATTTATCTGACGGACGATGAGTTAATGGAACACTTGGCTAGAGTGAACCACCTAGTTTTGGGGTTTACTCACCTGTATTACAAATTTAATTTAAAAAAATCAAAAATTGCCCACCTCAATGTCCTGTTTCTAGGATATAAGTTGTCAAGTGAAGGCAAAAGCCTGGCAGCACATTTTTTAGAAAAATGCGCACTTCTCCAACCTCCAACGACTCTGAAAAGATTACAATCCATTTTAGGATTCCTGAATTTTGGCAAAACATACATTTTGGATTGCACAGAACGAGTAAAACCATTCTACGATTTAATTAGACCTAATTTTTCAATCAATCATTGGACACTGGAACATACAAACATTTTACGTTCCGTACAAGCTAATATGATCGCTTCCAAACATTTACACACAAGTGTAAATACAACTAACTTGGTGATCCGCGTAGTCGCTGGACCCACCGAGTACACCTATAGCCCTTTCAATGAAGTCGATATGGTACCTATTGCATACACATCACATTTGTACATGAACGCTGAAATGTGTTTTGCACCCACTGAGAAAATTATCACAGCTGTACAGACTGCTGTAGTGAAAGAGAGAGAGCACTAGCTCAGGGTAAGCGAATAACTGTTGTTACCCCAGTACCGACCTTAGAGGCCATTACAAAAGCAAGCATTCCAAATGCTAATGCATTACATCCACGATGGATTCAATGGGCCAACTCTCTCACTGCAACAGATGTAGATTACAAATTAGATTCTACACTACAAACACAAGCATTCCTGCAGTACGAACAAGAATATCCTCTGCCTAATTAAATAATGCCTCTGGATTGATATGAATACATCATTTATACCGATGGATCTTCTCAACCTGCCATAGGGACACAACACCAATATTTTGCAGCATGCACAATCATAAAGGGGGCGCATGCATGACAGAAAGTGCCATCCTGAAAAAACACACATGCAGTCCCTAGGGGGCTGTACAGTGCAGCTGGCAGAACTCAAAGACCTAATACTGGCACTACAAAGTACAGATCACGAATTAACCACACTTATAGTGTGTGATTCATATTACTGTGTCCAGCCCTATAATGAATATTGTAGGAGAGTAGGATCTGCCTCTTATGTTGCCCCCACTTTTTTTCTGATGTTAGCACTGGTTTCTGGCTATAGTCTGGCTGGGTCCCTGCCAATCAGGGCCCCAGCCTCTCTGTTCTCTCTAAACGACATGGAGTGCACTCTAGGTGCACTAGTGATTGGATACTGTGGTGCCTTATGAGTCCCTAGTATATGGTACCTTAGGTGCCAAGGGCATAGGTACTTCACAGGCCTACCAGGGGCTGCAGCATGTGTTATGCCACCCCTGGGAAGCAGTCTAAATCTGACACCACAGGCCTGCTACTGCAGCCTGGGTGAGGTGGTGCTAGCACCCCTCACTGAGATATAGGCTTCCTATATCTCTCCTGCACACACATATAAACCTATCAGTCACCCCTAAGGCAGGCCCTATCAATCCTGAGGGCAGGGTGCTTGGCTTCTATGTGAGGGGGTGCCTCTGCCTGAGCAGGGCCCCTCTGCAGCTCTCAGAGTCTATTCTCTGGTGCTGTTTGTGGATGCGGTTAAACCATATACTATTTAAGTGCATTATATCCTCGCGGTAAATGCTAACTTTGGAATGGCTGCATCAAAACATGTCGTGTTTGGTGTCAAACATCTTGGAATACTACCCCCCGCCAATCTTGGCGGTGGGGGTAGCATTCCACCCTTCTAGAGGGATAAGACATGTACCTGCTGTGGAAACGCGGTAGAATCCTAAAGAGCCCTGGCATCACAAAATGGATGCCACCAGTCACAGACACTGGGCTGCCCTCCTGCTGATGACCGAAACTCGCAGTGGAGGAAGCCCAACAATAGGCATCCTGTCACAGGGAGGTGTAACCACCTTCCAGACAGGGTTTAGTGTATTGGGGCTGGGTGGGTGCACTCTTAGAGTGCTTTGAAGTCCTGCACTGGGGGAGCAGAAGGCTCCTCTGTGCATATGCCAGTTCAAACCAGCTCAGGGGCTACCTGCCCCTGCTCTGGCGCGAAACTGGACAAAGGGAAGTGGGTGTAGCCACCCCTCCCTTGACCCTCCCATAGGTGGGGTCATAGAGCTAGTCCATCCCCTCTTTTAGTATAAGAGGGGGAACCTTGCCATTGCAAAGCAGATAACCCCTGGACGACGCTCTACAGAAGAATCCTGGCCCTTCGACGTTCCACTACCTTTGGAAGACAGAAGAATCTCCCTTGGAGTCAAGGAGTGACTCCCCTGCTTGGCAGGCACCAAAAACGACAACGACGGTCGCAAACTACGCCGCTCCCGCCGGAGTCCGAAGTCCCTGCAGCCCAAGAAGTGGATTTCCTGACCTCTCCCAGGCCATCGTGAGTCCCCAGCGAAGCTGAGGCAAGTGGACCCCACGAGTAACGAGGAACCGCGACCCCTGGGTACCGTGCACTATTGTCGAGTGCAACCCCTTCACAACGTTCTACGAACTTGTGCTTTGGACCACGTGTGGTCCCGACCTCCAGCAGGAATCCCTCCGAAGATCAGAGGCCTACACCGTCCCGAGTGACCGTGGGCCCCTGTTGAGTGATTCCGCCCGAGGTGTCTTCGCGATCCCTTGCCCGCTGGCTTGTGGGTCCCCAGAAGACTTCTTAAAGAAACCAAAGGGCTCCCCTGGTTGCTCCAGGCCTGCCCTGACTTACCCTCGCTGGGTGAGTCCCACAGACCTTGCTGGTCTGCGCCATCGACTTTTCTTCATCTCCCCGAGACTTGCTGCTGCCAAGGCTTGTTGGCTCCTATCGAGTTGCCGACACCGCAGTCAGCTGCAGACGTCGAGGGACACACCGAATCCAGCTCCTGGTCGTCGTCGACGCCTCCTGGACCACGTGGCTGAAGAGTCAAGGCACCTGCAACCGACCTGAAGCGACCGACGACGGTGGGCATCCATCTTCCTTGCCCCGGGTCACTGCCAAGTGACTTTGAACACTGTCCCCTCTGCTTTCAGGTCATCCTTCTTCAGAATCCAGGCTTGGATTCCACCGGACACTTCTTCAGCTCCCGCAAGCAGCAAGTCTTCTTTGTTCGCCATTGAAAACGACGCCGCGACCCGACACCAAAGGACACCTGTGCACCCGGCTTCCCTGGGTGAGGTAACTCCAGCACTACGGTGCTCCTGTGGGTGTGGGCCCTAGAACTACTTACCCTGTAAGTGACTTGCTTGTAGGTTCTCCCGAAGTATCCTAAAACTCTTTATTTCCAACCGCGACTTGCCCCATTGAAGTTAACGGCGATTCGCGCCTGTGTATCCACACTGCACGCGTCCCCCGTGGGTCCTTTACTTACCTGCCTTGGGTGGTTTCGTGAGGCCCCAGCACTTCTGAAGGCCCTAGGCCTTGTCTCCTTGCAAGTCGTTGTTTCTAAGTCTCTTACTTAGTATATGGTCTGGTACGCCCCTAGGGCCCCAGCCATATTTTGTGCTTAACTTATTGTGAAACGTTGATTTGTGCATATGTTTGTCTTCTAATCTCATAAAGAGATTAGTAGAGAGTTATTTAGAAATAAATACATATATATTTGATATATATACCTGTGTGGTGTCTTTTCATTTGGTGATTCAAGAGATTATATGGTAAAACAAGCTGCTTTACATTCCTCCGAGACTTAGCCTGAAGGCTGCTCTCCACAGCTACCACTAGGATAGCTTTCTTTAAAAGGTTGTCTTAAACCTATCTACCATAAGAGTCGATTTGCCCTGGTGCAAGGTGTCCACTTTAATTAGTGAACAGCATATACCAGGCCAACTTCTCACATTGGTGGGCAGCGTGTGGGATTCCAGCTTGCCATTGTTTTACCAGAAAATCTCTATTTGAATTACTAACTGAAAACCATTATAGGTACTCAAGGTACATATAAAGTCAAGCTTAGTATCAATAAGTTCTACTGAACTTAGAGCTGTGTGCCAAGGGATAGCACACCCTTTCCACAGCTCAAGCTAGGATCAGTAGGCCACAAACTAGTGTAGGTAGTACAACACTGCACAACACTAGAATGTCCTTAAAGGGTGGACCCAGTGGATCCACTCAGCCTCAGTATAAGGACATGGCTTTCTCTGACTTGAGAGCCATGTGTGTTGACAGACACCTGAGACTAGGACAGAGTCCCTCAACACTACACCTGATAGATCTGCTGACAGCAGATGACCTTAGATTGGCTCTAGGAGCTAAGGGGTCTGAATCAGTGGGTGGGTCAATCATAGTATCTGGGTCAGATGAGGACAATCCGAATGACCAAGACTCTGTGGTTGAAGGGCCAGGCTTCAAGGAGCCTGAACAGGACAGAGGAGTTCTCCCTAAGAGAACTGGCAGAGTGGATGAGAGGCACAGATCCCCTTCCAGGGAATCTGAGCACTCTTATCACTCTGGCAGAGAATTTGTCCAAGAGAGGAGCTCATACTTTAACTTAAGAGAGACCTCCTCTGAGAGAAGGTGCAAACTGCTCCAGTATGAGGAAGCCAAAGTGGCCCTCAGAACCAAGCAGTTGGCACTGGATAGAGAAGCCCTGGAGATCCAGAGAGCTTCCAGAAGGGAGGGTTTAGAACCCCCTGGTGGCAGCAACAGTGTCCCTAGAGGCAGAGAATATGTCCCTGACCATAGGAACCTGAGCAAGGTTGTTCCTCCCTACCAGAGTGGGGATGATATCCACAAATGGATAACTGCTATGGAGAGGGCCTGTAGAGTACAGCAGGTCCCCCAAAAGCAGTGGGCAGCAATCTTGTGGCTCTCCTTTTCAGATAAAGGAAGAGACAAGCTCCTCACTGTTAGAGAGGAGGATGCTGATGATTATGAGGTCCTGAAGAGTGCACTGATAGATGGGTTTGGCTTAACCACTGAGCAGTACAGGTTAAAGTTCAGAGATACCCAGAAGGCACAGACTCAGGACTGGACTGACTTTGTTGATTGTGCAACCAAGGCTCTAGAGGGTTGGCTGGTTGGCAGTAGGGTTACTGATTTCAAGGGATTGTATAATCTGATGATGAGAGAACAGATCCTAAATAATTGCCAGAACCAGTTGTTGCATCAGTACCTGGTGGACTCTGATCTGACCTCTCCCCAAGAATTGGGAAAGAAGGCAGACAAATGGGTCAGAACCAGGGTGAGGCAGAAAACCCAGAACCAAGGGGGTGACACTAAGAAGCAAGATCCTAAAGGCCCTGAGAAAGGTGGGGATAAGTCAAAAGACCAGAAGTCTTCACAAGGGCCCCAAAAATCTGCATCTGGTGGGGAGTCACAGTCCAACAAGGGAAAAGGCCAAAAGAAGCCCTGGTGCAAATTCTGTAAACAGAAAGGGCACTGGACTTCTGATTGTACCAAGTCCAAAGACCAAACCACCACCACTCCTGCCCCTAAGGCAACTGTGCCCCCTAGCTCAGCTACTGGTGGAGGTGGTACTCAGAATAAGGGTGTAGTAGGGTTGACCCTGGGTTCTGAAGTGGATTCTGACCTAGTCAGAGTGACCACACAGGCAATGCTGATTTGTGAGGGAAACATTGATATGTCCTTCCTAGTAAGCCCCAGTAATCTGGGCAAGTACAAACAGCAGCCTTTGATAAATGGCAAACAGGCTTTGGCATTTAGGGACACAGGTGCTAGTGTCACCATGGTGGCAGAGGACCTAGTGGACCCTGGACAGATCATCCTGGGTGAAATGTACCAGGTGACCAATGCAAGCAATGTCCAGACCAACCATAGTCTGGCAGTTGTGAATTTCTCCTGGGGAGGGGTAACTGGCCTCAAGAAGGTTGTAGTTAGTGCAGACCTCCCTGTAGAATGTCTATTGGGCAATGATCTAGAGACTTCAGCCTGGTCTGAAGTAGAGTTATGGACTCATGCTGAGATGTTGGGCATCCCTGCAGAGGTATTTGCTGTGACCAGGTCACAAGCAAGAATGCATGACACTGAACCAGCTCTGGATCCTGGAACAATGGACCAGATGCTTCCCAAGAGGAGGAGCAGTAGGGTTAAGGCCGTGCCTTCCCCTCTGTCTCAGATCAAGGATTCACTTCCAGAGGGAGGTGAAGCAGAACCTGAAGAAGGAACTGCCCCAGAGGGACTTGAACCTGACCAGGTTGAGTTCTTGGGGGCAGGGGGCCCTTCCAGGGAAGATCTGAGCAAGGAGCAACAGTGCTGCCCCTCTCTTGAACCCCTCAGACAGCAGGCTGCTGCTGAGGCTGCTGGGAGTGCTAGTGGGTCCCATAAAGTTTATTGGGATGAGGGACTCCTATATTCTGAGGGTAGAGACCCAGCCCCTGGAGCCACCAGGAGGTTGGTAATACCTCAGAAGTTTAGGGGTTCCTCTTGACCTTAGCACATGATATCCCATTGGCAGGACACTTGGGCCAAAACAAGACCTGGGACAGGCTTGTTCCACATTTTCATTGGCCACATATGTCAGAGGACACAAAGGAGTTTTGTCGCTCCTGTGTCACTTGCCAAGCCAGTGGTAAGGCAGGTGGCACAACAAAGGCCCCCTGATACCACTACCTGTGGTGGGGGTACCCTTTGAAAGGGTAGGGATTGACATTGTTGGTCCCCTTGACCCTCAGACTGCATCTGGGCACAGATTTATCCTGGTGGTAGTGGATCATGCCACCAGGTACCCAGAGGCAATTCCTCTGAGGACCACCACAGCACCTGTGGTGGCAAGAGCCCTCATTGGAGTTTTCTCCAGAGTGGGTTTTCCAAAGGAGGTCATTTCTGACAGAGGTACCAACTTCATGTCAGGATATCTGAAAGCAATGTGGAAGGAGTGTGGTGTAACTTATAAGTTCACCACTCCCTATCACCCACAATGCAATGGTTTAGTTGAACGCTTCAACAAGACCTTGAAAGGAATGATTAAGGGACTCCCAGAGAAGCTTAGGCGGAAATGGGACCTTCTTCTTCCTTGCCTTTTGTTTGCATACAGAGAGGTTCCACAGAAGGGGGTTGGCTACAGCCCATTTGAGCTTCTGTTTGGGCATCCTGTGAGAGGTCCACTATGTTTGGTAAAAGAGGGCTGGGAGTTACCTCTCAAGCCCCCAAACAAGATGTGATGGACTATGTACTTGGTCTCCGCTCCCGGATGGCAGAGTACATGAAAAAGGCAACCAAAAACCTGGAGGCCAGCCAAGAATTGCAAAAAGCTTGGCATGACCAAAGGCTGTGCTGACTGTATACCAGCCAGGACAGAAAGTGTGGGTGTTGGAGCCTGTGGCCCCAGCAGCCCTCCAGGACAAGTGGAGTGGCCCCCATACAATAGTTGAACAGAAGGGAGAAGTCACCTATCTGGTGAATCTTGGAACTCCCAGGAGCCCCCTAAGGGTGCTTCATGTCAACAGATTAAAGCCATATGTTGACAGGGCTGACATGGGCTTGCTCATGGCAACTGATGAGGACCAGGAGGAGGAGAGTGACCCTCTCCCTGACCTGCTCTCTCAGAACCCTGATGATGGGTCAGTAGATGGTGTTGCTTTGGCAAGCAGCCTCACTGACCATCAGCAAACTGAGTGCAGACAAGTTCTGCAACAGTTTAGACATATGTTTAGCCTGACCCCTAGTCAGACTACCTGGTGCACCCATGAGGTGGACACTGGGGACAGTCTGCCTGTCAAGAATAAAATCTACAGGCAACCTGACCATGTCAGGGACTGTATCAGGACTGAAGTCCAGAAAATGTTGGAGTTAGGCGTGATTGAGCCTTCAGATAGCCCTTGGGCTAGCCCAGTAGTCCTGGTACCCAAGCCTCATACCCAGGGTGGTAAGAAAGAAATGAGGTTTTGTGTAGACTACAGAGGCCTCAATGCAGTCACTAGGACTGATGCCTATCCCATACCAAGGGCAGATGAGCTGATTGATACTTTGGCCTCAGCCAAGTATCTAAGCACATTTGACCTAACAGCTGGCTACTGGCAAATCAGATTAGCTGATGATGCAAAAGCCAAAACAGCATTTTCGACCCCTGGTGGGCACTACCACTTTGTGGTGATGCCCTTTGGATTGAAAAATGCACCTGCCACTTTTCAGAGGTTGGTGAATAAAGTTCTGGCAGGGATGGAAACTTATTGCTCAGCTTATCTAGATGATATTGCTGTCTTTAGTTCCTCCTGGCAGGATCACCTGGTCCACCTCAGAAATGTTTTGGAGGCCCTGCAGAAAGCAGGCCTCACTATCAAGGCCACCAAGTGCCAGATAGGGCAGAGTCAGGTTGTGTACCTGGGCCACCTTGTAGGTGGAGGCCAGGTTCAGCCTTTGCAGAGCAAAATCCAAACCATACTGGAATGGGTTGCTCCAACCACCCAGACACAGGTGAGAGCCTTCTTAGGCCTGACTGGGTACTATAGGAGGTTTGTCAAGGGATATGGATCTATAGTGACCCCCTTGAATGATCTTACCTCTAAGAAAATGCCAAAAAAGGTTCAGTGGACAGCTAGCTGTCAGAAGGCATTTGAAGACCTAAAGCAGGCCATGTGCACTGCCCCCATCTTACAGAGTCCAGACTACACCAAAAAGTTCATTGTCCAAACAGATGCTTCTGAGCTGGGTGTGGGAGCTGTACTGTCTCAACTGAATGATGAAGGTCAAGACCAGCCAGTAGCTTTTATTAGCAGAAGGCTGACCCCTAGAGAGAAACGTTGGTCAGCTATAGAGAGGGAGGCCTTTGCTGTGGTATGGGCCCTGAAGAAGCTGAGGCCATACTTGTTTGGTACTCACTTCATAGTTCAGACTGACCACAAGCCCCTCCTATGGCTAAAGCAGATGAAAGGTGAAAACCCAAAACTTTTGAGGTGGTCCATTTCCCTACAGGGGATGGACTATACAGTGGAACATAGGCCTGGGACCCAACATGCCAATGCAGATGGACTCTCAAGGTATTTCCACTTTGAACACGAAGACTCAACTGGTCAAGGTTAGTTTAGTGTCCCTACGTTTGGGGGGGTTGTGTAGGAGAGTAGGATCTGCCTCTTATGTTGCCCCCACTTTTTTCTGATGTTAGCACTGGTTTCTGGCTATAGTCTGGCTGGGTCCCTGCCAATCAGGGCCCCAGCCTCTCTGTTCTCTCTAAACGACATGGAGTGCACTCTAGGTGCACTAGTGATTGGATACTGTGGTGCCTTATGAGTCCCTAGTATATGGTACCTTAGGTGCCAAGGGCATAGGTACTTCACAGGCCTACCAGGGGCTGCAGCATGTGTTATGCCACCCCTGGGAAGCAGTCTAAATCTGACACCACAGGCCTGCTACTGCAGCCTGTGTGAGGTGGTGCTAGCACCCCTCACTGAGATATAGGCTCCCTATATCTCTCCTGCACACACATATAAACCTATCAGTCACCCCTAAGGCAGGCCCTATCAATCCTGAGGGCAGGGTGCTTGGCTTCTATGTGAGGGGGTGCCTCTGCCTGAGCAGGGCCCCTCTGCAGCTCTCAGAGTCTATTCTCTGGTGCTGTTTGTGGATGCGGTTAAACCATATACTATTTAAGTGCATTATATCCTCGCGGTAAATGCTAACTTTGGAATGGCTGCATCAAAACATGTCGTGTTTGGTGTCAAACATCTTGGAATACTACCCCCCCGCCAATCTTGGCGGTGGGGGTAGCATTCCACCCTTCTAGAGGGATAAGACATGTACCTGCTGTGGAAACGCGGTAGAATCCTAAAGAGCCCTGGCATCACAAAATGGATGCCACCAGTCACAGACACTGGGCTGCCCTCCTGCTGATGACCGAAACTCGCAGTGGAGGAAGCCCAACAATAGGCATCCTGTCACAGGGAGGTGTAACCACCTTCCAGACAGGGTTTAGTGTATTGGGGCTGGGTGGGTGCACTCCTAGAGTGCTTTGAAGTCCTGCACTGGGGGAGCAGAAGGCTCCTCTGTGCATATGCCAGTTCAAACCAGCTCAGGGGCTACCTGCCCCTGCTCTGGCGCGAAACTGGACAAAGGGAAGTGGGTGTAGCCACCCCCTCCCTTGACCCTCCCATAGGTGGGGTCATAGAGCTAGTCCATCCCCTCTTTTTAGTATAAGAGGGGGAACCTTGCCATTGCAAAGCAGATAACCCCTGGACGACGCTCTACAGAAGAATCCTGGCCCTTCGACGTTCCACTACCTTTGGAAGACAGAAGAATCTCCCTTGGAGTCAAGGAGTGACTCCCCTGCTTGGCAGGCACCAAAACGACAACGACGGTCGCAAACTACGCCGCTCCCGCCGGAGTCCGAAGTCCCTGCAGCCCAAGAAGTGGATTTCCTGACCTCTCCCAGGCCATCGTGAGTCCCCAGCGAAGCTGAGGCAAGTGGACCCCACGAGTAACGAGGAACCGCGACCCCTGGGTACCGTGCACTATTGTCGAGTGCAACCCCTTCACAACGTTCTACGAACTTGTGCTTTGGACCACGTGTGGTCCCGACCTCCAGCAGGAATCCCTCCGAAGATCAGAGGCCTACACCGTCCCGAGTGACCGTGGGCCCCTGTTGAGTGATTCCGCCCGAGGTGTCTTCGCGATCCCTTGCCTGCTGGCTTGTGGGTCCCCAGAAGACTTCTTAAAGAAACCAAAGGGCTCCCCTGGTTGCTCCAGGCCTGCCCTGACTTACCCTCGCTGGGTGAGTCCCACAGACCTTGCTGGTCTGCGCCATCGACTTTTCTTCATCTCCCCGAGACTTGCTGCTGCCAAGGTTCGTTGGCTCCTATCGAGTTGCCGACACCGCAGTCAGCTGCAGACGTCGAGGGACACACCGAATCCAGCTCCTGGTCGTCGTCGACGCCTCCTGGACCACGTGGCTGAAGAGTCAAGGCACCTGCAACCGACCTGAAGCGACCGACGACGGTGGGCATCCATCTTCCTTGCCCCGGGTCACTGCCAAGTGACTTTGAACACTGTCCCCTCTGCTTTCAGGTCATCCTTCTTCAGAATCCAGGCTTGGATTCCACCGGACACTTCTTCAGCTCCCGCAAGCAGCAAGTCTTCTTTGTTCGCCATTGAAAACGACGCCGCGACCCGACACCAAAGGACACCTGTGCACCCGGCTTCCCTGGGTGAGGTAACTCCAGCACTACGGTGCTCCTGTGGGTGTGGGCCCTAGAACTACTTACCCTGTAAGTGACTTGCTTGTAGGTTCTCCCGAAGTATCCTAAAACTCTTTATTTCCAACCGCGACTTGCCCCATTGAAGTTAACGGCGATTCGCGCCTGTGTATCCACACTGCACGCGTCCCCCGTGGGTCCTTTACTTACCTGCCTTGGGTGGTTTCGTGAGGCCCCAGCACTTCTGAAGGCCCTAGGCCTTGTCTCCTTGCAAGTCGTTGTTTCTAAGTCTCTTACTTAGTATATGGTCTGGTACGCCCCTAGGGCCCCAGCCATATTTTGTGCTTAACTTATTGTGAAACGTTGATTTGTGCATATGTTTGTCTTCTAATCTCATAAAGAGATTAGTAGAGAGTTATTTAGAAATAAATACATATATATTTGATATATATACCTGTGTGGTGTCTTTTCATTTGGTGATTCAAGAGATTATATGGTAAAACAAGCTGCTTTACATTCCTCCGAGACTTAGCCTGAAGGCTGCTCTCCACAGCTACCACTAGGATAGCTTTCTTTAAAAAGGTTGTCTTAAACCTATCTACCATAAGAGTCGATTTGCCCTGGTGCAAGGTGTCCACTTTAATTAGTGAACAGCATATGCCAGGCCAACTTCTCACAAATATCTTCACTATTGTGGCCAAAATGGATTTCGAGATTCCAAAGGTTGCACAATCAAACTCAAGATGATTTGGAAGCAAGTGCCAAAGCTGAAAGAATGCTTGCCACGGGCTCATGTTATCCACACATTGAGTCATCAACATTTTGGCATTCACGTTGAAGGGAATTCCATGGCTGATGAAGCTGCTAAGGCAACAGTCCGTACTGCTGCCATTGCTGCAATCACTCGTTCAAGTACCAGAATAGACAGAGACAACATGGTGGCTGTCAATGCTGCTCGCAACGACACCCACCTGTCGAACGGCTCCTACAAATTAGATGCACCAAACATTCCATATGCTCAGATTCCAGGAGTGGGGGATAGAGTGATACCAAACACTGATCGCAGATTGGATTTAATACTAGCTGCCTGGTCTTACAAAACAGACCAAGGACTTTGTCCTCAAAATTGACATCTGCCAGCAGATGAAGGATTCCACCATAGCACGTCCTCTATAGACACCTCTATTGATTTCAGGCAAGCCTCTAGCGGCTGTTTATTTGGATCACTGCGGCCCCTTACACTCAGATGGAGCTTACAAGTACATCTTGGTGGCAGTGGATTCATGCTGCAGATTCCTGACGCTCGAACTGTTATAAAGGATTTGCAAGTCTTCATCGGGACATATGCAATTGGCACACTACATTCCAACCAGGGTCCGGCGTTTAGATCTCGGGCTTACAAAGAAGCCATGGGAAGTTTGGGTGTGGCCTTGCGGTACTCCTCCCCCTACCATCCTGATGGAAATTCGGTAGTTGAGAGGAAAAACTGTGACTAAAAGCAGTCCTTAACAGCAAGAGTATTCGGCTCGGGTGGCAGTTGGGTCAATCACCTCTGTGGGGTCCAGAGAGCACTCAAATACATGCCAAGAAAATCCTTAGGGGGTCGTACTCCTTATGAACTCCTGTTTGGTGCAAGAATGTGGGTACCAGACATCGATAATGTCAGCACAGTGGCCGCGGAAAAACCGTTTGACATCAATGAACGTTTGCCTGTTTTACAGGAACTCCATGAACTCTAGGGCGCACAAAGCAACGTCAAAGTAAAACATCCCGCCACTGGAGAAGTCAAGGTCGTGCCGGCAAGAACTGCCGGAGTCCTGAAGATTGGGGACCATGGTCAGAGAAACGATTGTGGACAAAAAAGAATTTGGGCCATCTTACAGAGCGCCTATACCTGTCCTGGCTGTTGAAAGTACCAGAATTGTACTTATTCCACCTCTTGCTGGTCACAGAGACAAAAGGTTTGTCTCCCTTGATCTGATCAAACCACATTATGTGGCTGATTCTCAACAGTAGGCTGTGTGGGCTCCTGGTTAGCCACTGCAGTCCTCTCGCTACTGTTCAGGAAGTTCAGATGGAAGCTTTAATAACTACAGAAGATTCCATTTTCCAAAGAGAAGCTGTAAACGACAATAAAGTATTACTCCTTCCTGTTGAAACAACAACCACTGTACAATCAACAAGTACTGAAACTCAAATTTTGATTAGAAAAATTGAGGACGTCTATGTGAATATGCCACAGATCGAGTCCTACAAAACCTGCTGAGCTGCCAAAAATTGACTGAACGGCATCTGGCTACTTCGTGCATTTTGACGATTTCTCATCGTATTCAAGTGAACCTGAGCTGCCAGCACCGACTCTCCCTTTCCAGCTAAGAGTGTATGCTCTCTATCTTTGGCTGAAAAAGACTATGGGCCAGATGTATGAAGGCCCTGTTTTGCGATTTCCTAATTGCAAATCTTTGCGATTCGCAATTAGGAAATCGCAAAACAGAATGCATGAAAGTGTGTTTAACACTTTTAGCGATCCTAGGGGATTGCAAATGACCTACCTCATGAATATTAATGAGGTAGGTCGCAAATTGCGACCCCCTAGGAATCACAAAAATCACAGGGATGGTGGCCTGCTGGGCTCAGCAGACCACCATGTCTGTGATTGCTTTTTAATAAAGCAATTCTTTTTTTTGTAAATGCAGCCCGTTTTCCTTAAAGGAAAACGGGATGCGTTTAAAAAAAAAAAAAAAGTTTTTTTCATTTTTAGGAGCAGGCAGAGGTCCGTGGGACCACTGCCTGCTCTTAAAAATGATTTAACTAACATTCACAAAGGGGAATAGGTCCCTTAGGGACCCCTTCCCATTTGTGAATGGGTTACCACCTACTTGAAGTAGGTGGCAATATGCTAATGTTTTGCGACCACATTCACAAAACATTAATGTATACCATTAGGATTCGCTATTTGGAAGGGACGCCCTAAACACGCCTCTTCCAAATAGCGAATCACAAACCCATTTTGCGATTCGGTAACAGGTTACCGAATCGCAAAATTGGAATTGCTGCATCAGAAATGCATTTTTGCAATCTCAAACGGGCCGATTCGCGAAGAGCAAAATGCATGATGCATCTGGCCCATAATTTGTTGCTCCTTGGATACATCTCTGGATTACAATCAGCTTACTATTCCTGGTCCTCTGGATTAGTTTGGTGACTGTCTTTTTCCTACTTCTGAATAGACACTATCTCCAAGAACACTCTGCAGACCAACTTGTGAACTTGGTTCTGAAACCACATGCATCATCACACAATGAACTAAGGGACCTGTCCCTGGTGAACATTACAGCAGTTCCAGTTGCGGAAGGAATGGTTTGGGACAGGGCATCGCATGATGTGTATGGTCCTACTGAACTTTTACAAATACATATTTGTTTAACATTTCCTTAAATTATATCATCATCTCTAGTACTTTGTCTGATGATTGGGACTTTGAAACTGTGCACAATTTGCTTGCAGATCTAGAGCAATCAGCTGCATTTTTTAATGATGGTGCATCTAATTTTTGCGACATGTTTTGTTATCAACATTACAGTCACAATTTTTTACACAAAGCTAGTATCTGACGCGCTGTTTACAATTACACTGAATGAGAACATTGCCCAACACTGCCAAAAGGTAGTTCAAAAATATTTGCACGAAAGCTTGCTTATTTTTTTTGTTTTGACACATCAGACCTAGCCTCTTATTACTTTAGGCCTGCAACTACACCGGCAAAGAAAAATATGCTTACAAAAACCAAGCTGATATATTCTGCTTCCTTTATTTCCCGACTGTCTGTACAGGGTTTCGACTTTTGGAAAGACACCATAAACACAAAATCTGTCTGGGGACATAAAATTGGCAGGTTCAGGGAACTGAGGCTTTATTTAGAGCATGCCCCATACCATATCAAATCATTTTCCTGAATAAAATGGTGCAACAGACTTCCTGTCTTGGAATAGCCAAGATGAAGGATTTGAACACACCTTGCAGTCCCACATTCTCAGGATGTGAGAACTTGCAGCACATAACACACTTCAGTGAACATACACTCAATACCATGATACGAAACGGTTCTTTTAATTCATCATACCCCAATTGGAAGGGATGGTTGGTTTACCTGTGGACACAAATGGGTGTCAGTCTAGATTCCTGGGTAACACCGAAGGGTTTGGGATCAATAGGCCTGATCAGTGGTATGTACAGTTAGAACACCAGGGTGGTAACATCATATAGTGCTGGGAAGTTGTGCCTTGATTCCCCTTCTTTCTGATGACATGGATCTCAGGGATATCTTGTTAGGTCCCAGGAACCCACGTCAAAAGTGTTTCTTGAATGGAATTGTTGGAAAATGGATTATCAGTAGTGGCAGATATGCATGTACCACTGGCAATAATACCACTAACACAATATAGGGCTCAGAATAGGTCTCAGAAAATGATTCCCATGCTCAACCCTTGGTAGCTTGGCTGCGAGCAGGCAGACTTAACTTCAAAGACAGGTATGTAAAGCATTTAAAAACACCAATTCAGTAAATAATTAAGATACAACATACAATAAAAATCCAACACCAATTTATAAAAAAAGGAAATACTTTTATGACAGCAAAACGAAAAAAATCCACTGTAGGGAACCAGAGATATGAATTTTTAAAGATTAAACACGTTCTAGTGCTTAGAAACCAATAGTGCCACTCTTGGACATTTGGTTGCCTCTGACCGGGACAAAGTCAAAGTTTGAGGCCGACCGCAATGGAGCCCTGGTCAGATACACTAAGCGGGAGGCCCTGGTCAAGATTTTACCTTCACACTTTTCTGGAGGATTTCTCACCAGACGTCGTGCAGCCTCCTCCAGCAGGCCAGATTCAGTGAGGAACTTCTTCCTGAAGTCCCTCTTGCAGATCCAAAGTGTCCAAAACACAATCCAAGGGTCTGGAATCACCAAGATGGTCCTTGAAAGGTTGGGACCACAATTCCCAAAATGCACCTGGACAACATCCTTAAACGTCCACTAGATACACTCCAGGCAGGGGACTGTTGCTGGAGTTGATGCAGGTAAGCTCTGTTAACGTGTAGCTTGCAGGGAGCCCACTCTTTATTCCTCTTGAAACAAGGTACATCCAAAGGGCTGTAGTTCCAGATAATGCAGCAGGCGCAGTCTGTCAGAATGCAGGGCCTGATGGTGGAAATCAAGATTCCAGCTTGGCGTCCCCTCTTTATTTCTCTTGATGCAAGGTACATCCAAAGTGCTGTAGTTCCAGATCATGCAGCAGGCACAGTCTTCAGAGTGCAGGGCCTGGCTGGTGCAAATCAAACTTCCAGCATGGGCAACAATCCTGGTTTCTGGGGACCTAGCCATTGGCCGGACTCTCTTGGGCCCATACCCTCGCCTTCCATGAAGGTCAAGAATCTTGGCTTTATTATAGATGACAAACTCTCTCTAAAGCCTCAAGTAACTAAGGTCACGGCTGTTTGTTTCTCAGTCCTTAAATGGCTGAATAAGATCATCTGGCTTATACCCCTAGAGGCACAGAGAACAGTCATTCAGGCCTTGGTTGCGTCCAGATTGGACTATGGCGACGTGCTTTACCTTGGTGCTGACAAAACATTGATCAGACGCCTTCAGACCATTCAGAATGCTGCTGCCCCGCTAAACTTTCGACTACCAAGGCACGCCCTGGCCTCGCCTCTGCTCCAGGAACTGCACTGGTTAAAGATTTCAAAATGCATCGAATTTAAGGCACTTTGCTATATGTACAAGGCCAAACACGGCCTGGCGCCTTAATACATTCAAGGACTGGTAATTCCATATGAACCTACGCGTTTGCTGAGATCTTCTTCCCAGGCTCTGTTCACCACACCAAGGTTCCGCCTAACCTGCATTAAAGGTCACTCATTTTCCTATCTCGGCCCCAAGCTGTGGAATTCTCTTCCTACTTCCTTTGGAACTGTAATTCCCTCATGGCGTTTCGTGAGAAGCTGAAAACTTGGCTTTTCTAGCTTTGGCTGAGGTCCTCACGGTCGGCAACTATCCTGCGCCGGGAAACCCCTTGGGGTAGCTGTACGCATTACAAGTCCATCATCAAATCTAATCAAATGGACCATTTTTCTTCCTTAAGTTTCAAGCAGCAGATCTGAGAGGCACTGTGAAATAACGAAGATTACACGGTATATAGGAATAGCCTTTATTCTGCTAACATCCATAGCCCACAAGAGCTGGCAGTTCAACCACTGAGCCAACCATCAACACACCTGTTCAGTGTTAATATTTGCATGGTCGTATTTTCCTCTCTTTTGACGGTGTCTTGTAGAAGAAAAAGAAATTGATCAATCTTCCAGTTTATCAAATTTCCTCACACATTACAGTTGTAATCACTCACATACTTCTTTTGATGGTCATTAATTCTTTGCATGACTTTCCTAGACGACGTCGAATGAAGGATTCCTAGACGACGTCGAATAGGTAAAGGGTACGCCGCACGGCATAAGAATAGTTTCCTGGAACATAAATGGCCTCGGAGATCAATCTAAACAAGACAATATAAGGGAATTAGGAAAAAGTACCGAGATCATCTGTATCCAGGAAACCTGGCTATGCGGCAAGACCCCAACATTCGATGGCTTCCGCCAGTTTAATCGCTCGGCAAAGAAACAAAGGTTTGGGCGTCCAGCGGGGGGAATGATGACACTGTTGTCAACTAAAATAGTGAAGAAGGTGACCGAATTAACTGTAAAATGTAAATGGTTGCTTGCATGTAGGTCAACATTATCAGTTACTGACAAAATGAACACAACATTGATGCTTTTAAATGTTTATATGCAATGGGCTAGTACAGAGGAATATGCCGTAGAAATGGGATATTTTAAAGAAGATGTGGACTTAATATGTGAAAAGTACGACATGGATTTGATTGTATTAATGGGGGACTTTAACCATAAACTGAACCCAAAGAAAGTAGATTGCTGGTTTTTAGAATTACTGGAGGCTTATAATATAACTCAAGCAACTTTCCCAGATAGTGTGTCCACAACTAATGATATTCAGCTGGGAAACTATCTGGGGACTAAAAGCCTCTTTTGCCTAAATGGAAGACAACCCCGAGATTGCCCAGCGAAGAAAACTTTTAAATTAGGTTCACAAAACTGCCCAATAGATTATGTCTTTATGTCACTCTGGAATTTTGATTTAATTAAAGGATTTAGGATTACAAACAGAGAAGGGAGTGACCACAACCCATTAGAGCTAGATCTCCTAGATGTTCATCTGAATCCCAGTAACAAAGTCATTGAACAACAAGTGGGATATCCCAGGCGGATTACAACGCGGCTAACAGAATAATTTATAGCTCGGCTAGTAACATTTCAGCAGAACCTAGATCTGGGCACAGTAACTGGTCAGTGCTTGGATTGGTATGTGGGAAATATAGAAGAAGTGGTCCAAAGTCTGTGTGACGATTTGAGGAAAGATAAATTAAATGCTAAAAAGAATCTAAAAAAGCCGGGGAGACAAAGAAGGTGGTTCTCAAAGGAATGTTTGAAAAAGAAGAGGGAATTAAGGAGAGTTGCACGTAGCCTAAGCTTAAATTATGAACAGGATAGGGTCAATAAGCTCATAAAACTAAAAAGAGAATATAATATGTTAATTAGAAAGGCAAAAAGAGTCTATAAAGAATCCTGCTGGACAAAGTTGCTTGAGGCAATAGAAACAAAGAATATACGCCAGTTTTGGAACCTGGTTCAATCAGCAGCGGACCGCCCGACGGCCGCAATGAACTGTGTGGTAGAAGAGGCAGCATGGGAGGAATATCTGCTGGAACTATATAGCCCAGGGAGAGAACCGGAGGAGGGTGTGCTACCAGATTGGAGCGGTCTAGTAGCAGATTTAAAACCCGACTTTTCGGTTACAGAAGTGAAAAACACGATAAAATCTCTGAAGTTAACTAGGGCAGCCGGTCCAGACAACCTCCTTGCCCAGTTAATTAAAACCCAGTTGAACTGGTGGGCAGAATTTTTTTCCAAGATGTTTCAAGTTATTTTAGATACTGGGAAGCTCCCAATAATTGGAAGGGTGCAATAATTAGGCCTATACACAAGAAGGGCGATATGCATGCCCCTAAGAACTACAGATTAATTAATCTGATAGACATTGGGGAAAAGATCTTCGCAAAAATAATATTATGTAAGTTAAAAGACTGGGTGGACCAGAAGTCAGTGGTACCGGTAGAACAGGGGGATTCAAAGAAGGTCATTCCACCATGGACCATTGCTTTCGCCCTCTGGGCACTCGCCCGGAAATCAATAGAGCAAAAGGGGAAACTGTATTGTTGCTTTGTTGATTTTCGGGCAGCCTTTGATTCAGTGGATCGTAAGAGCTTATGGGAGTGCCTGATAAAGTATGATATACCGGAAGGCCTACTGGCCATCCTAAAAGAACTACATAGAGGGAACTGGGCCCACGTAATTAAGGACACACAAGGGTCACTGACACAGAAAATAGCCATAGGGAATGGGCTAAGACAGGGTTGTGTCTTGGCCCCCCTGCTCTTCGCCATATTCCTAGCTGACTTACCGGCAGCACTGGAAGTGGAAAGAAGTGCAAGCCCCAGAATGAGTGGCAGGAAAGTATCAAGTCTTCTATATGCAGATGACCTTGTGATACTTGACCAAACGGAGCTAGGGCTCCAAAGGAAATTAAATGTTTTTAGAGAGTACTGTGAGGCAAAGTTTTTAGTTGTAAATATGGACAAAACAAAGATTTTATGTTTTGGTAAGAGAGACAAAAATTTTAACTGGTTTTTAGGACAAATAAAATTGGAAATTGTAAAAGAATATAAAATACCTGGGCCTCTGGTTCGACAGCTCCCTAAAATGGTATACCCACCTAGAAGCACAAAAAACAAAAGCTTTTTCTTCTATTTGTGGGTTGAAAAATTCAATAAGGATTATGGGGACATGTCACATAGACCGATGTTAAAGACCTATGAAGCCATGATCCCACCCCAAGTATTGTATGGGACAGAAGTTCTCACCTTAAGTGGCAAAAGAGATTGGGATCGGGAAGAAGGCAAGGCCCTAAAAACGTTATTGTCCTTACCAAGCTCCGCAATGATCCAGGCAATTAGAATGGAGATAGGAACAATAGCGTGGAGCAGTCAGGCCCAAATGTCTCTGTTAAGATTCTGGAAACGCCAGGACCCAGGGGGAGTGCAGAAGGTCTCACATTGGTGTAGTGAGGAGATCCGGCACAGTAGCTTAAAATGGGCCAAGGACGCGAGAAAGAAAATCCAGGCTATAGCAGGGAGCTTAAATGTGAGCTCAGCACAGCACCCTCTTGATGTAGAATTCACCAAGAGATCACTCAGGTACCAAGGCCTGGAACAGTCGAGGATGCATGACCTGGAATATCTGAGCAAGAAAAAATCTGTACAAGGTATAATAAGCTCCTGGGTAAATGTTGCATGGTATCCGTATCTGGAAACCCTGCCTAACCATGGGCTTAGGTGTGAAATCCTAAGAGTACGAATTGGCATTAACCCATGGTTAAGGGAGGGAAAAATAAACGCAGAAATGTTACATCCAGACGGAACATGCAAATGTGGGCTTGGGATCTGAGCTGAAATTTTGCATATATTGCTAGATTGCCTGGCGGTTTTAGACTTGAGAAAATTGTTTTTACGCCCAGTATTCTTAAAATATGGAATAAGGTCACGAGCCCAAGCTATTGTTTTATTGACAGACATGACAAGTCTTGATATTGCTATTGCATTAGGAAACTACATGAAAGGTATAAACAGCTTCGTACGGGATAAACTTAAGGGAGGTTAGAAATTTTATTTATTTCTAAAAATCTCCCGATCCCGATTATACAATTATTTTAGCCGTAATGAAACATTATGAAACCGAATTGTTTTAAATGCTGCTGCTATTGGGGAAAGGAAGTGGATAATGTACCCTTTTAAAATAGAGTATTAATGGTACTGCTGTTCTAATGAATTTTATGTTGTTTTAATTATTTAATATAAGTGTATATAAAATTTGAAAATGTTGATGCTATTGGGAGAGGAGGTGGATATCGGACCTTTTAATATATGTACTAGTTAAGGTAGTTTTAAAGAATTGTATGGTATTTATTTGTTTTTCCGAGATCTTCTGGTGTTTAAAGACCACGGTCTAAATAAACAGAGTTTTCTCTCTCTCTCTGTCTACGCCCTCTGTACTACTACCAACTAACCATTGCAGACTTAGTTTTGTACCGCCATCCCTTTCATTAAAGATTTGAAAGGTGAAACCCCTGTGACTGATACACTCCTTTAGTAGCTGATTGACACACTCAACCAAACCATTTGCTCTTGGATAATAAAGAGCAGTTTGCAGATGTTTTACTAAAAGACTGTACAAACATTCCCTCATTTGCACAGATGTAAGTTGAACCCCATTGTCTGTTACAAGTGTCTGTGGTATCCCCTCATTCTGGAAACATCGTGTAAAAATCCAATGACAGTACTGGTGTTAATATTGTCCACAATCTTAATTACCACCCACTTTGAGTGATAATCAACTAGCGTCAATATGAACCTTCCTCCTAAACCTCTACAATTTATAGGGCCACTGATGTCCAATGCTACTTTATTCCATGGTACAAAAGGTACTTCCACCGCTGAGATGGGCCCCTTAATCACACGTTTGCTTTTCTCACTGTATGCACAGTTCACACATTCTCTTACCCTCCTTTCAATCATAGAATCCATACAAGGCCACCAATAGTGGAATCTCATTTTACTTTTAGTTAAACTGCAACCTAAGTGTCCTTCATGAGCCAAAGATATGAGTTTCTTGCTCAATCCTTTAGGTGGTATTAATTTTTTGTCCTCTATATAGGTTCTGCTTGAGGATATACAATGCTTTACGTACTTCCTCTTTTAAATCTCTACATTTCTTTGGCCACCCCTTCAAAATCCAATCTTTTATTCTGTTAATCACTGGATCATCCCTCACACCATCGTCCCATTCCTGTCTGTTCACGCCATCCGTGAAGGATGCTACCACAAATTCCTCTACTTTGCAATCACCAATTTCTTTGTCAGGTAAAGGAAGCCTGGACAAACAGTCTGCAATTTGATTTTTCATTCCAGGAATGTACACCATTTTGAAATTAAAACCCTCCAAACCAAGGAACCAGCTAGAAATTCTAGGGGTAGTCCTTTCAATGTTTTTCACAGAGAATCCAGCAACCAAAGGCTTATGATCGGTCCTCAAATGTGTATGGTATACCCGACGCAAAGAACCTGAAATGTTGCACTGCCCAAAAACACGTTAGCGCTTCTCTTTCAACAACCGAATACCTAGATTCTGCTTCCGACAATGCCGGGAAGCGAACGCTACAATTCTTTCTTCACCCTCTACTAACTGACTAAGAGTTGCACCTATTCCTTTAGTGCGAGCATCAGTGGTGAGTATCGTGTGTTTCCTCGAGTCAAGCTACCCCAATTGAGGTGCATTTACAATATCATCTTTCCGTTTACTGAATGCCTCTTCAAATTCTTTGCACCAAAGTAATTTCTCGTGTTTCTTTAGTAATTTCCTCAATGGATAAGTGATATTAGCAAAATTCTTCACAAATTTTGAATAATATTCCGAGAGTCCTAAGAATAATTTTATTTCCTCTTTACTGTTAGGAATAGGAGCTGGCCTAATTGCCTCAATCAGATAAAGTTTAGGTTTTATTCTTTCCTTGGATATAACATGTCCCAAATAGGTGACAGATCTGACCCCAATTTGGCATTTTTCTTTCTTTAATGTCAAACCTGCTGACTTAAGTTTGTTCAAAACATTCCTAAGAGTAATATTGTGATCTTCCTCTGTGTTCCCAAATAATAACAAATCATCTTGGAAACATAAACCATGATCCACCCAGTTAAAATCTGCTGCATCACTCTCTGAAAAACCGCGTAAGCAAGACCAAAAGGCATCCTGCAATATCTATAAGCACTAAAAGGTGTTCTGATTGACGTTAAAGGTCTACTCTTTGGGTGTAATTTCACCTGATGGTATGCAGAGGATACATCTATTACAGAAAAAAAATCTGCCCTACCCACCAAACTTAACATCTCACTGATATTTGGTAAGGGATGCCTATCCACTCAAATATTTGCGTTAAGTTCTCTCAAATCAATACATAACCGAATGGCCTTGCTATTGGATTTTGACATAATACCAATAGGTGCAACCCATTCAGCTCTTACAATAGGCTCAATCGCACCTTGTTTAACTAATTTCTCCAACTCCTGTTTGAGGGGTTCCCTCATCATGAAAGGAATGGTCCTACATTTGTGTGCAATTGGTTTAGCATTAACTTTTAATCTAATGTTGTGTTGGAACTCCATCAGACACCCCAACCTGTCCGTAAATACCTCTGGGAACTCATCCAACAACTCCAAACCACATACCGATCTTTTAACTAACATAACCGACACTTCCGCTGTGGGATCAAATTTGATTCCCAAATCCTTCTGATGCGCCCAACCTAAAAGATTGGATCCCTGCTTTGCTACATATACCTTTCCCACTGTGCTTCTATCCTTGAACATAATCCTCATGGTTACCATACCTTCCAGAGGTATAGGGTCTATGTTATAGCCTACAGGGATCACATTAGATTTCTGGAAAGGGACAATGTTGTGCTGGAAGTTTGCATGGTAGGTTTCACTGTCTATAATAGTAAAAGGTGAACATGAATCAGCATAAACTCTTATTTTCTGGCCATCTAAATCTATTTCACTCTGTGGGAGTTCATTGCCCTGCTCAATACCCTTCATATCCTCTGATACCTGGAATACATATCTTCTCCTCTCTTCTTCCACAGCTTCAATGTTATTTACATTTCTACCACTCAAATCCTTACATACTCGTGCAAAGTGTCCCTTGCAACTGCACTTTCTGCATGACGCCGTCCTGGCTAAGCAATTCACATTGTTCGCCAAATTCCCCGTGCTGCCAGACCTAAAACACTTAAGTCTGTGTTCCTGGTTGTACTTTTCTTTCCCAAAATCCTTAAGCTGCTCATTCCTTTTCTTTATCGCACACACACTTTTCTGCTCTTCACAGATTTCATTGAATACCTGCTCACCTGACACTCTCAACTCTCTGATGCATTCAGCAGTATGTTCAACACTCTTCCAGCCGTGGTCCATGCAGGTAACAGCTGTGGTGTGGTGGGGCCGTGTAAGGGGGATTTCGAGGGACGCTGCAGAGGGAAAATTAATTATTTATTTAATTTTCCCTCTGCATCGTCCCTCGAAATCCCCCCTTACACGGCCCCACCGCAGTTACCTGCACGGACCACGGCTGCACTCTTCGCAATATCAATTGCATTTTTTAAATTGGGAATACCTACCAACAATTTCTCATGCATTTCTTTGTTGTTAGTGTAACGTACCAACTGATCCCTTATAATGGAATCAGTTAACTCTTCAAACTCACTAGTGTCCACTCACCCTTGTAAAACAGCAATATAATTTCTGACTTTTTCATTCTTTCCCTGGATTCTACCAAAGAATTTGTGTCTCTCCAGTACAACATTTACCTTTTCCGCAAATTGTATCTCCAATTTCTTGATGGTACTAGTATAAACATCTCGCTCATCAGTATCCTCGTCACCTTCTTCCAATTCAGGCAGAATATCAAAAATTTTCTTCCTTCCGTGCCTAGATTATGTAATAAAATATGCTGTTTCCTTACTGCTGAGAACCCACTACCTCCTATGGCAATAAGATACAATTCAAATAGTTTTATCCAACTTTTCCATGCTAGAACGGGTTCACGTAACATCAGAAGGAAATGGAGGTGGTTGATTCATACTTGCATCTGCCATCATGCTACTAGAAATTCACAATTATATATACTTGTTAGACTACTTCTACAATAGGTTGGTCAAAACTTACACTGTCTAATTTTCGTTATGTGTGGAATGTTCTACTCCAGTTAACTGATGCATAACTAATATTGTGGTTTAGAAAAAATATGCCCCAAAAAGCTTTGTACACAAAAGCAAAAATCTAACACCTGTGGAGGGAAAAGGCTAATAACAAACTCCTTCCCCCCCCCCCCCCACCTCCATTCAGTTCACTTAAAATATTTTCCTGATAATGCCTGCTGGCGATGTTCTTCCATATGCACAAATCCTTCTGCTGGTATCTGAGTCCCTAAAACACAGTCGTAATTGGACAACATTCATGAAGAAAAGAATCACAGGAAACAGTACTGGGTACCAACGACTCCTCACAACAACAGGTAACCCAAGGAACAAAACCCTGAAAAATGACAAGCTTTGAGGCCATCGGAATGTTGAGATAGGTGCCGCTGAGGTGTTGACCAATTTTGAGACAGGGTGCTCACTATAGAATGTAGAGACTGTCCACACCTGCGTACTTGCTGCAAACAGTACATCGAGGCTAGTTGCGTGCAAAAGAAGAAATTATCGCTACAGCGAGCCGAGGAATTACAGAAATGCCCCTTTGTTATATGGCCATATACTACCTCACGAGTCTTCTCGTATCCGTCAACAACTATTCGCTCCTCTCCATAGTCAATCCTCACGCAACCATCAAAGCATTGCCGTCGGAAGAGAAACAATGAAATACCGCTCTCTGCCGGATGGTTGTTGGTCCCGCCTTCTAAGTTTTGACGAGAGCACTTTACACCCGTAAGTCACACACTGCTTCCTGCCGGGTCATCAAAGAGCCGGACTTTCTGACACCATTGGAAAGGATTACTAAGGAAGGCGCTGTAGAGCCGGAATCTTCACTTTGTACACCAAAGTACACATTGCTAACGCTGTACTTCAAATGGTGCAGCGCTGCACAGCCTTCAAATGTGGGTAACAACTACAGAGGGGATGTTGAGTACGTTGTCCTCTGCGCAACCATGTAGACAGTGAAATAACGAAGATTAAACGATATATAGGAATAGCCTTTATTCTGCTAACATCCATAGCCCACAAGAGCTGGCAGTTCAACCTCTGAGCCAACCGTCAACACACCGCTGGCACCAACGTTCTTAATGGAATGGAACGCAAGGTAAGGAAAAGGAGGGGGAACAGAGGAGAGACCATTCCAAAAGGGCAAAAAATATTGCAATGAAAAAGAAAGAAAAAGAAGAAACTAGATAAATGTTAAAACACAACACACTGCCCCTCTCAGATACTAATTCAGTGTTCCCTGGGATCAAGCAGGAGGGAACTCAGTTCCAATGAGGTGCAGGGCAACACCCCAGAGCATGACAACTTCTTCCAAAGTGTGGCACAATGGTCTCCCAGAAAGCACTATTGCTCCAAAATTCAATATGTCAGAATTTTTAGCAGAGGAGCAAGAGTTAGTTAAACCAACCTACAGGATGGCTAAACTACATAGGCCCCTTCCCCTTTGCATCTGGAAATTCCTGTCTTAAGCCTGCCATCTGGCTGGGTTCAGAGGGTAGGGCTGTAACTGGACCTGACTTACACTGTCTGTCCCCCCCTCTCTTTAAAGAAGATGTTTTACGACCCCCTCTTCCTGCCATAGCATTCCTATGTAGCAGAACCCAGTATGGCTCCCTGACCCCCTGGGCTACTTATCACCTTATCAAAGCAGCCTGGCTAATCCACTTAACTCTGGCCAATCAGGTCAGAGCACTAGAGGGCTGAATTTTGGCTTACAGACAAGTAAGTCTTATAACTTCTTGTATGTGCATTTTAGGATAAATTTAACAATACCATATTGTTGGATTTATCAATACCATTCCAGGAAGTCCTTGAATGATATTTTTATCACCTCCTTGACGTTAGTTATTATTTAATAACTTCTCGACATGTTAAGCTATGCAGCTGGGGATCTGCAATGCGGAAAATGAACTGGGCAATTTCTCCAACATCAGGGCTCATAAAACATCCTTTATAAGGAACCTTCCCATATCCATAGGACCCCCCTCCCGGGAGACTTTACAGGTTGTTAATATGTATAAATATTGCAGATCCTCACTTCACAGTGCTCCTAGCACAAAAGTAAATTTTCAGAAGCACTTTACCACAATGTTGGTGGTGAAATGTGCAATTCCACCAAACCCAGGACATATAAAACTCATTTTATAATGGTCCTCCTTATAAATACCTGACCCCCACCCCTGGGACACCTAGGGGAGACCCTGGGGGTACCTAATATGCCCAAACATTGCAGTTTATCAATTTGTAAGTGCCCCAAACACCAAAGTCGAGTTTGGGCACAATTTGCATTTTAAAAGCAGTCCTGCAACACAAGGCTGCTTTTAAACTGACCTCTGGCTTCAGCAGTGCACACAAGCAAGTGCAGAAAAGTTGCTGGCCTTTAAACTGACATGCCCTATTATATGCTAGGGTCTTAAAGGTAGTTTTAACCCCCCTGCCCTATTACGTAATAGGGCCTTTTAGGGGAGGTCATGTCAATCATAGGGGTATCCTAACCCATAGTGTACCCTAGTGTATGTAGGTGTTTTCACTGTATTCTAAGTGTCTTTTCAGCATAGCACTGGCCCTGGGCCTGGTTGGCAGAGCCCAGGGACAGTCCGGGTCAGTTACCACCAGTACCAGTCAGCAAAAAGTTGGGGGTGCCCAGGGCACAGTATGACTTTGCAACATCTTGCCCCTTCTTTCTGATGACATGGATCTCAGGGATTTCTTGTTAGGTCCCAGGAAACCACGTCAAAAGCGCATCTTGTATGGAATATACAAC
The DNA here is from genome assembly GCA_963921515.1 of Calotriton arnoldi. Lineage (NCBI taxonomy): Eukaryota > Metazoa > Chordata > Amphibia > Caudata > Salamandridae > Calotriton > Calotriton arnoldi. Next base: position 5,598,424 of record CAWUFW010000040.1, read on the forward strand.
AAACTGTGGAAAATGTACCAGCATGAAACTACTGAGAGACTGCGCAAGATCGATAGGTTTAACTTAGAAAAGGCTTTGGCTGTGGTTGACAACGGTATGACCACATTATCATCCAGTACGCATTCACTGGGCAACATAGTATCGTCTGCAATTGACATAATACAGCAAGACGCTTCAAACACTACTTTCTGGCTATGTGCAATGGTGTTACATCAATAGTACGAGTCTGTTTTCTGCATATGATTTAACGAAAGACAGACAGTAATGGCACGCAGAGATGCAAAGTATACAATGTTTGCACATTGAAAAAGTAGACCAATTACCTTTCACCGTGGCTGAGACACCATCCACAGACTGGATAATCCATGGTTACATCACCCTACCGGTTACGACTTTCCAGTTCCAATATTGTCTACAATACCAACAGATAGGCAGATACAAAGTGCTAGGGGAAGGGTATGTGCATGAGTATTGGGAGTTACCATTCAGATTTAGATGCAGGAATGGGGACATGGACGCTTTCCTTAGTGGTCATGACTGTGAGGATGCTTGAAGCGGGTCCTTAGTTTTCAAGGACATTTCTCTTCATGGGGCATGCAAAGCTTCAGTTGTGAACTTGTCCTGTTAGCTGAAGGGTTCTCTGGCTGCCGTGATTCATCCGGTTTTTAAGCTGCTCTCGAATGGGAGCTATTTGATGTTGAATGATCAAGGTTGCTGTAGAATGGAACCAGGTTTTGCTTATCTGGCAATGGTTAATTCCATAGTCACTTGTTGCACACAAGTACTGTTTCCACCTGCCCGAACAAGTAGGGAGGCAACGCTATGGCCTTCGATTAATGTTTCCAACATATGCCTTGATTCTCTGAGCAAAGTGAAAGCCATGCTTTTTCAAAAAGATGTGGCATTAACTTCAGCCAGAGAAACATTTGATCTCCAGGTTGCAAGGTCCTTGTCTGAGATAGACACTACTCCACACTAACTTCCCGCAGCATTTTGGGGGGCTGGTCCACCGTATCTTTAATATGTCTGATACAAAGGGAATAGTGCACTTTTTAAAATGTATTGGCTCTGGAATGGTTTGCACCTTTCAGACGATTTTCGGAGTTATACCATTTTTCATACACTCTGTGTTGGAAAGCGTTTTTGGAGGTCTCCCGCTTGTCCTGCTGCAAGTGGCGGGAATCCTGATTTTAATTTTCTGCTCCGCAATGGACGTACCAGCCCAACCCAGAATGAAGACAGCACTGCTTGTGCTGCGATGCCGTGAGCGCATGGTACACTGCTTCAGCACACCTCGGCTTCGAGAACTAGATGAGCACTGGTTCTTGTCCTTCAGGCCTGTTTGGCTACACTGCGTACAACCTGTATTCCACTGCTTGCTTTGCAGCCACGAATGCGTATTGGATCTATGCCTTGGATCACAATCGGTTGCGCCACTGGACATTGAAGTACTGATGGACCCCTTAAAGGCCCATGGGTATTGTGGTCCCCAGCGTATTCCATTGCTGATGAATGCATTCTTCGAGCCACCCTGGAATGCTTTGGCCCCTAGTTAAATGGACACCAGCTCTACGATACGATTACAGGATGCAGTCCCTCCCTCAGTGGCTACTGTGGGAACTGGATGAAATCACCTTTGCTCCATAAAGATCCTTCGAGGTGCGCCTCTGGGAACGTCGTCTGCAGTTGTTCCTTCTACCACTCGCAACACATAAACAATTGGCTTTTCCATGTGCTGGGAACTGTTTAGCCTGTTTTTACACAAACTGAATCAAATAGCTTTTTGCTTATTTTTCTAGGCACCATGGCTTTCTGAATGCTTGGGATTTCAAATAGTATATTGACTTTTAAAGGCTTTTATTAATATTTTAAAGGGAAGCTTACTTTTAGATGATTTTAAGAGTTACTTTTTAGTTTGGCTAATGACCTGTTGGCTTTTAGATAGCTTTTATATATTGACCCTTAGTATGAGGAATGGTGTTATGTGCCTGGGTTAGGCCCATGTAGCGAAGCGGCTCATTTCTTACATTTTCCTATTTTTCACAATAACATTTCTGCCGTGACCTTTTGTACATATTTGCGTGCACGACAATGTTGGATTTGTTTCTCTGAAACTTCTTTGTTTGCGCATCTGGCTTTGCACAACATTATCACGATGCCTCAAACATCATGTACAAGGCCCTTCTACGCACTATGTACAAATGTCGTTCTATCTTCATCACCGAATCAACAGGGCTATCTACATATCCATGACATCACTAATCTATACGCACATCACAAGGCTGCTTTCTATTATAAATAAAGAGCATCCTAATAGATTAGCAGAGGAGGCACTTCAGCTGTCACCAAGGGTCCCTGCATGCTGAGACTTCACCACGTAGCGGTCTGACATCTCGTGAGGGGTTCCAGTTCGTGACCAAGACAGGGCCCCACATACAGGGCCCTGCATTCTTTCCCGCCAGGTAATGGGGTTGGATCATCCCTTGGGCGGAATCTTGGCTTCACACCTACACACACTCTAGATACCCTCAGAGTAGGGTTTGCATAATAGGAGTAAGCCTGATTACTGTCTTGTTTATATGCCTACATATATACACTGTTTTATCACCATGGTAGAACTGTATCAACTATTTACTCTTTTGGTGCTTGTAATCACTTTCATCTGCTTCTGTCTACTAATTATCGCAGCACATGTATTCTGTACCAGAATAACGTTGGTTCAATAAATAAACATATTGAAAATGTCCCACTGTGTATTCTGTATATATCTCTGAGCACCCTTTGACTGACTGAGCGAAAGGTTCTGATCTGTTTACCCGATCCCTGAGGGGTCAGGGATGTCATGTTCAGTGGTTGCCAGAAACTATTTGCTCCCTGGTAAGGTAAGGTTAGGGGGGCTTTTGGTGGCACTGTGAGCTAGCTGGTCTTTAGGCCAACATATCCTGTGGCTGTGTCTGGAATCAGTCTAGGCACCTAACCCAAAGTTTATGTTGTCCAACAAACGCGCAGGTCCTATGGATTTGTGGGAACTACACAACATGAATGCCTCAAGGGAGTGATGACAGATTTCTTCATAGCGAAGGCACAGTTGATGAGAGGTGTTTTCTTGGAGATCAGAAGCTTCTCTAGAAGGAGGGCGTGAGCCTTCAGCTGAGTGATGTGGGAGGAGCGAGCGCGTTCCTGTTCCCTAATATGGCTTCTGGTGAATCCCCTTATAGTTGACTAACTGGCGGCCCACAAGGTGCCCACCCTCTCCACTGAGCCCACGTTGGTGCGAAAATAAGTTTGGAGTTCAGTTCTAAGGGCTTGAACAAACATTTTGTCCTGTTTATACCAAGCATTAAGATGCCACATGGGGCGTAAGCCAGGTTTGGAGGGTCCAATTCGAAGAAGAAGCAAAGAAGGATCGGATATACCCCTGTGTAGTATTTGAATTTGTGAGAGTGTCTGACAATCAGTGGTGGGTAGGAAGATCAAGTCTATGCGGGATTGGGTATGATGGGCCACAGAGGTGTGTGTAAATTGGCGAAGTCTCGGGTGCCATACCCTCCAGGCATCGCAGAGGCCAAGGGCGGTGGACCAATCCATGAGGCGACGCGCCCGGGAATGCCTAGAGTCGGTGGGAGGCCCGGTCGTGTCGGTCTCTGGATTGTGCCCTCTATCAGTGTAAGGCCCTGTGGTAGGTTCATAAGAAGCTGAGAAAGGTCCCGGAGGCAACTATTAAGGACTGCGGCCGGTGAGTAGACACATATGAAGGAAACTACCTGGCCCTCCAAGGCCCCCGTCAATGCAAGAAAGCGGCCCTGTGGGTCACGTATGACATGGGAGATGGCAAGGGGAAATGAGCGTCGCAAGAGGATAGCAACACCACGAGACCCACAAGAGTACCCTGCGTGGAAAATCCTGTCATATCCCTTATGGACCTGGAAGGGGCAACAGTCCCCCAACAAATAGGTTTCTTGAAGCAGGAGAACTTCAGGGAGGTGACGGTGGGCAAAAGTGAGGACCGCAGCGCATTTCACTCGGTCCAGGAGACCATTAACATTCCAAGAAAATGCTAGATAATTCACCATTATTGGGGTTGAGTCTAATCAGATGCAATGAACAGTACAGGGAAGGAGCCTGCCAGGGCCCAAAGGTGGCGCAGAAAGCACACCAGCAGGGCGCCACATGATGCAGTGACGAGGGACTTGCCACTGGAAATATAGTGTGAGTGTGTGCCAAAACCTGAAAAGAAAGAAAAGTAAATTTATAGGCAATGCATATTGATTGGTAAAAACAGTAACAACATGCATAGGAATCCCTGCCCCCCAACTCCCACCCCATCCCGCACTTCTACCCCAGAAGCATCTGTCACCCTAAGAAAAAAACCCCATCCAAAAAAACAATATGCACAACATATGAGAACAAGCAACAGGGAAGTCATCGCAGGGCTGCTTGAAAGATCAGTATCTGAATGGGAGGTTGCTGGAGTGGGCGACGGCAAGTTCAGAGGCCTATGGTTATCCGGGTCCCCATCTCACCCCCAGAGACAGAACGTGAGGCAGGCAAAGATGGCAATGATGGCCGCATCCGAGTAGACTACTGAGGTGACACAGAGCGGGCTGCTCTCCTCTGCCTCTGGGAACGAGTACACCTCCTGCGGTGCTTCAGCGGCAATGCCGGATCCCACAAGACAGCAGAGTCTGGACACCGCGACATGGAGGCACCAGAGCCACCAATCAAGGTGGTCATCAGTAAGCCACTGCCAAGCCAACTTGAGATCGTCTAAAAAGTGTGACTTATTATCATGGATGAAGCGGAGTTGAGCCGGAAATAACAAACGGTATTGAAGTACCATGGATTTGAGTTTCTGCTTCACCTCTGTATAGGAACATCAACTTTGTTGCACCTCCCATGTGTAGTCCGGAAATAGGAGAACTTTGGCTTTGCCACATCGAAGTTCCCTTTGTATAAGAGCCTCTCTAAGGATGGCGTCTCTGTCCCTATAGTTAAGGATTCAAGCTATAATCGGTCTGGGGGAGGCACCAGGAGGAGGTTTAGGAGCAAGCGCTCAGTGCACTCTCTCTAGGGGAACCATGAGTTCAAGTGTGTGGAGGGCATCCAGGAATTAATTCATTGCTCAAGGAAATCTGCTACCATTTGGGGTGTATTGCCCTCTGTTCCCTCTGGAACACTAATTAGGCGCACGTTGTTCCGCTGAGAGCAATTTTCTGCATCTTCTGTGCGTCTATGGAGCGCCGCTGTCCAAGAGAGAAGGGTTGAGACCTGGACCTTGAGTGTGGAGACGTTGCTTTCAACCTTGGAGATGTAAGATTCAGCTTCTGTGATGCGTGCAGTGACTTTCCGAAGATCCTGGCGCAGTATTGCCACGCCCATTCGCACCTCTCCAATTTTCGTCCCCACGATAGGGTCAATGTCAATGGTTTGAAGAGTGGACCTATCCCCCTCGGGTTGGCCCGCTGGTGCATTGGTGGGGCCAGTGGTGTATTGGTCCATGCGAGTTTGTGATGTAACGGATCGAGTAGGTCTGTCTTTGCCCGTCATGGCGGGATCACCAAGGCTCCGCACTGAAGAAGAACCAGCCCGCTTGCCACCAAAAAGGTAGCAGCACGAGCAGCCAGCCCCTGGGGTGGAAAGCACACCCTCCTCCACTGCAGAAGACGCAAAAGTGATCAGGGGACAAGCATCTCAACAGATCTCCACGCCGGCAAACCAGGGGCCACCACCACAGAGCAGGACCCTAGGATCCAGGAGAACAACAATGGTGCAGGAGTGCAGCATACCACATAGCAGAGCAGTGATCCGGGGAATAGAAGGTGGATGTAGCACAGATAATAGATAATGTAGGTAGGTGCAGGAGTGCAGTGGAGAAAGGACGGCTGGGATGCTCCCGCCCCCATAGTCATGGTAGGCAGCCTCAGGCAGCAGCAGCTGGAAGGGGCATATACCAAATGTTCAGCACATGAAGGGCTCAGGTAATCACCTGCCGTAATGATCAGGAGCACCAAATTGTTCATACCTCACACCAGGATATTAAAGAGAGCAGGGCAGGGCAAATCACCATCACTCAGCTCCAGACATAATGCGAAGCAGGACCAGTCAAAAGGCCAGCGGCCCCCTTCCTTCACACAAACAATCCTGTCTACAACACAGGTACCCTTGCACCATTTCCGCTTTCTATGTTTTTCCCTCTCATGCTCTTGGTTAACGTCTGATGTAGAAAAATAAGGGCCAGTACCCAAAAACGAGTGGCAGTGCCACACACCGGCTCAAATTAAGTACTGGGTAATGTACTGTATCCCTTCAGAAAAGTGCTGGCAAAATATTGCAGTTGAAACAAAAAAGTCTGGTTACACTTTAGCAGGTATTTTTAAAAAAATCTTTTCACAGAAATATTCCACAGATCGATGATCGAATCATTGTTGAGGGTGGACCTATGGAGAAGCAATGCCTCTACCTCCTTCAAGTGAAAAAGTGGATCTCTTGGAATCCAGAAGCTATGCTGGAGGCTGGAGATGAGGGGTGCGAGGCTTGGGGTCATCGAAATCGAACAAATAGTAGAATAAGAGTTCTGCCAATGGTGAGTGCGTTCTGCCAGTGGTGGTTGCTAACAGATCGAGAGTACCAAGAATTGATCTTGGGTTCAGGAAATACATTTCTGAATTTCAAGGAGGGTGACAGTGGTTCAGGGTATCACTGCTAACACTCAGTAAATCTTATTAAAAAAATAAAACTTTTTTTTTTTTTAAAACAGAGTCCTGTTTCCTTTAAGGAAAATGGGAAGCATTTAAACCACTTTTTCTTTATTTAAAATCAGTAACAGATATGGTGTTCTTCTGACCCTCACAAGCCACCCTCCCTGTGGTTGTGGCCATCCTAATGAATATTAATTAGGCAGGTTGTTCTGCTACTCCCCCCCTCAAACCCCCACCCGTAATTCTGTATTTTGCTAACTGACCTATTTGTACATAGTTTGGTTTGCAAAATAAGACTGCATTCGCAAAAAAGTCAGTGCGTTATTTGCAACCAGTTTTTTGTAAATGTAATCTTCGTACATCAGTGATCTAAAGCCACAACCCTACCGTAAACAAGACAGCTTCTATGGCACAAGACAGTAGGCAGGGTGAATGGGGTGCTCTGGCACATTAAGGAGCTTAGGAAATGCTAGAACGACGGAATGCTGAGGGTGAAGGCCAGCAACATCCTTCTAACAGGTGGAGGACCAGAGCCAACCCGAGAGGAACTTCTACAGTGCATCACAGGTATCTCCACAGTTGTTTGTTTGGAACAGGAAAGAAAGGAGAGGAGCAGACAGGTAAGTCCACCCGGCAAGCATGTTGAAAATTATGCAAATGGCAGTTTTGCCCCTTAATACCACACGTGATGGTTGGCGCGTGAAAGGATACAAGCATCCATTAATATGGGTCCAAGAATGCTATTTTCTATTTTTCTTTAACATTAAGGCATTTTCGAGATTTACCATGATATGGATCGGTAATCCCACAAACATCCTTTTATTTATAAGACATGCAACTGTCATGGGTGTAAAATCTAAAAATGTGGGGAAGCAACAGTGTGGAGATTTTAGTAGCAAAGCAACCCTGTATGCTGGTACCATATAAACATGAAAATTCAAAGAGTTTTGAAGTTAAATAGAAAAAGGAAACTGTACAAAATAGTAGTAGTTGCAGGTATTTATTGTGGCATTGAAAATGCATTGTTGGGGAAAGCTAATACTACCTGGAATCCGAAAGTACTGATAAGGCATTAGTGGAGGAAGATCATGCATACCTCAACACTGATAAGGCCCACCTGGGGTAAGGCCATACTGCTGAGGTCCTATAGCAATGAGGCGGTATTGGTAAGGAAAGTTGGCGGGGCCTGGGATTCTCCAGGAATGAGAACTCATCAGTTAAGAAGCTGGCACTGTTGATAGGCCTGGATGCTTTGGTGGATGGTGATGCCGTAACCCTGCAGGGTCGTACTTTGTTGTTGCTATAGTGGCTTGCTGCTGTGGTGGGCCACCAGTGCGACTCTCAATTAATGCAGGCTGGTGCTAGGTTGGTGACAAGATAGTGAGATCTTAGAAATCTCCCTTGACTTGAATTGAACTTAGCTGTTGCTCATACTCCAACTTAGATCTGCACCAAGCAGTAGGCACTAAGAGTTTGGCAGAAACTCTCTGGCTGCATTGGTGTGGGTCTGACTGTTGAGACTGGTAAGACTCTGTTGTGGCCAGGCTATATGTGTACCACCCCGCCCCCACCTCCCCTCAGTAGTTCATGCTGTTCTGAGTTTGTCTTTGCATTATTGTACCTCAAGTCCTGCATTTAGAATGGAGAAAAGTAAAACAAGTATTAGCATGCAAAGCATTTGAAAATGGAACTGTATATATCTCCTACTTTTCGATTGCAAGTCACTTTGCTTTGCTTTACTGCAAATAAATACTTTTTTTGCATGGTGCACACTTCAAACTGAATTGCTTTTGGCACTCAGAATTTTTTGGCATATAAGGAAATGGAATTGACCCAGCAATTAATTGGTAGCATAGACCTGGCCACATCAAGGTCGGTACCCTTGGCGGTAGTTACATTGGATGCCGCCAAGGCTTTTGACTGCGTATGTTGGGGCTACTTATGGGAAGTACTGGAGGTGATGGGGTTTGGGCCACACTTTATAACAACATTAAAAGCTCTATATGATCGTACAACAGCTAGAATTCTTCTCAATGGTTCTCTCACTAAGAGTTTCCTGATTTTTAGGGGGACGCGGCAGGGGTGCCCCATCTCACCATTATTGTTCGATATTTATATCAAACCATTCGCCCAGATGCTGCGTCGGGATGATCAGGTAATCGCTTTTAGTGCAGGTACATATAAAAAGAAAATCGCGTTATATGCGGATGATCTTGTAATCTTTACGGCAGATCCGGTTCTAACTATTCCCAGGGTGGAAGTGTTAGCTAAAGAGTTTGGGCCACTATCCGGCTATCTGATCAACAACGCGAAAACCGGGATATTGTGTTGGAATGTCCCAGATTGGAAGGGAGATGTTCAGACAGAGATCAGATATCTTGGAATCGGTATCATCAGCTCACTAGAGGGAATTCGCCAGCTCAATTTAGAGAGGATAGCGAAAGAAATTGACAAATCACTTGCCAGGTGGAAGAATCTCCCCTTGTCATTGTACGGGAGAGTAAATTTAATTAAAATGGTGTTATTACCCAAGCTGATATATCTTTTTAACTGTATCCCTCTCACGTTCCCCAAAGGCTTGATTGATAAATTACAGGGGAAATTGGTTAGTTTTGTCTGGGCATCTAGGGAAGCTAGGCTCGCCTGGAAGAAACTGAGGCGTAAGTTGGAGATAGGCGGGATGGCGCTCCCTGATTTAAGACTATACTGCATGGCATTCCAGTTCAAAAACTGCAGAATCCTCTTAGGCAAACCAGGGCCCTTGGAGTGGGGTGGGCTGCTGGAGGAAATGTTAAAGGAGTGGGGCTCTAAAGGGTTTCTCTACAAGTTTGGGGCAAGGAAATTGTTCAAAAAAGTTAGGCTGAAGACGCTTAAGGCAGCACTTACTTTATGGTTAGGGGTAAGGAACATACTTGGAATGGGCTATTTCTCAGACTGCGCACCAATCTGGGATTCACCAGGTACGCCAGAGTGCCTCCAAGATCGGTTAAGTATCCCATTAAGGAGGGCGGGAATTGAAGTGTGGGGGGGATCTCCTGATGATGCAGGAAGGGGTGCCATGGGAAATCTTGTTGGCAAAAACGGGTGATTCCCTCTCAAGATTCAAATACCTGCAGTTGCTATCTTGGGTGGAGGCTAATAGAAGGGAGATTGGCGGAGTGTGGGAATTTGAAAAAAAATTACAGAATGAGGCCCCTAGAAGTAAGGAAGTCACCGATTGGTATTGGACTCTGTTGCTCTCGGAAGATAAGAAGTTAAAACCACCATATGAGATCTGTGAAGGGGCAATTCAGATGACGGAGCCCCAGAGAATTTGGCAACTCTCATTAAAACTACTCTATAAGGTGGTTAAACCAGCCAATCTGAAGAGAAACCACTTCTTTACAGTTAACAGGCTTTATTGGACCCCCAGAAACTTGCAAATTTGACATCAGCTCCAACTCCAAGATGCCATAGATGCGGTATGCTAAGTGCTGACGATCTACATATGTTTTTTGAATGCCCCCAATTACAGGAGTATTGGCATATGGTCGAGAAAGTAATCAATGATATCTTGCAGGCCAATTTAAAAATTAGCTCAACATTGATACTGATAGGGCCGGAAGATCAGCCGACTCCGCCCCTATCAGCAAATAGGCGGGACTTACTCTTTTATATGATCCTCCTTGCTAGGAGAGAGATCTGCAAGAGATGGACAGACCCCATTCCACCTCGTGGTCTTGATTGGCTCCAAGTGGTTAAAACCACCTGCAAAATGGATACAGGAATCGAGGGTGGTCCACGTAGTAAGATCTGGGACGATTATTTGAGCTGGAGTGGAATAGTAAGAACTTAATTCTCTTGTCCTATGATTACACCTGCGTGGGACCAGTAACCAGGTAACTGGATGGAAAGGATCGCAGGGCTAGATGTTCAATTGCAAATTGCCTGAGGTGGTACAGGTCGGATATCAGGCTTGACTTTGCAAACATTGGTGATATGAGGACAAAAAAAAAACGGAAATGGAAATACAGGCAGACAGAAATATGCCTAAGCTCAGCCAATTTTATCAAGTGTGAAAGTCAAGATTTCAGCCTTTGTCTTAGGTCTCAGTTTTGCAGTCTAGCATATAATGACCCACCCTCTCTGCGCCACTCCCACAGCTTTCCATACTCCATAAGCATTTTTCCCTCTCAATTACAGGGACCACATCATAGCATGTATGCACCTCAAAACGTACCTTTGAATATAATGCCAATCTCACTTTCCTGCGTTATTTTGTTTGATGTATGAATACTAATCACAATATCTATTTAATGCCAGGCTATTACCTTTGCATCTTTCAATTATCATCTGGGATCGAGCTCTTCGAGGAGAGGGTGGCTAAGGGAGTTGTGCGAGGTTTGGAGTGAATGCTGGTCTTGTGACGAATGGTAGTTAATAATTGAATTTCGCAAATTGGAGTTTTGAGTGGGTAAATGCTATCCTTCCCTGGATCTCCAAATTGCAGATTTGTGGGATGAAGTGGAGAGGTAATCCCTGTGGCAGCTCTAACATGGGATAAGATTTCCTTTTAATATGCCCATCTATGCCTACATGACCACCTAATATGAAGCAGTGTACCTGTTTCACCCCAGCCTTTCCTGCACGCAACAGTGCTGTCAGCTTCATCGTGGCTAGATACCACCTTGTCATTATTGTTTATGAATTTTTCATTGTGCTGTATATGCATATGGAAAAACTGGCCGCCCTAGCCTGTATTTTTAGCCATGTCTCCTTGGAGTCTCAAAACCAACTAAGATCCTTCTCCCAATTGACTATAAAATTATCTGTAAGTTATTCATGTGAAGATAAAGGATTTACATTCCTTTGCGTCTCTGCCTATGGACGGAAATTAAATCAATGCGTCTTTTCCTTTTCAGCTGAATTAGACATCCTGTGCATTCCACAAGCTCTTCTCTAGGACTTAGGGTTATTAGCAATTATGGCTTGTACTGGTTCCATCTCTTGAAGTCAAACCTATAGCATGACACAATATGGGCGGGTGTTATGGAGAATCTTTCTAATCTGTGCCTTACGGTTTGTGCACTCCTTCAAACATTGCATTGCATGTCTTCTTCATGCTCCTGCAATCTTGCAAAAAGGACTAGTAATAGGATCTCATCATTGGCCACGATTTGTGCAGCTCCTACGTCTATGGTGTAATTTGTGTCCATGGTATACTCAATGCCTTTTATGAATGACTGATTGATTGACCGCATTGATACCGCGCTTCATGTTCCTATGTAGGGGGCAAATGTGCTTTGCCGTACTAGCAGAAATTGGCTTGAGCGGGAATGCATGGTTGGAAATGTGTCGTTTTAGCTGTGACCATATATGGAAAGGGTTTTCTTATCATGCAGGGGTGACTAGAGAGATGCCCTTAAGTTATTTTGGGACGCAGTGCTTAACAGTGTGGTTGATGTTGGGTATGAGAAATAAACATACCGTTTTAATTTGTATTGGCTCTGCAGAGCTTTGGTAGTTGCCATTTTTCAGTCAGCCCCTAACTATTTTGGCTGCTGTGCAGCAGAAAGGTGTTCACTTGAGGTAAGATTGCTCAGGTGACAGGAGAAGTCTGCCGATCACCACAGACGACTTATGTTACTGTCATCCTGTCGTGTAGTTCCTATAAACATATATAAGATCTGCGCGTTTAGACAACATACACTATAGGATTGGTGTCAGACTGATTATAGACACCCCTACCGGGTATGTTAGCCTGTATACCAGCTAGCTCACAGTCACAGTGCCACTAGAAACCCCTCTTACCAAGGAGAGAATAGTTATTGGCAACTATCGAACATGACAACCCTGTCCCATCAGGGATCGTGGAAACAGTGTACTACCTTTCGCTCAGTCACTCGTGCTCACTTTGTCTCAGAGAGATACACAGAATGAACGGTGGGGACGTTTTTCAATAAGCATTTATTGAGCCAGCGTCATTCTAGTGTAAAATAGGTGTGCTGAAACAACCACTAGACAGTAACAGATATAAATGATTATAAGCACTAATAGAGTAAAAGGATGGTAGATTGTGCTAAAAAAATGAATACAGGCAAATATATAAAATACATGACAGTAAAATGCGTACTCCTACGATGCGACCCTAACTAGATGTACCTAAGTGTACCTAGCATGTATGTGGGTGTAAAAGCCAAGAATCCCTCAAGGATAAAGTCAACCTCATTATCTGAAGTGAGAGACTGTGGGACTCCGTCTTGGTCTCGAGATGGACACCCCGCAAGGGATGTCAGACCACTGCGAGCTGGAGTGTCTGCGTGCAGGAGCCTCAGCGTATCGCGTCAGTGTGTCGGCATGGAAGTCCTTTTCTCCTCTGACTACCTCAGCAAGATATGGTGTATATATACCCAAAGTGGTACCCCCTGGGAATATACCTTGCTGTGTCATGTCGGACTAGGATGACGGAAGGAATGACCCTTATACATAGTTATTATGCAAGAGATGGTAGGCCTGCTGTCCTGCTATGATTCCAAGAATCCTCATGCATAATGAATGAGGCCTAAGCTTTTTGGAGAAAAAACCTCATGTCATCTTTGGACATTATTGTAACTAGGTAAAAGGTCAGTACTAACAACCGTTATGTAGTGTAATGGTAGGGAGAATATAGGTGGAAGGTACCTATCTGGAACAAAATACCCACTCCTCATCCGACTGGACGACATACAAAAAATTCTACGTACAGCTAAACGTGGTACGCAACTATTAATAAGTCCATTAAAAATAGTATTTTAAAAATGTAAAATTTCGAAAAAATGCTAAAAAAGAAAGATAGTGCATGCAATAGAAGTCTGTACTAAATAAGTTCGTATATATATAGTCCGAACAATGAGAGACTGAAAGCCATGCAGCTTTAGCAAAAGTGTTTTTTTGTTTAAAATTCCAAATGTGGTTGTTTTTGAAAAGGCCGAATTTTCCCAGCACACGATGAGCCAAATGTTTATGTGTCCTTGCTGGGAGACGCAATATTACTGTTGCCTGCAATCCCAGACGACGGTCCCTGCAACACCTCGCAGATCAGGTCAATCGAGCACAGATGTTCCTCCGTATTCACCACAGCCGTTGCTGGGGATGTACTAGTGTCATCCAAGGCCTGAGAATTTGTTGAGGAGCCGGTATCCTTCCCGACAGGAGCTGAAGCATCCAGTGGTGGCTCTAAGAATGCACGTCTGGGCTTCATCAGCCAGGCAGTTCGGGCTGGACTGTTCACATTGGGCGCAGGGTCAAGACTGATTTGAATATGGCTGGGTTCAAACTGGAATGGCATTGTGAGCAAAAAAACGATGGATTTAGGCCCAGATCTCTGTACTGGGGTGAATGTATGACATTGTTCTGCATTCTGTCCATCAATTGTTCTTTTTGCATTTGTAACCCCGAGTGGGACGGGTATGCCCAGACGTGGGTCCCGTGCTCTCCATGCCACTGGAGTCAAGCTATCCTGGCTGATGAGGGGTGAAACCCCGAAACCGGTCCTAGGATGCTTGTTTCCGGTCCAGGGAGGACCTGGCCTGGCAGTTCGGGCTGGACTGTTCCCATTCGGCGCAGGGTCAAGACTGATTTGCATATGGCTGGGTTCAAACTGGAAGGGCATGGTGAGCAAAGAAACGATGGATTTAGGCCCAGATCTCTGTACTGGGGTGAATGTATGACATTGTTCTGCATTCTGTCCATCAATTGCTCTTTTTGCATTTCTAAGAATGCAGACATCAACATTGGAATACGCTGAGGACACTGCAGAACATGGGCCGTTATTGGGTCCAGTAAAGCATCAACGTCGGGTGGCGCAATTGTTGGAAATGTTAGACAGAGGTCCAACACGCATTCTTGTCTGCAGAACAGGCATCGGAGGACAGGCAGAATACAGTTGATCCAGACTGGTTTAAATGACAAGAATCAAGACTCGCTCAGTTCTCGAAGACGAGGTGTGCCCAGATGGATTACCATGCGATTACGGTATCAGCGCTCCAAAAGCGTCCGTTCCATCTCCTTGGTGACGGGTACGTCCATTGCGTAGCAGAAAAATGACAATCAGGATACCTGCTATTAGAAACAGGATCAGTGGGAACCCTCCAAAAATGCTTCTGAATACGGAGTGTATAAAGTTGGAAACAACTCAGAGGATTGTCTGAAAGGTGCTTAACAGTCCAGAACCTATGGTCTTAAATAGGTGGACAATACCCGTCGTATCAGATGTGTTAAAGATACGTTGTACCATTTCTGTGAAATGGAAAGGGCAGTTTGTTCGTACTAGTGCCTGTATCTCAGCCGAGGACCTTGCAACCTAGCGATCATAAGTTTCTATGGTTAAGGGCACGGTTTGTTGTAAAAGCATGGCTTTCATTCTGCTCAGAGTATCAAACCGTATAAAGGAAACATTCAACAAAGGCCATAACGGCGCCTCCCTGATTGTATGGGTCGTTGGAAACAATACTTGCATACAGCAAGTAACCCTGGAGCTTACAGTGACAAGATATGCGATGCCCGGGAGCATCCCGCAACAACCTTGATCATTCAGCATCAAGTAACTCCCATTCAATAGCAACCTGAACACCGGATTAATCATGGCAGCTGGGTAACCTTTCAAGTGACAGGATAAGTTAGCAACTGAACCATTAAAGGCCCCATGCAGCATGATATCCTGGCATATGAGAGATCCAGTTAAGGAATTCTCGCAGTTGGTACCGCTAAGGAACACTTCCATGCCCCCATTCCTACATCGAAATCTGTACAGCAATTCCCAAGATTCCTTGATGAATTCCCTACCCATCGCTTCATATCTGCCTGCCTGCCTGCTGTTGTTCTAGGCAATATTGAAACGGAAAGTTGTGACCGGTAGTGTTATTTGGCCATGGATTAACCATTCTGTGGATGGTGATTCTGCCACAGTAAAAGGTAATTTGTCAAGTTTTTCAATACGCAGCATTGTATATTTTGCTCCCCTTTGTTCCATCGTTATCTGCTTTTCAGTTAGATTGTATGCAGAAAATAGGGACGTACTGTTGATAAATCGCCAAGGCACATAACCAGCGCGCAATGATTGCAGCGTCCAGCTTAATAACATAGTAGAACATAGTTGTCATTGTCCGTGCTGTAGTATGGACAAGTCTTGTTCTAGTATCTCTATAGCAGAAGATACAATGTTGCCCAGTGAATAAATACTGGATGTTAATGTAGTCAGACCATTGTCAACTACAGCTAACGCCTTTTCTAGGTTAATCTTATCTATTTCACGAAGTCTCTCTGCAGCTTCTTGTTGAGAGATTTTCAAGATTTCATTATAAACAGTGTAATAGAAACGTTTCTGACGTGGCTTTCGGGGACCTAATAAAAAATCCCTTAGATCCACCTCATCTGAGAGTAAGGATAAGTGCTGTTTCACCTGGGACAGTGTCGAGGTTTTTAGCCAATCGAGGCACAACTTCCCAACACTGTATGATGTCACCACCCCCGGATATTCTCTCTGTGCATATCGCGGATCTGGCCTGTGGATACTAAACCCTCCGGTTGTACCCCTGATTCTTGATTGACATCTGTTTGTGTCTGTGGGCCAAACTAACCATCCCTTCCAATTGGGGTCTGAAGTATTGTACTGCATGATGTCATCTATTGTATCCCCTTCACTTGATGTAAAATTGATGTGTGAAGGTGTGGGAAACCGTGGTGTGTTCAAATCCTTGTTCTTGGCTAGTCCAAGACAGGAAGTCTGTTGCACAGTTTCATTCAGAAATATCATTTGTTGTGGAATGAGGCACGCTCTAAATAGTTCTTCTGTTCCCTGAACTTGCCATTCTTTAGACCCCCAGATTTTGTGTCTATAGTGTCCTTCCATAAGTCGAAACCCTGTTCAGACAGTTGGGAAATAAATGATGCAGAATAAATCTGTTTGGTGTTAGTCAGTATATTTTTCTGTGCAGGTGTAGGTGCAACCTTATAGTAAAAAGATGTCGGGTCAGAAGTGTTAAACCCTGAAAAATATGAACATTTCTGTGCAAACGTTTTTGAACTACCTTTTGGTGGTGTCGGGCAATGTTCCCATTGGTGGTATGTGAAAACCTTTCGTGGGATACTAGATTTATGTAAAAAGTGATGACCATAATGATGATAACAGTACATATTATCGAAATCAGATGTGTCCTCTAACATTTCATTGCTTGAAAATGCAGCAGATTTTTCTAGATCAGGCAACATATTATTTACAGTTTCCAAATCCCAATCATCAGAAAATGTACTGGAGGTAATGATATAATTTAGAGAAATTTTAAACACATGTGGCATTTTCAAGAGTTCAGTAAGGCCAAATATATCATAATCAACCTTGTCCCAAACTATAGCATAAGGAATTGGAACAGCTGTAATGTTCACGGAAAACAGGTCTCTTTGTTCACGATGAGATGATGTATGAGGTTTCAGGACCAAGTTCACATTTGATACTGCGGAGCGTTCTGGGAGATATTTTCCATTTATGAGTAAGCAAAAGACAGTCACTAGGCCAATCCAGAACAGAAAAAACAATATTCCAGATATTATCCAGAGCTGGAGCCAAGGTGATACTAAGTAAGTCTTTTTCAGAAAAGTGTAGAATTCACGCATTTGTTGCTTACAGGAAACTGGGGCTGGCATTGTCTCAGGTTCGCTGGGATCAAGAGAGAAGGTATCAAAATCGATGAAGTAGCCAGATGCAGTTCGGTCTATCTTTGGTAGCTCGGCAGGTTGTGTAGAACCGGCAGGTGTCTCTTGTCGAGGCATATTGATGTAGACATCGGTGTTTGGTCGAATTGATATTTGTCTTTCATTTGTAGTTTGAAGTTCTGTTTCCAGAGGAACGAGTTCCATGTCATTGTTGGAAATTCCATTACTTCGAATTGGTGACTCTTCGAATGTTATGAGTCTTTCTGTCTGAACTTCCTGTATGGTAGCGAGCGGAGATCGTCAGCTACCCAGGAGCCCACGGGGCCTACTATTCAGTATCGGCCGTATAGTGTGGTTTGATCAGATCAATGGAGACAAATCTCTTTTCTTTTTTGCTGGCAAGAGGCGGAAGAAGTACTGTTCTTGTTCCTTCGACATCCAGGACAGGAACAGGCTTTCTGTAGGATGGCCCAAATTCTTTCTTGTCCTCGATCTTTTCTCTGATCAGATCCCCGACTTTTGGGATCCAGACAGGTCTTGCCGTGACTGATTTGACTTCCCCAGTGGTAGTCCGTTTTACTTGCACGTTGCTTAGTAGTGCTCTGGATTCATTCAGATCCTGTAAAACAGCCAAACGTTTATTGATGTCAAATGGTTTTTCATCCACCACTGTGCCTTCACAATCGAGATCAGGTACCCACATTCTCGTCCCAAATAGGACCTCATAAGGAGTGACACCCCATAGAGAACTTCTTGGCATGTTGTTGAGGGCACGCTGTACCCCATATAGGTGATTGACCCAACTTCCACCCGAACCTAATACTCTTGCTGTTAAAGACTGCTTTAAGTCCCGGTTTTTCCTCTCCACTACCGAATTTCCCTCAGGATGGTACAGAGAGGAGTACCGCAATGCTACACCCAAACCTTCCATGGCTTCCTTGTAAGCCCTAGAGCTAAACGCGGGGCCATGGTCAGAATGTAATGTGCCAACTGCGTATGTCCCTATGAAGACTCGCAAATCTTTTATAACAGTTCGAGCGTCAGCCAAGCGCTGAGGCCATACCCATAGGAATCTTGAGCATGAATCCACTGCCACCAAGATATACTTGTAAGCCCCATCCGAATGTAGGGGGCTGCAGTGGTCCAGATAGACACACATTAGTGGTCTGTCTGATATTAGTAAAGGTGTCTGCACTGGACGTGCTACAGTGGAACCCTTCATCTGCTGACAGATGTCGCATTTTAAGACAAAATTCTTCATCTGCTTTGTAAAACCTGACCACCAATAGCGCTGTTTCAATAATGAAACTGTTGCGGTAATCCCTGCGTGTGCAGAACCTAGACCATCATGTGCAGCTAGTATTAAACCTAATCTGTGATCCATGTTTGGTATTACTCTATCCCCCACTCCATCAATCCGAGCATACGGAATGGTGTTTGCATCTAACTTGTAGGAGTATTTGAGTGGAAAACCTTTCGGTAAGGCTGGGCTGTTTTTGCATGAAGCAATGACAGCTACCATTATCTGTCCGTCTACTCTCATTTTTGAACGAGTGATTGCCGCTACGGTAGCAGTACGTACCGCCCCCTTCGCAACTTCATCAGCCAATGAATTCCCTTCAACGTGAACGCCATCATGTTGCTGAGTGAGCTCTTGGTAGTTCGTTTTTCAACTCAGCTACCGGTTCCCATAGCATTTTATGCTTAATTGTGCCACCTTTTGAGTCTTTAAACCCATTCTGACCCCAGTAGTGGAGATATTCGTTGTATGACTGGACACAATAAAAAGAATCACACACTATAAGTGTGGGGAATTCTCGATCCGTATTTATTAGTGCCAGTAATAAGGCTTTTAATTCTGCCAGCTGAGCCATGCAGTCTCCTAGAGACTGTGTCTTCATATCGCTGGAATGGAACTTGCCTTCCTGCATGCAACCTTTTACAATCGCACAAGCGGCGCTGTATTGCTGTTTACTTCCTATGGCCGGCTGAGCAGATCCGTCAGTGTAAATAATGTATTCATACTGACCTAGAGGCATTATTTAATTTGGGAGAGGATATTCTTGTTCATATTGCAGGAATGCTTGTGTTTTTAACCTTGGTTAATATCTGTATTCTACATCCATTGCAGTGAGAGAATTAGCCCATTGTATCCATCTTGGATGTAAGGTTTTAGCATTAGGATTGCTTGCCTTTGTAGCAGCCTCTAAGGCTGGTACCAGAGTTACTACTATTACTGGTTTCCCCTGAGCCAGTGCTCTTTCTCTCACTACAGCAGTCTGTACTTCTGTCAGGATTTTCTCTGTAGAAGCAAAGCGCATTTCAGCGTTTGTGTTCAAATGTGATTTGTATGCTATGGGTACTGTCTCGCCTTCATTGAAGGTTAGGTAAGTATACCCAGATTGACCCGCTATAATGCGGATCACTAGATTGCGTATGTTTACGCGTGTCTGCAAGTGTTTTGAAGCTATCATGTCAGCTTGTAGGGAAAGAAGGATATCTGTGTGTTCCTGTGTCCAATGCCTAACTGAAAAATCAGGTCTGATTAAGTCGTAGAAAGGTTTTACTCTTTCTGCGTAATCTAAAATGCATGTTCTGCCAAAATTTAAAAATACCAATATGGATTGTAAGTTCTTCAAAGATTTAGGAGATTGGAGCAGCGCGCACTTTTCTAAAAACTTAGCTGCAAGGCTTTTTCCTTCACGTTATCCTCTCCTGAGGCTTGAGCCGGGAGATCTTTTCCTACATTTTAAACATTTTAACCTTTTTAAAATTTGAAATTGATTGCACTGAGTGATTGTGTTGAATTGCTCCATTTTACCGGACTGCACTGATTGAATTTATTGAACTTGCCGCATGCATACCTGTTAACTCCCTGCCCGCCCATATAGCATTACAGCAGTGTGGGACACATTATTTGTGGAGCGGCTCCTGCGAGTCAGAGGTGGGCCGCCATTCCAGGTTAGTGGGCTAGTTGTTTTAGCCACGCTACAAATGGACGCTCTGACGTGACCGCGCAGCGTTATCCTCTCCTGAGGCTTGAGTCGGGAGATCTTTTCCTACGTTTTTAAACCTTTTAACCTTTTTAAAATTTGAAATTGATTGTACTTAGTGATTGTGTTGAATTGCTGCATTTTACCGGACTGCACTGATTGAATTTATTGAACTTGCCGCATTCATACCTGTTAACTCGTTGCCCGCCCATAGCACATTACAGCAGTGCGGGATGGATTATTTGTCGAGCGGTTCTTGGGAGTCAGAGCGGGGCCTCCATTTCAGGTTAGCAGGTTAGTTGTTTTAGCCATGCTATAAATGGACGTGCTGACGTGGCCGCACTGCTGGCGCGCCTAAGGCAAGCCCGTCTGCGCCCGTCTGCGCTCGGACCGCGCTCAGCACCAGCCCCCCTGCCCATTTCAAGGCAGACGATGCCACTCTCTTAAGTACTCCAGGGCCCACCTACTTGCCCTGAATCCTGACAGAAGGGACATTGGATGTAAGTGTCTTACATTTTATACAAAGCCCATTGCCCTCCCAGATACCTGTCCTAACTGCCACAGCCCTCTACCCCTAGTTCTATACCAGGGAACCAGACCTACTAAGTCATCCAAAGTGACAAAAACTGAGAAGCACAAGGGACATTCGTTAAAATGTCTATTGGTTAATGCCAGATCTTTGGTAAAGCACAGTTTAGAGTGTGCAAGGCTCCTGGTAGAACATGATATAAAACTGGCGTTCATCAGGGAAGCCTGGACTGATGACACCTCAGGACCTGACCTAGTCAACGCCACACCACCTGGATTTCTCTGTCACACACTAAACAGGCCAATAGGGAAAGGGGGGGTTAGTAATAATATATCACAATTCCCTTAAAGCAGCTTTTCATACAGTCTCTAATGCGGCCTGTGAAGCAATCTCTTTTAGCTTCGGTCTATTTCCCCATCACTTTTTTAAGGGCGTTCTATTGTATAGACCACCAGGGTCCAGGAATTCATTCCTAACATTGATCGGAACTCTGCTAGAAGAAGGGCTCTACACCGATTCATTTACCATCCTGGGGGACTTTAATTTCCATCTGGAAGCCCTCATGGACCCAGATACAACAGCCCTGCTAGAAATGATGAGTAGTGCCGATCTTGTACAACAAGTGAAAGGTCCCACCCACACTGCAGGACACACCCTGGATTGGATTTTTTCTAATCATTCACAACTAACCTGCACTGGAGTGCTGCCCCTCGTCTGGACAGACCACGCAGCTATCCAATTTGATCTGACCCTTCCTACCTATCATCACAAACTGGGGGGGCCCAAAAACCAGATAAAGATGAGGGCTTGGAACAGAATTAAGGGTACTAAACTAGAAGATTGGCTCAGTACCACCGCCCGCACGCTGCCGGCAGAGGTGGAAGATGCCACTTCCTGGAACACTAACTGGGTGGAGACAGCCTGCAAAAAATTAGCTCTGTCGAAACTCCTGTACCCCAAACAATCCCAACCAACTGCACCTTGGTACACGGAGGAACTTAGGAAGCAAAAACTTATCTGCAAACGTCTAGAACGGAATTGGAGGAAAGAATACATGGAAGCTGAGAAAGAAATCTATAAACAAAGTCTCACGGTTTATAAACAATTTGTATTTAACGCAAAAAAGCTTTTTTTTGCAAACCAAATCAAATTAGCCAAAAGTTCTTCTAAAGAACTTTTCAAAACCGTATCTAAGCTAGCCTCCCCAGGTCCACCTTAGATTCAGTCAAGTCAAGAATTATGTGAGGACATTGCCATGTTTTTCTTGAAAAAGGTGGAAATCATTTTTTTTAGCCTTCAACCTCTCCCCGCTGGGATAGATAGAAGCCTCTATCGTGGGAATCAAGCAAGCAACTGGCCTCCCTCCTACTTTTGATAAATTCGCCCCACTTTCAATAAATGAAACTAAAATGCTTCTTGCGTCAATCAGATCAGGCTCTCCCTATGACCCCTGTCCTGCATCAGTGGTTAAATTAGCCCCAGAACCTATTGCCACATTACTTACTTCCTTGTTTAATGCTATGTTTGAATTAGGGCACTTCCCCAAAATTTGGAAGATAGCCTCAATACTCCCACTGCTGAAAAAACATAATTTAGATCCTAAGGATCCAAACAATTTTCGGCCAATCTCTCGCCTTCCACTGCCAGCAAACTTGGTAGAGAAAGCAATGAACTCCCAGCTTAGTACTTTTCTTCATGAAAATCAGGCTCTAGATCCTACTCAATATGGGTTCAGAGAAGGACACAGCACAGAGTCAGCCCTTATAAAATCAACAGAAGAAATTAGGGAAGCCCTGGATCAGGGAGGTAAGGCAGCACTAATCATGTTGGATCTCTCTGCGGCCTTCGACACGGTCCATCATGATCTTCTGATGGATCTTCTGTTGGAGTGTGGGGTCCAGGACAAAGCATGGAAGTTACTAAAAACCTTTCTAACCGACAGAACACAAATTGTGTCCCTGGATAAATTCTACTCCAAACTTTTTTCCCTTCCTTGTGGAGTGCCGCAGGGGTCATCCCTTAGCCCGACTCTTTTTAATGTGTACGTATCGTCCTTGGCTCCCCTGATTAGATCCTTCGGCTTTAGTCTTACCTCCTACGCTGACGATACGCAAATTGTTGTATATCTGCTGCCAGGACATGAATCAGGGAAGAGCAAGAGGTTCCATGACTGCATGGAAGCAGTTAAAATCTGGATGATGCAGAATTGCCTGAAGCTCAACTCAGGCAAAACTGAGATCATCATGATTGGAAATAATGCCAGCTTCTGGACCTCCGATTGTTGGCCGGAAGATCTGGGCACTCTCCCCCAAAACCATGAGGAAGGCAAAAAACCTAGGAGTTATAGTGGATGACAGACTGAACTTTGGTGATCAGATAAACGCTACGGCCTTAGCCACTTTCCACTCTCTCAGAATGATTAAAAAGATAAAGCCGGTCCTGCCGGAAGATAGTCAATGCACTGTTGTTACATCTCTCATCCTATCATGGCTGGATTACTGCAACGGCCTCTATTTGAATATTCAAGAGCGATATTTAAATAAACTGCAAATTCTGCAAAATACGGCAGCAAGACTTATTACGGGCACACCAAAATTTGTCTCGGTTTCCAAGGAAATCAAAAGACTACATTGGCTGCCAATCAGGAAACGGGTGCGTTTCAAATCTTTATGCACAGTCTTCAAGGCTCTACATGGCCTGGGACCAGAATACTTGAAGTGGCGGTTTCAATGGTACACCCCCAAAAGAAGCCTGTGCTCACTAAGAGCCAAACTGGTGATCGTACCCCCCATCAAGAAAGCTACGTGGGATGGGAGAAGCTTCATCACGTGCGCAGCAAAGGCCTGGAACGATCTCCCCAGCCATCTTAGGAATACCACTGATCTTCTTGTATTCAGAAAGGAACTAAAAACCTGGCTTTTTAACGTATAGAATTTCCATAAGAACTTGAACTCAGAGAGGTAGCAGTCAGTGCCAGGACACCCCCGGGTAACCGCTGAGCTTTAGAAATGTATATAACATAACATAACTTGATAACTCGTATCCTAAAAATAGAACATTGAGGTGGGCTATTTTCGATTTTTTAAAGTTGAATTTGTAGCCCTCAGAAGCAAACCCCAAAATTATGGTGCTCACCCTGGTCAAGCGATCCTGTAAATCATCATCCGTCAGATAAATATCATCCACATAGGACAATGCCTCTTCATCCAAATTCTGAAGTAATTCCGTTACCCTAGCGCTGAACAACCCGGGCCTATTCTCATACCGTTGGGGGAGTCGACAAAATTGACGCTGGGAACCTAGCGTGGAAAATGCTGTTAGATACCTGCTTTCAGGCGCTATATTTTGGCAGAAGAATCCATTTGAGATATCTAGTGTTGTTTTGAATTTTTTCTGCACAGTGTTCTTCATTAATGCGGCAATGTGTGCATTCTGTACTGCAAATGTTTTTGTGCATGTGTTCAGATGTCGGTAGTCTAAAAGTAGACGATATGAATTGTCGGGTTTCATTACGGGAAACAAAGGATTATTCATTGGGGAGGTGCAAGTTTCTATTACACCCTGGTATTCAAGTTGATCTAAGATCTCCCTTACCTGTTTTTTCACTTCCTGTTTTATTGGGTACTGTCTCTGTGGAGTTGGACTGGTTTTTACTGGGATTACATGGTGTGGTGACTCAGCATCCCACCCAGCATGGTTGTGATATAGGGCTGGAGCAAGGGCTACCGCCCACTCCCGCGCGTATGTGTGTTTTAAGTAAATTGGAACGTGGTCGGAAAAGGATGGTAAAACTACCGTTTCTCCCTTTGGGCAATCCATAACAATTTCAGGCGGCCAATCTTTCTCAGCTAAAAGGATGTCATAGCCATAAATCAAGTTCTCCCAAAAGAGACCTTTAACTTTTCTGGGTTTGTCCCCCTCCATTTGGAGTGTTATTTCATGTAACCTATGTGGGACACTTACCCTCGTATCTGGTGTTTCCACCGTGATGTGCTCATTCAACTCCGCTGTCACCAGAAATTCCATCAGGTTCTGGAGAGCTATTGTTACTTCTGCTGCGCTGTCTTGCATCGTCAGAGCCCATTCCCCGTTCAGTAGTTGAGTCCTCAGAATTCTGGGCATGGCTTACTTTAAGACCTGCTACTTTCTTCTTTTTAAATTGAGGTTTAGGTTGTGGTTTGTCTTCTTTTTTAGAAGTGTAGCTTGAAGCGCGTGGCGTGTCTCTGGACTTCGTACGCTTTTCTTGTCTGTGTTCTGACCATTCTTCTCTCTCAGAGTTTCTTGGTGAACCCTGAAAGGAACGAGAGGAACTTGTATCAGTATCCTGATACCTGTCAGATTTTTTAATGTTATCTCTATTCCTAAGAATGTACCTCCTTTCAGAGGGCTCCTGTTGAGGAGACCCACTCCTGGATAGAGATCGATTTTCTCTAATCTTTTGATTTTTATTGTTATTATCCCACTTCTTCTTGGAAGAATCAGGTGCTTGCTTGGTGTTATCCTTTTCAGGACCACCTGTGAGTTGAGGTTTTGTTGCTCTAGCTCCCAAACTATCTCTACCTAATTCAGCATAGGTGTCTGTGATAATTTTAGGTAATTCACGTTCCTGTTGTAAAGGAGTGAAGTCCCTCAGGCGTTGGCGTATTGCCACTGCTGCTGCTGCCTCCCCTTTTATATTTGCTAATATTATAGCTGATACCTGGGCAAAATTACCTAATAATTTCATCCCCAAGTTCAGAGCAGGTTCTGCTCCATACTCAGTCTGTATCTGTCTTAATACGTCTGGTAGTACTGCTAATGACGGGATACCATGAGTTCTGGTATTTATGGCAGCGAAAACTGTACCCCAAGTGGTACAATCCTCTATCTGAGGAGCTATCCACATTGGCAAGCAGATTGTTAGCATTCTGTGATTTTCTTGAGGGCTTGTGTGTGGAAATACTGCCTCTAGCTGTGTTATTTTCCGAGCTATCCATAATGGCATTTGCTCACATTTAGTGGGCAATTTACCCATAACTGCGTATAGCGTTTGTGCAGTAATTTTAGTTGTAGAGCTCTGAATTTATACTGCTTGTGTAGCTCTTGTTGGTTGAAGTGTGAGTGTTCCCATCACGAACTGTGTCACGTTTCTGCAAAGTTTTATTATTTCTTTATGAAGTGGACGTAAGTCTGCCACTGGCATTGTTTTTTTTTTTTTAAGTTTTTTTTTTTTTTTGGTCAGCAAAAGAAATAAACATAGTTACACATCATAAAATATTGTTGATTGTTTTGACATACATCTGCGTGGTACAATGATCTTACATTCATTTACATGTTAAATCCTATATAATACCTGTTTTTCTGTGGTATTCGCCTACCAGCTACTTTCCTGCTTAGTGCGTTATGTCCGTCTTGTACACTATGTACCCCTGAGTCGCGTCGTCTCGCTCATATTGCCATGTGTTCACCTTCCCTGTCTGTCCAGTGGGGTCCTGTCCACTTAGACGCCATTGGTTGGCCTATGTTATATGTTCAGCATCACTTTGTGTAGAACTAAGGTATTGTACAAGGGGTTCCCAAAAATCTCTGGGTCTAGAGGCCTGTGGTAGTTCGTCTGCATATGTCTCCAGTGTCTCTTTGCAGTAGGTCATGTCCGCAATCCAATCTTTGTGACGTGGCGGTCGCTTACTGCCCCATCGCAGGGCTATACGTCTTTTAGCCAGCAATAGCGCCACAGCTAGTAGCTTTCGTCTCTTAGCCAGCCGAATCTTATAGATACCCAGCAAGCACACTAGCGGAGAGTTAGGTACATGTTCTGACAGCATAAGCGTGAGAGTGCCAGTGATTTCCTGCCAATATTGTTGAAGTTGGGGGCATGACCATGCCATATGCAGGAAGTCCGCACCAGAAGCGCCACATCTTTGGCACTTGTCGTCTGGTTGCAGTCCATATTTGTGCAATTTTGCCGGGGTGTAATATGTTTGATGTAGAAATTTAAAATGTATGATTCGCAGGTTGCAGTTTGATGTAAGCAGCTGCAGTTGCGCACAGCTATAATCCCAGTTTTCTTTAGTTATAGGGCTTCCAGTCGTCTCCTCCCATCTGTGGAGCGATTTGTTTAGGGCGTGACTCTGTTCTCCCTGACTGGCATTGTACAATCGTGTCACCATGCGTGCACGTGTGGGAGCTGTCAATTGGATTTGAAATGCATTCAGCTGTGGTGGTTCATCTGGGAATGTGGCATATAGTTCCCTAACTGCCATACGCAGGAGTAAGTATGCAAATACCTTTAGTGGTGTACGGTGCACAGTAAGGGTCGGGTCGTCCTGTGGTATAAATTGGCTATGCGGAAAGATGTCGCTCATAGTTTTTAGACCCATCTCCCCTAATAAAGTTAGCATATTCTTTTCTTGTGTTACCGTTATTCGCGGGTGATAAGATATGGGCATCGCCGGGGCATAAAGTGGGAGTTTCTGTGCGCGTTTTGCTAGCATGTACCACGCTTGTGATGTGCAAGTAACTGGATGTATTGTATCCCTCGGTGCGTTCCTCCGCAAGTCGGATATGAAGGTTATCAGTGGGGTCGGCTGCACGCTGCCGTATTCCACTGCTATGTGTGGTATGTGATCATGTGGATGCAGCCAGTAATGGGCGTGTTGCGCCTGTTCGCAGTAAAAATATAGTTGGAGGTCTGGTGCACCAAAACCCCCTTGGTGATAAGGCCTAGTTAGATCTTTCCATCCAACTCTCGCCTGCTTCCCCCCCCATGCCAATCTCAACATGGCTGATCTCAGTTTGGCAAACAGCGCTTGTGTGAGCCATATCGGGATATTCATGAATAAGTATAAGAACTTCGGCAGTACAACCATCTTTTGCACCGCTATCCTATCAGCCAGTGAAAGCGGCAACTTGATCCATCTATCTATCTGTTCCTCTAATTTGGTTATTGCTCTGCCATAGTTCTCTCTGATACCAAAGGGGATGATGGACGGAGCGTTTGAGCTAATCAAACACTCACCCCCAGTCAACTGATCTGGGTTTAATCCATCATCATTCTTTAGCTCACTCCACCACCCCAGTTCAGACATGGCCATATGCAAATCAGTCTGACCCTGTGCCTCATGGGAACAGTCCAGCCCGAACTGCCAAGCCATGTCTTCCCTGGACCGGAAACAAGCATCCTGGGACCGGTTTCTGGCTATTCAGCCGTCATCAGCCAGGCTAGCTTGATTCCAGTGGCAAAGTGAGCAAGGGACCCACGTCTGGGCATACCCTGCCAACTTAGGGCGAACAAAGCGATACCAAAGGGGATGATGGACGGAGCGTTTGAGCTAATCAAACACTCACCCCCAGTCAACTGATCAGGCTAGCTTGATTCCAGTATATATATATATCCAATGTATTAGGATTTTTTGGTCACGCAAACGCATTTCGGCAAAGCGCCTTTATCAATGTAGGCGGCCGCCATATTTTCCTTCTTTTTAGATCAATGTCAATTATGTCACATTCATTAACACCGACGATGGACTTCATCACTTCCTCGTACTTGCTACGTCACCATAAGCGCCATCTCTTAGCATGTTCTTTCATTTACAATTCATTAGTATAGATACTTCATTCAATTCGAATTTTACATAAATATTACCTTGATTCATTACATTGTGTGAAAATGTAAACAATTTGCACATGATTTACCATTGAAAACTCTTTTAATCCCGCCCATGAATCAGCTCAATTCTCGTATTGTGTCTATTGAACATGATGTTTAAGTAGATCACACCCTGTATGGGCTTATATTCTAATGACCTTGTTTTTCTTCTCCTTCTTAGATGGATATGGTGACCAAAATTAGCAGCCATGCTTTACAGACAGCATATTAATAATATTCTCTCCTTGTTTTCTTTTACTTATAGGTGAACCCCCATTTCTTCGCCACTAGTCACTGAAGATGGTGCTAATTCAGGAACAAGGAATACTCTCACCGAAACACAGCTACAATGACCAACACTGGACAGAAAGGAGCTGGGGCTTAAAAGAGCCCGCAGTAATCACATGCATCAAATATAAGCAGACTAGCAGCAGCCAGCCACACGTGAGCTGAATTCCTCCATCCATCAGGTGTGGAGATGTAGCAGTGAGATGGGAATTCTTGGTAATGCAGTTTCAGGCATGAGCAGGCTTGCTTCCACAAAACACAACATGGATTGGTAAGGGATGGAATCAAGGATACAAGGAATAGCTAAGGATCAAGGACCAAAGAAGATCATGAAATTCATGAACTGCAATACAACACACACAGTTTACTGCCTAGTGTGTCCATGTAGGAAGTACCATTCATCCCACCAAAATACGTATCCTGGAACATCTCAGGGCGATAAATAACAAAGATATCATCTACCCAGTTGCCAGACACTTTGAATCTCCTCATCAAAGTAATAGAAATCTGCTAGGGTTCTTCTGTCTGGACCAAGTACCTTCTGAGTGTGGAAGCCAAGGTGTTGAATCTAGCGTAGATATATATCTTGCACGTCTGTCCTGGGTATAGTTATTCTCAATGCTAAATTGCCTCGAGTGCCTACCCTTTCTGAGTCTTAGCCATCTTACATGTTGTTCACTTGTGCAGGCTTCCCCTTTGGATCCCTTTTCTCCTCTGACTTCCTGTGTGATCCTGTGCAGCGCTGTACTCCTCTTTTTGCTTACGTTTTCTACCCAGTCACCAGTCCTTGCCCAAGTCCCTGACTGTGTCCCAGACATAGTCCTAGACAGTCCCTGACAGGTAGCCGAGTGTTTCCTATGGGAGAGGTCACCCTTACAGTAGTGAAAAACGAATGTAGGAGTTTTCACTACCAGTAATGTAAAACCTAAAAACATATGACCTACTTTTTAAATACGATGCACCCTGCCCTATATGATGTTTAGAGCCTACCATAGAGGTGACCTATATGTATTAAAAAGGGAGGTTTAGGTCTGGCAAAAGGTTTATTTTGCCAGGTCGAATTAGCAATTTAAAATTGCACAGAAGCAGCAATGGCAGGCCTGAGATATGATTTTAAAGGGCTACTTTGTGGGTGGCACAATAAGTGCTGCAGGCCCAACAGTAGCATTTAATTTACAGGCCCTGGGTACATGTAGGACCACTTTATTGGGGACTTATAAGTAAATTAAATGTGAGAGTTGGGTGTAGGCCAATTTTATTATGTTTAAAAGAGAGAGAGAACCAGTACTTTAACACTGGTTAGCCGTGGTAGAGTGCACAGAGTCCGCATACCACCTAAAACGAAATTCAGCAAACAGGAGGGGTTAAGGAAAAAAGTTTGGGGGGCCCTGGAGAGAGGGCCAGGTCCGACACCTGCAATTATATTGCACATGTTCAATAACTTACTATTTCCACTGAGACATTGGCCACCCTCGCACTTGCAACATTTATTATAAAGAAATGTCTTGCCTGCTAAAGGAATTTCTCTATATTCCCATTTAATAACTAATACACGGGTGTGAATCGAGATATATATTTTTTTGTATAGAAGTGTAACTATTCTGTGTGTGGGGCTATTAAATTAATGAGATTCTACCTATTGGAACAGAATGTCGTAGATGACACAGGGCCTGATTGAGTTTGACAGACAGTCTACTCCGTCACAGGCTACTCTGTCACAAATATGGCGAATATCCTGTCTGTCTTATTGCAAGTGCATTCAATACTACGGAATTTGTAATAAGGCAGACAGCATATCCGTCATGTTTGTGATGGAGTGGCCCACCCACCAAACATCAAGTCAGGCCCACAGTATCAATCAGTAATGGAATGTGCTGCAGTGCACTCTCTGACAGCGTAACTAACCAGGGCCAAAAACTCTTCTGGATCTGAGTTCGTGCAGTTCCACTGAATTTAAATCATCTTGTCCACAAATGTGCACTTTCAGTTTAAGGTATGTGCCTCCACATAGCACACATTTGAACATTGGGAGTACTTAAGTTCATCTGCCTTCAGATATAATAATCACTGGATGAGGCTCAAAGTAACCTTCCGTGTGCACTTACAACACACATTTTATAAAGTAATTACTGAGCAGCAACACTGCTAATATTTAATGTCGCATAAGAAAAACTATGTGCTAGGAAGTGCAAACAAATGAATCAATAGAAAATCAAAAACTGAGGTGCCAAGACATCAATGCTTGACATGGAGGTGTGCAAAAGGAGGCACAAAAATAATAAGGTGCAATCTGGCAATCCTGGGTAGAAAACATAAGTAGGCAAACATCACAAACTTCTGCTTAATCAGAACAAGCCTCTGATACACTATTTATTTTATTCAGTCCGCGTCCATATTCTAAGAAGCACACATCAGTACTTCAGAGACATAGCATTCCCCTGAAGAGCGACATTCATGGGACATTATTCCTACAGGGCAACACCACATTTAATGGCAGTACTTGTCTGGCACAATGGGCCATTTTCTGTTTTTTTTATTTTACATTGCAACAATATTTTTTAGGGTCATTATTCCTCCTAGCACAGTATGTACCATGGGCATCACTTCTGCTGCGGCTCAGTGTTTCAGATAGAGGCAATTTCTGAAATAACATAAATTCTTCACAAATGATAGCGGTGGAACGGTAAGAGTACCAGAGACTGCAGAAGACTAATTCATCCAAAGCAGATTTGATAACCAAAGTATTAGATGATCTGTCAAGGACACTATCAGATTTAACGTTTTGCGAGGTTCTGGAAGTTTTTGTGGGCGCTCTGCAGAGGACCCAGATAGGAGGACTATTCCATATTTTTCAGCCGAATTATTCTAATCATATCCCACAAGTGTGGTGGCAGTCACACGGGGTCTACATTCTCTTTCTTGACCCTTCGTTACTTCAAAGTCTGAGGAATAGATGGATTTCTGAATAGTAGAGAGAGAAGGGGCATTCTTTTAGCAGCTCCAGTAATTCCTAGGTACTTGGCTGTGGCACAATCAACTCATTTTTTGGATGTGTGAAAGTGGTGAGGAAGTGTTTGTGAGATGATGCACTACTACCCAAACAAACAAATAACACCTGTAAGGGGACAAACCGGTGATTGGTGGAGGTTGTAATAGAACCTCTTTATATCAAGATGAAAGGCTCATAGAACTTTGTCAATTTGTGCTTAAAGACCCTGTTTATCAGAAGTGTCTTTAAAACAAACTATTGTCAGTCGTGAAAAGCAATTAAAGCCCCCCTCTTTCCCAATTGAAATGCAGTACAATACTTGCTTGTGTCGATTTAGTTACACAAAGAGGTAATTTCAATAGAGAATGTGCTCTCTACAAATGAGAAAACCTCACCATATTTAACCATATATTTGTAGTATATTGTATTGTAATTACATTTATATAGTGCTTACTACCCCTGATGAGGTGTTGAAGCGCTACCCTGGAACCCATAAAGGATATGTTAAAAAATACACCATTGAACCTCGTCTTCCTGGCACTAAACAGGACACTTCTGTGGAAGGAAAAATCAAGCTGCAAACAAAACCAAATAGACGTACTATTTATTTATTTAAGTACTTCCCAATACTATGAAAGTGTAGTCTATTTTCCTAACGAAATAAGAAAACTGTCAGACAGTGTGCGTGCGCAAATATTGTGGAAACTTGAGCCAGGAGGTGGAGCAAGGCAATAGCTCTGGTTCTCTATTGCAGGAACAGGTGCCAATGCAATATGGCCGTCCTGTGGTAGATCTAGCTAAAGACCGAACTTGGTGGGAGGAGAGTGGCCTGGTTAGGTGACCCTGGACCGATGGGTCCTACGATATTACTTATGGCCTGATTACGAGCTTAGCGATGCGGCGCACGGTCTGACCTGCTGCCGCACCGCCAAACCCGTGGCCAGGCCACCCGCCAGATTACGAGTATCTGATGGGCTTTTTTTTTTTACATTCCCACGTGGGTGCCTTGAAAATGGAAACTGCAATGGGAATGCCAAAAACAGTTCCTGCACGGCATGGACTGTAAAGTCCATGCCGTGCAGGAACTGGTGTGCATGCACACAGGGGGGCACATGTGCCCCCTGTGTGTATTCACATGGCGTGAGGCACTAGGTTTCGACTCCGCCACGGTTTTAATGGCGGTCAAAACCGCGGTGAAAACCTAGGTGGATAGGAAACTCGTAATATACTTGGCGGGGTAGTGGTGGTCCCACCAGGCATATTGCGGCCTCCTGACCGCCTCAACACCGCCAGGGAACCACCGGGGCAATGACGGTCCGACTGTCCTAATTGTAATAGTGCGGTCAGAAGACTACCACTGCCGCGCCCCCGTGAGTCTGGCGGTCCGTGGACCGCCAGACTCGTTATAGAGCCCTAAGAGGACAGGCGGCAGGTTCCTAATGTATCACCTGCATGTGTTTAGCGCTCCTTTGTGGGGTAACACCACTGAATTGGCCTTCCTGCAGGTTTGTACGTGTGCTAAAGATAGACAGGTTCTCTGCGGGCCAGCAAAACTGTTTTCCTAAGATGACACCCAGGTGAAGAACAGAACCAGAGTTTGTATTAGGATAACTCATTTGTGAGAAAGTAGCTACGTGTCTCACTCTTGACTCTCCTTTGTAATTCGATTTCCTTTTCACCCCTGGCAGCCATTAGAGGTAAAGTGCCCAGAATAGCATGGCTGCCACCCTGCGCTAGCTCATGCCAGGCAGAACTCGGAAAACGTGAAGCGACGCAGGAACAAGGCGCATTAGGCCTCGTCCTTGGGATGCTCGGTCGTCGGAGTGACAGGCGTTAAACACGCCGTCAAGACCAGCCCTCAGCACTGGAAGCCCGTGACAGGTGCAAGCAGAAGGGGGAGGTTTAAGCCTCCGGACTAGAAACCTTCTGACAGTTCATAACAGAGAAGTTTGGAAAAAATCAGAGATGTTAGCTGTTCAAGGGGATGTAAATATAGCGACCGAATACTCAGTGCTAGGCAGAGGATGAATAACTTTTTTATTAATTCAGTTTTCAGCTCCAAGAGACAATATTGCTCTTCCTTTTGCTAAAACATGACTTGTTCCTCTTCCTTGTCACACTCCCCACACTACATAAGTCTGGTACTGGTCTTTAAATTTTAAACGAAACTTTTGCACTAGCCCTAAGAACCTATCGATTAATTTTAGACATTTATTGTCGTTTTTGTGTAACTCCACCAGTAGCCCCGAAGAAAGATTCAGGGCGATCTGACAAGAGGCCACTTGGATGAAACATCAGCAGACAAAGGAGAAGAGATGTGTTTTCAGCTGTTTGCTGAAGAGTAAGGGGTCAGTGATGGAGCAAAGATTAGTCGATATCTTCTCTCAAAGGTGCGCTCCAGTCACAGAGGGAAAGCCTGGCTTTCCACACAGAAGTTCTATTTTGCTTCTTCTTTGAGATTCCTTCTTCAGCTGGCTGCTGCGGTCCGAGCTAAGGTGCCTTTTCTGTGTTTGCATTCTTCCAATACTGTGGCGGTTGCTCGGCATGTGCTGTGCAGATGTTATACTTTTGCAGGCTCCTGAGATCACTGTGGTTTCTTTAGTTTTCCTTTATTTTTTTGCCAGGATTGGCAATGCAGTTTGATGCTTCGAAGGCCTGGCATTTCTTTGTATCCTGGGGCCTAAAGCTCCTCTATTGCTGTGCTGAGCTGGTTGCTGGTTTTCTTGTCAGTCACATGCTCTCATTCTTGCCAGAGGCAGCAAGGATCTATGCTAAGCAGGGTGCACTTCTCATAACTTTTCTCCCACATGGGCCCTGTCTGAAACATTGGGAATGTGTCATTAGGTCTCGCCAGTAGCGGCTGATCTAAAAAGAAATGTGACGGGGTGGGCAGCGCAGGGGGAACGGGGCACCGTGAGTGGGCTAAAATCATTTTAAAATCAAGAAAACTTACCTGCCACTCTTCCGCTCGCCATGCTGCTCCCTGGGCTTCTCCTCTTGGCACAGGCTGAAGTTCCCAGCTTCCCTTGTGGCCAGTCCCAACGCTGCTCTCACCTTGAGAGCAGTGTAGGGATTGGGCGGAGCGCACTGGTTTTGTGCTCCGTCTGGAGCTTGGAGCACCTGCCTACTGATCTCTCCACCCAGCAATACAGCTGGGTTGGAGAGATGTCAGTGCACATGAGGGTTTTGCTGGCCTGAGACGCAGGCCCGGCTCCAGGAATTTTTATTTGGGTGGGCCAAGGGCGCATTCGGGTGGGCCACTGCGGGCCCAATTTGTCGCTTCCGGAGGTATCCTACAAGCCCTAGATTACATCATATGTACTTGCAAACAGTCAGCATGATACAACGGATTGCTTCTGTGTGTACACAGAGCATGTGGAGAGTTATTTGAAAGTAAGACCAATGTCTGGACCTAACTGCAAACCCTCGAATTCCAGCAGGCCAGGCTTCAATACAAGTACTTGAATGCCAAGCATATTATAATAGTTCAAGATTAAGGAAGTCCCTATTACCACACAAAAGCCTTGACACCGTTGAACTAGAAAGGCTGGCTATTTACTCGTTGCAATTTGTCCAACACTTATTTCTCTGCACAAATGTAACTTTATACATTTTATTTTCTTGTCATTTTTTTGCAAAGTACTTTCATAGATACAAATTCTTGAACAACAGTAACACATTTGAAAAAAGAGACAGGAGTATTTTTGAAAACTGCCAGCAGTTTTCACACCGACCATTTCAAAACTAGCAGTTCCAGTCATAGAGGTAACCTTCTATTGTTCTTTGAAAACTCCCTTACAAACTCATCCATACATAGGTTTGCCGTGAGCTCTTTCTCATGTGCTAAAATAGTCAAATTCTGTTTCCGATCATGATTCATTGTGCGTCGGAAAGGTTTGAGGACGCGGGATAGGGTTGAAAAGGAGCTCTCACAGGCTGTGGTTGAAACCCCTATAACCAGCGCAGATACATACATTTCATGAAGTGCTGGGAAAGCTTCAGCATAATCACGTACCAGTTCACAAATGGTGGCAACATCTGCACCATCTGGGACTTTTTTTGTAACAATGGATTTGCAACAGTTAGTTCTGCTGCAAGAGTAGCTTTGATTACATTATTTAGGTCAAGGAGGGGTGCACACTTGTTCACATCAAGAAAATGAGGTGATGAGGGAACCAAGAGAGAAATGACTTCGATAAGTTCAATGTTCTTCTGGGAGAATCTGGTCTCCATTTCAGCTATTGCTCTGTCCAGAATATTCAAGATGGGCTGCCTGAGCACTTGCTGCTGAGAAAAGGAAGCGTCATCTGCAGATTGTCCAACTGTTGAAAGTACCACGGAATCTGCAAATCGGCAGTTGAGAGTTCTCCTCCTTTTTGGTCCACGATTAACACGTGTGGTTTTGTCTAACACATCATCAGAAGAGCAGTACTTGGTAGAAAACATTGGATCTGCACGCATTGCTTTCAGGGCACTAAGTGTGGACTGTACAACTTCCACTGCAAAACACAAATTTGTTTGCTGTGTCAAACACAGCATTAGCAGGTTTTAAAGTTAAAAGTAGATCTTGTAAAAATGTCCCAATAACAAACGTTTTCCTTTTGAATATGAGATAGTAAACCACAAGCTTCTGCCTTCAACTCAGATGCAGCATTGTCATCATGATATATGTCTGATATAAGATCAGAAATTGTGTCAATGTTTTCAACCACACATTTTGTAACCTCATAATGGCTGGTCCATCGAATCTCAAGAAGACGTTTGAGAGTTGGTCCATTATATCGTTGACTCACATAATGACGATGAAACAAATTGTACAGCATATTACAAAGATCAAAGAATCGCTTTGCCCTTGGTTCACTTTGGATGGCATGTTTGACAACAAGATGAAGCTGATGATTGTAACAGTGTATGTAAGGAATATATCTGAACTTCTCTGTATAACAGCCTGAACACCCCCACTGCATCCACTCATCACAGATGCTCCATCATAGCACTGACTTAAAATGTCTTCTGGCTTGAAATCACTGGCAACCAAGTGGCTTAAGATGCGATCAGCTATATATTCAGCATCTAATTGTTCCATCTGTAAAAGACCAATTAAATGCTCCTCAGGCTTGGCTTTGCTCACAAAATGCACCATGAGGGACAGATTTTCAATGTTACATTTATCACGGGTGCAATCGCTTTTAATACAAAAACTTTTTGAATCACAACTTTTGTACTGCTTTTTGACTTGTGAGAGAACCATGCCAGTTAAAGTATCTATTACTTCATTTTGTATACATTTAGATGTATATTTTGCATTTAGGGGAATAGAGTGTATAATTCCGGCTAGCTTTTTATCTTTTTTCAGAGTGTATTGGAAAAGCTTTAAAAATAAACCACTTGTTGAATCAAAAACATCTTCATTGTCGCCACGCAGGGGGAGTTCATTCACAACAAGAAATTGAATGACTTCTCCAATGCTTTTTAAGTAACATCGATTATTTTCTATTACTTTCGTATCTAATAAAAAGGCAATTGTATCTCCTCTTTCCCCTCTCTTAGATGCCTCTGCTAGAGCTAGTACAGCATATGTGTGAGTTTGACTGGCCACAAGTTTAGCAAAACCTGTGCCAGATGTTAGCGCACTTTTCCAGTTACGGAAACCAGTTACAGTAAAAACTGTATCCCTATCATTTTTCCCATTAGTAATCACATGACATGGGAAACAAAAGCAAGCATCTAGACTAGCAGAGTACTCCAGCCATGGTCGAGTTTTGTACCAGTCTGAGCTGAATGCCCTCTCACGGTCGCCAAATCTACTTCGTGGATAAGATTTAAGAAATGGTTGGAATGGTTTATCCCTATGCAGATCTGTAGCATTGCTGCTGAGATGACCTTGATGCTTTTCAAGGTCAACAAGGTCTTTATTCACAGCAGTACCATGATTTAGGTGAGCATACATTTTTATTCTTTTGCAACTTCCATGGGGGGTGCTGGTACAGGACTTGGATTATGACACAAGGGATTACGGCTGGCATCTAAAGTACCTCTCCAAATGACGAATCTGTCCATGATGCCCAAGCTAGGCTTAGAAGCAACTGAAAAAAATATTTAAAAATAAAAAAAATCTTTGGTTAGTTAAAAATGTTCCTCCATCAAAATACCACAAGTCAAGCACTTTAAAAAAAAAGTTACTGAAAATTCATAATAGTGTCCATACGATGATTAAAAAAACAATACGTGAGGTGTGCGATTAAAAACTAGAAAATTCCTCAATAAGCAGTATACAATTGCAGCCACGGATAGCTTTGGTATAATGAAATTATCTGGATATACAGAACAGACTCTGGTCTTTCATGGCAAATATGCCATGAGTTGCATGTTGCATTTAAAATAAGAATCTTGAATTATAAATCCCCGAATGAGGGTGCAGTGCTGCACAGTCAATGAATTGAATATGTGTTATATGGGAACCATTTCAACTCTCTCCCTCAATCCAAGGCATTCCACGTTTGCATTCTGCAGGCTTGTTGAGCTGCGTACATCTCTGTATGATTCATGGGGACAAAAAACTGTCTATGGTATGGTTGCTCATTACTGTCTCTGGTGGATATTTTTCTTTCAATAAAGAATCCATTTGTTTTGAGTCTTTTCCAGCCACAATACAATATCCAAAACATTGGTTCTGTCGGGTATAACTTATTTCTTAAATAAAGTCAACAAATCCTATGAACAATTGCATCAAATGATGGCGCAAATGCAGAAATTTCACAGTCAATTCTGGGCTTTTTTTCTCAGCAGCGGGTTGTGCCGTCCAGACTCATCCATTGAGCCAGTCTCAGAATAATTACAAGACTGTGGGCCTCAGTTACGAATGAAAATATAAGCTGTCTAATGGATTTGGCGGCGTTATTATTTCATACTCACGAGTCAGTCTCCTTAAAGAATTGAACACAATATCAGGGTTGATTCACGTTCTGCTCTACAAAGTAGCCTTTCAATCGGCTAATTCCTCAAAATAATAATTTCAACATCGATCCAAACCTGTGGAATCAGCTGTCTGACATACCTATTGTCCTGAAGAAGACCCGCACTGACTCTTTAGATCATCGCTGCATTTTGGGTCGAAACGTCGACGTTGTTACAAATCCAAGTCTACATAGATCTCATCACTCAAAACATGGAAATTAATCCTTGAGCATGAGATACTTATATAACATCTTTAGATTGGACATTTGAATCGGATTTTTATGTTTATTATTCACATTGTCACTTATCACAACTGCACGTTATTCACTTCTGTCACTGTAAATATTTGTCACTTGCGTCGTTTATTTGATCAAATCATCAGACAGCCCTATTGTCATTTTTATTATTAAATTGTATAAATAAATGTATGATTTTTTCATATAAAAAACTCCAGAATTGACTGTGAAATTTCTGCATTTGCGCCATCATTTGATGTAATTGTTCATAGGATTTGTTGACTTTATTTAAGAAATAAGTTATACCCGACAGAACCAATGTTTTTGATAATAAATGTGCCCGGGTTCTGAGGGATACTGGGTTACCCCTTCGAGTTTGAATTTTAATTTTTTTTTTTTTATAATACAATAACCGGCATTTTATCGGCCCATGGTTTCCAAAATTAGCCTGTTTGAGGACTAGTTATAAGAGTGGCGCATCACAGTGTGGCCTACTTGGGGAGTGTTTCAGTATTGTGCATGAGTGATCAGAGTGATGCTGTTATGTTTTATTAGGTCATTGCAAGTAGATGTTTAATAGCAAGGAGAGGAGAATGAGATGGAATACGTGCAAATTACATACATTTTTTGTTGTGAGTGACTGAGCAGGTTACCTTAGGATCCACCTAGCTACAACAGATGAGCGATCCACCACATGCTCGAGAACGGCAGTAATGGTATAGCTCTATATTACCCCAGATTGACAGAAGAACACCCAATATTCCTGAATGGTATATAGTTAGCCATGGCAAATAATCTTGAGTTCAAACAGCAGCGATGACAAGCGATCCAAAATAGTGCACCCATTAGAGGCAGCCAGAATAGACCTGCCTAGGGAAAGTATTGCATGGATACGGGCATATAGGCAGGTAGATCGATGGCTTTGGGTCCTTCTAGCAGCAACAGATGAGCATGCCAATACATTAGAATGTCCAAAGAGTTATAGGCAGCCAGTATATATATATATATATATATATATATGATGCATCCACCTAGGTGCGACAGAGGGGTATCTTAATCCTTTCACCAGATACAGGTTGCCATTTTAACTTTAAGACATTTGTACAAAGCACAATGTCATTCAATAATACAATGCCTCTAGGCAATGGCATCAAGACCCCCCCCCCCATCCAACACTGCTTTCACAGCTTAAGTAGGGGTGTTGTTGACACATCAAGTAGCAGCCGGCCTGCACAAGGGCCACGATACACTGGCTACGATACTAGACATTTGAGAGAGAGGCAGAGGTAGAGAGCAGGCAGGAAGAGTGAAATGAAGGACATATGTATAGCAAAACTGTACTCCTGCATGTGGAAGAAGGGGATGACTAGTGATTTACCTCTTTGGGTATTTCCCCACGAAGGGGTGTGAGGAACTCAGAGGGTCTGGGGACAATAGAGGCCTGCTTCTGAAGGCCCAGGGCCACCTTCCAGTAGAGATGGATAGAGGTGGAAAGCCACTGAAGGCTTGAGCCAGATGCCTGGTTCAGCTCAAGGTCCTCTTGGACCCTCGTGCCCCAAAACAAGCCTAGCTTTCATTTTGCTTCTGCCTGCTGCCCAGGCTGTAATGTCATATGCCAAGAGTGAAAGATAAAGCATTAATCTGTAATGCAAAACAGGAGAATGAGACACCCATCTAGTGGCTGAATTGCACAATGTAAAACTACAAAACCTGGGAACAATCCTGGCTTCCATGCTTGACCCAATTGTGTGATCCTAGCCAAATCTTTATTTCCCTGAGCCTCCTTTATTCATCATCACATAAGAGTGCACCTTCAAATACATGTGTTCTAGCTGTGCACTGTACAAAACACCTTTTCTGTTTGATTTAGTATACTATAATAGTGCTTCATCTGCACTAAGAATCTAAGCCACAAGTAGGGCGCACATAACAGGCTTGCCTTTTAGTTCAGATTTAATTAATACAGAAACAGCACTGGAGGCAAGAATCCTAGTTGATGTGCACCGAGTGAACTGTGAGTGAGTTTTAACAACATGTCAGTATTTAAAAGTTCAAAAACAGTAGGGCAAGAATCAGCCGGGAGGCAGTTTTCAATAGGGCAAAGCAGGAGTACTACAAGTCACTGTTTAAACATAATGTAAAGGACTTTAGTGATTATTAATGCAGAAATAGCAGGGCTGCAAATCAGGACTAAGATGCATTGTAAGAGCTCAAGAATCATGTTTACCCAGTGCTTTAAATGGAAATATAGAAGTGCAGGAGGTCTGTATTCGGAGTACTTATTTGCTACAGAGAAGTACTGGTACTTTCTATTCGGAGTACCTATTTGCCCCAGAGAAGTGTCAGTACTCTCTATTCAGAGTAACTATTTGCTCCTGAGAATATACAGTACTCTCCTTTCGGAGAACCTATTTGCTCCTTAGAAGTGCTGGTACTCTCTATGCAGAGTACCTATTTGCTCCAGAGAAGTGCTGGTACCCCTCTGGAAAATCTCTTCAACATTTAAGAAAGGACTTTTTTAATATTGAAGAGATTTCACAGGCGGCATGTTGTACAATTTACAATGCAAACTTTTTCAGTTCTCGGCTTGTTGCCAGGGTCTTTGAACCAAGCCAAACAGATGGCTCAACTGCCTCGGCTCTTCCTGTTAATTTGTTGTCCCACCCACCCCTAGAGATGGGCCCATATATCTAGCCAGGCCTACTTCAGGGTCCTCCTTTATCTCTCCTTAGTCTTACAAGGCCCAGTAAAACGCATTATTTTCCAAATCTCTTTCTAATCGTTAACCCTCTCAAAAAGTGTTTCTTTCCCCATGTAAGGTCCCTTTGATGGGAAGAGGAGGTTTCTGGGGTGGAAGTATCAGGCAAGTAACACTACTCAGCCTCCCTCGTTGCCAGCCTTCAGAGAGAATCTGTCTTCATTGCTACCTCCACCTGACCCCAGACTCTGCAGCACACTCCCTACCAGGCATGATTATCCATTTTCTACTATCCCTCTACCGTGCACCTTATCTCACAGCTGACCTTGGTCCCCAGCCCCATATCACCCACCACCCAGCTCCATTTTCTTTATTCCCAGTAAAAAACATTAGTAAAATCACCTTCAAACTCAAAACATTGAATATAACAGTAAATATAATTAGCACACACTTTAAAATATGTTACACAGTGGCCCTAATGACCCAACTGCTAATTAAATAAGCAAAAGCAGAAAGGCCACTACAGGGTCTGTTTTAGCGCTGGTGCGAAAGTATTTATTGGCGTCCCACCACTGACCTCTTTCTCCGTAGACACCTTTACTACCACCCTCCAACAGTGCACTTCATCTCTCCGTAGCCCCTCTCCGTCATGACCTCCTCCTCAGAATCCCCCCCTACCACCCTCCACCAGTGCCCCTCATCACTCCAAAGCCCCTCCCCATGACCTCCTCCTCAGACTCCCTCACAAACACCCTCCACCAGTGCCCCCATTCTCTCCATAGCCCCTCCCTCATGACCTCCTCCTCTGATTCCCTCACTGCCACCCTCCACTAGTGCCCCTCATCGCTCCAAAGCCCCTCCCCCATGACCTCCTCCTCAGACTCCCTCACAAACACCCTCCACCAGTGCCCCTCATCTCTCCATAGCCCCTCCCCCCATTGACCTCCTCCTCTGATTCCCTCACTGCCACCCTCCACCAGTGCCCCTCATCGCTCTAAAGCACCTCCCCCTCATGATCTCCTCCTCGGATTCCCTCATTGCCACCCTCCAACACTGCCCTTCATCTCTCCGTAGCCTCTTCCCCTCATGACCTCCTCCTCAGACTCCCTCCCTACCACCCTCCACCAGTGCCCCTCATCACTCCAAAGCCCCTCCCCCATGACCTCCTCCTCAGACTCCCTCACAAACAACCTCCACCAGTACCCCTTATCTCTCCGTAGCTCCACCCCCACCCCATGACCTCCTCCTCCGATTCCCTCATTGCCACCCTCCAACACTGCCCTTCATCTCTCCGTAGCCTCTTCCCCTCATGACCTCCTCCTCCGATTCCCTCATTGCCACCCTCCAACACTGCCCTTCATCTCTCCGTAGCCTCTTCCCCTCATGACCTCCTCCTCAGACTCCCCCACTACCACCCTCTACCAGTGCCCCTCATCTCTCCGTAGCCCCTCCCCATGACCTCCTCCTCAGACTCCCTCCCTACCACCCTCCACCAGTGCCCCTCATCACTCCAAAGCCCCTCCCCCATAACCTCCTCCTCAGACTCCCTCACAAACACCCTCCACCAGTGCCCCTCATCACTCCAAAGCCCCTACCCCATGACCTCCTCCTCAGACTCCCTCACAAACAACCTCCACCAGTGCCCCTCATCGTTCCATAGCCCCTCCCCCCATTGACCTCCTCCTCTGATTCCCTCACTGCCACCCTCCACCAGTGGCCCTCATCGCTCCAAAGCACCTCCCCCTCATGACCTCCTCCTCGGATTCCCTCATTGCCACCCTCCAACACTGCCCTTCATCTCTCCGTAGCCTCTTCCCCTCATGACCACCTCCTCAGACTCCCTCCCTGCCACCCTCCACCAGTGCCCCTCATCGCTCCATAGCCCCTCCCCCATGACCTCCTCCTCAGACTCCCTCCCTACCACCCTCCACCAGTGCCCCTCATCACTCCAAAGCCCCTACCCCATGACCTCCTCCTCAGACTCCCTCACAAACACCCTCCACCAGTGCCCCTCATCGCTCCATAGCCCCTCCCCCCATTGACCTCCTCCTCTGATTCCCTCACTGCCACCCTCCACCAGTGCCCCTCATCGCTCCAAAGCACCTCCCCCTCATGACCTCCTCCTCGGATTCCCTCATTGCCACCCTCCAACACTGCCCTTCATCTCTCCGTAGCCTCTTCCCCTCATGACCTCCTCCTCAGACTCCCTCCCTACCACCCTCCACCAGTGCCTCTCATCGCTCCATAGCCCCTCCCCCATGACCTCCTCCTCAAACTCCCTCCCTACCACCCTCCACCAGTGCCCCTCATCTCTCTGTAGCTCCACCCCCACCCCAGGACCTCCTCCTCGGATTCCCTCATTTCCACCCTCCACCAGTGCCCCTCATCGCTCCATAGCCCCTCCCCCCATGATATCCTCCTCGGATTCCCTCACTGCCACCCTCCGCCAGTGCCCCTCATCTCTCCGTAGCCCCTCCCCCTCATGACCTCCTCCTCGAATTCCCTCACTGCTACCCTCCGCCAGTGCCCCTCATGTCTCCGTTGCCTCTCCCCCTCAAGACCTCCTCCTCGGACTCCCTCACTGCCACCCTCCGCCAGTGCCCCTCTTCGCTCCAAAGCCCCACCCCCCATGACCTTCTCCTCTGATTCCCTCATTGCCACTCTCCCAGGGGCGTAACAGGCCCCCGCAGCCCCCGCGGTGCGGGGGGGCCCCCTCAGCACAGCACTCGGGCCGGAGAGCTCCTGTTTGAGCCCGGTGGGGGCCCCTCCACGTACCTTGCAGGGAGGCCCCCTCAAGTTTCGTTACGCCGCTGCACCCTCCAACAGTGCCCATCATCTCTCCGTAGCCCCTCTCTCATATGCATTTTATTTGTTGTATAGCACTACTCGTAGTGTAGGGTGTCACAGTACTTTACATCACACACATATTATGCAGAGACAATGATTCATACAAGTATGTAAATCAGCCTATAGGGAATGTCTCATAAGCTAATGAGGATTACGAGGTGTAGGAATCACATGTCATCCATACTGGTGGGCAATATGTTTTAAGAGGGTTAGGTCTGGAGAAGCACAAACACAGGATTTAAAGCATACCCCAGTGGTTGGGGGGTTGGCTTTACTGATTAGAATGTATATCTGCCCCATCAAACTCTTTATTGCAACATTAGAATAATGAAAGACTGGGAAAATTCGAGCTATCTAGCAATACAAAAAAAAAAAAAGGTTCTAATTATTCCATTCTGGTTTGTATGCAGGTCTTTGATGACA
Source organism: Calotriton arnoldi (assembly GCA_963921515.1). Classification (NCBI taxonomy): domain Eukaryota; kingdom Metazoa; phylum Chordata; class Amphibia; order Caudata; family Salamandridae; genus Calotriton; species Calotriton arnoldi. Next base: position 5,643,377 of record CAWUFW010000040.1, read on the forward strand.
GTTCATAGGTCACTGTCCTATGTTAGGATTGTAACTTCTGAACTGCAAGTAATAAAAGGATCTCTGTGACAAAGGCAGTAACCCACTGAGCTATCCACATAAACTACAGTTTATCTGCATTTAAAAACTACAAACAGACAAAAGATTGCTCTCCAGCAGGATCATTAATCCCCAGAGTTATCTGGACATTTTAATAGTTGTCGTGCATCCTTGGCAGAGCCAGTCATGATAATGATACAAACGATTTAAATGAAATATACACAGCACACAAAGTATGTGTCTTGCTGGGCCCTCACAGATTAAAAAAAAACGGAACAGCCGCCACACATTCTCTTACCTGGTCCGTTCGAACTCTGTCACAGCCCGATCTGATAAGCAGCTCAAGGGGTCAGGAAAATTAATCAGCATAAACAAACTCCTCTTCACCAGCGCTGTAAAGAATGAAATAGCCACGCAGCAGGACGGTACACAAATCCAGTGTCAAAGAAAGGATTTGTCCCCTTCACCATGCCCCTATTGTACCTGTATGAGTGGGCGGGGACACAGCCCACCTTTCTAAAAGGAGATGCGTGATTGGGGGTGCCTGTGAGAAAGAGCCCAGGCCCAATCACAAAACTCCCCAAAAAAAAAAAGAAAAATAACGTTCAGAGAACGTTTTAACTTGCAGTGGCCATTTTCTGTTGGCCTTCCTGACGTCACTGCCAGGGCCAAGGTTCATGTTTGGGTGGGCCTGGCCCACCCACTAGAACCGGGCCTGCTGAGACGGCCGGCCAAACCCTCATGCGCACTGCAGCAGAGCCCACCACTCCTCCTCCCCTGCTGCAGTGCTGTGGCCCCGCCCTCCAAGACTCAGCCCCAGGACAAAAAATAAAATGATCTGCATTAAGATCATTTTATTTTTCATTTGTCTCTGCGGGCAGAGGGGCGACGCTCATCCACCATAATGGAGGAGCCGCCCCGGGGTCTCGCCTAAGACAAAGCTTGCACTGTCACTTCCAAGACATTTTGTTTACTTACAGGGGGCTTAGAGCTCGTCTGTTGCTTATCATTGCTTGACTTTATCATCACTCTGATTTCCTTGCTTCTCTTTGGTCAGTGTGTGCCGACTTCACTTCCTCTTCGTGTGTTTGACCTTCCCCTGAAGCATGGCCCAGTGTCCTTTGATTGCACGCACCCAGTGTCTTTCGATTGAACACACTTTCGTAGCTTCTTTTTTAATTTTAGTTGCAGCCCTCCCAAAGAATGCATGTGTTTGCAGGCCATCTACCCCCCTCTCGTCCCGATCCACTGCTTGTCCCCTCCCACTCCGTATTGTTGCTTGCTCGCATTGTTGCTTCCTCCTCCAATTCTCGCTGCATTGTTTTGCTTTGCTCCCACCTTCCTTGATGGCCCCCACCCGCCTGCGTTGCCCCCGAGACCCGCCATTAAAAAAGTGCTGTGACTTGTACACAGCTACCCATCCCCCCATGTTGTCTCCCTCCCTCCTTCTGTGTTGCCTGCCACCCCTCCCTCTTGCCAGCACTAAAAAGAAAAAAGCATTGGCTAAGCCAATAGGTTTCGCCTAAGCAAGCGTATTGGCTTTGTCAATGTTTTTTTAGTTGTATTGTACAGCAGTGCGGCAACGGTGTAGCATGGCTGAAAGTAAACACAAAATTAATAGGCTATGATGCGGCCAGCGCTGACCGTGTCATTGTGCTTTATTATTTACTTTCAGTCATGCAGCACAGCAGCTGTGCTTCTGTACAACATGGTCAAACAAAGCATTTACAAAGCCAATAGCTCTCACATATGCGTGAGAGCAGCTGCTCCGTGTTTTCACAATGCAGGCGGCACCTGCCTGCACTTTCAAAGGGGATTAGAGCTCCCCTTGCAGGCGGGTGCAGTCAGAGACTTTACCCGCCTGCAAGGGATGTCTGGGGGGTCCATGAGACCCCCTTTACCCCCTGCAGAGGGCTGCTCTCAGGGGGCGCACTGACAGTGAGCCACCTTTTAAATGGCGCACTGAGAGTGCGCCTTCTGAGGGCTTCTTTGACTCTGCGCCCGCATCTGTAATATGGCGCGGGCACAGAGTCAAAGGAATTCCCTCATTTGCATAGGGCACGCCCCTATGCAAATGAGGGAACACCCTCTGTTGATAGTGCTGGCGCTTTAAGTGCGCCAGTGCTATCGGTATTATAGAAGGGGACGCACAAGCGTCTGCGCCCCCTTCTATAATACCAAAGTGCCCCGGGGGCGCGCAAAGCGGGCGCAAACGGCCGTTGCGCCCCCAGGGCACCTTATGTAATATGGCCCCAGATCGGCAACTGCCCTGCTGGTCGTGGCTACAATATGTTTCCATCGACCAGCAGACAGTGTTTATTTTCTAGGCTGAAAAGTTAAGGTTATGTTCATGTGCATTGCCAACTTATCTTGGAGTTTGCCAGAGCCCTTATCTTTGGTTACAAATTAATCTGTTCTTGAGAGCTTGTTGTTTTCGTCATTCTTTAACCAGCCATAACACGGGGCTATCACTCTGCTAGCCTTGACAAAGAGCCAACGCTGTACAGGAGACGTGTCTCTTTGTGTGTCTTGAGGGCACTCACACAAACACCTGGAGAAAGGGGCTAGCCGATATTATTTTAGAAATACATCAGAAAGCTTCAAACTGCGTAAATTATTACCAGATGTTTCAGGATTATATGTTTTATAAACATAACTTTGTATTTATCAAGCCATAACCTATCACAACAAATGTGATGATCTTTTGTTGTGAGCTCATCAATGGCCCTCAATGTATATATTAGCACTAAAAATCTATGCGACACTTGGTGCTTCTAAATTCCCCTTTTGCATCTTTTATATGTGCAAATGACAATAACAACAACATCATTAAAGGACTTTGCCGACATGAAGTCCAGGCTCAGGCGAGGCAAGGAATGAGGCCTGGAGACTTGGTAAGTAATCTAGTCTGTATCCTATCTGTAATGGCAGAGAGGGGGTGTTTTTTGTGGGAGGTAGCAGTGTCCAGTTGTTGCACTGTAGGTGGAAATTCCCGTAGGACCTCCTAGATTGTCCATAGCAAGGGAAACAAGCGGGAATGCTGAGAGAGACTGGGGATCACGTAGACACATGAACTGAAGAAGTTGCGAAATACTATTACTGCTATTAGTAATAATAATAATCCATTTCTGTATATAAGATGGTTACTGCATCACTTTTCCATAGAACCACTTAAATCCTTCATGTCTTGCTCTTTCATCAAAGAAATAGTATGATTGCAGATATGAAGAATAAAAGTGGAATCTGCTATGCAGAATATAACACACCAAAACCAGTTAGTAATTTCTTGCAAAAACATATTAGAATCTGTACAAAGTAAGCCAATTTCAAAAATGCTCAAAATGTGTAAATCGTATAGAGAGATTGTCTTTCTGGGAGTGACCTGTAATAATAATAAACATGTTACCATAATTATCTTCTTTCTATTGATCACTGTTCATTTTAGACAAACTGTTCAGAAGAAAGAAAAGCCAGTTACCAATGACATCAGATTAATTTTGGACCGAGGAGGATCAGACACCATAGTCCTACTTGATCTTTCCTCCTCATTTGATAAGGTCTCTCATCCCATTCTTATATCCAGGCTTCAGGACATTGGAATATGCAAACAGGCCTTAAGATGGTTCCTTTCTCACAGACCGCACATTGACAGTATATCTTGCTACGTTCCTTTCTCCTGCTACCGCGCTTTTTTCTGGAGTCTCACAAGGTTCATCTTCAAGTCCCATTCTGTTTAATTTTTATGTCTCCCTAATTGCTGCTCTTGTCAAGGGTTTTGGTTGTGATATCGTCTTTTACGCAGATGACACACAAATTATTTTCACTATCTAATCTATTATCTTATCTAGAACACCTGAGCCAAATTCAAATCCAGTATGGAAGCTGTTGCCAATTGGATGTTTCCGGTTGTTTGAGACTAAATGGCAACAAAACATAGGTGCTATTTTTCGGTCAAGAGGCATCTGTGTGGTCGTCTGCATGGTGACCCTCCAAGCTGGACACCTTCCTCTCACCTGTCAAATCTGTTAGCAACTTTGGTTTCCAAATGGACAGTAAATTTTCTTTCACGAATGACAACAGTCATGTCGTGGCCATCTGTTTCCACTTCCTTAGGATGCTGCTCGAGATCAGTTGTTTTCTTACCATGGATAGCAGTAAGTCCATAGTTCAAGCTCTGATAGTCACCTGCTTAGATTGTGCTATTTCATTGTACCTCATTGCCTACAATATTTAATTCACCATCTCCAAATGATGCAGAAAGCCACTGCAAAGCTTACTCAACCTTCCTCCTCGCATCTCTGTGTCTTTACTTCTAGAAGAACTACATTGGCTCCGAACTCCCAAGTGTATAGTATTTAAAGCTCTCTGCCTCACTTATAACACCATTAACAATAAGGGCCCAGGATAACTGAGCAAGAACTCCACAGTCTACCACCCTCTCCACCTTCTTAGGTCTTTGGCCTTCAAAAACGGACCCCTCTTAAAATCAGATGTAACAGACAGAGTGGACGCACCATCTCACATGTATGTATGTGCACATGTATGTACATGTATGGTATTTCTATAGTGCAAACCAAGCCAAAATACAGTGGAGCGCTGTACGTGATTAAAAACAAGCGTAAAGTCAACAATTAAGAGGAGAGGAAGCTGGGTTGTGGATGGTTAATTCATTGTGATGTAGTGTTCTTTTAAAAGGTGAGTCTCCAACTCTTTCCTAAATTGGGGCAGCGTTGGTATGGTCCCAATGGATACAGGGATGTTGTTCCTGATCATGGGTTTATAGATGGACTAGTCCTTCTGTCTTGGATTTTCCTTGTTTACACTTCTTAGTCCTTAGTCTGATGCTGTCCTTGCTGCAAATGTGCCAGGATCCATCAGAGATGGTGAGCTTTTCTGCAAGATAAGGAGGGTGCTGGTCATGATAGTTTTCTAAGTGATGCAGTTGGTTTTGAAGATGGTGTGGGCCAGCAAATGTTGCCAATGGAATTTTATCAGGATAGGGCTGATGTGGTTATAATTCTTCAGGCCTTGGACGAAATTTGCTGCAGCATGTTGGATGCCCCTGAGGGGCTCAGTGTGGCGACTGGGAGGCCATGGAGTAGGGCATTACCCCCATCCAGATGAGAGAGTACAAGAGCTTGAAGACCAGTCCTAAAGTCACTTTCTGGAAGAAACATTTAGAATTTCTTTAAAAGAGAAAGCTGGTACAAGGCCATCTTTGTTATTTTGGCAACATGTTCCTTGAGTGTTAGGTCGTTGTCCAGGGTGAATTCAAGTGCCTCGCAATTTGATGAAAGTTGGGATTTGAAGCCTTCAAGGGTCATGTCAGTGAGCCAGGTTAGTATTGCATCGTGTTTATTGTTCTTGGCTAACAACAGGAATTCTATCTTGGTTGAGTTGAGCTTCATGTAGGCGTTGGACATCAAGGTCTGGATGATGTACAAGCAGTGTATGAGGTGTTGGTTGTCTGTGCAGCAACATTGGAAACTTCTTCCATTGGAAATCATGTCTGTCCCACATTAATCTCCTTTTGTAAAAAACCCAAAACTTGGCTTTTCTAAAATCCCTCTGTCCCAAGCTGTTACTTAGCACCAAGAAACTGTTGGTATCAGCATGCTTTATGAAATCTGTCATCCTCTTGTTTTCTTGTTTAAACTGCAGCTGTATTAAGCTTTGTGACATGTCTTTCACCCTGGCTGATGGCTCTAGCAGCAGGCAATATGACATCAGAACTCAAATGTAGTAACTTAATACAGCTGAGCAGCTGTGTCATTTTGTTACTATAGGTGACTAGAGTAGTGGTGTAAAGAAACCTGAGCAGGGCCATCCTGCAAGTTAAGGTGAAGGCGGCCTCCCCTAACTCCTCTTCGTGCAGTGATTCAAAGACAAAAGGTAGATGGCGAAGAATCTAGCTGAAGTTTCATTAAAAAACAAGCACAGAGAATGCTACCCTGATGCTTTCAGGTATAGCTGGTGAACTCCAACTGTGAATCATTCAAAGCACAACATTCCACCACAGAACATTGGAGCACTATAACTCTTATGAGTCCTAATGTTTATATAACGACTACAGTGTACCAAATCCGCCATAAGACGCTACCACCAAAGGATCTATACCACCAAATGCATCACAGTGGTGGACCGCAGTGATGCCAGCAGCAACAGAAGCAAAGGACCTCTGCAACAATCTCTTTCAATTCTTCAGCAACAAAATCACTGCCATTTCCAGCAACTTCAGCCCACAACCGAACCTGACAGACTATGCCTCCCGATCTTATCCAACCAACCAATGCTAACCACGATGCTCACACCCATTCTGAATGCCTCCACCTCTTCCGCGGTATTTCCAGATGCAAGGAAACATGTAACTGACCTCCCTTTGCTAAAGAAACCCTCTGCAGACTACAATGCTTGTCAACTACAGGTCGATCTCCCTTCCACCATTCTTGGCCAAAGTTTTAGAGAAAATTCACAACAGACACCTCACCGAATACCTCAACAACCACTAACTTCTTAACACCACTGAGTCTGGTTTCAAACACAACCACAGCATGAAAACTGCCCTCATCGTTGCCACAGATGACATACGCATGACTGGACAGAGGAGACATGGCAGCCCTCTCCTCCTGTACTTCTCCGCAGCCCTTGACCCATTCTCCCACCCCATCCTCATCCAATGCCTGCCCAAGATCGGAATACAAGGACAAGCACTCTGATGGATCTGCTCCATCCTGACTGGAAGGAACCCAGCCAGCCTGGCACCGTACACGTTGGACGACCTCAACCTCATCTGTGGAGTTTTGCAAGGATCCTCCCTAAGCCCGACCCTCCTCAATAGATACATAATCCCCCTATCCAGCTTCATCTGCTCTCATGATAGCAACATCCTCTCCTAGGCTGATGGCACGCAACTTATTCTGTCCCTCATGGACAAAATGCCAGAAAGTTCAATGCCTGCATGACTGAATTCGCCCACTGGATGAAGACCAACTGTCTAAAGCTGAACACTGACATAAACGAAATCATGATCTTTGGGAAGAGTACATCACTGTGGGACTCCACCTGGTGACGAAAAGAGCTAGGATCAACACCCACCCCCACCAACCACGCCAAGAACCTAGGGATCATCAGTGACCGCAAACTCAACATAACCACCCAAGTTAATGCCATCACCGCCTCATACATCCATACTCTGAAGATTCTGAGGAAGATTTTCAAATGGCTCCCAATCAATACCTGAAAAACGATCATGCATGCCCTGGTCGCAAGCAAGTTGGTCTATGGGAGCACCCTCTATGCAGAGTTCAACAAAAAGCTCACCAGAAGGCTGCCGACCATTCAGAACTCAGTGGCCAGAAACAACCTCCCTCACTTCATGCCACACTTGAAGGAGCTCCACTGGCTCCCCATTTACAAACTAGCACGATTCAAATTATTGATACTGCTGGGCCAAGGATAGTAGGAACAGAAGGATTTCAGAAAGAGGGGCAGAAAGGGGATCCACAGACTTCGCTGTGCACCATGCCACAAACTTGTTCCACCTGCAGGCGTACACCGTCTTAGTGGAGGGACGCCTGGCTGCCAAAATGACATCACAGACTTCGGGAGGAAGATCGAAAGCTGTCAACTGTCGCCGCTCAATCTCCACGCATGGAGGTGGAGGCTGGATAGGTTCGGGTGGAGGACCGTCCCCTGCTGCTGCGACAGAAGATCCTCCTGAAGAGGCAGTCGGATCGGGGGATCGATCGCCATGTTGTGTAGCTCGGGATACCAGTAACTTCGTGCCCAATCCGGAGCCACAAGGATGACTTGGGCCCGGTCGCGCCGAATCTTCTTCAGCACTCTTGGAAGAAGTGGTATAGGCGGAAAGGCGTACAACAGACCGCAGCTCCACTCGCGACGAAAAGCGTCGCCGAGCGAGTGCCGCCTTGGAAATTCCAACGCGCAGAACTGATGACATTGAGGGTTCTCTTTGGTGGTGAATAGATCTAACCAAGGCTCTCCCCACTGCAGAAAGAGACCTTGCGCCACGTCCAAGTTGAGACGCCATTCGTGATCCATAAAGCACCGGCGGCTGAGTTTGTCGGCCCTGGCGTTCAGAGAACCTGCCAGGTGTTGAACCACCAAGGTAATGCGTTGATGTTCCAGCCATGTCCAGAGGGGCAGAGCCTCCTGACATAGGGTCCACGACCCCACCCCACCCTGTTTGTTGCAATATCACATGGCGGTGGAGTTGTCTGTGAACACCTGCACTACACCTCCCCGGACAGAGGGAAGGAATGCCTTTAGTGCAAGTCGGATCGCCCGAAGCTCCAAAAGATTGATATGGAGCCGGGACTCCGCCGGAGACCAGAGGCCTCTGATCTCCGCCTCTCCCAAGTGGCCGCCCCATCCCAGGAGGGACGCATCCGTCACCACTGTGTGCTCCGGTTGGGGAAGGGAGAGGGATCTGCCATTGACCCAATTGCGATTCGTGAGCCACCACTGCAATTGTTGTGCAGTGCCCTCCGAGATCTGGACAAGATCGGACAGGTTGCCCTGATGCTGTGCCCACTGGAACTTCAGGTCCCACTGCAGAGCCCGCATATGCCACCTGGCATGTTGCAGTAGCAGAATGCAGGAGGCCATCAGGCCCAGGAGCCGGAGGGTCATCCTGACTGAAACCCGGGATAGAGGCTGAAAGATCGGAATCATAGCCTGAATATCCCGGACTCGCTGCTCGGGAGGATAAACCCGAAACTGCGTGGAATCCAGAACCGCTCCGATGAAGGGGAGCTTCTGAGAAGGACTCAGGTGCGACTTTGGCACGCTGATGGAGAACCCCAGCAACTGCCGGAGGTCGCCATAGTCTGAAGGTGGGTGACGACTGCCTGGGGCGAGCCCGCCGTCAACAACCAGTCGTCGAGGTAGGGGAAGACTGACACCCCTGACCTGCGCAGATGAGCTGCAACCACCGCCATGACCTTCGTGAACACCCGAGGGGCGCTTGTAAGGCCGAAGGGGAGCACAGTAAGCTGAAAATGCTCCTGGCCTACCGTGAACCGCAGGTAACGCCGGTGGGCCGGCAGGACGGGAATGTGAAAATATGCGTCCTGCAAGTCCAACGCTACTATCCAGTCTCCAGTGTCGAGGGCAGCCAAGACCTGAGCCAGAGTCAACATCTTGAACTTCTCTGTCCGGAGGAAGCGATTGATGTTCCGGAGGTGTAAGATGGGGCGCAAGCCCCCCTTGTCCTTTTTGGGGACCAGAAAATAGTGGGAATAACAACCATGTCCTACGTCTGGCCCAGGAACGCGCCCGATGGCCCCCTTGGCCAAGAGGGCTGTGACTTCCTGTCGGAGAAGCGCCAAGTGATCCCCCGACATGCGGTGGAACTGAGGTGGCATGGACGGGGGGGCAGACTCGAAGGGGAGGGAATAGCCCCTTCGGACGATTTGTAGCACCCAGCTGTCCAAAGTGACAGAGCGCCAGTGGGGGAGGTGATGTTGAATCCTGCCGCCCACCGGTGTGGGGTGCACCGCAAAGCGCGGAATAGGAAGGCTTTGAGGCGGATGCTGCGGGAGCGGAGGTGGGCTGACCCCGCACGCTGGCCCCCTGTGCCGCCACGGCAGCCACCACGCCCGCGCTGAGGCTGGTTCTGCGCCGGCCTTTGGCTGAACGGACGTGTAGAGGCGCCCCTGCCGCGACCACGAAAGGAACGAAAAGTAGACGTGGCCGGGCGGGTGGTGGAGAGACCCAAGGACTTGGCTGTAGCCCGAGAGTCCTTAAAACGCTCAAGCGCACTGTCTGCCTTATCGCCAAAAAGGCGAGTACCATCAAAAGGCATGTCCATGAGGGAACTCTGGACATCCCCCGAAAACCCCGTGGACCCCGTGCAGGCATGTCGCCGCAAGGTCACTGTTGTGGAGATGGCTCTTCCCAAAGAGTCCGCGGTGTCCAACCCACACCGAATTGCGAACTTCGCAGCATCTTTGCCCTCTGCAACAGCTTGGGAAAGCACAGCCCGAACCTCTTCGGGGCACTGGGGCAGGGTTTGCGCCACCGTGTCCCACATAGCGGCCCAAGAGGCATGCGAAGTTGACCGACCGCAGCCCCAGGCTGGCAGAGGAAAACAATGTTTTGCCAAGCTCTGTTTGGGAAGTGGAAGCCGGAATGACCAGGCTCTCCGGTGTCGGAGGAGTCGTCAAAAAGGCCGGGTCACCCGGTGCCGGGCGGTGTAACATTTTTATCCACAGGGACCCCTGTGGCTGGCCTAGACCAGGTACCCATCAAAACATCCGTTAAGGCCTCATTGAACGGAAGCAGAGGTTCCACAGAACTTGCCGCCGGCTGAAGCACTGCAGTAAGGAGGTTAGGTTTGAGGGTAACAGTAGGCAGGGTAAGGCCAAGAGCCTGAGCTGCTCTACGGAGCACCACAGTGTATGTGGCGCCTTCCTCCATGACAGTGGGAGGAGACACAAACCCAGGCGCAGAGGAGAGGCCAAGGCCACCTGTCTCCTCTGAGTCTTCTGCTCGAACGGCGCCAAGAACGGCGCCGGGAACAGTGCCGGGAACGTCGCCGGTCGATCCGGCTCCATGTCTCAAGACGACGGACTCAGTGCGGCGCCGGGAATGGAGCCGCAAGGACCTTGCGGCGCCGGGGCTGGAGCCGCCGGCAAAGGACCTTGCGGAGCCGGTGGCAAGCAAGGGCCCTCAATAGGGACTGCGGGGCCCAAAGGCGCGCCGGCAAGAGCCCTAGGCCTGAAAAGGCAGCCCATGGCGGCAAGAAACTCTTGCACCTGGGCCGGAGCCTCCGACGGACCCGGTAGGGCGGGTAGACCGCGGGACTCACAGGCTCCAACGGAGCCGTGGGGGAAGGACCCCTGGCCCCCTCGTCCGCATCCGGAGACCGACGGGGGGAGGTCGGAGAGCGTAAGCGCTTCTTCGAATGGTACTTGTGAAGTCTCTTACCCGATTCCGAGGGCGAAGGCGCGGACCCCGAGGAGCGATGATGATGGCTCCGCGGTCAGTCCCTCGACCGACCCCTGGGCGTCGAACGGCGCGGAGACGACTGTCGGGCCTCCAGCAGCTTTCGGAACCGCTCCCGCAAAGCCTTCGGAGCCAAGGCCAGACAGTCGGAACATGACCGGAAGTCATGGTCGCGCTCCAGACAGTAGAAACAGACGCTATGGGGGCAGCCACCGACCTCGGACGGCGGCAGGCCCCGCAAGATTGAAACTGAGCATCCGTACGTGGCACCAGGAGTCAAGACTCAAAAGAAATAGGGCAAAGTCCCAAAAAGAAATTAGTCAAAAAATGACTAGGGTACGTGTTCTTAACCGGATCTGCGCTTGCTGGCGCGGAAAAAGAAAGAACTGACGTCAGCGCGCATGGGTGGCGCCTAAGTAGTCTCCGTGACGTCATCTCGGCGCCTACGATGCCAGCGACGAACGCGGAGTCGCGCGACGCCACCTACCGACGCGCAGGGGTACTGCTGACGAAAAACTTTCCGGATCCAGTCTGACGCCTGGGGATATTCTAAGGTAAGGAATCTATCACTAACGTGTCTCTTTCAGATATGATTCTCATGCCAGCCCCGGTCTGTCAACGTGTGACCGCCATCTCCATCCTCCCCCGGGGTATCTCAGACCATTCAGAACTACTCATGCACCTGGGCTGCACCCCTGGTGGGCTACGCCCTATGTGGCGTTTGAACGCCTGGTTCCTCCAGAACAAAGAATTCCACAAGGCCGTAGGGGAGGCACTCCAATAATATTTCCTCACGAATCTGGGTTCGGTGGCCTCGCCGGGTACCCTCTGGGAGGCTAGTAAGGCGATCATCCGAGGAGCGGCCAAAAGCCGCCTTTGGGCGCAGCAGCAGGCCCGGGAGGGACGCCTCGCCCTCCTCGAGGCACAAGCACTTCGGCTGGAGACTGACCTGGCCAGGCCCCCGAACGAGGCCCACGAAAGGCAACTGGCGGCCGTGCGCGAAGAGATTAGGCAGATCTCGCTGGAATCAGCCAAACTGCTGTGGCGTTCATCTGTCGCCCGGGTATACGGCTGGGGAGACAAAAATGGGAGTCTTCTCCACAGACTGGCTTCATACCCATTGGCCTCTCGGATAATACCCGAGATCCGAGAGTCCTCAGGATCCATCTGTCACACCTCCCCCGAAATTGCGCAGGCCTTTGCGCGATACTACTCCGACCTATACCCGACATGTGCGCGGGAAGGTACTCTTACAGAATACCTTCGCCCACTGCAAATCCACACCCCCTGCTTAACACAGTCAGAAGCCGCTAATCTAGACCTTCCCTTCTACCCAGAGGAGATCAATGCAGCAATCTCCCAGCTGGCGTCTCGGAAGACTCCAGGTCCTGATGGATTCCCCCAAGAATATTATGCCTCATATCGTGAGCAGTTAGTCCCCCATCTTCTGGCTTTCTTCCGCCACGTGACAGAAATCGGGGCTTTTTCCCCAGAGACAGATACGGCCACTATCGTGATCATCCCTAAAACCCAGCCACCTTCGATATCCTGTGCAGACTATCGACCGATCTCTCTGATCAACACCGAAATCAAAGTCTATGCCACGATTCTAGCTCAACACCTTCGTCCGCTTCTCACCAAGCTGATCCACCCGGATCAATGCGGATTCATGCCAGCTCGAGCCACCAGACATTGCCTCTGGTGCCTACACGTGGCGCTCTCCAACCACCAGGCACTCACCCCCATCTAGCACTTCTCCTTGTAGATTTTGAGAAAGCTTTTGACTCGGTGGACTGGCAGTATCTTGACGAAGTAATTATAATGATGGGCATGGGCCACCACTTTCGTAGCTTCGTCTGAGTCCTCTACTCTAACCCTTGAGCCAGAGTGTTAATTAACGGAACTCTATCTGAACTGTTCCCAATCCGGAGGGGCACGAGGCAGGGCTGCTCCCTTTCCCTGCTCCTCTTCGCCCTGGCGATGGAGCCCCTGGCGTGCCTCATCCGCGCAGATGACTCGATACAAGACTGGGCATGGGGAACCCACCACGTGGATAAAATTGCACTGTATGCGAACGACGTTCTGCTTTTCCTCGCCGACCCAGCTCGCTCAGGCCCCAGTTGTCTTCAGGCCCATCACGGCTTTGAGAGGGTCTCTGGCCTGCGACTGATCCCGGCCAAATCGACTCTTGTGCCACTTCATCCCTCTAGAGTGCGTTTCGACTGGCAAACTAATATACCCCTTAAACGGCAATCGTTTAAATATCTAGGCATATGGATTGCTTTACTCCCTGAATTGGAGTGGGTATTGAACGTCACCCCACTAGTCAAAAGGACCAGGAAGGATCTCACTCGCTGGCAAACCTTACCGCTCAACCCACTCGGCAGAATAGCCCTATTTAAAATGATGGTCCTCCCTAGATTCTTAAATATTATTCAAAATACCCCCTTCCATTATCCCGAAGCTGGTTCTGTGAAATTGACACAATGATCGTGCGATTCTTGTGGGGAACGGGAAGATCGCGGATGTCTCTTGACCGCTGTCGCATTCAGTCCTTCGACGGGGCATGGGCATGACAGATCTGAACCTATACTACCTAGCCACAAGGTTGCTTGTCCTCCACGATTGGTTCACAGGGGGTGGTCTGATCCGGCCTACCAAACAGAACTCCAAGACATGGACTTCCCTCACATCCAAGCCCTTCTGTATGGTTCCCCCATCCCCAAGGCGCTCCCAATGGTGACTCGCACGGTTTTCTTAGCATGGCGCTCGGCCCTACGCCATACGCGATGGGAAGCCAAATTGACCCAACAAACACCGCTCTGGCAGGGCACGTGGCTCGGCGAAGTGGCGGCACTGTAAGGCTTCACACGATGGGACCTCATTGGAATCTCCCAACTGGGCGACATATGGACAGGTGATCAGATACGGACCTTCCAGGACCTCCAGGGCCGCTTTTCCCTACACGCCTCACAATTCTATAGATATCTACAGATTCGGCACGCCCTAAATACACATATCTCGACGGGCACCACACTCCCGGAGTTCAGCCCACCAGAAGCACAAGTCATGATGGGGCAACTCGGGAAGGGAGGCATATCACGTATATATTGTACCCTCACGAACAACAGCCCCACGTCTCTAGATCCGCTCAGGGTTCGTTGGGAGGGCTGGCTGGGTCCCCTCGAGGATGAGGACTGGCGGGATGCCCTTATGGCCCCCAAAACGATTATTGCCTCAGCCAGGCTCCGCCTTGTCCCGATCTACTACCTCCATACAGCATATCTTACCCCTGAGCGATTGCATAGAGCAGGGCTGCGTACCTCGCCTGAATGCACACGATGCAGGCAACACACAGCGGACTTCTACCACATGGTCTGGTCCTGCCCCCGCCTCGCAAAATACTGGGACAAAATAGAATCCGAACTCACACATATCTTGGGCTGGCATGTTCCTCATGATCCTATGCGTCTTCTCCTTGGGGTTACAGATGGCCTGGACGGGTCCCGCGCAGATAAACTTTTCTTGGGGACAGCCATCATGGTGGCTAAGCGAGACATTGCCGCGGCCCGGACGCAACCTGGCCCCCCCACGATTGCTAAATGGTGCAGAGGAGTGGACTGGTGTGCCACCCAGGAGAAACCCTTATTTGAAGCCAGGGGTTGCCCAGCCAAGTACCAACGGGTGTGGGGTAAATGGATGGACCAAATGGGTTAACGGATCGGGAGGATGGACCCTCCTTTTTCTGTCACATCACCCCCCAGGCCTGTCAGGTAGCTGTTTGAGTAATGTGCTCACTGTACTAACTCGCCATTGATGATGTATAATGTCATGCCTGCAAACCTACATACTTTGCTGTTTGTGCTGATTTTCTTTATTTTCTTTGTTTCCTCAAAATCAATAAAGTTGATTATTTAAAAAAAAAAAAAAAAAAAGGGAGTTTTTGTTCATTTTGGGATTGGAGCCTCGCACACCAACACTGTCAAAATAGCTTTTCTGTTGTGGTGAAGGTGGAGCAGGGATGTATAATGTGATATTTGTGGGGGCATGAAAAGTTGAGGGAAGAACAAAGGGGCTTATTTACAAGCCTCTTGCTCCACTTTTGCGTCATTTTTAACATGGGAAAAGTGACGTACGGGTGGCGCAAGGGGCTTGTAAATAAGCCCCAAAATCTCTTCTGTTATTTTGGGGAGGGAGAAGTAAAAAGGCACTCAGTCTTCCCGGTACAGTAGGGTTGCATAGAAGGGATTCATTGAACAAGCTCTCAAACCTGCATATTATGGTGTCATTTCTCATCTGGTATTGAGAGACATGTGGTTTCTGTTGTTGGTGAGTAGGTAATATTCTAAAACCTACACCTCATGCATTTCATTTAGAGAAAGTTTAAGAGAATCCCATTTAAGAAAAGGAAATATATTTGGCATTTTATATTAAGTGCTAAACAGTGAGATAATCAGTGGTTGCATAATCACTTTTTATTGCCCAAATGAATTGAACTAATTTTCTGCCTGTGGAAGTGGGAAAGGCATAGATAGGTCACAAGCTACATACAGATCTCTGCAGCAGATGCATATATTCCCAGACTGGTATCACTGTATCAATGGAATTGGGACTTAAGACTTGCACATTACACACAAAATCTCAGCAACAGGGACAATACACCTCTGAACTATACTGGCAGTGGAAAAAGTGTCCTGCATTTTATGCCGAGATCTAAGCTGCACGAGTGTTACCCGGTCACACTATATTAATGCAACTGGAAACTATGACCAGCAAGTAATGCAGAGACCTCTCGAGTCCCAGACTCATTGCATTGGCATCTGAATCTGTTAACTAAGCGTACACACTGATCTCTGTTGGTGATGCTCCACTCTAATCTATTTTACCATGAAAGCTACTTGTAAAGCACACAGAGTCCTCTATACTCTGATAAGGCTTCATTAAATACCATTCTACACATTGGTTTGGCATAATTCCTCAGGTCAGCACAGAAAAAAGGCTATTATCTTGAGATGGGTCATAGGAATCATCAATCAATTAATCAGGGGTTAGTAAAGCACAACTACTCACCCGCGAGGGTCTCAAGGCACTGGGGAGGGGGCGTGGTGGGTGGCTCTGTTGAGTGCTTGGGTCATCCGAAGAGCCAGGTCTTGAGGTCCTTCCTGAACTGGAGTAGTGTGGGAGCTTGCCAGAGGTGGAGGGGGAGGTCGTTCCAGGCCATGGCTGCGAGGTAGGAGAAGGACTTTCCTCTCGTTCTGGTATTGTGGATATGTGGAAAGGTGGCCAGAGAGATCAACTGATCGGAGGTGTCTTTTTGGTGCGTGGAAGGAGAGGCGGTTATTCAGGTATGTTAGCCCGAAGTTGTGGAGGACCTTGTATGCGTGAGTGAGTAGTTAGAAGGTTATTCTTCTTTCGATAGGGAGCCAGTGGAGGTCACGGAGGTGTAGGATGATGTGGCTGCGACAGAAGATGTCTAGGATCAGTCTGGTTGCGGCGTTCTGGACGATCTGGAGTTTGCGAAGTAGTTTTTTGTTAATTCTGGCATAGAGAGCGTTGCCATAGTCCAGTCTGCTACTAATGAGAGCGTGCGTGACAGTTTTTCTGGATTCGGATGGGATCCATCTGAACGTTTTTCAGAGTATGCGGAGGGTGTTGAAGCAGGCTGAGGATACGGCGTTGATCTGGCGGTTCATTGTGAGCGATGAGTCTAGTATGATGCCGAGGTTTCGTGCATGGTCCATCGGAGTGGGGGGTGTCCGAGGGCCGGGGACCACCAGGAGTCGTCCCATGCGGAGGGGGTGGAGCCAAGGATGAGGCCTTCTGTTTTCTCTGAGTTGAGTTTCGGGCAGCTCTTCATCTTGGTGGCGACGGCTTTCATCTCTTCTTGGAAGTTGTGTCTGGTGATGTTGGGTTTGTTGGTGAGGGAGAGGATAAGCTGGGTGTCATCAGCGTAGGAGACGATGTTGAGCCTGTAGTTTCTAACAATGGTTGTGAGGGGGGGGCATGTAGATGTTGCAGAGGGTAGGGCTGAGGGAGGATCCCTGGGGCACTCCACAGTTGGTCTCTGTTGGTTCTGAGAGGTAGGGCAGGAGTCTGACTCGCTGATTTCTACCGGTAAGAAATTAGCATATCTAGTCAAAGGCCTTTCCGCAGATGCCGGCGTCTTGGAGCCTGGTGACTAGTGTGCGGTGAGAGATGGTGCCAAAAGTAGCCGAGAGTTCCAGGAGGATGAGGGCTGCCGTTTAGCCCTGGTCAAGGAGGGAGCGGATGTCATCAGTGGCGGCGAGTAGGGCAGTCTCAGTGTTGTGGTTGCTGCGGAATCCGGATTGGGAGATGTCCAGGACGTTGTTAGCTTCAATGAAGTTTGCTGGCTGGGTGTGGACGGCCTTTTCGATGACCTTGGCTGCGAATGGGAGCAGGGAGATGGGCCTGACGTTTTTGAGGTCCATCGGGTCTGCGGAGTGTTTCTTCAGGAGGGGGTTGACTTTGGCGTGTTTCCAGTCATCGGGAATGTAGCGGTCTCGAGGGAGCAGTTGATCGTTCGGCGTAGTTCGGGTGCGATGGCCGTGGCGGATCTATGGAAGATGTGGGGTGCACAGGGGTCTGAGGGTGCTCCGGAGTGGTGTCTTCTGTCGTGAGTGGGGTCCAGTTGAGCAGGGTCTGTTGTGTGGCATCCTTAGGGAAAGTGCTGAAGCTGTGTGGAGGTCTTGGTTATCAAAGTTGTCGTAGATCATCTTAATTTTGAGGTGAAAAAAGGTGCTGAGTCTGCTGCAGAGGTTTTGGGAGGGTGGGACGTCTGTTGCTTCGCCTCAGGGTTTGGCACATTCCTTGAAGATGGCAAAGAATTTTTTTGTGTTGTGAGTGTTGGTGAGGATTTTGTCTTGGAGGGATTTCTTCTTTGTGGATTTGATGAGTTGGTGGTGTGCTGTGGTGGCTGCTCTGTAGCTGGTGCTTATTTCTGAGGTTTTGTTGTTCCTCCATGGCTTTTTTTGAGTCGTCGGCAGGAGCGTTTGGATTCTTGGAGTGCAGGGGTGAACCAACTTGCTTACTTGATGCGTCGTCCTGTGGCTTTCTTAAGGGGGGCGAGTATGATGGCGCAGTTCATGATCCAGCAGTGGAGGTTGCGTGCTGCGGTGTTAGTGGCTGGCTTAGTCGGTGGTGGGGTGCTGATGAGGGTGGAGGTGAGCTGGTCTTCGGTGACTTTGTTCCAGCTTCTACAGGGGAGGTGGTGGGCGTGCTTGTGTATGGTGGGTTTTTTGAAGGAGAAGTGGATGCAGTGATGGTCTGTCCAGAGGAGTTCCTTGGTGTGGCTGTAGGAGACGCTGTTTCCTTCTGCGAAGACGGGGTCGAGTGTGTCCTGCTGTGTGCATGGGGCGGTGACTAGTTGCTTCAGTCCCATTGTTGGCGAGGTTCTCTAGGAGGGAGGTGGCGTTGGGGTTGGCATGGTTGTCAGGTGGAAATTTGGGTCTCCGAGTAGGACGTAGTCTGTAGAGGCGAGGGTGTGGAGTGTGATGAGGTCGGTGATGGTGTCGGTTAAAGGAGTGCGGGGGCTGGGGGGCCTGCAGATGAGGGTTCCGCGGAGAGTCGTTTGAGGGTTGGTCTGGATCTGGAAGTGCTCCATGAGGGTCATAGTCTCGTCCGGGCCGGTTGTTGTCATGTGGAGGGTGCTTTTGTGGACAAAGGCGATGCCTCCTCCTGGGCGCAGGATCTTGTATCCATCTGGAATGGCAGAGGCGTGGAGTTGGCATTGGTCCAGGTTTGTGTGAGGAAGGCGAAGTTGGACGCGTAGGTGTGGAGGAGGTCCCAGATTTCTATTGCATGCTTGTGTATGAAGCGCATGTTGAGGAGGATGCAGTTGAGTGGTTTGTGAGCAGTGAAGTCCGGAAGGCTGGGGGCTGCTGCTGGGGTACGGAGGTGGATGAAGTTGCAGTAGCAGTGTAGACAGGAGATCGGGCCTTGGGTGTTGCTCAGTGTCGAAAGCTGGCAGTTGTTGCTGCGTCCGGGATTGAGAGCGTGGAGGGTGCTGGAGTTGTAGCGGAGGCGGGTTGGAGGACCAGGGTCACGGTCGGGTGCAGATGGGCTTGCCTTTGGCGCGCCAGCGCCCGCCATTAAGTAGGGATGGGAGGAGGGCAGGTCAGCTGGAAGGCGGGAAGGACACACTGGAGGGGGGAGGGGCTGTGCGAGCAGCAGCGGCAGAGGAAAAGTACGGGGAAAAAACAGCATGGAAAAGAGGAAACAGAAAGAAACAGAAAGAGAAGGAAGATTAAAATAAAAAGATGACAAAGCAAGAGGGGAAGAACAGCAGAAGAGCAGAGTGCTCTCCCTGCAAGAGTGAGCTCAGGACTCACGGGGCAACCCTCAGTGGTGGAGCTGCGCGGGGGAAAGCAGTGACGGAGACCACACTGACCAGGTCAGTGGTCTTGCTCATAGCTCATAACTCCTCAACTCAAAGGCAATCATCTGGGATTAGAACCAGTGAACTTGCAGTTTACACATATCTCTGCAGTAAGATGCATAAATCGCCTGAGCTATGTTACATTTAGATGGACTTTATTTAACACCACACTTAGTATTGTATTGTAGTTGCATTTATTTAACACTTCCTACCTGTGACAAGAGGCTGGTGTATGTTACCGGATAAGTAGAACACTACACCATAGGGTGTACTTCATTGAAGAATGTTGGATTGTAGGGAGGCCTATGTGAGAAGTGTTTTGGTATTGTGCATAATTATCAGAGGGGTGCTCTTATGCAGTATTTCAGCATGCAGTGCAGCAGAAAGGGCTGAGAGATAGAACCTTAAGTCTTACGTTATTGTTGTGTCTGGTAGGAAGGTTGTGATTGTGACCCAGGTCTCTAGTGTTTTAGTGTATGTAATTGATTAGCATATTGTATATCTTGCATTGCTGCTATTGTGCTGCTGCTCTTATGTCTGGAGTGGAATGAAATAGAATCAGGGATAATCTGGCGTGTGATCCACTCTCTACTATGGGTGATAGGATCTCTTTATAGGTCGATGTGATCCTGCATCACTAGTTTGAGAACAAACAGGTTTTACTGCATTCCTGAATTCCAAATAATCTTGGGAGATTTATTTTCTGACAGAAGGGAATTCCGTAATTGTGCTGCTTTTACAGAGAATGAAGTTCCACCTGTATGTATGTTATTGTAGGGTAACATGATCAGCCGAGGGGCTAGTTAGAGATGATATTATTATTTAAAGTGTAATAGTAATTTTATATGTGCTGATCAGGGTGACTATGGGTTATGATCTATATTTTAGCTAGCAAATAAATTAACTTAAGCAGGACAAGTAAACCCACTGAGAGGGACGAATCATGAACAATGTTGGGAAAGGTAGAACAAGAGGCTATGAAGGACCTAGAATAAGATCGAATAAGCCATACGGTTTAGGAAGTGAGGCAGGAAATTCGGAGCGGGGTATAGAGGCACCACAGGACTCTGAGTGGTTGACATCAGAGCGGCAACTCCGGGATCAGTAGCGAGGTGGTCACCAATTCATAAACTTTGGTGTGCGATTTTGACGCATTCCCAGGTATACAAGTCTTTGTGAATCTGGGAATGCGCCAAAATCCATGGGTGGATGCATGGGAATGCCCATGCTCCTTCCATGGAACGCTTTTCCAATGCAGAGCAACAGAAGGCGGCGATTTGCGCTACCTCGCGTTACTCTGTATTTGCTGTCACGCAGATCCACACATGGTGGCTTTGCATGCCTTAGTAAATCTCACTCAAGCCCTTGCGTCGCCTTGCGCGAGGCGCACGTTTCGTAAATCTGGCCCTTTGATTCCCACACCATCCTGTATTTTAGTGGCTTGTATGGATATTTAATAAACACTCACTATTGTGACTAGATTTTAACTAGGTCCCTTAATAAAAAGACTTCTGAAAAGTGAATTCAGTAAAACTTAAGTGTGCAAAATCATTGTTATAAAATATCTGGCATTTGTGTTTGTAGACACTGATTCAAGTGGCCTAAGATATTTTTCATAGAGTTGGTATGGTATGTGGCAAACCCTGCTAACGTTCTATTTTTCATGGCCGCGTCATTTCATTGACCTTCCAGATAGGCTATCCAGACAAGGCGACACTTGAAAGTGGATAATTCAAATAAACGCCATTGACACCACAGTTTATCTTTAGCTTTTATTCATTTTATTTCTTTTAAAAAAAATCTTGCCACCCACGTTTTCAACCAGCAGTGGCTACAATTTGTCTGAAAGCACCTCAGGAGCCAATTGCCCCCCTCCACTCCCTGCAAACTCCATTTTATGTGTCACGCACAGATTTACGCTCTTGGCACATACAGTTTTGTAATGATGCAGTAGACAGGGAGGACTGCACACTGACATTGCCGCTCAGTGCCTTGATCCATTTGCTGAAAAGGATCTTTTATATTTGGGTCAAATCTGATTAGATGCTTTTTGGCAGTGCTTGCTTCTTCGTGGTTCACTCCATTAATCCTCCCTTTGGGTCGTGGGAAAGATCAGCTTGGCATTGTCACGCCGAAACCTGGGAATGAAAAACTGGTATACGCTTGTTGCAACACATTACATTTGTACAATTCAACATAAAAGTGAATACTGAGGCTACCAGCAGGCAAATAATCTGTTAGCGGGAACAGACCAATTTTAAGAGACAACTTGGGAAAACAACCAGGAGTTGGCTGTAATCACTGGAGATGCTACATTTTGCTGATCTTGGAGACATCAGGGAATAAAGGCCAAAGATGCCAGTGTATAGCTGGCACAATTAAATACAAGAGAAAACTTGTATAATGTTTGAGCTTGACATGGAACAAAATCCAAATATTGTTTTTCAGTGGAGATGTAACATGTCAGAGTTAGAATCTTTAATTTTTGAAGAGGCCGTGGAATAAAAGGTAGAGACAGATTTTATACCTTAGCCGCTAGGCACTGGAATCACCATGGAATAATGGCAAGAGATATCTTTCAAGACTGAAGGCCTTACATGCCAGAGGCAGATTGTTTATTCTTGGGGACACCTAGAATAAATAAAATTGATGCCTGTTGTAACCGAATAAGGGTCATTTAAATTTGAAGACTTCAAGACATGAAGAGTAGAGATGTCTTACTCCTGGACATGCTATCTTCATTTGGAGTCCGTCCCTTCATTCTTGAAAGCAGTGTTATGGTCGTGTGGAACCTAGAGTGACCCCAGGGAGCTCTGCTAATGCAACATACACCTTTAGTTCAGCCTACAGAGTGGTAAAGGGCATAATGACATTGAGAGGCAGTCAGGCCTGTAGGAAAATTGGGAGAATGCAGTAGGTCTGGGGAATGGCCAATGACATGGCTGCTCCACAAGGCATCTTACTTATATAACCACAACTCTGCTGCTTTTCAGAGACACTGACACATGAAAAAATCAGCAAATTTTCCTACAATACACTCTGTCTCTCGTTGAGGTAGTTGGGCAAAATCTGCTGTCTTCAACCTCATCACAATCCAAAATAAGAGGCCTCTCTAAGAATGGGTTTGTGCCTTTCGAAAAAGGCTGTCTTTGGTAATGACAGCTGACACCCAAAAGGTGACGGCTTCAGCAAGGAGATTAAAGTGGAAAAAGAATCCAAAGATCCTTCCATCTTGAGAATGGGACAATCTGGGTGATGCTGGAAGAACAGAGCAGGGACAAATTGAGGTGATAGATGGATTAATAGGAATTTGAAATGCACCATGAATGAACTTAACCCCCAGAGGATTGCTCGATCAGCTCCATATTTACTATTACATGTAACAAAAACATAACTATTTCACTTAATACACCTGCAAACCCTTTGCATCTCAGTTTATTAATGCCTGTTGTATTTAATGCAATTTCATTTTCTTTCGCTATATGTATGTAACAGTGCCTAAAAAGTTAAGGTTGAAGAAGAAAACACTGCACAGTGATGAGGACTATCATATTTTAGATACGCTAACTTCATTTTCAAACTCATATACACACATTCCACAAAGACAATGGGATACTCTTTGCACAGTGCAAATAATCATATTTCTTGCATTTGTATTGGAAAAATAAACTTGAAACAACATTTCACAACAAATATATTTTCTTTTACATACAGATGGCAGTCGCTAAAATATTATTTCCATATTTTTATTATATAGTTTAAAAATAAAGCACTTTTCAATCTTTGTTGGATTTACAACAGCGGGTAACTTATTCATACACATTTGGTAATTAAAATACTGATGAAGACGCCTAGATTTATATTTTGTGCAACATTTCTTTTAGAAATTCTGCATTTTTTCAGAAATAAAGCTGTTGGCAATATCATTTTGCAAAATACAGAAAAAGAAAACAACATTCTACCAGTTTCATACGATTTTCACAGCCAACAACGAGCACTTTCTGCACAATCATGACTTTTTTTTTAAGGAACTAGCAATTCTGCAAATAATTTTGCCGAAATAGCCAATTTCCCATATCGACTTTGTGGCTTGCTTCAGAGTTTTAGAACCGCAAGTGTGATGGTTATGCAGAAATGTCAATGGGCGTAGTGAAAATTATGCTGTTTTCAAGTTATTGTTTTTGTGCCCTGTATCAGGAAGGATGGCACAACTCAATGTACATATTCAAAAGTGCCAGCCATTTTGACAGCCAAAGAACTAGAACTCAAACACAGAGTCAAGTTGATCTGGGTCATATCTTAGATGGTCATTTTTAGTAGTCGTCCCAGCTTGTGTAATTTCAGTGGGAGAGCACAGATGCCAAGTGGGCCAGGGAGTTTTGCCAAGTGGGAAGTTTAGCACTAACAGCCTTATTTATACTTTGGCGGATGGAACTCCCTCAAAATGTGGTGATATTCCATGCGCCACATTGCAAGTGCCATAGATTATAAGGCACTTGTAATATCGCGGACGGGATATCCGTACATTTGTGTCGGAGTATCCTGTTTTCCAAGCTCTACAAGGACCACGTTGCTAAGAAATATTATCATCTCTAAACTTCTTATTCAGAAAGAAAGTTTTATGAAAGAATGGCTGCTTTACGGTCAACAGAGGCAAACCAAGAGGCGGTGATGCAGGTTTTGACAAGAGGATAATCTGACCTGCTGACCATAAGGCTTTTGACTGGACAGATCTCATCTCAAATTGGCCAAGCTGGGCTAGGTGAGGCCCATTCTGGCTCCTTCCTCCATGTCCATGGAAACACCCCCTCACTCCGCGCACAATGGGTAGCTCTGCACCCAAGGGTACCAGCTGGGTTATGCCACTGCCTGGCAGCATTTAGGTTCTCACAAAGGGTGCTCTCCCTCAGTGGCCACCAGCTGACCACAGAGCAATACTCAGTACAAAATAGTTTCCAGTGCTATTATTCATCCATGAAAACTGCATTAGTGCATATTCAGGCCTCATAACACATGTATTGAAAAAAGCCTGTGACAGACACAAATGAGCAGTAGCAATAACTAAGCAAAAGGAAAACTGGAGAGCACGTGCCAGGGTCTGCCCGGAAATGGGCAGACTGAAGAGGCACGGGCACGGCCTTCTCTGTATTCAAGGTCTTCTGGGAGAACACCACTTGGCCTCCTGCATGCAGGGGAGCTCTCAGAGTCCAATGAGGCACAGCGATAGTAGTGTGGGTGGGATGGGGGGAGGGAAAGGAGGTGATAGGGACATGTTGTAAACTGATAACTGCAGGGGCTGTGCCTGATCTGGTATCTCGACCATCTTTTTCATCTGATTGCAGACCAGTCTATCACACAACTGAGAACTGAAAAACCACTGATTTGATTCCCCGTTACTAATTCTGAGATGAAAGGAGTCCTTTCACCGGAGTAAACCGAGTTATCCATCGCAGCTGCTGGTGCTCACCTGGGGAGCTTTGTCTGTGCCGTTTGCCTTCCGTCTGGTAATTGCATTACAGACGCAGGCCCTAATCCTGCACCGAGTTAGTGCTCCGGAGATTAAACGCTTTCGACAAAATTACATTTAAGGATGCGTCTTCGCTGCCTAGCGCTCACTTTTACATCCTATCTCAGTCTTGATTCTCTTTCATGGGTTTTGTATCCATCTTAATTTGACATTTATATGGCATATGCTTCCTGCCAAAATCACACAATTTTAAGGTAGCAGTGAGCACAGAAAAAACAGTACAGACGGCTTCTTTTTGTGCAAAAAAATTAGAAAAACTGAAAATGGAACTCTGCATGGGTTAGCTATTCAGATTGGGGAACTGCCACAAGATTGGATTAGTTTTCCTCCTCTGTCAAGGGACGCACACACAGTGGTATCCTATGCAGTATTCAGGACCAATTATTTTTGGGGAAGTGAAGAATAGACAATATACATTTTAGTTAAAACTTTGGTGCAGATTGGTCAAGCAGGACCCTTTTCTGCGGTGTTCGGCCTATAACCTTTGCCAAGAAGTTGTGAACAACAACTTCCTAATACATGCAGCAAAAATATAATTTATCTGTGTTTTATCTCCTAATTTCTAATAGTTTCAGGGGAGTAATGAAATGCATGTAAATTGGGGATTTAGAATCGTTGGGGAACCTGAGCATGAAATATATACATGTTTATGGGCTAACAGCATATTATTGTCCTATAATGCCCTCTCGGTGTTTGGGTGGTTCAGCATGACACGAGAACTCATTTGCTTTATAGGACTGTAACACCCAGTTACCGGTTAACTGTCCCATGAACATATGCTTTACAGGACATGCATAGAGATGAACGAGGAAGTAATGAATAGAGGATCTTTTTATAAATTCACTAACGAATAAGAGGATCTTTTCATAAATTCACTGACTAAAATGTCAGGGTCTTGCGCCACGCTGCGATACTATGTGCATAAGATACACACATAGAATTTTCAGGCTATAAGCTTGAGAAACAACCCCTGCCCAATGACACGAATAAGAAATGCTGGACATGCATCGCTTAGCTATAGAGTTAAGAACTTGAGTTCAAGTGAAGCTAGCAGGCTGGATAGAGTTCACTGTCAGTAATGGATGGACTGGAGGGGCACAGACTAACGCAGTAGAGGGACACTGAAATTGTTTCAATCTCTATACCATCCCTTGCGGAGTGGACAGTAGGCATTTGCTTTGAAAATCAGACCCTCCCTAGCGATGAGATCAGACCACTATAAATCAAAGATGATGCTTCCAAGATACCACTGTCTCTCCTGGTTCCCAACAAGTTAGCTGAAGGGAGCTGACAGAAAACAACATTGTAGAGCTATAGATGTGAATTTGTGTAAATGGAAATCGAATTCATGATTCCTCTCACTTGTTGCCACCCCCAGCCCTCCAAACACAGTATTAAGATCTATTCCACTGTCCTGCACCAAAACTCAAAAGGCAGCATGTTAAGGTTCTTGACATGTGTGGACCAAAGGAGGCAGGAATGACTGCCAGAGGCTGACTGGCCTATTAGGGTATCTAGTGATTCTCCACTAGGATATTTCTTCAGAAAGAGCGGTGGGCTTCCACTGTCACCTGGCCTTTGAGGGTAACACCCTGTTCTAAAATCTCACAATGTTTCCTGTAGGCCTACCAACAGGGCAGCAGGTACATCTCTTTATTTTAGAAGGAATCCAGTCTATTCTGAAATACGACAACTCCGTCAAACTCAAACCTACAAATGGGGCAGGAAACGGTGTGGGTTTACAAGGAGAACCATAGGAGGCCTGGCTTTTTTGAGGATGAAGTCTCCAAATGAGGGTTAGAGGAATGGCATACAGGCCCAATTTATTTTACCCGTGTCCCAGGTGCTCACACAATTTGGCACCAAAGTAGCCACAGACTTGCTTCTCTTGGTGACCATCTTTGATTCCCTCTCTTCTTGAGCCCTCGTTAACAAAAAGATAACACAAAAATATGCACCACTGTTCTCAGAATTCACAACGCAACAAACAAGTAGGCACTGTGTGTTTTTGCTATGTTGGAAAACGAGAAAAAATGTTGGTAGTTTTCCCATTTTGCCACAACAATGTTCATACAATAATAGGATACTCTCTTCATTTTTTTTCATATATCGATCTCGGATGCCACCATTTTCGTATCTGCACACTTCTACCACACTTCTATCAGGGTGGTAACACAAGGATTACAGGTGAGTGATAACACTGTTGTTCTCTTCGGACACTCACGTGTTGGCCTTCCCTCAGATACAGTCTACAGGATAGCCAACCCCAGCTGCCAGAGCCATAGTCACTGCTATTGGCATAATTTCTTCAGAAACAGGTTAAAATGTGACATTCCCACTTTGTTGCAGAAGAAAGGGCAGATATCTTTCCTCCCTAGGCCTCCGTTTTCCAGGGAATTTAGCTGTTGAGGCTCTGTATCCACCAAGAGAAGCCGTAGATTGACTACTCTCGAAAATGTAAGCATATGTGATCACACAGGAACCAGCCGACCCGGCACACAGCAAACTAATCCGCTAAAAGAACCAGCATCACAGAGGCAGGTATGTTTATGTTCCCGTTTTACTGTTATTTCATAATTTATGTAAACTTATTTTCTGAATATTTTTAATAACACTCCATCACACTGGATGCTGCCACCCTCAGGCAGTGGGTGTCAGTGGGTTGGAGCACTGATTTAGCCCAATCCGGGGCATAAGGCGAGCACACTTGAGATGCATGTCTGTGCCATGCGGTTCTGACAGTGCATGTTTCGCATGCACACCAGATCAGGTGAGCAGTCTTAATGCCTGGGTGATTTGAACTTCCAGCTTTGATGAGGTCTGGACTGGTTTGACTAATTACTACTCTGCACGCCTTCAAAAAATTTCATTTCAGCTTCCTTGATCCAACTTGTCAAATCATCATGTCAGACTTGACACTGTTCCACAGTTACCATCACCACTGGGGAAAGGAAAAATCCAAGTCCAAAATGTTTTGCATTGTTTTCACCTTCAACAGTCCCTTCTTCTAGAAGCACCAGTAACCGGTTGAGGATCCGTGGCAACCATCTTGAATTTTTGGAGGTCAACCACTTTGAAGGGGAATGTTTTTTGCACAGAAAAAAACTTGCCTGGAATGGGTGAATGATTCCTTTCATTGTCTTGCAGAGTAGGGGCCCTGTGCCATCCTTGAAGTGGCTATTGGAGATAGGCAGCTCCACCCGATTGTCGTGTCACAGGCAACCTTGATCGATCCACGCAACATATTCACTTTTCATATGTTTCTACCAATTGTTTTGTTTTAGTGTTCCATAAAATAATTCAACATCAAAGTTTAACATCAAACAAATGAAGAAAATCCAGCAAGGGGAGCTCTGGAACCAGGTGCCAGACTGCTGGGGGGCCGGTAGAGCGTGTTCTGCTGACTTGGGGGGTTGGGTGGGAGCTGAGGAGTGGGAGTCCGGCTGACCTTGGGCCGAAACAGGCTCCCTTGTTGGCTGCTGTTGCTGTTGGGGAGCTGGCAGTGGTCTGGCTCGCCGGAGTCACTCTCTGCATAGCTATAGGCTTGGGCCCTTGAGATGCCCTTCTGCTGCCGCCTCCAGGAATTGTAGTATGTTGGGTCACTGATGTAGTGGTTAACAAAAGAATGGGTCTTTTGTCGGTTCTGGTCCACTTCGTATTCACTTTCACTTCCCTGCAATAGAGGAGAAAATAGAGAACAGTTTAATTAAGCTGGACGTGCACTAAGCCACAGTATAACCTACTTCTGCCAAACTGGGTTTGCACAGAACTTGACTATCAGATGTATTAACCCATGTCCCATCCAACTTCTATGCTAGACAAGTAAAGCCAATCTTGGACCTTACACTACTCCTTCAGGATTATTACTACATGTCTAAAGAGCTCTTACAGTCCAATATTACATACTGAATGGCCTCTATGCTGAGTATCCTGGTTGTTCTATTTTTCAGAACCATGACTTCCACTACCAAACAGCCGCAGGATTATCTAATTTTGGGCCAGTGAGTTAATTCATGCTTGAGTTTGAGAAGAAAATGGGCTACCGTTAGACAAAAACTAAGCACATAGACAACACAGCTCAGATATTCCATGCAGTAGTTATCACAGAGCACACACCAGTACCAACCATAATATCAACCAATCACAAAACTCCAGCAGAACAAGTAAGTCGCAACAATGCACACAAACCCAACACAGCTCAGTTATGTGGTTTGTTTTGCTGAAGTCAAAGGCACCATGTAGTTAGATATCACTGAGCGCACAGCAACGCTCCATTCATCATAAAACAATATTCCTCTCAAAGACAACACATACCTCTTTAAATCAACACCACACAACCCTTAATAGCTATACAGATCTACAGGTGTGATGTGGCCCCTAAGTAGAGACACCATAAACTCAGTTACTGCATACACACACATTAAGCTATGCAATGCACACGGCAATACTTCAGATAACATGTACCTCAACTGGTAAAGACCTCAAGAGACATACAAAATACAACCCTTGTTACAATTATCGTAGGGGCATCTGAAAAAAGACACATTCTATTCGATTTGTTTTAGCATTTTTAACGACAGTCACTGGGGCATTGCACAAGAGCGAAAACTGACAGGACAGGTTTGTTTAAATGAGCTGGACACTTTATGGTTCAGAAGCTGCTCTTATGGGTGTAAACCTGTGTTGCGGTCTGTCATTAATATAGTTCACAGTCTGCTGTTATTATGACATTGCAACACATTTGATTACAACTATACGGATTGACCATCCACTGTCGTGATACCGCATCCATGCAGGCTGCGTGGCGCCCAGGGCTCTGTACCCGGTGCCATCCTTGCTGCACATTCATGTGTGAAAACATGGAGCGCTGCACCCAGAGGGGCTGTCACAGCGAATGAAGGCCAAGCCTGGCCCTGGGCCGTCTTCACCCTGGACGAGGATTTCAAACTGCAGTCAGAGGTGGGCTGGGCAAGCGAGTCTCCTCATCCAGACAGTCTCACGCTCCCTCTGGCTTCATCTCTAGGCATTGTTAATGGTGCCAAACTCTTCAAAAGATGGTGGCTGCTGTATAGTTTATTCTTATACCGGGCTGGAACTTTGACTACACTTTATGGCTGCTGGTCCGCGAGTGACTGCAGCGTGAGGAGAGTCTGTGAGTACAGTCTGAGCACAAGGGGTCTGTATCAGCCAGCAATGTGAGGAGGAGCTGTCATCTTTGGCATATTTTTCCCCTGTCTTTTTGCTTCTGACCTCCTATTTTTTTGCCTGTCTGCTGCATTTCATTTTGGCTGGTTTTTGTACTCTGGGCACTTTACCACTGCTGATCAGTGCTAAAGTGCAAGTGCTCCCTGTGTAAATTGTGATTATGATTGGTTCTCCATGATTGCCATTTTTGATTTACTGGTAAGTCCCTAGTAAAGTGCACTGTGTGTGCCCAGGGTCAGTAAATCAAATGCTACTAGTGGGCCTGCAGCACTGGTAGTGCCACCCACACAAGTAGCTCTGTGAACATGTCTCAGACCTGCCACTGCAGTGTCTGTGCGCAGTTTTAAACTGCCAAGTTGACTTGGCAAGTGCACCCACTTACCAGGTCCAAACCTTCCCTTTTACCACATGTAGGTAGGCCCTAGGTAGCCCATATGCAGGGTGCAGTGTGTGTTTTAAATGCCCTGATAATGAAATACTGCAAATTTCGTTTTTCACTATTGAAAGGACTAGCTCTCTCATAGGAGCAATCAGCACTCTTTAGAATGGAAGTGATGTATGCCTTCACCCAGATGTGAGTAATGCTCTGAGTGGACTATTAAATCTTACACCCCCATTACTGTGAGCCCTGCAGTGCTGTTTAGTGGTTGAATGCTTATATGATGTTGTGCTCTAATGGGAGAATGTTTGGATCATGCTGTGCTCTGTAGTGGTCAGAATACTTGTATGATGCAATGATTGCTTGTATGATGCAATGCTCTCTATCGTAAGAATGTGTTTGATGCAGTGCTATGCAGTGGTAAGAATGCTTGTTTGATACAGTGCCTTGAAGTGGTCAGAGTTATTATATGATGCTGTACTCTGCAATGGTAACAATGCTTGTATTATGCTTTACTATGCAATGGTGGCAAAGCTTGTATTATGCTTTACTATGCAATGGTGAGAATGCTTGTATGGGCCTGAAAAGCATAGATCTGTGATCACCTATTTTTGGGACTGAATACTTCTCGAAGATGGCCACACTGCACGAATTATAAGCACATCAGACCTTTGAATGTCAGAGGACCACCTGGCCACCCACACCTCAAGTTGTTTTTAGCAGCGCAGGTCCATGGCTACTGCTCAGTTCTCATTCGGACTAACTCCTATGGCATGTTCAGCCTGCCAGTGCCAGATGGCCACTGCGTGCATCCACGTGTGTAAAATGAGTACCAATCTGACAGGCTATGCTGTTGCTGGCCACCAAGCAAGGTAGGCATAAGGTGGTTTGTAAGCACAGAGAAGCAAATAGAACTCGGTTACCAAGCGGCAACAATGCCTAGCCACTCCATTTGAACTGTTCTGTGTATTTTATGTAAAAAAATGTACTTTAATGGTTATTTGCAAGTCGCTTTTTATTTGTTTACAAGCATTTTTTTTTGCAAGGGACTTTATTTCTGAAGGCATTTCAACTTGTTCTCTGAGCATGTTGGATTGCTTTAAAACAAGCAACTCATAAAACAAGCTAACTGCCTTAAAAAAAGCACAACTCCCCAAAAAATACTATGGTGCTAGGAAAGCTACTAATGTCCAGACTTTGGGAAAGAAGCCCACCACGATGGAAAAACAATGGTGTTTCAGTGCACAGGTAAACAAGCATTGGCAAAGCCAATAGGCCTCTCCTATGCAAGAGCTTTTGACTTTGCCAATGTGTTTTATTCATGTTGCACACCACTCTGGCTGCTGTTCAGCATATCTAAAGGTTTGTGGCAAAGAGAGATTGGCATGGAATAGTGTGGAGTAGCATAGAGAGGCATAGGGTGGCATAGAGTGGAGTGTCAGAGTGGAGTGTCACAGTGTTGGAGAATGCAGTGGCGTAGATTATAATGATGCAGAGTAGACCAGAGTGGCCTGGAGTGCAGTGGCATAGAGTGTAATGGTGCAGAACAGAGTAGAGTTCATAGAGTGCAGTGGTATAGAGTAAAGTGGTATAGCCTGCAGTGGTGCAGAGTAGAGTGCGGTGGCGTAGAGTGGTGCAGATTGCAGTGGCATAGAGTAGAGTGGTGCAGAGTAGAGTGCAGTGGTGTAGAGTGGAGTGCTGCAGAGTGCAGTGGCGTCGAGTGATTTACAGTAGAGTGGCGCAGAGTGCATCAGTGTAGAGTGCCGCAGAGTAGAGTGGAAGGGGGTAGAGTGCAGTGGCGTAGTGTAGAGTGTTCCAGAGTACAGTGGTGCAGAGTAGAATAGAGTGGAGTAGACTGCAGTGAAGCATTATGCAATGGTGTAGAGTGGCATACAGCGGTGCAGAGTACAGTGTAGTGGCATAGAGTGCAGTGGCATAGGGCTTGCAGAATGGAGTGGCATAGAGCATAGTGGCGTTTTTAATGCTGTTGACAGTGTGTACGAATTTCCATCTAGCAAGCGTCTGCAGAGAAAAGGCACTTTTTCTGAAAGTTTAGTAGCCATTCCATGGAAGCAGGGTTTGTTTGCAAACGTTATTTTTAGTTTCAAAATGGGGTAGGACATGGTTCTGTAATATTTTGTGCTAAAGTATCTTTCTCTGAATCCCATGTGTGGTTTCTCCCCCTCTTAGGTAGGGACCTAAACTCTCAAGTGCAACCCATAGCCCCCCCCCCCACACCTCCCTTCTGTAAGTCCTGTCGGACGCCGAATATCAGGGCGGCCTGCGAGTACCCCTGATGTAACTGGCGTTACAAGAATTATGTGGAAGCGTGCACACCTGTCTGAGAGGGTCATGCAAGGCCAGCTTGGTTCAGGTTCCTTAAAGGCGCAAGTGGCCCCGAGGCCCTGTACCTGAGCTGGGCTTCGAGTGGCACATCACTGCCCACTGACCACAGAAGCGCTTGTAAAATCATATGTTTGAACACAAGAGCTCAGTGGTAGATGAAGCTGGGCTGGTGTCTCAGTCCGCCGACAGACACAATGTGAAGTATTTGTCAAGCCCAGTGTAGTAGAGGCTAAACAGATTATTGTGACCCTGCTGCAGCCTTCGTGGACAGGCGATTCCTCCTGCAGTAAGACATAGTCCACGAACTGCTGTTGAGAATGAAGGAGTGGTGGTAGAATGCTG
The DNA here is from genome assembly GCA_963921515.1 of Calotriton arnoldi. Lineage (NCBI taxonomy): Eukaryota > Metazoa > Chordata > Amphibia > Caudata > Salamandridae > Calotriton > Calotriton arnoldi. The sequence goes on from CAWUFW010000040.1 coordinate 5,676,578, forward strand.
ACAACGACCGACTCACCTACAGGGCAACAAGGCAGCTCCTGCAGCGTTTGTTTGACGACAGGCAGCGTGTGGCCGTTTGTGGGCCTGTTTAATGGTCTGGAGGACCGATTTCTCCTGTTGAGTTTTCTGATATTACCATAAACATTGCCTGCCGCATTTGCAAATGCATGTAGTTGCAGTCTCTCCCATGCTGTGGAAAACACTTACAAACCAAGTTCAAAAGTGTCCCAAATTGTAAACAAGGGCCACTTTTTTAGCTATATCATTCACAAATGAGGACAGTGGTGTAGTTAGGCCTTTTGCCGCCCGTGGCGGTTCCAGCCTTTGTCGCCCCGGCTGTTATTTTGTCGCAGTCCGACCCTGAATGCAGAGGCACGTGATACCTGTCATGAGTGAGGGCCCACTGAAGTGAGAGCGGACAGGCAAGCGTGAGCCTCTATCTGAGTGTTGTCTGTGTACAGTGTCGTCACTACAAGAGTGAGTGAGGCTAGTGACGTGTCGAGGAGTGACACTCCACTTAAGTGTGTGAGATCAGGGAGGAGTAAGTCTATCGAAGTGTGTGAGGTGGGGAACAATGAAGAGTGAGCTATTACTGAAGTGTATGAGCCTGTGATGTGTGGAAGAGGGACAGTCTACTGACGTATGTGACAACAGGGAAGAGTGACCGCTATGGCAGTGTATGAGGTCAATCATGGTGCACTCAGTTGAGTGTAGGAGGCCAATGATAAGTAGGTGACTTAACACTCCAAACAAATGTATGAGACCTGGGACGAGTGAGACTAACAGAGAAGAGTGACGCTCTATTGAAGTGTGTGAGGACAGTGACGTCAGGACATGTGGGAATTCACTGAGTATACTCTATCAGAGGGGCTGACATGGGGATGTGACAAAACCCAATTGGTGGTCGTGCAGCCAGAAAAACTGAACGAATGAGATTCCAGTGAAGTGTCTCGAGACCAGTGATTTTCTAACGAGTGGCTTCCTTTGCGTGAATGTGAGGCAGGCCCGGTTCTAGGAATTTTCATCTGGATGGGCCAAGGGTTCGTTCGGGTGGGCCTGTGAAAAGCAGCGAGTCTCCTGGGATCCCCAATGCTGCCCGGCGCAAAGTCACCTTTAATCCACTTTGGATTCACTATCTAAAATAACGAGGCAGGCGCTGGAAGCTGGAAGGCAAGAAAAAGGTTTATTACTCTTAGAGGAGACCACGTCAACTGCTGACACCAGGATGTCTTCAGGGAGGTGTTCTACTGGCAATGCTTCTGACTCTTCCTTTTATACAGTTTTACACAATGTATTTGTTTCTTTTATCATGGTTACAAGCTTGGAGTCTCCGCCCGGGCAGGTTGTCACACAAGCCTGACATTGTTTTATCAACATGGTTACACAAGCCCAACATTAACTCTCCTCCCACCCAGGTCAAAAACAGACAATTTAATTGCAGCTGGACCTTGCTTCAGGGTCTAAAAATGAGTGAGACCGGCCAGATCTAAGAGTCCGTTCTGTTGATAAGAACAGGTCCCATTGTTGGCAAAAAACCATTCTTGCTGTGTGTAGTGCAATAAACCATGTTTGCAAGAGTCTGTTTGGTATTTGTAACCCGTTTGTGCAGGGATGAGAGGAAAGACGAGTTTGAGGCAGCAGGTGATGTTGATGTTTGTCGTGGAAATAGTTTATAGCCCCCAGCACACATATCAGGTTTGGTCAGAGAGTCAGAAGGTTGCTAGAGGACAGGGTGAAATGAAGGTGACCAACAGAGTACAAAATGGCTGTGGTAAATCAGAATGACTGTAGTTTATGTGCACGTAGGAACTTTCATCAGACAAGATGGCGCAGAATGTTCATGATTGTGTTTTGTTCTTAACAGTCGCCCCTTTGAACATAACTAGCCATCTTGTCAGTCTATTTCGATCTCCATAATGTCCTGTATTTCTTGTTCATACATTACTCTCATTTTTGTTAACTGAGTGTCCATAGTCTTAGGGCGCAAGGCACTTATGCAAAGAGAACACAAAGGTGGTATACAGTGTACACCCAAACAGCAACCACATATTGCCAATACTGGGACCAAGAGAAACATTGATATTTTCCAACCCCAGTCCTTCAAGATGCCCCAAAGACAACTTCCAATTGTCCAAGTCTCTGATCCTTGATGAATTTCTGAAGACAGTCTGTGGAGATGTTCGATTGCTTCATAGACAGAGGGTGAATTATCAGGGATGTATATGCAGCAACTGGCACCAATGATGCGACATGCTCCTCCACGATCCGCTAGTACCACGTCCAGGACCATGCGGTTTTGTAGGGCCACCAGACGGACCGCTTGAAGCTCGGCAGTGTTGTTGGTGAGGATGCCAGCTGTGACGTTCAGGGCGGTTTCTACCGCTTGAGACAGATGTCTGATGGCTCGGCTGTTTGCCATCGGACCCCATAGCGGGCGAGCCCCTTTGCTGCGTCAACGAACTGTGATGCGGCAGAGTCTGCTTGATCAGTGTCTTTAGAACGCTTTTCTCGATGATGCTCTGCAGGGGCTGTGTAGGTCGGTGGCAAAACAAAGGCGATGTAGCACGTGCCCCCCAGTTTCTTGGGAGCCAGGTGTAGGCTTTGGTTCCACAGACAAAGTACATATTGGGTGATGCAACAAATGCTGGAGGATTGGCAGTGTTCAAAGTCCTTACAATGTTACAAGTGCTGTGACCCACATTCTTAGTCCCACGGCCTTCAATGCATACAAGGCCAGAGACGTTCACCACAGATAGGGCCACAGTCAGTGTTGCAGCAGTTCTTTTCTTCAGGTAGGAAAATGTGGCTCTGACAGGATTATTGAACACTTGTATTTCCACTCGTTCTTTGGAGGGGACATTCATTGGGAATGTCGTATTGGAGGTGTGAGGGCAAAAGGGAGCTGCTGTTCTTCCTGTTTGGTTTAGCCAGAACTCGTTGTAGAACTGAGCGATTGTCCCATCGGAAGTGGCATTGTCTTTGTAACTTTCTTGTAGGAGCATCATCCAGGCAAGGCAAGATCCATGAACAGAAAAGGGTGAAGGGATGAAAGGGATGGAATGTTCAGTGGCATGTGGTAGCAGCCCACAGACCCAACAGTTAGTGGCATTGGTGGCAAGATTGTGCTGGTGCAGCATCTGTACGAAAGAATTATTCCAGAATTCTTTGCGTCGTTCTCGGAGATGTGGAGGTAGTGATACCAGGTAGTGTTCTTTCTTTGTGATTGGTTGCATGGTTGGTGACAATGTTCTGTATGCAGGTGCATTCTCTTCAATGATCCAGAGTGTGACCATTAGCAGGAGGCAGATGAGAAATGCAGCTACAAGTGCAATTGTCTTTGTACTGTGCAGTTCAAAAGTCTTGGTGTCTTTGCGGTGGCTTTGCAGGTGTTCCGTTTCTTCCATCATCTTCGAGGAGCTCACCAACTGTTAGGACCACAGACTTTTGACTGGTGTTTTTCCTGGTAGCGTCGTTTGGCTGTGCTACCGATCTGAGACTCTGACTCAGTTAGTGGCCTGGTTGTTGGAGCTCCCCCTTTTCGTCGATCTTAGGTTGTACCCTTCCTTGGATGGCACCGTGGGGTCGGGAAATTCAGACAGTTGGAGGGTGTCTTCTTGTGGGTAGCAACTCAGAGCTGGTCGGTCTTTTGCGAGTACTTCCTCTTGCACCTCCACCTCTTCACAGGTTGCCAGCGTTGGAGGGACTTTCTTGCAGTGGTGGGCGTGCAGCCAATTTTTTTTTCTTCCACTCGGACGGCAGTTCGAGTGGTGATCAAGACTTGCCAGGGGCCCGTCCACCTGGGCTCCAGATTCTTCGTTCTTTGGAAGTTGCGAACTAGGATGAAGTCCCCAGGCTTTATCACATGTCTTGGGCCCCTGGATATGTCAGGCAAGGCTTGCTGCACCTGAAGGTGGATAATTGTTAGCTCGTTTGTCAATTTATGCAGATAGTCTGACATTAATATGTTCGGGACATCGTTAATGGAGGTGGGTCTTGGTGCCGCCCAAATGTTCATAGGCCTGCCGAAGACCACTTCATACGGGGTCAGTCTGTGTTTGGTCGGGGTGGAGCGCATTGATAGCAATGCCAATGGAAGTGCGTCGGGCCATTTCAACCCGGTTGTGGCAACTATTTTGGCTAGCTTTAGTTTCAATGTTGCATTGTGTCTCTCTACCAGGCCCGCTGATTGGGGGTGGAAGACGGCATGGAATTTTTGTTTTACCCCCAACCCTTTCAGTATGTTCTGTATCACTTCGGCCACGAAGTGTGGGCCGTTGTCGCTCCATAAAATTCTGCAAAGGCCGTACCGGGGAAGAATTCTTTCAACAATACTTTTGCAGTGGCTATGGCAGTATTGTCGCGGGTGGGATATGCCTCCACCCATTTGCTAAAAGCGCACACAACCACCAGGACATATTTTAGACCATGGCATCTCTCTAGTTGGATGTAATCCATTTGAAGGATTTCAAAGGGGTGGTCAGGGACTCCAAACCCTCCCCGTGGTACTACTGTCCCTTTCCCTGGGTTGTGTTGTAGGCATACTATACATTGTTGTACTAGGCGCTTTGCAGATTCTGTTATCTTGACATTATGCCATACTCTTGTGATTAGTTCAATCATGGGGGCGGAGCCTATGTGTGCTGGTAAATGTGCCATGGTCAATATGGGGATGAGGTAGGCATTGGGTAACAGCCATTTATTTCCGTCTTTAGTTCTCCAGCAATTTTCCTCGTCTTTTAGTCCCACCTTTTCCCACTCGGTCAATTCGTCTTGTGTGCCTGTAGTCTGTATGTCCCTTACAGTGGTCCTAGCATCAGTCCATTGTTCAGCTTGTGACCTGGTCACATACATTCGTGTCATGGTTCTGTCTTCTGCTATGGCTCGGGCAGTAACGTCTGCTAGCGCATTTCCCTGTCCAATGAGATCTGTCACTTTCCTATGTGCTTGGCATTTTATCACTGCTAGCTTTTGGGGAGGAGGACTGCTTCCGTCAAGGCGGAGACTAAATCTCCATGCAGGATGGGTGTACCGTGTGAAGTCAGGAACCCTCTTTCTTTCCATAGAATCCCGAAATGGTGAACCACCCCGAAGGCGTATTGGCTGTCGGTGTATATGTTAACTGTCGTGCCAGCTGCTAAAATACATGCTCGTGTGAGGGCAATGAGTTCTGCTGCCTGGGCGGAACGTTGGGCAATACGGGCTGTTTCTAGAATGGTTCGGGCTGTGGTGACAGCGTATGCAGCTGAGGTGGTGCCGTCGGGGAGTTTGATGCACGAACCATCCACCCATAGTTCTCCATCTGGCTCTAGAAAGGCGGTGTCTCTGAGGTCTACTCTACTTTTTGTTTGTTCATCGGTTAGTGTCACACAGTCGTGTAGTGGAGCCACGTTAGAATCGTTCTCGGGTAGGGGTAACAGTGTGGCTGGATTGAGGGTGGTGCATCGCTTTAGGGTAATGTGCGGTGCTAGCAGGGTCAACTCATATCCTGTCAGTCGGACGCTAGTCAAGTGTTGGGTTTTGGTCTGGTTCAGTAGTGTGTCGACTGCATGGGGTACTAAAACAGTGACTGGATTGGAGAGCACTATTCCTTCGCTCTGGCGTATTGATACCGCTGCAGCTGCCACAGCGCGCAGGCACGCTGGCAGTGCTCTGGCTACTGGATCGAGGGTGGCAGAAAAATATGCACAAGGGCGTTGTTTGTGACCAATTGATTGTGTTAGGACAGACAATGCACATCCCTCCCTTTCGTGTGTGTAGAGGAAGAATGGTTTGGAGTAATCTGGGGTTCCTAGGACTGGTGCTGAGCAAAGGGTATTGCGTAGTTCTTTAAAGGCTGTCTGGCATTCGGGGGTCCAGGGGAGAGGTGAGGGGATGTCCTTAGCTAGGAGGGAGAGAAGGGGTTTGACAATGAGGCTACAGTTCGGTAACCACTGTCTGCAAAACGAGGTGAGGCCTATCAAAGAGCGGACTTGCTTCTGATTTTTGGGGACAGGGGTGCCTAGAATTGTCTGGATCCTGTCAGGCGTGAGTTTTCTCCCTTCTTTTGATAAAAGGTGACCCAAATAGGTCACTTGTGATTTACAGAACTGCAGTTTCTTTCGGGAGACCTTGTGACCATTCTCAGCAAGGAAATGGAGTAGTTTGATGGTGGCTGTGACGGCTATTGGTATGGTGTCTGCTGCTAGAAGGATGTCGTCTACATATTGTATTAGTGCCACTCCATCTGGCAATTGTATGGCGTCCAACTGTCTTTTAAGCGCCTGGCTATAGATACTTGGGCTCTCAGTGTACCCCTGAGGTGCTCTACAAAATCTAAACGAACGGGAATTTAGGGTAAATCCAAAAAGATAGCGGCTGTCCTCGTGTATAGGTATGGAAAAGAAGGCGTTCTTGAGGTCGATCACAGTGAAGGTGGTGGCAGTGGAGGGGATTAAAGTCAAAATTGTCGTGATGTCGGAAACTACTGGGTATTGTGGTACTACGATTTTGTTTACCTCCCGCAGGTCAATGATGAAGCGGTAGGCTTTCCCATCTCCCTCTCCCTGTCTCTTTACAATCGGTAGTATGGGACTGTTACAAATGTTGCTCACTACTTCCTCTACCACCCCTGCCTCTACCAAAGAGTGTATGATCTCTGTTAGTGCTTTCTCACCCTCTGGCGATATTTTGTACTGCGGTACCTTTGGTAGGGTTGCGTCCTGTCGTATTGTTACGTGTACTGGGTCAATCATCATTCGTCCTACGTCTGAATCAGCCCTAGCCCATAAGTGTGATGGCAAAGTGTCCAGTAGGGATGTGTCAGTCTCAGAGATGGAAAACATGTGCTGAAAAGGGTTCTCTCTATGGCGTTGGGGGTTGTCATACAGGATGACACGCACTCCGTCTGGTGAGCATCTGATAGTCGCATGGAAGTGTTTCAAAACCCATAATGGCGTCTGGGGTGTTAGATGAGAGGAGGAATGTCGTTTCGACGCCATTGCTGTCAAGATTAAAAGGGATGGGTCGGGACAAAGGGTTGGTGGAGGGCGTACCGTCAAATCCTATTGAGGTCACATGTGAGCCTGACAAGGGTGCCCTTGGAATCAGTCGTTTGGATAGTGCACTACGTGTTGCTCCTGTGTCTACCAAAAATGGCGACCTTGTGCCCAGGACCTCAGCGGTAACATAAGGGCCTTGCTGATCAACGCAGAGCTCGACTGGATCCCTCCCTTGCCCCTGGCTGTCCTATGCAAAGTCGTACGTATTGTCATAATCTGTCTGTTGGTACTGATTCTGTCTGGGATAGTCAAATGCGTTCACTCTTCCTGGCCTTTCCTCGCTTGCTTCACTCGCGTACCCTCTCCCACGTCCTCTTCCTCTCTGTCCACTTGCTATTTCCCTCGCCCTCTGCCCCTAGCAGCTCCTAACAAAGCCGGGCATTGGGATTTCCAGTGTCCATATTTTTTGCAAAATGCACATTGATCCTGTCCTAGGTCTTGGCGTCCTACATATGATGTAGATGGATTGTTCCTAGGTGGCTGTACTCTAGGGGTATTCTGCTGGTTTCCTCCCCTATATTGCTCCCCTCCTGTATTCGCCCCTGGAGTTGTGCTACCATTACCCTTTCCTTCAAGTCCTTCTTTTTCTTTTCTGTAGCCCTGTCATTTTCGTTTCTCTGATGCTCGTAATACTGGGCCATTTGGAGAATGGCCGTCGGTTTAGATGCTGCCCAACTACTTTCGCTGGCTTGTAGTTTCTGGGATACATCTGGTAGTAATCCTTTGACGTAGTTCTGCACAAATAAGTGGTGTCCGGTTGCGGTGGACATGTCTTGTCCACTGTAATCAGAGAACACAGTTTCAAATCTGGAGAAGTACTCTGAGACGTTCTCTTGTGGTTTCTGGCGGCATGCGGTTACTATGGACCAGTCTATCTTTTTCTCTGGGATCAGCGTTTTCACTTTCTGCACTATTTTGTCAGGGAGGTCTAATATTGCTTTAACTGGTTTTTGACCAGGGTTCCGCTGTTTATCTAGTGTGTCGAGTTGTTCCCAGGTATGACCAAACAGTTCGGTATGGTTTACTTTCTTAACCTGTTTCCACACATCTGCTGGCAAACATAACCCGAAGAACAAGTCTATGTCGGCAAGTGTCATTATTGTTGATCCCAGAGCGGTACCTAGCTCGGCGTAAAAGGCGGTGGGGTTCTTTCGTAAATCCGGCAAAGATTTACGGAAGGTCAGGATGTCCTGTCTGTCCCATGGCTGATACACCCAATTGTAGACCACCCTTCCTCTAGCGTCTTGATGGTTTATATCGTCATTAGTCCCTTGTCCTCTAGGAGGTATCCAGTAAGGGGCAGCTTCTTTTATTGGCATCATGCTATCTGTTTTTTCCACTGGGGGTCCTGCTACCTTAGTTGTCCTGTCCCTATCTATCTGTCCTTGTTCTATGAGGTGACGCAATACTTCTAGTGTGGATGAAAATAGTTCTGCAACATCGTTGTCGCCTTCATCTCCGATGTCTACCTTCCTGTAGAGAGCCACTAATCGCTCGGGCCCTACGTCTTGGTACTTCTCTTCATATGCAGTAAGGGTGTGGTAACAGAGACGTACAATAAAGTATCGTTTGCGGTTTTCAACATAGGAGTCGCATATGTCTGTTACGTGTTATTCTGTTTCTTTCCTATCTATGAGGGTTTTAACTATTTTATCAATGCCTGCTCGCTCATTTTTACTTAATCGCGGGACCCTGGGCGCTCCTATTTCCTTGGTTCCTACTCTCTACTACTGCCTCCTTTGATGAGGCATTTGGTGTGGGTGGCTCGGTGGGAGCAGAGGTGGTGGAGACTGAGGCGATCGTGCCATCTCCAGCTATACTTTGGGGGTCCTGGCGTTGTACTACGGGATGAGTAGGGGCATAAGGGGGTGGCATGTATATCATTGGGGGACCTAACAATAAATCATCATCTACCCCATGTTTTGCTGGTAACTCGGGGTAAAGAGTTAAGGGCGTTCTAACAGGGCATTGACCTGATATTTTTGATTCCTGTTCCTTTTTATCGATTTCCTTTTCTTTTAGTTCTTCTTCTAACTTTTTACAGGCTTGGTAAGCTGATTTTCGCGTTTCTTTATCTTGTCTAGCTTTGTCTCTTTTCTTTCGTTGAGCTGCTTCTTTTCGCCATAAACCAAAACTATCAAACATGGCTGGTCTAGCTTTCTTTTGTGGAGAGCTAATTCTAACGTTTCTATTTTAGCGGGATCGAAAGATCCCGTCAGTGGCCACTGATTTACCCGGTCCTTCCTAGTGTACTTATGCCATAGTTTGCTATAAGCTACGGTGGCTAATCCATATTTTACGTACATGTCCTTGTTAGGGGTGCCTTCCGGCGGTGCCGGATGACTGACCTCTAACAAACGGTCCGGTCCAAAACAATCAAACAATCTAGAGAAAACAGACATGACGTATTTAGCGGTCAAAATGAATATCTCAATTAATGTTAGACAAAAGTCTGCACTACCTGTCCTTCGCTGTCTGCAAAGAGAGAATATTCCTATTCTACGTTGTTTGCAAGCAGGGAATGTCTCAAATAACTCAAAAAGGAATACTAGTATTTCTATCAATCAATCAATTTAAGTCATGTTTTCTCACGACCTTACCCGGACCGTATGGACAGTTCTTCGTATTCCCTTCCAGCGCCTGGTTGTCCTCTTACTCCAACAATCAATGCGGCGTTCCTGTAAGGCCCCAGTCAGGACCGCAGGTCACTCGAGAGAGGTCCGTTCGGAACCGGTGAAGTTCAGTCAATTGGCAGCCAGACGAGGGTCTCTTTCAGGCAGGTGCACTCCAATCATTTAGTCGTTCACTCCGTCGTTAGGATCTCTCTACTGGACCCACGTGTCTCCTGATGGGCCCCCCGTTGGGTCGCCAATTTGTGAAAAGCAGCGAGTCTCCTGGGATCCCCAATGCTGCCCGGCGCAAAGTCACCTTTAATCCACTTTGGATTCACTATCTAAAATAACGAGGCAGGCGCTGGAAGCCAAGAAAAAGGTTTATTACTCTTAGAGGAGACCACGTCAACTGCTGACACCAGGATGTCTTCAGGGAGGTGTTCTACTGGCAATGCTTCTGACTCTTCCTTTTATACAGTTTTACACAATGTATTTGTTTCTTTTATCATGGTTACAAGCTTGGAGTCTCCGCCCCGGGCAGGTTGTCACACAAGCCTGACATTGTTTTATCAACATGGTTACACAAGCCCAACATTAACTCTCCTCCCACCCAGGTCAAAAACAGACAATTTAATTGCAGCTGGACCTTGCTTCAGGGTCTAAAAACGAGTGAGACCGGCCAGATCTAAGAGTCCGTTCTGTTGATAAGAACAGGTCCCATTGTTGGCAAAAACCAGTCTTGCTGTGTGTAGTGCAATAAACCATGTTTGCAAGAGTCTGTTTGGTATTTGTAACCCGTTTGTGCAGGGATGAGAGGAAAGACGAGTTTGAGGCAGCAGGTGATGTTGATGTTTGTCGTGGAAATAGTTTATAGCCCCCAGCACACATATCAGGTTTGGTCAGAGAGTCAGAAGGCTGCTAGAGGACAGGGTGAAATGAAGGTGACCAACAGAGTACAAAATGGCTGTGGTAAATCAGAATGACTGTAGTTTATGTGCACGTAGGAACTTTCATCAGACAAGATGGCGTAGAATGTTCATGATTGTGTTTTGTTCTTAACAGGCCAATGCGGGCCCAATTTTTTTCAATTCTGTAGGTAGCCTACAAACCCAAGATTTTCATTATATCTTCTTCCAAACAGGCATACAGTGCATCTAGAGAGGTATTTGAGAGTAAGAGCTGATGTCTATAGCCAACAGCCCAACTCTTATCATTTCCAGCAGGCTAGGCTTTAGCACCAGGATTCCAAGCAGAGTGTAATAGTAATTCAAGGTTAAGGAGGTCCCCGTTATCACACCAAAGCCTTGACATTTAGCACTAGGAACACTAGTACTGAAAGCTTGATCCGGGCTTGAGCCTGAAGCCTGGCTCTGACTCAGCATTAGGTCCTGTTGGAACTTCAAGCCCATGATGAGCCAGCTTTCATGTACCTTCTGCCTGCCACCCTCAGTCTACCCAGGATGTGGCATTACGGCGAGAGCTTCCAACTTTGGAACTGAACAAGCTAGGTCTCGGTGTTGGCTCAACATCCTGTGATTCTGGGCAAAATCTCCAGTGCCTAAAAGAAATGACTGTGACCTTGTATAATGTAACTGGTGTTCATGTAAAGTGCTTCAATATCTCCAAGTCGAGTTCACACTATATAAAAAAAGAAGAAAACTGCACAAAGTGGTAAAGACAAAGCATTAACATAAAAATTAGAGACAGATAGTCATTTAGTGGCTGATTTGTACAAAGTGAAAAAATAAATCCTGGGTAAATTGGAGCTTCCCCACTTAAATTGTGTGAGCTTGGGCAAATATTTTTTTTCACCAAAACTCGTTTTTCTTCATATTTGCGCATGAAAGCACATTCAAATACATGAATCAGAAAAGCAACTATACAAAAACCTATCGTGTTTGATTTCATAGACTAATGTTGCTCTATAATAATCTGAGCCACATACAAGGTCCACATGACAACTGTCTTGCCTCATGGTTCACTAATGGCACTGTCACCAGAGTGAGGACGGGGCAGGAATGAATGTATGCTCATGTTTAAAAACGAATCACTTTTATTAAGTACCTCTCAGTGCAGTGCTATATTGTGAGATAAATGTCAAAATTTTCATGTGTTAAAGAATTTTTTTTAATGAATTTTGACGAGACTGTATCATATTTTACATGATGCTTGTTGTATGTTTCACATAGCAAACATTTTCAGGGCTCGGCTTGTGCATGGGCTCCAAGGGCCAAGCTAGAGCCTTAGATCTCCCTGTTAATTTGTTTGCTCGCCCACCTCTACCCCCAAAACACACCACTCAATTTCAGTTTTAAAGACAGTGGAAAAAACATTTCGCCGTTCTGACGTTGAAATTGAGGAAGCACTTAAGAGGTGCCTTCTCCATGGCCTCGTCTGCTGTGACTGGGTGGGCGAAAGGCCATGTTTGGGTGGGCCTGGCCCACCCGGCCCCCCCTGCTAGAACCGGACCTGATGTGAGGTAAGCGAAGTGGGGAATGAGTGGAGCCCCCTTCACATCAATTGCACCTTTAGCTTTAGGAACTGCGACCAATCAAAGGGCTAATGCTCAGTGACTGACACGGACAGGTGGGTAGGGCAGAGGTGATCCACAGGCACGTCATAGCACACCCGAGTGACCCTACACTGCTCAAGCAGCCCGAAGACAGGAATGCAAAGGTGACCAGGGCCTCACATCCCGGGGCCATAAAAAAGGTTAACTTCGCACGTCACTCTTGGTTCAGTTCGCCCCGCCTCTCCCTCAGGGAGGTGATCTGGCTCCGATTGCGTTCAACCCCCAGCGCTGTCGATCTCTCCGTCTATAACACCTCAGCGTACACAGATTACACACCCCCCTCCACAATCACCCCAAACCACTGCTTTAAATGGGCCGGTACTGACCGGTACGGAGTACCGGCTCTTTTTAATTTTGAGAGGAAGAGTACCGGCACTTCTCAAGAGAAATGCTATACTTTTAATTGGAGAGTACCGGCACTTCTCAGAAACAAGCAGGTACTCTGATACAGAGTACCTGCACTTCTATTTTTCCATTTCAAGCACTGCCCCAAACCCACGCTGATGCAACAGCACAATCAAGAGGCAGTGCATGTTAGTGGAAGCAGCCTCAAACTACAAATGACGCGCTACTCAAGTCTGGTCTTCCCAACGAGCTCAGTGTGATCTTGAGCAAATTCCTTTTTCAGTCAGTGCAGCCAATTGATGTTCTGTATTGTCAGATGAGGGGAGGCAGCTTTCATTTCCAAGACATCCGTGGCTACGTTTGTGGATGAAAACGGACTAATACAACAGAAGTCCGCTACCATGCGTTACTCATAACGAGGGCAGTGTGAGAAGCTGCCACTGCTGAGGCACGAGGAGCAGGCACTGGTGCAGTGGAGGCTGCTGCCACCGGTGGCAAATGCGAGACACTGCACAAAGTGAGTTCCAAGGTGTTGTCACAGGAAAATGGGGCCGTGTGAGAAGCTGCCATTGGCGGCCTTTCGAGACACCAATCAATCAATCAATGCTTTATTGTTTAAGTTAATAAAAACCATAACAATGTCATAAAAGCATTGAAGCTTTCGAGACACTTTCAATAGGCAGGCGTTTGAGATGCTACCATTGGTTGTCAGAGGGGGAAGCATGCAGAGAAGATAGTACTGCTGACTAGTTTGTTAACCTGCACAAGGTGAGCAGTTGGAGGAGCTGCCCTTGGTGGGCAACGTGAGTAGCTCGTACTTTTGGGCAGTATGGGGAAATGGCTCTTGTGGGCAGTTTATGCAGCTATTACTACAGGGTAAAGTAAGAAGGTGGTACAGGTGGACCGTGAGAGGCAATGGCCCTGAAGGACACCTTGACAAGTCCTTGCTGGTGGGCAGTGAGAGGCTTGCACTGGCGGGCAGGATGAGAAGCTGACACTGGTGATCCGGATAAGAAGCTCATATTGGGGGGCAGAGTGAGGAGGTCCTGCTGGTGGGAAGTGGGAGAAGTTTGGACTGGTGTGAAGATGGTTCCGGGGAAGGGGGGGGGGCAGGATACAACTCGGGAACAAAGGTGAAAGGATGTTTGGCATGCCACGCAAAATAACATTTGCCTCTGGAGCACTAGTCATTCCCAAAAACAACTTTTTATGTGAACTGGACTTTTTTATTGCAATTTGGTACCACCACTAGGTGGTGCCCTTTGGTAGCGCCTTAACTTGCCTTATGAAAGTGCGAGCCCTCAGACGCTAGCACTAGTGAACAGTGTGAGAATCTGTCACTGGTGGGCAGTGTGAGAAACTCTCTCTGCTCAGTGTGAAAAGCTGGTCCTGGTGGGCAGTGTGAGAAGCTCTCTCTGCTGGACAGTTACAGAATCAACAACAGGTGTGAAGTGGGAAGAGATGCTTTGACAGACAGAGGGAGAAGCTACTGCTGAGTGAGAAGGTTGCACTGATCAGCAGTGAGAAGATGGTCCTAGTGGGCAGGATGATAAGGTGACACTAGGAAGCAGTGTGAGAAGCTGCCATGGATGGTCAGTGGCAATGGCTCTTGCTAGTGGGCAGCTTTAAAAACTATTACAGGAGTCAAATAAAAGAAGCGGCCACTGTTGCCCAGAGGGAGATGATCACACTAGTGCTTACTGTGAAAAATTGGAACTGATGAGATGAAATTCAGGCCCCTTCACTCATCCCCAGCAAGCTTCATCCGAACAAAATTCGTTCCCTCCATTCACCCAAGTTCTCCCAGCAGACTGTGGCCCAGATGTTCTATAAATAGGCCAGTGCAGCACTAGGTAAAATTGGGCAGTGCTGCTTAGGATTTATGAAGAGTTGTGCACCAATGATATCACTGGCTATGCACGTTCTAAATATGCCCTTTGATCATGACGCTAACTGTAGTGCCACTGTGCAAACATGAGCAAACAGCAGTGGTTAATTTGTAAAAAAATAAGTGCCGGGGCTCTTGCCAGAGGCCTGTTGCACCAGCCCATTTCTCCTGTTAGCGCTGCTTAAAACAGATCCAACTACTAACTGGGTAAGTGGGAAGAGGATGTGGCGTAATGGCCAGAGCTGCTGACTTCAGAGCTAGGGAACCAGACTCGAGTCTTGGCGTTGGCTCAACATCCTGTGATTCTGGGCAAATCACTTAATCTCCCTGTGCCAACCATAAATAAAAGTGCCCTTAACTGGTGCTCATGAAAAGTGCCGGTATTGATGATTAAGTGCCGGTGCTGAGCACTAGAAACCACCAAATCAAATTAAGCACTGCCAAACAGTGTCTGCAGAAAAAAATAACACTTGAGGCGCAGCCTTAACGTCAAATTTCTAAATACAAACAGCTGTCCAATTATAAATCATCTAAAATGTGTCATATTGTGGAAATTTCATGTCATTTTTCCCCACCAGACATTGGTTTCCACAGTAAGTTGAGAGACATTGTTGACGCGATCTCGAGCTGGTAAATTCTGAAACTTTTTTTGCGAAACTTTTTTTGTATGAGGTGTGCACGTGTAAAAATATACATATGACATACCAACAAACCACATTTCGCTTTGAAACTGAAATTTCATGTAATTTTCAACGCTTTTCATAGAATTTATGAAGTTTGCTGAAGAAAATATACTTTCTCACCCCTCTAACAATGACCCCACATCTGCCAATTATTGCTGAAAAGGAACTAATCTTGCAATCGGCTCTTCCGCAGCATCACAGAACTCCCCAGTGCTGTGATGGGATAACTGGGCGGACCCGCAAGGACAGAGACAAGTGAGTGAAGCAGCCAAAGAGACCCGAGGCACTCCCCGGAAAAAGACGACGGGCCTGTCTGATTGCACCAGATATTTCTCGCAGAAGCCCTACTTCCTTTATCTCAGAAATGCAAGGTTATTTCTTTTTCTAGGTCACCCTCATGGGAACTCTCAAACAATTCAAACATATTGATGCTTTGTCTTTGTAATGGCGACGGGGGTGCTGTGGCTGCTGCTTTGTGTGCTAGACTGTTACAAAAACCTAATTCATGATCACCTGGACATGATCACTTCAGAATTCTGTATGCCTCCTGACTCTACCCCTGCCCTAAAGCAGACCGGCCAACACGATTTTGGCTCACTTCACAAGGTCATCCAGTGAAGAGCTGATATCAAACACTGGCAGAGAATGAGAAACCCCTACACTGAGTGGGCTTCCAGCTCACGTGTGGAGGCTCCAAGGAGCAAATGTCCATTAAGGGGTTTGGATTTAAAGACACCCAGGAAATCGGCTGAGCCTCAGCAACCTTTAGTTTTTCGGGGGGATGGGGAACGCTGGTGGGGGAAGCAACAGAATTGCCTCTGAGACAGTTCTTAGGATGAATCCCGACCTCTCCAAAGCCTTGCCCCAGCTCAGACAGTGATTTTTAGGTTCAGCCTACCAGACAGCGCATGTGTTGTCTGTTGCAAGACATATTTTGGGCTTTCCAAGAACATACAGTGGCTTGGAGCACGACCATTGCTTATTAATGGTTGGCTTCCCATCACTGTCATTTCCCTGCTTCTGATTGATGTCCCAGCTTGTCAATCTTGTGTTTGTCCCTGCAATGAAGTATATCCTCTTTACCATCTCGTTTGATTGGCTGGCTTCTTTGCTTCTACTGGTTGCTTTTCAAGCACTACTCTTTGCTTCTGGGTTAAGCACTCCATGGAAGTAAGTGCTTGTGTTTCCTAGCTGTCTTCCTTGTGTACTTCCCTTCCCCTGCACACAGTGTCGTAGTTTGTTGCCTGTCAGCTTCTCCTGCTCCATGTTGCACTAGCTTTCATGTACTTCCTCGTTGCTTTCTTGCCCATGTGGTTCTCCCCTGCCTGCTCCACGTTGCTTTTTCGCCTGCTGCTCGCATCCATGTTGCTTCCCCCCACCTGCAACCTTGTTCTCTGTCGTCCATTGTTTCTCCTCCACACCCCTGCCCTCCGAGTTGATTTATCCCTCCCACCCATGCAAAAAAAGCTTTTGTGTTATTATTTGAAATTATTTTCCCATCCAAATCAGTGTATTAAAACATGCTTGTGTCATGTTGTAGGTGTATGCTCCTACAAAATGATGCGGCTGCCGTGTCCTAGCACCATTTAAAAAAAAGTTTTTTGTTTTTTTAGCCATGCTACAAGGCATCGGGGATGTATTATAGCAAGGCATAAAACCATTGGCAAATTCCATAAGTACGAAAGGTGAAACCTATTGCCTTTTCCAGTGCTTGTTTTTATAAGATGGCAGGACTGCTAACAGCAGTGTGGCCGGGCGAGATTTCCCATATAGGCCACCCCAGTCCACCCTTGAGGGACTTCCATGCTGGTGAGGTTCCTCTGACCTGATGGCCTCCATTTAGTACACCAGACAGACACACCCGGCGCACACACCTTTAACCGGAAATTCCTTAGGATGTTGTTTCTCTCACGCAACGTGATACCAGGGTTCGCACAATAGAAAGCACTGTACAGAGCACACAGAAGAAGCCTGCAGAGCGCCACGTCTCGCTCCAAGCACAATATGAGCCGCATTCCACGGTGACGATCCGCGGGCAGGCACGAGAGCACGCAGGGGTGTGATTGTAGGACACGCAACAAACCGGAACCGCTCCAGAGGTAATGCAGATGTCGCACGAATAGTCGTGCAGGAGTCGAGAAATGCATGCTGCTGGGACATATTCAACGTAAAAGGGCCTCTGATGTTGGGCCAGCTAGAGCGCTTACTGAGGTTAACAGAAACACTCTAGGCGCTAACTTTGAGCAAGTTGAAGGCTGGGAACAAAAATCTGGCGTTACATTGCGGTTTTCGGTCCTAGTGGTTCTAACAGGGCCTTTAGTAGGTTGCTTTTGTAAAGTACAACTGCTACCTGAGAGTTCTAAGGCGCCTAGCTGCATTTCACAGGTCTAAATCCTTAAAAGGCTCCAGTGGTCTGGACTGAAACTGTCCCTTACCCCCAGGAAAGGTGCAACGATTTCATGGGCTTTAAACAGCATTAAAGAGCAAATACCATTTTGACATTAGAGGGCTCCCAAACATTTAATAAAAAGCAAGTTTTTCGGTCGGTTTAGTAATTTGGTGCCATCTAGCCGTGACAGTATAAGTCCGCAGCCTCGCCTTGCAGAAGTACCCGTCCTGCTCCCTTTCTTGCAAACTTCATGGGAGAAACACAGCCAAGTGGGCACTTTGGCAAAAGGGCCCCTGAAGCCTAAGTCTCAGGCTCCACAGCATTGTACTAAATGGCGCCGGTCTGCAGGCCAAAAGTACAACTGGAAATGATTTTAATAGAAGCCGAGACAGCACCACTGGGCGAGCTACAGAGCCACACTCGTTCCATAAAACAAGCATTGGCAAATCTAATAGGTCTCACCTTTGTGATCTACTAGCTTTGTCAACGGTTTTTAGCTAAGTAGTACAGCATTCGAGATGCTATGCAGCATGGCTAAAGGTTGAAAAACAAAAAACCTATGACACTGCTGCCGGCGCAGATTTTGCAGGTGCATTCACCACGCATGCAAGCACGCCTTCAAACTAACAAGGGTGCTTTTTATGCTTCTTTTTAATTACTTATCCAAGTTGGATTGATAACTAAACAGAAAACAAAACGCACAAGAGCATCTCTTTTTTTTTTAAAGCTGGGGGCAGTAGCAATTTGGGGTGGGGGAACATCGAGGCAACACAGAGAAGTTTTTTAGGGGTGAACACTGAAGCAACATGGGGAGTGGAGGCAATGCAAGGAAGGGTGGGGGTAACAGCGAAGCATCACGGGGGAGAGTTCAGGAGCAATGCAACACGGGGAAGCATGGGGGCAAACGGCGGAGTGACATGGTTGTGGGTGGGTGTTAACGCCGGAGAAGATGTGAAAGGAACAGGCGGCTGGGAGGGAGATGCTAGAGGGGGCTGCTAAAGTAACGAGTAGGGCGAGAGCTAACGCCACATAGGTTTGGGGGACAGCAATATGGAGGGCACGCATGGGGGAAGCAATATACAGAGAAGAACACAGGGGAGTGCGAGAGAGAGGAGGGCAGGGAGAAGTAGTTTGGCAACAAAGAGGTACACAGTGTGCGGGGGAGAGAGGTACACAAGGGATGGCTCGAAAATGCAGGCCCGCTAATGGAGTGCTTCACACAAAAGAACAAAAGTAGTGGTTGAAAAGCAAGCAGCAGAAGGAGTGATGCAGCCAATCAAAGAGTCTGTAAAGAGGCAATGCTCCATGGAAGGGACAAACACAAGATTGACAAGCTGGTGCATGAAGAAGAAACAGGCAAATGAGAGTGGCACACTAATTAATGGGCAAGCTCCCTGTCGCTCTATATTCTTGGTTAGCCATAATATGCTTCCCAAAAGTCAGCACATTGCTGCCTAGTACTTTTGACCTAATCGGGGGTGGGTCTGCCACAAGAGTATTTGGGAGAAAATAAGACCAGATGGAACATTCTTTAGCACCATGTGTCAAATAAACAAACAGCTAAAAAGCTATAGGATTTACAGGTAGTTTTCAAGGGGGAAATTAATGACTTACATATTCAGGAGTAATTTATCTCACTAGCAGATATTAATGTAGGTGTATATATGAACATTGTTATTGGTAATGGCATTTTCTGTTTGTTGGGTCCCTGAAGTAAAACAACTGAGGGAGATAGCTGTGCACAGGACAAGCAATGGTTCTCCGACACAGAGAGCTCCTCTTGAAGAACAAGGTACTGACCTTCTGTAATGCTTTTTCTGGTGGATACTCTACCTAACTGCAGATTCCTCACATTTAGAATATTCCCAGGTGCCAGCCTGGATCAGGAAGATTTTTCAACATAGCCCCTGTGTACCAGTAGGCGGTGTTGTGCCGCTCCACGTCGACCCCTCTCTGCCCCAGAAGTGATTGATGGAGCCACATATAAGCACCACCTTTGTGCGCTGATGTTAGTTTCTTGAATCCGCCTTCATGGATATGGAGCTCAAAGAACCATTTATGTACACCAATATACAGATTTCTAATTTTTAGATGCCAAAACATCTATTCCACAGAATGGGGAGATGGGAGGGCTGTGAGGACTCTGTGGTTAGACAGAATATCCACCAGAAAGAACAAGGTATCTGAAGACTGCTCAGATTTTTTATCCATGGAAGAGGATTCCTTTGGGCGGACCACTAATGGTGAATTGTCCACATTCTCTTCCATTCCGGCAGCAAAAATTAAAATTCTTCAGGGACAAATTACATCTGGTTCCCCAGATGATCCTTGTCCGCCCACGTGTTGCAACTTGCACCGGATTTAATTGCTGCATTTTTGGAGAAAGTTTATTCTCAGGTTTTGGAGTCAGGAGTCTACCGCACTAGCTAAAATTCTTGAGAAAACATCAATTAGGAATTAGCTCCCTTTTTACGGATCATGAGCTTTTGGATCCCTCTCAGAATGGTTTTAGGAGGAACCATAGTACCGAATCGGCACTGATTGCGACAGCAGATTCTATTCGCCGCCAAGTGGATGAGGGAGGCGCGGCTATTCTAGTTATCCGCAGCCTTCAATGCCATACCTCCAATTTAGCTGGTGCAAAGACTGTGTCAGGGTGGGCTGAGGAGTTCTGCATTAAATCTTTTAGAATCCTTTTTAGTGAATAGGACTCAAACGGTGAGCTACGGGGACTTCAGGGCTAAATCTTTCCAGCTTGCCTGCAAGGGTCCTCCCTCAGTCGCAACTTATTCAATCTGTATGTGGCCCCTTTGGCAAAACATCTACTTTCTTTTGGTTTTCAGACAGTGTCCTATGCGGACGATACCCAAATTATTGTCTCTATATCCGGTGACTGGGCAGGGGTAGCGGACAAGTTCAGGTCCTGTATGGTTAAAGTCAGCACCTGGATGTGGGAGAATTGGCTTAAAGCACAAGTTACTAACTTGTGTAACGATATATCTGTAAGAGACAGTAGTTAGTGACAGATTCCTTACCTTAGAATATCCCCAGGCGTCAGGCTGGATCCGGGAAAGTTTTTGCGTAGCAGTACCCTTGCGCGTCGGTAGGCGTCGTCGTGCGGCTCCGCGTCCGTCGTCGGGACCGCCGGGATGACGTCGCGGGCAGTACTTAGACGCCGCCCCTGCGCGCTGACGTCAGTTCTGTACACGACTTTCCGCGCCAGGAACGCAGAGCCATGCAAGAAGCTGACATAGGTGTCTGAAAAATACTAGGGCCCTGAAAGGGATGTCCTTAACCCTTGAAATCAGTTCGCAGAACGGGGAGGATGGGTGGGCGGTAGGAATCTGTCACTAACTACTGTCTCTTACAGATATATCGTTACACAAGTTAGTAACTTGTGCATCTGAAAGAGACACGTTAGTGACAGATTCCTTACCTTAGAATAGATACCCCAGCAATACCAACCCCGGTGGTGGGTCTGCGAACAAAGATCAGACAAGGAAGTCCCGGAGGACAGAACGGCCAAAGAAGCCGTCCCTCCGGACCGGACTGTCAAGGCAGTAATGCTTGGTAAACGTGTGCAGCGAGGCCCACGTAGCTGCCTGACAGATATCCTGCAGCGGAACACCGCGGCCTAAGGCCGTGGTAGCAGCCGTTGCCCTGGTGGAATGGGCACGCAGCCCAACAGGAGGCTCCTTCTTAGCCAAAGAATAGCAGGCTTTGATACACAAGGTGACCCAGCGGGAAATGGTTCTCTTGTGCACTGCCCGACCTTTTATGGCGCCCACGTAGCCAACAAAGAGCTGGTCATCCACCCGGAAGTGTTGTGTGCGGTTGATATAAAAGGAAAGCGCACGTTTTGGGTCCAGACGGTGGAGCCTCTCTTCCTCTCTGGAAGGATGCGGAGGCGGTTAAGAAGGTGGGCAAAGTGATGGTCTGCCCAATGTGGAAGGCAGTAACCACCTTTGGCAAGAAGGACGGATGCGTCCTAAGAACAACCTTGTCTGGATGGACAGACAGAAAGGGAGGTTTGCATAATAGAGCCTGGAGCTCACTCACCCGCCGAGCGGAGGTGATGGCCACCAGAAAAGCTGTCTTCAGAGTCAGAAGACGAAGAGGACAGTTATGTAGAGGCTCAAAGGGAGCACACATGAGAAAGGTAAGAACCAAGTTCAAGTCCCACTGAGGCATCACAAACGGAAAAGGAGGGAAGAGGTGTGTAATGCCTTTTAGGAACCTGTTAACAACAGGGGACTTGAAAAGGGAGGGCTGATCAGGAAGCCTGAGGAAGGCCGAAATGGCACAAAGATAGCCCTTGATGGTACCCAGTTGGGCCAGAGAAAGAAGGAACAGAAGAACCTCAGAAAAGGGGGCAGAGAGGGGATTCACAGCCTTTGCTGTGCACCATGCCACAAACTTGTTCCACCTGCAGGCGTATACCACCTTTGTGGAGGGACGCCTGGCTGCCAGAATCACATCACAAACTTCGGGAGGCAAGTCGAAAGGAATCAACTGCCGCCGCTCAATCTCCACGCAAGCAGGTGGAGACTGGACAGGTTCGGGTGGAGGACCGTCCCCTGCTGCTGCGACAGAAGATCCTCCCGAAGAGGCAGACGGATCGGGGGATCGACGCTCATACTGAGTAGCTCGGGATACCAAACTCTTCGAGCCCAGTCCGGAGCCACAAGGATGACTTGGGCCCGGTCGCGCCGAATCTTCTTCAACACTCTGGGTAGAAGTGGTATAGGCGGAAAGGCGTACAACAGACCGCAACTCCACTCGCGACGAAAAGCGCCGCCGAGCGAGATGCCGCCTTGGAAATTCCAACGCGCAGAACTGCTGACATTGCGCGTTCTCTTCGGTGGCGAATAGATCTAACCAAGGCTCTCCCCACTGTTGAAAGAGACCTTGCACCACCTCCGAGTGAAGACGCCGTTCGTGATCCATCGTGCACCTGCGGCTGAGTTCGTCCGCCCTGGCGTTCAGGGAACCTGCCAGGTGTTGAACCAACAGGAACATGCCCTGATGTTCCAGCCATGTCCAGAGGCGCAGAGCCTGCTGACAGAGGGTCCACGACCCCACCCCGCCTTGTTTGTTGCAGTACCACATGGCGATGGTGTTGTCTGTGAACACCTGCACTACCTTCCCTTTGACAGAGGGAAGGAATGCCTTGAGAGCAAGTCGGATCGCCCGGAGCTCCAGAAGGTTGATATGGAGCCGGGACTCCGCCGGAGAACAGAGGCCTCTGATCTCCGCCTCTCCCATGTGACCGCCCCATCCCAGAAGGGACGCGTCCGTCACAACTGTGTGCTCTGGCTGGGGAAGGGAGAGGGATCTGCCCATGACCCATTGCCGGTTCGAGAGCCACCACTGCAACTGTTTTGCAGTCCCCTCCGAGATCTGGACGTGATCGGACAGGTTGCCCTGGTGCTGCGCCCACTGGAACTTCAGGTCCCACTGCAGAGCCCGCATATGCCATCTGGCATGATCGACCAGCAGGATGCAGGAGGCCATGAGGCCCAGCAGCCTCAGGGTCAGCCGTACCGAAACCCAGGATAAAGGCTGAAAGATCGGAATCATAGCCTGAATATCCCGGACTCGCCGTTCGGAAGGATAGGCCCGAAACTGCGTCGTGTCCAGAACTGCTCCGATGAAAAGGAGCTGTGGAGAAGGAATCAGATGCGACTTCGGCACATTGATGGAGAACCCCAGCGAGTGCAGGAGTTCGGCCGTAGTCTGGAGGTGGGAGACGACTGCCTGGGACGAGCCCGCCTTCAGCAGCCAGTCGTCGAGGTAGGGGAAGACTGGAACCCCTGCCCGGCGCAGATGAGCTGCGACCACCGCCATCACTTTCGTGAACACCCGAGGGGCACTTGTAAGGCCAAAGGGGAGCACAGTGAACTGAAAATGCTCGAGGCCTACCGTGAACCGCAGGTAACGCCGGTGGGCTGGCAGGACGGGGATGTGGAAATAAGCGTCCTGTAAGTCCAACGCTACCAACCAGTCTCCAGGGTCGTAGGCAGTCAAGACCTGAGCTAGGGTGAGAATCTTGAACTTCTCCTTCCTGAGGAAGCGATTGACGTTCCGGAGGTCCAAGATAGGACGCATGTCCTCCTTGTCCTTTTTGGGCACCAGAAAGTAGTGGGAGTAGCAACCACGTCCTACTTCTGGGGTCGGAACATGCTCGATGGCCCTCTTGGCCAAGAGGGCCGTGACTTCCTTCTGCAGAAGCACCAAGTGATCCCCTGACATGCGGTGGAATTGAAGTGGCATGGCTGGGGGGGTGGTCTCGAAGGGGAGGGAGTAGCCCCTTCGGACAATGTCCAAGACCCACCTGTCGGAGGGGATGGCACGCCAGTGGTGAAGGTGATGGCGGACCCTGCCCCCTACTGGCATGCTGTGCACCTGAAAGGAAGGACTAGGAGGGCTTGGAGGCCGCGGACGGGGCGGGGTTGGTGGCCTGACCCGCACACTAGTTGCCTGACCCGCCACGGCGGGAGCCACGTCCTCGGCCACGCGAAGACGCTTGCTGCGCGGGCCGGTGGCTGGGCAGCGGACGTGACTGGGCGCCCTTTCCGTGGCTACGAAAGGGGTGAAAAGCAGAGGTTAGCGGAGGGCGCACAGCAGAAAGGCCCAGGGACTTGGCAGTAGCCCGTGAGTCCTTAAAACGCTCCAGCGCATGGTCTGCTTTGGTACCAAAAAGACCGACTCCATCAAAGGGCATGTCCATGAGTGTGTTTTGGACATCACCCGAGAAACCAGTTGTCCTCAGCCAGGCGTGGCGACGCAGTGCCACTGTCGTTGTAAGCGATCTGCCCAGCGAGTCGGCAGTATCAAGGCCACAACGGATGGTGTACTTTGCTGCATCCCTTCCTTCCGCAATGGCGCGGGAAAGCAGTGTCTGGACCTCCTCAGGACACTGGGGCAAAACGAGCGCCACCGAATCCCACAGAGAGTGGGAGTATCGGCCCAAAAGGCAAGCGGTGTTGACGGACCGCAAGCCAGCACTGGAGGAAGAAAAGGCCTTCTTCCCAAATTGATCCAGGCGTTTGGATTCCCTATCCGGTGGGGCGGTAGGGAGGGCGGTTTGGGAGGCAGAGGCTTGGACAACCAAGCTCTCGGGGGTGGGATGTTGAGAGAGAAACAAGGGGTCGCCCGGAGCAGGGCGATGGCGTCGGGCCACGTTCCTATCCACAGGAGCCCCTGTGGCGGGCATGGACCAGGTGCCCAAAGAACGTCAGAAAGTGCATCATTAAACGGCAGCAATGGCTCCGAGGAGGTAGCTGCCGGCTGAAGCACTTCCGTCAGGAGGTTAGTCCTGACAGCCACTGTAGGCAATTGGAGGTGTAAGGCTCCAGCTGCTCTACGCAACACCGTTGCGAAATTTGCTCCCTCCTCCGTAGCCACGGAAGGAGGAGACAGCATGCCAGTGTCAGGGGAAGTGTCCAGACCACTGGCATCCCCAAGTTCCTCTGCCCAGTCCTGATCATAGTCACACTGCTGTGTGAGAGGGTCATCCGACCCCTCCCAGCTCTCCTGGTCCTCCTCAGGTTGAAAATAAGGAGGAGGAGGGACGTCCGGGACCCAAGGTCTCATAGGCGCCGGCGTCGGGTGACGTCGGTCCGACGCCGCGTCCGGATCTGGAGACAACTGGGGAACGACGCCGCCCGGAGCCCCGGGCGGCGTCAGGAACGGCACCGGGGACATCGGCGTCGGCGGAGGCGTGGTTAGGTCAACCGGCGTCGATGGGGGTTGCGGTACCACCGGAGCCGGGATCGAGGCCGGGGCCGAAGCCGGGGCTGGGAGCGAGGCTGGTGGGACAGGCGGCGCCGGGACCGGAGTCGTCGGCGGCGCCGGGGCAATCCCATTAGGGCCCGCGGGGCCCGAAGGCGCACCGGAGGGGCCTTGAGGCCCGAAGAGGCGGGCCAAGGCCGACAGGAATTCCTGTATCTTGGCCGGAGTCGCCCCCGAACCCGGGAAGGACGGGTAATGAGGGGGAGGCTCCACAGGCACATTCGGAGCCGCGGGGCGGGGACGGTGCCGACAGGGGCCTCAGCCGAGTCGCGAGACCGGCGAGGCGAAGTCTTAGAGCGATGGTGCTTCTTAGACTTTTTGTGCTTCGACTTACCCGAGGAGTGCGAAGACTTGGACTCCGATGACCGGCGAGGACTCCGCGACCGGCCCCTCGACCTCTCGCGTGACCGGGGCTTGGTGCGGCGCGGAGCCGACTGCCGGACCTCGAGGAGCTTTCGAGACCGCTCTCGCCAAGCCTTCGGGTGCAAGGCCCGGCAGTCGGGGCACGACTTTGTGTCGTGGTCGAGGCCGAGACAGTAGAGACACTCTAAGTGCGGGTCTGTGATCGACATCATTCGACCACAGGCGTCGCATGGCTTGAAGCCGGGCATCCCTACCGACACCGTGGAGCCGAGATGACTCGAAGAAAACAGTGAAAATTCACCAAAAAGTTAGTCAAAAAATGACTAGGGCACTGCTCTTTCCGGATCTGCGCTTACTGGCGCGGAAAAAAGAAGAACTGACGTCAGTGCGCAGGGGCGGCGTCTAAGTACTGCCCGCGACGTCATCCCGGCGGTCCCGACGACGGACGCGGAGCCGCATGACGCCGCCTACCGACGCGCAAGGGTACTGCTACGCAAAAACTTTCCGGATCCAGCCTGACGCCTGGGGATATTCTAAGGTAAGAAATCTGTCACTAACGTGTCTCTTTCAGATATGAACGCTGAAAAGACGTAGATTGTGGTCTTCGGGGTGAAGAATTCAGTTTGGACTGACCATTGGTGGCCTGAGAGATGTGGTCCGTTACCGGAGCCTCTGCTAAAAATCTGAGGGTGGTCAATGACATTTGACTCTCAGGTCAATAGAACAGTGATCTCCTGCTTCTGGATTATTGTGAGCTTGAAGATGATTTTTCCCTTTCTACCCGAGGAGATAAGAGTTTCAGTGGTATTGCACTCATGACATCTCGCCTAGTCTACTGTAACGCCCTGTATTTGAGTGCCTTCCAGTTTTCACTTAATAAACTTTAAGTCATCCAAAATGCGACTGCTAGGTTGGTGTTGGGCGTCCCTGACATCTCTTGGACTGGGATTGTGGACACTTCATTAGCTCCCAGTGAGGAAACGGTTGATTCTTAAAGCCATGCGTTTGGTTTATTAGGCCCTCACTCAGCAGGGCTCTTGCTATCTGAGAAACGCCTTCAACTGGTATCTTCCAAACATACAGTTGAGATCGGCAGGTCAGAGGAAAGTGATTGTTCCCAGGTTGAGGAAGGCGAGTTGGGGTGAGTGTGCCTTTTCAGTGGCAGCGGCCGGGCTATGGAACACTCTCTCTGCACATATTGTGAGCCTTAATTCTTATTCTGTGTTTCGTAGCCATGTGAAAACATGGCTTTTTTCACAACCATAAATGCTTCTGCTTGTCTCCCCCGTTTGCTCTTCACGGTTATAGCGCTTTGATGCTTTTTTGGTTTTATGTGCTTTACAAATTCAAATTCATTACCGAAATTAAGCAGCTTGTTCTTCTAATGAACACTTCGAGCCACAGATTCCTCACCTTTGAAATCGATACCAAACCAGCACCATCCTCCAGTGGTGGGTCTCTAGAAATATTCAGACCAAAAAGTCCTGCAGGACGAAATGGCCAAAATATCCTTCCCATCAGACTTGGTTGTCAAAGCAGTAGTGCTTTGTGAAAGTGTATACCGATGCCCATGTCACAACTAGACAGTAGTTAAGGATAGGCACTCTGTGTGCCAGCACAGTGGTAGAAGCTTTGACCCTCGCTGAATGGGCCTGCAATCCTCTGGAGGCTGCTTCTTGGCCAGTGTGTAGTAGATCTTAATGCAGAGGAGTATCCACTTGGACAGAGTCATTTTCTGCACTGCCATGCTTCTTTGTCCCCGAGAACCCCCCTCAAAGAGTTGAATGTCCACCTGATGGTCTTTAGTACGACAGATGTAAGTCAGAGCTCTTCTGGATCCAAATGATGGAGTCTCTTCTCTTTCGAGGTGTAGCAAGGAATGTCGGAAAAAAGATTGACTATCCAATATGAAGCGGGGGTCACAACATTCGGTAGAAATGCTGCTCTGGTCCTCATCACAATGAGAAAGACAATCTTCAGAGTCAGGAGAAGTAAGGGGCAGCTGTGCAGCGGCTCAAAAGGAGTGCACAACAGGAACATAAGAATCAAATAAAGGTCCCATGGTGGCATTACGAAGAGTTTAGGAGGAAATATGTAGATTAAACCTTTAAGAAATTACATCACAACAGGTGATCTGAACAAGGATGGTCGGTCAGATAAATGCAAAAAGGCTGAAAGGGCAGACAGATAACCTTTAATTGTGCCCACTGAAAAGCTTGCTAGTCCAAAGATAAAATGAATAATGAGACATCCAACTGTTTGGTCTGCAGAGGATCCATATAATGGGTGTCAACCAAGCAACAAACTTGTCCCAATGCCAAGCATAAACAGACTTTGTGGGAGGAAGCCTAGCCGCAAAGACAAAATCCACTACTTTGGGAGGAAGGTCAAACGTGGTCAACTGCCACCACTCAGTCTCCATGCATGGAAGTGTAGATTGTTGCAGGCCCAGGTGTAACACCCTGCCATGCTGCTGCAACAGAAGATCAGCCTGAAGCAGCAAAAGTACAGATGCTCATGCCTAGAAGGACTGGGAATCACACTCCGCTGGCCCAATCTGGAGCCACTATGATGAGGTGGGCCAGGTTGTACTTGATCTTCTTCAGAACTCAATACAGGAGAGGTAGCGGCTCCACTACAGTGTACTCCACTCTAGGCAGAATGCATCTCCAAACAGAGCCTGCTTAAGAACTACAGCACGCAAAAGTGTTGACATGGCATGTTCTTAGTGGTGGTGAAGAGATCGAGCTAGGGTTCTCCCCATTGCTGGAAGATGCCAGCACACCTCTGGGTGTAACTTGCATTCATGATCGGCCAGGTGTCGCTGGCTGAGTTCATCTGCTCTGGAGTTTAAAGATCATGCCAGGTGGTGAACAATGAGGGGAATGCCCTGATGATTCAGCCAGGCCCAGAGGTGCAGGGATTCCTGGCACAGGGCCTGGGACCTCACCCTACCCTGCTTGTTGCACTACCACATGGCAATTATGTTGTCCGTAAGGACCTAAATAAGCCTTCCCTTGATGGAATGCCAAGCAAATGACCCTAAACTCCAACAACTTGATGTGGAGATGGGTCTTCACCAGAGACCAGAGACCTCTGATCTCCACCTTTCTCAGATGACCTTTCCAACCCAGCAGTGATACATCCATCACCACCATGAGCTCTGGGTAGGGTAGAGAGAGAGGGCCTTCTGCCACTGGTCTAACTGAGGAGCTACCACTACAAATATATTTGCAGTCTGCACTGAAACTGGGATGGACTCTGATAGGTCCCCTTGGTACTGGGCCAAATGAGACTTCAGCTTCCACTGCAGAGCCCCACAGATGCCACCTGGGCATGGTTGATGAGCAGGATGCAGGAGGCCAAATGTCCAAGAAGCCTCAGAGCTGCCCTCACTGAGACCCAGGACAGAGGCTGAAACATTGGGGTCATAGCCTTAATGCCCTGGACTCTCATATCCAGAGGGAAGATCCAGTAAGGATCCGTATCTAGAATGATTCTGATGAAAGGGAGCCTCAGCGAAGTGTGACTTTAGCACATTGACAGCGATGTCAGGAGGTGGTTCATGACTGACTGTGGTGAGCCTGCCTTCAACAGCCAGTCGTCGAGCTAGTGGAAGACTGATGCAGCTGACCCCCAAAGGTATGCTGCAGCCACCACCACCTTCGTGAACTCCGGAGGGGCACTAGTAAGGAGAAAGGGGCACAGCAAACTGAAAATGCTTGTGGCCCATATTGAACCACAAGTTGAGTTGGTGGGCTTGCAAGAGGAAACATGAAAATAGACGTTGTGCAGGTACAGCACTATAATCTAGTCTCTGGGATCCAGGGCAGATAGAACCTGGTTCAATGGAAGAAATTGAGAGGTTGAAGATCTAAAATAGGACAAAGTCCTCCACCCTTCTTTGGCACAATGAAATAACAGGACTAACTTCCAGTTCTGATTTCTGAGGCCGGCATTCTCTCTTTGGTACTCGTCACCAAAAGAGCCTGAGTTTTCTGCAATAAAATGGACAAATGGTACTCTGAAGGATGCTCGGATATAGATTGATGAAGCTGGGGGTCAGAAAGGAATGGGAGGGTATAGACCAATTGATCTATCTGCAGAACCCAACTGTCAGATATTATGGCCTGGCACCCGTGGAGAAAATGACTGTCACTGCCTCCCAGAGGGTGGTTGTCTGTTGCTAAGGGTAAACTAAAGCAGCTAAGAGGCTGCTGCTGGGGGTGGGGTGGAAGGAGATTGTGAGGTTTGGTGCCCCTGCGGACCAGGATGAGGTCTGTTGGATCCTGGACCCAAAATGACTGGGATGGGTGCTGTTGAGGTGGTGAGCCTTGGCGTTGCCTAAAAGTGAAATCCCTGTTGATGCCTCAAAAAGGGTAAAACTGTTGGCGAAACTGCCTTGCAGTGTAGAGAGACAGAAGGAATGTGCCGCGACTCTACTTTCTTAAGCACTTTAGGGCAGAGTCGGCCTCCTCTCTCAAGAAGCAAGACCTGTCAAAAGGCATATTCATGATTGGCACCTGAATATCTCCGGAGCACCATGCTAGTCTTGACATACTTGCTCGCGGCGCCTGGCCATCCTGAATAGTCTATGCCAAACTGGCTTGGAACTCCTCTATGACCGCTGGCAAGATCTCTACAACCAAGTCCCATAAAACATGGGACTACCTGTCCAGCAAGCAGCTGGCATTGACTGACTGAAGTGCGAGGCTACCCGAATTCCTGTAGTTTCTTTGACTTCCTATCCGGAGGGGATGTAAGGAAAGAGGTTGGGTTGACCATGCTAGTTTGTGGAGGCCTGAACTCTCTCCGGGGTAGGGTAAGATATCAAAAAAGGTAAATCACCAGGAGCAGGTCTGTGACGTCGTGCCACGGGTCTATTTACCAGGGTGCAGGAACAAGGTTAGCCCAGCTATGAGGGTGTCAGTCAGGGCTTCATTAAGAGGCTGTAAGGGCTATGATAAGGTCTGTCCATGCTGCAGAACTTCAGTGAGTATATTAGTTTTTACTTTAACAGTGCTTCAGCTGCCCATCGGATGACCACAGCAAATGGTGCAATCTTTTCTGTTGAATTTCTAGGGGAAAACCCCCAACCCCATGTCAAGAGAAGTGTCCAGTCCATTGCCTTCATGTAAGTCCAAATAGAAACTGTCGTCATATTGTGGGGGAAATATCTCCCCATCATTTCCATCGTCAATAAAGGCTAGCTAACTTTGGTCAGAATTCGTTTTGAAAAATTGTTGGAGCTCTGGGAGGCGGCTCCTAGGCAATGTTGCCATTTTGACTCGGTCGGAATGAGCAGGGACTTGTCACTCGAAGGCTGTTTAAGGACGTGACTTCAGTCTAGGTCAAGGGTTCGGTTTGGAATCGGACAGGACAACAAGGTTGGCATCCTCCATTGGCATCAGCATCATCGGTGCCAGAATCTATGCGGCTGGATCTGACGTGGATGAGGGTGTCAGACCGGGAGTCAGCTTGGGAGCCAGAACTGAACCTGCAGTGGATATGGGAGGCACAGACAATGCCGAGGTCAGACCTACTGGTGGTAAAACAACTAGAGGCCTCCCCAGATCTTTGGGGCCCGCAGGTGCACCAAGGGAGCAAGCAGGTGTCAAAGATTTGCAACATGACACCTCCGGTGGCAGATCGTTCTCCCACCTCGCCGCCAAGACCTGGAACACCCTCCCCATCCACCTACGGCAGACCCAAGACCTGCTGACCTTCAGAAAACTCCTCAAGACCTGGCTTTTCGAGCAGTAGCAGCATTCCCCACCCAAGCGCCTTGAGACCCTCACGGGTGAGTAGTGCGCTTTACAAATGATATGATTGATTGATTGATTGATTGAAAGCCTTACATATTGCGACATCACCAATGGAACCAGATATTCAGGGTGCATTGGAATCAGCTGTGGAATCTTCTCCTTGGTGGGAGACTGTGAACGAGACCAGTGTGCACGCTGACGTCCTTGCAAAGTCTCAGCAGGAGAGTGGTGAGGCTGGGACAAGGGCGGTTTGGACTTCTTATGTTTCTTTTTGGATTTGGACTTGCATAAAGAATTGTACTATGAAGAAGACTGGTCGTGGGAGCGGCCCCAAGAGCTGAACAGGTCTGCTCTCTAGACTTAGAGCGGGGTGGGACCTACGCAACTTCCTCCAGTGTTCAGGGCATACAGCTTGGCTTCATGGCACTGAGATGCCTTTGGGTGCATAACAACACTCCTCGCATGACTTGAAGACTGATACCCCATAGTTTTAGGACAGGAGATGTTCCCTTGCACAGTAGTAGAATTTTGACATACAAAAAACTCATCAACTCACAAGAAAAAGTTAGGAGCTAGCTCTGGATCTGGCTACAAAGGTGTGGAATAAAGGGAACTGAAGTGAGAGAGCTAGGATGGCACTTGTTTGCGGCTCCAGCCATCACTTTTGGGGTAGAGCAAGGTCATTGTGGAGCAGCACGATGCTACCAACTGGCACGCAGGGTCTATACTAAAAGATTTGAAGCTGAAAGATTGAGGCTGGCACCTGGGTATAGTCTAAAGGTGAGGAATCTGTGGTTAGAAGTGTCCTTTAAAAAAAAAAAAAAATGTCCATTAAATATCCCAAACCATGACAAGTAACATTATTTTAAATACTGTATCAATACATAATTCCCATTCATGTGCCAGTTAATAGCCCATCAAAATTTCTGTTAAATAAAATTTAAAAAAATTAGAATTTATGCTTCTACATGACCGGGCGGCTAATGTATATGATGATCTCTTTAAGGGAATTACTACCTTCCAGGAAAAAAGTAGGATTTTCTGTAGGAATGATTAAAAAAATGTTCCTTGGTAACTTCTCCCACAGTCTTCATTCCCATTCCAGGAGAGTCACTTACCGGAGAATCTGAAACCTCCGAGGGCTTCTCAGTCAGACTGCTGCTCTCGGCTGGTATGAGGTCATTGTACTTGGTGACATCTTCATCGGAGTAATGGAGGCTGCCAGGACTGGGCCGTGGAGGGGACCTAGGAGTAACACAGAAACACAGGTAATGTACAGCTTATGTTATGGCTGTGCGCTTCCCTAATGGGCAAGGTAAAACACATAATATAGAGAGGTACCCATAATACAGAGTCTACAAAGGAGGCAAATAAGTGGCACCACTTCATTCCTTATCAAAATGGCCACAAACGCATTGTGCGGTCAAAGTGGCTTTGATTAGGGTTGTAGTAAATGGCTGTTGTCAGTGGGAGGTTCGGGAAAGAGACCCAATAGAGGGGACCATCAGATCTGGAGAAGGGGACTTCCAAATCCAGAGGAAGGACATCAAGATCCAGAGGAGGGGGCTTCAAGGTCTGGAAGGCTGAGACTTCCACAATATGAGAGGGTTGTGCCACATCTGAAGGTGGTATTTTCCACACATGGAGATGAAAAGGGGACGAACATGTCTTGAAAACAGACCTCCCAGCATTAGAAGAGAGACTCCAGTTTCTGGAGCAGGGAACTTACATGTGCGGAAGAGGTGACACGAATGTCTAGGAGGGTCTCAAGTAGGGGTGGGCGGAACTCACAGAGTTACATAAAAACTCAGTGCGATTCTGGGGAGTTCCGCGAGCGGGTGGAATTCAGCACATCGCGTTGATTTTTAGCACTGGGAGCTTGTCCACCCGTGCTGTAAAATCAGCGCGAAGCACAAGTTACTAACTTGTGTAACTATATATCTGTAAGAGACAGTAGTTAGTGACAGATTCCTTACCTTAGAATATCCCCAGGCGTCAGGCTGGATCCGGAAAGTTTTCTGCGTAGCAGTACCCTTGCGCGTCGGTAGGCGGCGTCGTGCGGCTCCGCGTCCGTCGTCGGCGTCGTGATCGCCGGGATGACGTCGCGGGCAGTACTTATACGCCGCCCCTGCGCGCTGACGTCAGTTCTGTACACGACTTTCCGCGCCAGGAACGCAGAGCCATGCAAGAAGCTGACATAGGTGTCTGAAAAATACTAGGGCCCTGAAAGGGATGTCCTTAACCCTAGAAATCAGTTCGCAGAACGGGGAGGATGGAGTGGGGCGGTAGGAATCTGTCACTAACTACTGTCTCTTACAGATATATCGTTACACAAGTTAGTAACTTGTGCATCTGAAAGAGACACGTTAGTGACAGATTCCTTACCTTAGAATAGATACCCCAGCAATACCAACCCCGGTGGTGGGTCTGCGAACAAAGATCAGACAAGGAAGTCCCGGAGGACAGAACGGCCAAAGAAGCCGTCCCTCCGGACCGGACTGTCAAGGCAGTAATGCTTTGTAAACGTGTGCAGCGAGGCCCACGTAGCTGCCTGACATATATCCTGCAGCGGAACACCGCGGCCTAAGGCCGTGGTAGCAGCCGTTGCCCTGGTGGAATGGGCACGCAGCCCAACAGGAGGCTCCTTCTTAGCCAAAGAGTAGCAGGCCTTGATGCACAAGGTAACCCAGCGGGAGATGGTTCGTTTGTGCACCGCCCGACCTTTTTGGCGCCCACGTAGCCAACAAAGAGCTGGTCATCCACCCGGAAGTGTTTTGTGCGGTCGATATAGAAGGAGAGCGCACGTTTTGGGTCCAGACGGTGGAGCCTCTCTTCCTCTCTGGAAGGATGCGGAGGCGGAAAGAAGGTAGGCAAAGTGATGGTCTGCCCAATGTGGAAGGCAGTAACCACCTTTGGCAAGAAGGACGGACGCGTCCTAAGAACAACCTTGTCTGGATGGACAGACAGAAAGGGAGGTTTGCATGATAGAGCCTGGAGCTCACTCACCCGCCGAGCAGAGGTGATGGCCACCAGAAAGGCAGTCTTCAGAGTCAGAAGACGAAGAGGACAGTTATGTAGAGGCTCAAAGGGAGCGCACATTAAAAGGTAAGAACCAAGTTCAAGTCCCACTGAGGCATCACAAACGGAACAGGAGGGAAGAGGTGTGTAATGCCTTTTAAGAACCTGTTAACAACAGGGGACTTGAAAAGGAGGGCTGATCAGGGAGCCTGAGGAAGGCCGAGATAGCACAGAGATAACCCTTGATGGTACCCAGGGCAGAACCCTGTTGGGCCAGAGAAAGAAGGAACAGAAGGACCTCAGAAAGAGGGGCAGAAAGGGGGTTCACAGCCTTTGCTGTGCACCATGCCACAAATTTGTTCCACCTGCAGGCGTATACCACCTTAGTGGAGGGACGCCTGGCTGCCAGAATCATATCACAAACTTCGGGAGGCAAGTCGAAAGGAATCAACTGCCGCCGCTCAATCTCCACGCAAGCAGTTGGAGGCTGGACAGGTTCGGGTGGAGGACCGTCCCCTGCTGCTGCGACAGAAGATCCTCCTGAAGAGGCAGACGGATCGGGGGATCTACGCTCATACTGAGTAGCTCGGGATACCAAACTCTTCGAGCCCAGTCCGGAGCCACAAGAATGACTTGGGCCCGGTCGTGCCGAATCTTCTTCAACACTCTGGGTAGAAGTGGTATAGGCGGAAAGGCGTACAACTGACCGCAACTCCACTCGCGACGAAAAGCGTCGCCGAGCGAGTGCCGCCTTGGAAATTCCAACGCGCAGAACTGATGACATTGCGCGTTCTCTTCGGTGGCGAATAGATCTAACCAAGGCTCTCCCCACTGTAGAAAGAGTCCTTGCGCCACTTCCGAGTGAAGACGCCATTCGTGATCCATCATGCACCTGCGGCTGAGGTTCGTCCGCCCTGGCGTTCAGGGAACCAGCCAGGTGTTGAACCATCAGGAACATGCCCTGATGTTCCAGCCATGTCCAGAGGCGCAGAGCCTCCTGACAAAGGGTCCACGACCCCACCCCGCCTTGTTTGTTGCAGTACCACATGGCGGTGGTGTTGTCTGTGAACACCTGCACTACCTTCCCTTTGACAGAGGGAAGGAATGCCTTGAGTGCAAGTCGGATCGCCCGGAGCTCCAGAAGGTTGATATGGAGCCGGGACTCCGCCGGAGACCAGAGGCCTCTGATCTCCGCCTCTCCCATGTGACCGCCCCATCCCAGAAGGGACGCGTCCGTCACAACTGTGTGCTCTGGCTGGGGAAGGGAGAGGGATCTGCCCATGACCCATTGCCGGTCCGTGAGCCACCACTGCAACTGTTTTGCAGTCCCCTCCGAGATCTGGACGTGATCGGACAGGTTGCCCTGGTGCTGCGCCCACTGGAACTTCAGGTCCCACTGCAGAGCCCGCATATGCCACCTGGCATGATTGACCAGCAGGATGCAGGAGGCCATGAGGCCCAGCAGCCTCAGGGTCATCCGTACCGAAACCCAGGATAAAGGCTGAAAGATCGGAATCATAGCCTGAATATCCCGGACTCGCCGTTCGGGAGGATAGGCCCGAAACTGCGTCGTGTCCAGAACTGCTCCGATGAAAAGGAGCTGTGGAGAAGGAATCAGATGCGACTTCGGCACATTGATGGAGAACCCCAGCGAGTGCAGGAGTTCGGCCGTAGTCTGGAGGTGGGAGACGACTGCCTGGGACGAGCCCGCCTTCAGCAGCCAGTCGTCGAGGTAGGGGAAGACTGAAACCCCAGCTCGGCGCAGATGAGCTGCGACCACCGCCATCACTTTCGTGAACACCTGAGGGGCACTGGTAAGGCCAAAGGGGAGCACGGTGAACTGAAAATGCTCGAGGCCTACCGTGAACCGTAGGTAACGCCGGTGGGCCGGCAGGACGGGGATGTGGAAATAAGCGTCCTGCAAGTCCAACGTTACCAACCAGTCTCCAGGGTCGAGGGCAGTCAAGACCTGAGCTAGGGTGAGCATCTTGAACTTCTCCTTCCGGAGGAAGCGATTGACGTTCCGGAGGTCCAAGATAGGACGCATGTCCTCCTTGTCCTTTTTGGGCACCAGAAAGTAGTGGGAGTAGCAACCACGTCCTACTTCTGGGGTCGGAACATGTTCGACGGCCCTCTTGGCCAAGAGGGCCGTGACTTCCTTCTGTAGAAGCACCAAGTGATCCCCTGACATGCAGTGGAATTGAGGTGGCATGGCTGGGGGGGTGGTCTCGAAGGGGAGGGAGTAGCCCCTTCGGACAATGTCCAAGACCCACCTGTCCGAGGTGATGGGACGCCAGTGGTGAAGGTGATGGCGGACCCTGCCCCCTACTGGCGTGCCGTGCACCTGAAAGGAGGGACTAGGAGGGCTTGGAGGCCGCGGACGGGTTGGAGGTGGTGGCCTGACCCGCACGCTGGTTGCCCGAACCGCCACGGCGGTATCCACGTCCTCGGCCACGCGAAGGCGCTTGCTGCGCGGGCCGTTGGCCGGGCTGCTGACGTGACTGGGCACCCCTCCCGTGGCCACGAAAGGGTAGAAAAGCAGATGTGAGCGGAGGGCGCACAACAGCAAGGCCCAGGGACTTTGCAGTAGCCCTCGAGTCCTTGAAACGCTCCAGCGCATGGTCTGCTTTTGATCCAAAAAAGACCGACTCCATCAAAGGGCATGTCCATGAGTGTATTCTGGACATCACCCGAAAAACCAGTGGTCCTCAGCCAGGCGTGGCGACGCAGCGTCACCGTCGTTGCAAGCGATCTGCCCAGCGAGTCGGCGGTATCAAGGCCACAACGTATGGTGTATTTAGCCGCATCTCGCCCTTCCGCAATGGCGCGGGTAAGCAGTGTCTGGACCTCCTCAGAACACTGCGGCAAAACAGTCACCACCGAGTCCCAGAGAGTGGGTATATCGGCCCAAGAGGCAAGCGGTGTTAACGGACCGCAAGCCAGCACTGGAGGAAGAGAAAGCCTTCTTCCCAAAGTGATCCAGGCGCTTGGATTCCCTATCCGGAGGGGCGGTAGGGAAGGCGGTTTGGGAGGCAGAGGCTTGGACAACCAAGCTCTCAGGGGTGGGGTGTTGGGAGAGAAACAGGGGGTCGCCCGGAGCAGGGCGATGGCGTCGGGCCACGTTCCTATCCACAGGAGCCCCTGTGGTGGGCTTGGACCAGGCACCCAAAAGAACGTCAGTGAGTGCATCATTGAACGGCAGTACAGTCTCCGAAGAGGAGGACGCCGGCTGAAGCACTTCTGTCAGGAGGTTAGTCCTGACGGCCACCGTAGGCAACTGGAGATTTAAGGCTCCAGCAGCTCTACGCAACACCATTGCAAAATTAGCCCCCTCCTCCGTAGCCACGGGAGGAGACAGCATGCCAGAGTCAGGGGAGGTGTCCAGACCACTGGCATCCCCAAGTTCCTCAACCCAGTCCGGGTCAAACTCGCACTGTTGTGTGAGAGGGTCCTCAGACCCCTCCCAGCTCTCCTGGTCCTCCTCAGGTTCATAATATGGAGGAGGAGGGACATTAGGGACCCAAGGTCCCATCGGCACCGGAACCGGCGTCGGGCGACGTCGGTCCGGCTCCATGTCCGGAGCCGGAGAGAGCCGGGGAACGACGCCGTCCGGAGCCCCGGACGGCGTCAGGAACGGCACCGGGGACATCGGCGTCGGCGGAGGCGTGGTTAGGTCAACCGGCGTCGATGGGGGTTGCGGCACCACCGGAGCCGGGATCGAGGCCGGGGCCGGAGCCGAGGCCGGGATGAAGGCCGGTGGGACAGGCGACGCCGGGACCGGAGTCGACGGCGACGCCGGAGCAACCCCATCAGGGCCCGCGGGGCCCGAAGGCGCACCGGAGGGACCTTGAGGCCCGAAGAGGCGGGCCATGGCCGACAGGAACTCCTGTATTTGGGCCGGAGTCGCCCCCGAACCCGGGAAGGACGGGTAATGCAGGGGTAACTCGATAGGCACGTCCGGGGCCGCGGGGACGGTGCCGACAGGGACCTCAGCCGAGTCGCGAGACCGGCGAGGCGAAGTCTTAGAGCGATGATGCCGCTTAGACTTCTTGTGCTTCGACTTACCGGAGGAGCGCGAAGACTTGGATTCCGACGAACGGCGGGGACTCCGCGTCCGGCCCCTCGACCTCTCCCGGGACCGGGGCTTGGTGCGGCGCGGAGCCGACTGCCGGACCTCGAGGAGCTTTCGAGACCGCTCTCGCAAAGCCTTCGGATTAAGTTTCCGGCAGTCAGGGCACGACTTCGTGTCGTGGTCTCGGCCGAGACAGAAGAGACACTCGAGATGCGGGTCCGTGATCGACATCATGCGACCACATTCCTCGCAGGGCTTAAAGCCGGGCATCCCTACGGCACCTTAGGAGTCGTGAAGACTCGTTGAAGAAACAGTGAAAAAATTCACAAAAAGATAGTCAAAAAGTGACTAGGGCACTGCTCTTCCCGGATCTGCGCTTACTGGCGCGGAAAAGAAGAACTGACGTCAGCGCGCAGGGGCGGCGTCTAAGTACTGCCCGCGACGTCATCCCGGCGATCACGACGCCGACGACGGACGCGGAGCCGCACGACGCCGCCTACCGACGCGCAAGGGTACTGCTACGCAGAAAACTTTCCGGATCAAGCCTGACGCCTGGGGATATTCTAAGGTAAGGAATCTGTCACTAACGTGTCTCTTTCAGATATGCACCACACGGCACGCCAGAGGGTGGTGCTTCTCTTTGCCCCTCAAGTAGATTTTCTACTTGAGCTGCAGCTTTCTCAACGTGAACGGTTGCGACCTGCTGCAACTGCCCACGTTGAGAAAATCTCTCCAGGTGGCGTTCCAGCGCCCAAAAATCACGCTAGGGAAAGCGAATTCTCCCTCGAGCTCGCCAACTTAACATTAGGGAGAAGTGCGCAACAAAAATCTCCACCACTGGTGATTGGTGGAGTTTTGCTGGAACTCCACGTTACAAGCTTAAAGCAGAGTGGGTAAAACTCCGTCGGCAGAGAGGAGTATATCGTCCACCCCTAATCTCAAGCTTGAGGAGAGGAGCTCAGAACGAGAGACCCCGCCACCTTGAAATACTCCTTTAGGTCTGAAAGTGGAACTCCCACATCTGGAGAGGTGAGAGCTTTTCCTCCTCAGACTCTGAAGCTTCTCATGAACCAGACCAGTAAAGCATGGGTGGAGAACAAAAAACTGTCTATAAGTGCAACACTTTCTACAAGTGCAGATGAGAAGCCTGAATGGTCACCCAGCTTAGTAGACATACTCTCCCTCCGCAAATGAACCAATACAAACCCCCTAGCCTAGAACGTCCCAGAGAAATAGTGCTGCATAGCACACACATTTTTTGGCAAATGATAACTCAGCAAGACCTTTCTAACAGCACACCTATGTGTATAAAAATTAAATGCTCATAACAAACACACATTTTTCAGTGTAATATGGCCAACTGGAGATTAATCTTTTCTAATTGCTATGAAAACTTTTTTCTGCACCTTTGGGCAGTCAGTGGTTACCATGCAGTAACTGATGGAGGGAATTAGCAAATACCACTGGAGTTGAGGGGGGCACTTTGAACAGTTCAGAAGGAGACATATAACTGTGCTGAAGATGGTCACTAAAATGAATGTGCATTCAGGGAAACTTCTGGTACTAGGAATGAACTTAGAACACCTAAGTGCTGCTATGGCAGTCCCAAACTCTAGTGGGGTGTATTGATTAAACAGCTGGCCATAATCAAAATTTGCAGTCTAAGGGATACCTATGGGAAAGAATTGGAATAGCATATATGTTATGTTCTCGGTAGATTAAGATAAGCATACCAAAATGAGAGGGGAACCCACCTGCCTCACAAAATTTAAAGTAAAGTGATTTAAAGAGATGGGGATTCTAAAACAAAAAAGTCACGCATAAATATTGCAATTTGAAGGGATGCCACTCGAGATTAAGGGAACTATACTTTGAAATGTTGCAATAGTTATTAATATATATTCATCATAACAAATAAAAAATTACTTTTATATTGTAGAAGCAGCAGAACACGACATGAGTAGATTACATTTCTGATAGATGAAAGTTTGCATGAAAATTATTAATAATATATAGATGGATACTATATGGAGGGGTGGATTCATTTAAACATCATGAAATAGACTTCATCACTCAGAGATGTACCAGCTTTTAAAGGGATGAATTCCTGGTTTTTAATGGGAGAATCTATAAAATTAATTGTAAATGTGCTAGAAACTGTATCTACCCAGAAGAAGGCTTCCCTTATTGGCAAGCTGTAACTTCGATAGCATTGTCAATAGCGACACTTACAAATGTCAATGAAGAAAATGTCTACCATTAACTGGACTCCTTTAACAATATAGAGATTTAACTATTGGCTAGTTTAGGTGTTCCCCATGAATGAGACTGATTACAGTATAAACGAGATTATTGCTGTTATAAATGCAGGTAGATAAATAACGACACGCACAAAATTATTGATCTGTTTATGGATTTTAAGATACTGTAATTCTCTCTATGAGATTCAATAGATGATAGGTAATTACTGATACATTATGGGTAAACCAGAAATGTATGCATTTTGAACAGAAAATAAAAATGCTTTTTACCAAAGATGATGAGCTGTTTGAAAATGTTAAGT
Organism: Calotriton arnoldi; assembly: GCA_963921515.1. Classification (NCBI taxonomy): domain Eukaryota; kingdom Metazoa; phylum Chordata; class Amphibia; order Caudata; family Salamandridae; genus Calotriton; species Calotriton arnoldi. The sequence goes on from CAWUFW010000040.1 coordinate 5,717,679, forward strand.
AGCTGGCACACTTAAATAATGAGAACAGGACCAAATTCAGGATGTGTGACAATATCTTTTCGGAAACCAACTGAAACAGTATCTCTTACAATAGGAGGAATCAAGGGTATATATACATATATGAGACCGCAAGCACCTGCAGGATCCCTTGGTATCCCCAAGGGAGCAGAGATTGATATTTAGGGTCAAGTTCCTAAAACACCTTTAATCATCGTGTGGCTGTATATAGAAATGGCTCAACTGGCTCTCAAATCAGGGGTCTCAAACATGGTCAACTGTGACACTACCCTAAGATCCATGAGATAGTGGGAAAACATCTCCGACTGTCAACAGAATGACACAGTCGCCCACAAAGTGAAAGGGCTGGTCAAGGGGTAATGCAGGTTTGGCATAAAGTTCACTCCTTCAATAGACCAAACACGTCCTTGACTATCAGAAGGTGAATGATGAAAACGACTTGGGTCAGTCAGGCCCAGCTGGCTATAGACTGCCAAGATACCCTGTATACTTAGTTTTTCAAGGTGTAATTAATACACACAGACTGAGAAGGAGCAATCCTTGCTGGTTCTTGAAGCGTTGGACACTCCTTTCCTCTTCAATACAATACGAATCCAATATTGCCAGCAGGGTTCAGCAGTAATGTGCTTCTAGTGACATTTGCATGACACCCACTGCTTAGCAGGAGGGAAAGAACAGCAACATTGATGTCCTTGTCAGACACCTCTACAAGCGGGTGCTGTAAAGCTTCTCAGACGTCCAGTTAAATGCAAGTTCTGGAGTTAAATTTGTTATCCAGCACACAGTGTACTGGCAGGAAGCCATTCTTAATCAAAACGTGAACCTTTGTTAAAATTAATAACCATGACCAACTACAGCTGGAACCTTCTTCCTGGTGCTTTTTAACAAAGGAACAATGAGGTAGGTCCCGACAAATGAAAGGCATGTATATTCTGAAGGAGATTGTGTGGACTTCCTGGATGGGATCTCCCTGATTTCCGTACAGATCTTTGTACTCGACAAAGAGGGAGACAACTGCCTGAGGGATGTGTATTGCAGGGGTCATGTGCACAACATCCCTAGTAGGGATATGCTTGTCTCAGGGTAGCTGCAAGCTGCAAAACCAGTTTGTTCAGCTGTTGAACATATTTTACAAAGAGAGTATGAGTAGACGTCTCTCCCTAGCAGTTGTGTATCAAGGGCTCCAGGAGCACTTTGTAAAACAAGGAAATTGGCCTCCGTAACCCCTCATTGGGGTGCAGTGGGCTCAGAACAACCCGTCCTGAGTGCATGGCTCCTGTTGCACTATCGATAGATATGGGTACTTACTAGAATTTCGGCTGCTAGCAACATGGACGTCATTTAGGGGTTGCCAGGGGTCGCAGTTGCCACCCCTAGCTTGCCCCTTGCTACCCCTGCCACTGCCTTTGCGACCCCTGGCCTCAGAGGTAGCAAAATCAGTGCCAAAAACACAGGGGTGTCTCGCATTATCAGAGTCAGGCTCTAACCTCGTTTCCTGCTCATTTTTATTACGTTAACAGTGAATAATAGTCTATTATTCACTGTTGGGGTAATTAAAAGTGGAGCAGCAAGATATGGACCTTCACTGGCATCTTGGATAAGAAAAATAAAATGGTTTTAATGTATCTAGTGTGCGTGCATGTGGGTGAGAGTGAGTTTGTGTGAGAGATTGTGTATATGTGTGAGCATGTATGTTTGTATATGGGATCATGGGTGTGTGTCAAAATGAGTGAGTAAATATAAGTGAGTCAGAGTAAGAGTGAGAGAGTGTGAATGAGTGATTCAGGGTGAGAATGAGTGCATGAGAGTAGGTGAAAATGATTGTGTGCAAGTGAGTGCTAATGATAGAATGAGAGTGAGTAAATGAATGTAAGGGAGCATGTGTTGTTATGCTTGCAGATCCACTGTTGGACCTGGCATGTTTCTTGGCTTATAAAGGCACCCTTGACAAAATATTGGCACTGGAATACTGGAGGCAATACTTGCATATGGGATACCCTCGACAAAATGCTACTGCTGGTACACTGTAGGTAAATTCTGGCATTGAGTACCCATGAAAAAATGCCAGCACTGGCCTCCTGGAGGAAATTCTTGGCATAGGTGGCACCTGTGGCAAATTGCTGGCGATGGCACATTGGAGGAAATTCTTGGCATATGGGAAGACAACTGTGGCAAGGTCATGGGGCATCCATGACAAAATGTGGCCCTTTGCATATTAGACATAACCTTTGGCATAAGCGACCTCCATAGTGCAAGAGAAGCAGTATTAGGAACATTCTGGCACTGGCATATTGTATGTAACATCTGGGCAAAAGGGGCCACCATGGCGAAATGTTGGTCCCAGCAATGGAGGTAATTTTTTTACATAAGTGGGCACCCATAGGACATTTTAAAAACAAAATTGGGTGAACACACGGGGACTGTCATGTTTCATTAGCCTGGCACACCATTAAAGGATTTGAATAGTTAGAGAGTGTCTTTTTAGAGCCTATGGGTTTTTAGAAACTTTATGTGAAAATTTTGCATTAAAATGCACTAGTAAAGCCCATTTTTTTCAAAATGTTCTCAGGGGAGAGAATCTCCCAACCTCTGTTCTCCCCTCGAATATATAATGTTAATTATTGTGATGTCATCAGGATTGTGGTTTTGTGACTTTACTTCTTGAGATGATGCAGAGTCAAAGGTCATATGATGGCCCTTCCTTTAACATCATTAAGGTCAAAGGGTATAGGATGTCACTCCTGCTACCCCTGGCATTTTGGTGAATCGACGTCTATGGCTAGGAACCGTCAGTCTTTCCCGTTGTACAATTGATGGGCATGTACTTTGATTGCATATCAGTACAGAAGAGGCTTGTACTCTACTAGAGAAGCAACACAAAAATACAGAGCACCTCCAATGGACTTGCAGATGTCATATTCATTGAGAGAAAACACGGGGTCAAACAGAAAGCTAAACAGAAGGTCAGGATGACAATGCCGTCTATGCAGTGCAAGGACCTTTACCCCAACTATTATGATATTCATGAGCTATATTGTATCGAAAACATTGGTCACACCATTATCCCATGAGCTGAGTCTTGATTGCTTGACCACAGTTATCACTGGTGAATGAAAGGCACCGTGGAGACCTGTCGGAGTACTTCAGCCCTCCTATCCCGAACCCTAGACCAGTGGAGAGTGTGTGAATTACCACTTATTTAAACTGCCCGGCTCTCCCTCCAATCACAGGATCTGGAGAGAAAACCTGACAAGGGCTCAAGAGGGACAAGGACGCGAGGTATTGAGAATTAAAGAAAATCCAAGTAATGAAGATGCCCTAGCATGGCTCCTTTGCTTCTTCAGGTAAAGGTCAAACCTTGGAAGACAATTCACCTTTAAATACATACTATTGGCTTGCTCTTAAGTAGATCATCTTTTAACTCAAATGAAATGATGCATGTTGATTTCTGCACACACAGCATCTCTGAAAGAGTACACCATCAGGGTAATTCTGTGCTACCCAAAGTTGAACATGTGGATGCCCCCTGACACCACTATATACATTACAGAAGCACAGTAATATCATCCTAGGTCATATGGTAGACAATGAATCCTTAGAACGCATGCCTTAGGTGTATGTCCAGCAGATGGTGGAGAACATCAGAGGCTCGATGCAGCGAATGCATTCTCACATGCAGAGAGAAATACCGGAGACTTCAGAACATGTTGTAACTTCAAGAGGCATCATTCAAGTTTGCGATTTGCTGGAAGGGAACTCCAGAGTGTTGGACCTTGAGGGCAACAGATCTTTCATAATTTTCTTTAACTGAGTACACAGGCAGAGTGTGATTTTTGGATAGTCAACCTCAGGCACCTAGGCAGAAGGTAGAGCAGGAAGACTTTAATGTCGTAACCAGGAGACTGCATATGTGCCTTTCATATTAGGCACTGTCTCCAAGGGCGATCTCACATTTATAAAAGCCATTGTCGGTCCTTTAAAGCAGGAGTGATGTGGTCCTGATTTCTGAGACCAAAAATCACTCTGGATGCGCGATTCTAGAATTGTTAAATTTTTTGGACATCTTTTCGGACAGCAGCCTCTTATATAAAGCATTGCTGGCATCCAATATGATGAGCTTGTGAGCTACTTTGTGAGGAAGTATAAGAAAGAAAAACTTCCTGGAGTGGTGGAGCTGGGGCGTGTTCCTCGATGTTGTATTCACTTGCGGTGCCACAAAGAGGTCGGTGTCACACAAGGCAAGACTGTAACCATTCTGTATTGTTGTGGTTAGAGGCTCCAAAGTTTCAGACCAGGGAATCAGAGGGCGAAGTCCCAATGGGGACCTTGGACAGATTCTCAGTCTTGCTGTCAAAGTAGATCCAGTTACCCTGCATCCATGGGGCAAGCAGCTTTCAAGCAATTAGCTTCGCGAAGCCATTTAGAGAATTAAAAGTCTCAGAAGTAACAACAAAAAATAGTTTTTTTGAGGTAAATTATTGAGCAAGTAGAAAATTCCCACAGGTGTGATTTTGAAAAAAAAAAAGGACTATGCATGAATTAAATAAAATACTAACACAGGAAAGAGGAGCACAATATGAGCAAAGGAAGATTTGTTTATATTGTGTACCAGAGTGGAACCTGAAATAGGAAACTTTTATGGGTTTGGCATGCCTTGTCTGTATAACATTCAAAGTTTTACCGATCCTCGTTACTGGCCTGGTTATGCCATCATGTGCATGGACCACACCGATGGTGTAAGAAAAAGGTCTGATGCTCCATCTAGCAGCTGCCTCATCTTGGTTTCGTTCCCTGCAAGTTCTACTCTTCTATGTTTACCCTGTCATCTTTGAGCCCTAGAGACTCAGTTTGCTATCTTTCTGCTCCCCAGCAGAACTCTAGGTTGCTGCATGATAAAGGGACATCGAAAGCGCCTCCCATGCTGTTCCTTTGAATGCAATAATTTATCACCGCCACTTATTTGCTGACTGACTGGTTTGTTGCAGTCTGTTGTACATGTAGAGTGTAGCCTTTTTATGAACCTTGGGGTGATGGCTTTAGAACCACCCCTTGTAGCTCTCCATGCAGTAGCCTCCCCTTGCACCTGAATACGGAGGACGTATCTGGAACCCTTGCTCAAAGGTTGCATGCCTGCGGTGCTGTAAGTGTGTTTCTAGGCCACCCTGTGCATGCTGCCCTCTTCCCCTGAGCCCCCACAGTAACTTTCATGACCTGAAAAAGCCTTTTCTCATATCTGGCTCGGCTCTCCGAGTGGCCATTACAGTTGCAATGTGAACAATGCTCTGCTTGGACCGGGAGCTTCATCAGTGCCTGAACTGCCTGGAAAGTATAATTACTGGGCTCATTCAGCGAGGGCACTGAATATCAAAGGACCTGTCTGCCCTGGACGAGTGCCTTCCGGGACGTGGACCAGCATGAGAACTGTTCAGATACAGCTAAGAACAAACTGAACCAATCTATCCTTCTGGACCGTGACCTGTCACCTGCACGAGACCTATAGACATAGCATGTTATCTATGAGGAACATAGTGAAAAATAAAAGGGACACCTCTCAGCAAACGTTAGACACAGGCCTCAGTCCAGTGCCAGCCACTGAACAGGGATGGAGGACTGACCAGCAGACCATCAAAGACAGTACAAGCGGGTGAGCATGTCAGGTAGGGACAGAGGCGCAACTAGAGCCAAATTTCGGGGGTGGGGGGGGGGGGAGGGGGCTACAAAACATTTCGGGGGGAGGGCTAATTCTTCCAGCAATAGGCAGAGTGGAGATGCAGGGGCTCTAAGAAGGGGTGAAAAAACAACAAAGCCTGGTTAACAAATAAATGGTCTTTTAAAGACCTGTGAATTACTCGGGTGCGGCTGCGATAAGACGGACGCCAGACCAGCCAGCCTACAGCAGCTCAAAAACTGTCTGTGTGTGTGCCCGGGAAGCTGTCTCAGTCCGGGCTGACACAGACGACGGGGGGGCTGAAGCCCTTTGAGCCCTATGGGCGTTGCACGCCTGGGTAGGGACCCTGTGCGTTTGGACTGGAATTTGTATAACACAAGCCTAGCTGGATAGCAACAATACGCTGTACATCCGCTAGGGATTTACACTAGTAGATTTGACAGTGACATTACGTATCACATGTTTACAACTGCATTACATTTTTTACATAGCTACTTTTCTAGGTACAGGAAGATGAAGCTAATAGCCCAGAATCAATCACACGATTCACTGTCAATTGCTAGAGCTGCGATTAGAACCAAGGTGCCTACGTTCCAACGTCAGCAGCTCAGCCACTAGACCCCTACTTCACCTCTGATCCAGACTGGAAAACATAGTAATTGGGTGCCAATTATGTTTTCCCACTAGTCCAGGGATACCAGTGAAAAACGATACACTGTATGGTCTCCCTCTGTTGAAGGTACCATTAAATTGGTACACGGACAGACTATGCTGCCATTGAGCTGGGAACCCATGAACCCTCACCTCTGTTCTTGGGGGTCTACCAGGGGTATACTTCCAATCCTTGACCTCTGCCAAGCTGTGTGGATTTCGAGCAGCTGGTACACCTTGAACTGCATCCAGTACTCATGCACTGTGCAATTTGTCAATTAAAATCAGAAGTGCCCTGCCTCTGACAAAGATGGAGAAGTTGTGAAGTCAGCAGGGACCCCCCCACGATCAAGACATTCTTGACTATGAAAAGGCAGACCAAGGATGCAACCTTTCAAGGATCACTATCTCAAACTCAAGGTGATTAACGTTGTAGGTACTCGAGGGGGAATTCTCTACCAAGACAAGTAGATTCTAAATACGGGCCTGTTTTCTTTGCCCAGTGTTGTAAACCCTTTTTAGGTCGAGCCTCGAGTAGCGCGCAAGCGCTGCTTAGAGGCGAAGACTTTTAGTAAGGGAGTTTTGAAAGCAGTCCCAAAAACGCTCGTGCGTCGTGGCTGGCCTTTTTGAGATGGGTACGCGCGGCAGACATGTGTTTCCAATTATCGTGCGCGATAATTGGAAACACATGCCGGCTAAAAGCCATGACGCACGAGCGTTTCGTCAGCTGAGCAGGCTGCCGCGCTCCTCCTCCCCTCTGTGGTGCGCGCGCACCACTGTTTTTTTTTTTTTTTTTTTTTACCGCGCGGCCGCCATTTCTTTTTCATTTTGCAGCCTGGTTCGTTGTTCTTGAAGGGCTTTCTCCTCCCTGCTTTTGCAGGCAGGCCATGCTCCCCCGCAAAGTTTATTATTTAATTAGCCCAGTAGCCTCATTGCTAATAATAGCCCCAGGCTTTCCTTTTGTTTCCTTGAGATGCGCGGTTGCCTTGATTGCTTTAAAAGTAAAGAAATGGAAAATCTTTTCTATTTCTTTACTTTCCCTAAAGCAGATGTAATTTCTCCACAGCCGCGGCGCGTGTGGTGCCTCGCTGCTTGGCTTTCCAGCAGCAGCCCAGCTCCTGTGTGAGACCGGGCTCCCACAGCCCCATCTCTGCCTTCCTTTCCTCTTTGTGTGTGTGTAAGGAGGCAGCTGCAGCACCTCAGCGGTCGCACGTTCCACAGGCTGAAGGAACCAGATTTTTATTCCGTCTGTGTCCCGGCGGCAGCAGGAGAAGCTATGGCAGCATTCTCAGAAGCCCCGGGAGTGACACAAGCAACAGGAGCAGCTCCGCAAACCCTCCATCAGCGAGCCCGCTCTCTCAACAGTAAGGGCCACAGTCACACAGGGAGCCCGCTCTCTGCAGCCGCACCATATTGTTGTTTCACATTGGATTCCTCGTTCTTTCAGTGTTTGGCTCTTTGCGATAGAGAGTTATTCTGAGCTCTCACCCCTCGCACAGGTTCTCCTCTATTTTGTTTATTTAGGAGCATGTTACTGCTCGACCCGGTTTTGTTTCCGTCTTGCAGCCTGACGAACTATTCTTTCATGTTGTTTGTATTCGTCAGGGCAGTGACCCCTGTGACCGTATTCATTGCATTTTGTAATGTGCTTGCTCTTTCAAACAAAGAAAAACATTCCGATTTTGTCTGCTAAAATAACTTAATCACTGAGCAACTTCTACAAAGAAATATTACTAGTGGAATATTCCAGGTGATCCATTTACAAATGAAAAGGAGGTGTAGTAAGCGCACATGATATTTTGAGTAAAAAAATAAAATTAATTTACTTGGAGGCATGTTTAACATGCAGTAATTACGCGATGGTAACTTTGAATCTAGTTTCCTATCAAAGGGAAAAACATAAAACACCAGATGCTATTTTATTGCAGCCTTTTGTTGCCCTTATCTACAGTTCATTTCAAAGTGTTCACACCACGTGCAAGATGTGTTATGGGTGCTCCAGGAAGGAGACAGCCCTGTTGAGATAAGGATCAGGATTTAAACACGTCTGTTTCTCAGACTATTTTTTCCATATGGTGTAATAAGCAGAAAATAACCAGTGCTTTTAAAGTGGTGCTTCGTTTCACTACATAAATCAAAACATTCCGATTTGCTCTACGCAAGGGTGCTTTATTTTCAGCCCACATTTATGGCTGCTTTTTGTTGAACATGTTTTGCTTTGGCAAACTTTTTATTTATTTGCAGCCTGCACCAATTAATTCTCATTTCAGGGCTGCGTGTATTTCATGAGTGCTGCCCTCTGTTTTTATAAACTAAATTTCATTAAATTGTTCGCACACAATCACGGTCTTTCGATTAGACATAATGTTGCTTTCTTTATGGGACATATGCCATCCTTCAAAGCTGGGCTTTGTTGCCTTTCACTACTCGTGGGTGGGTGGGGGCATGAAATGTCAACATGTTGCAGCCCCACGACCTTCAGGTGGAAGGAACGACTGCATGGCACGACTGACGTTCAGTGTTACCCTCAGTAAGTTTGAGAGGATGTGGTTAGGGTCTTGACTGAATCCGTGCACTTCGGCAGACTACACACAAGAGACGCAACATACTTAACATCACAGAGCCTGTCAAGGAGAAGCCATGAATCAAACTCTCATACCCATCCTGTGACTCCACTGCATACAGCTACTACCCCACCCCCGCCTGCGCCCTTCTCTGGTTCTTTGGCCACTGGGGACTTTTTCCAGCTCTGGGAAGTCCGTGAAAGGGAAACAGTCTCCTAGTCTGGGCTGTAGGAGGGGCGGGACTGACCTGCTGTCTCTCCACCTCCTCCTCTGAAGGGAAGCCCTCCGTGCCTGTCTTCACTCACCACTGGCTCTGTTTCCGCCTCTCTTCTGTGTAATGCCTCTGGTGCAGTGCTGGGCCTGGGTAGAGGGAGACGCTTTGCTTGTGATGGGAACACATCTCTTAGTGACCCATAATTTAAGATCCCTGGGTGGGGTCAATATTATCATCTTTTACGCACTAACCTTAAAGAAATTGGCAACAACGACTGCAATAGTGGTGGCATTACGGCAGAGCTTCCAACTTTGGAACTGGGGAACCCGGTTTGAATCCCGGCGATGGATCAACATCCTGTGATTCTGTGCAAATCACGTAATCTCTCCCTGCCTACAAAAAGTGAATGTGTCCTTGTGTAATGTAACTGGTGCTCATGTAAAGCACTCTAATACCTTCGGGTCGAGTTCGCTATGTAGAACAAGCATTGGCATAGCCAATAGGTCTCGCCTTTGGGACCTTATAAGTGTTGACCTATGCAACAGTTGATGTTGTTGCACCAAGGATATTGTGCTGCATAACTAAATACTTATAAGGTCCTAAAGGCGAGACCTATTGGCTATGCCAATGCTTGTTGTGAGGTGCAGTCAGCCCTGGGCATGCACAGTGCACGAGAACCCCTCAACCACGACAGCAGATTCATGCAGCCAATCCTAGCTAGAAGATGCCAAAATCTCTGGACATCCCTGAGGGACCAGAAATTCTTAACTCCGATTTGGAGGATTTATTTATGGCACCTTTTCAATGGCTGGGTGCTAACGGCCCCAGTAATATTAGGAAAACTCAGAAGTTCACTATAACATTGAAAGATGACTTTGTTTATGCTGTTCTGCATGTGCTGGAACTACGGTAAACTTTGCGTTGTATGTAAAAGTAACCTGTGTCTGCAGATACACCGCTGAAAGTTAAACAGACCTGTGGATTCTGCGAAGTCTGTTGATCCAGGTTGCTCTAAGTCTTTGTGAAGCAACAGTGAGGTTATCCTCCGCCCCCCTATCTATTCATGAGGCCTTGACCACACCTTTGTTTGCAGGCTGTTAAGGGTTGTGACATCTGAACAAGTTTCACTAATGGAGATTATGATTTTAACAGTTCTAGCAATCGAAGGGCCATATTTATGGCCAAGTTACAGGGTGCAGTAAGTCACCTTAATGCGCTGCACTGCGTGACAGGGCAAGGGCACGAAGGAGTTCTATTTAAGTCAATACGGCGCATTCCTGCCTTTTCTCCTGCGCTGGCACCTTTTTGTCTGTCTAGCACCAATGCAGGCACCCTTACACCATGGTGCTAGGGTGCCTGCATTGTAAGGAGGATTGTTTTTGTGCAGGAAGGGGCACCTTCCTGCACAAAAACAATCCCTTGAGGCTTTTTCCTCTTTCTATGTGTGCTACAGCACACACAGAAAGAGAAAAAAATTAGGAGAACTGAAGATATTTCTCCTACACCTCTCCCGGGGAGGCGTAGGTTTTAGACGCATTCCCAGGTCTACGACTTCTGGTAAATCTTGGACTGCGTCAAAATTCATGGATGTTGCGTGGGAACACCCACACAATGCCCATGGAAATGCCTCCCTGGTGCAGAGTAATGCAAAGCAGCGATTTGCGCTGCGTTGCATTGCTCAAGATTTATGAAGTCACTTGCGGCCACGCAAGGTGGCCTTGCATGGTTTCATGAATCTCATTTTTAAGTTGCGTCGTTCTTGCACCACATTATGTGGTGCCAGAGGGCACAACAGGACTCATAAATATTCTCCTAAGTGCCAAATTTATGGCCAAGTCGTGCAGTGCAGCAAGTCACCTTGCTGCGCTGCACTGCATGATAGGGAAAGGGTAGGAAGGCACTGTATGTATGTCAATACAGCACATTCCTGCCTTTTCCCCTGCGCTGGCATCCTTTTGGCTGCGTATCGCCAATGTGGGCAACCTTGCACTACGGTGCAAGGGTGCCTACGTTGTAATATGCGGGAAGGGGTACCTTCCTGCACAAAAACAATCGCCGTAGGCTTTTTCCTCTTTCTATGTGCGCTGAATGCAGCACACATCGAAAGAGAAAAAAAACAAGGAGAAATGAAGATATTTCCCCTCATTATGCCTCACCTGGGGAGGCGTAAGTTTTTGGTGTGTCAAAATCCATGGATGTTCCTGGGAATACCCACCCAATGCCCATGGAAATGCTTCCCTGGCACAGAGTAATGGAATACAATGATTTGTACAGGGGCGTAACACAGGCCCCCGCGGTGCGGGGGGCCCCCAGGCTCCAGGGGGCCCCCTCAGCACAGCACTCTGGCTGCAGAGCTCCTGATTGAGCCCGGAGGGGGCCCCTCCACGTGCCTTGCAGGGAGGCCCCCACGAGTTTCGTTACGCCAGTGGATTTGTACTGTGTTGCATTACTTGAAATTTACGAAGCTACTGAGGTCCACACAAGGTGGCCTTTGCGTGGCTTCATAAATCTCAATTTTAAGTTGCGTTGCACGTACACCACGTTGTGTGGTGCAAGAGGGATGCAACGGGGCTCATAAATATGCCCCATAGCTTATATCAAAGAAATTGTTTTGACGATGCTGTAAATTGAAATACAGAAGAGCTGGTACTCTCTATTCAGAGTACCAGTTTATTCCCGAGAACTGGTGCTACTCTCCCAATAAATGCATTGCAGCAGAGCTGAAAAGTGCAGGTCAAAGCCAGTGTCGGACCAAGACAGAAAGTTAGCCCGGGCACCAAAAGAAAAGTGGCTCCCATTACTGAATTAGTAAGCTAAATAAAAAAGTGGCCCATGTTTGCGAATTGGGGCAGTTCTGAACTTGTAAAGACGCTGTATAAGTGTTCTGCAAGGTATGGAAGACTACATGGATTTGACCTTGCTGCAAGCAATGATTGCTTTAATATAAGAGAAATCAAAAGTAAAAACCGGCCCAGCAGATCATAAAACAGGCCTACAAGTTGCCAAAAAATCAGCCCACACGCTGACCTGGCAGACCTGCCCAGCGGGCACTCCCTGATTGCCCTATAGGTCAGTCCAACCGTGGTCAAGGCCTAAATCTTAGGCCTGGTCTTTTGATACCAGGTGTAAGGCAGCTCAAAGCTCGATGCATTGCACTGGTATATGCAGTCACACCAGCCCCTATTATTTAGGCAGCAGCGGCTCCTCTGTTAAGGTAGATCGTCGCCCCACTGCTTTCGCAGCAGTGGAAAAAGGAAAAATAAAATGATAATAAAACAGGTTATCATTTTATTTTTCCTTGCTAGGCCGATTTAAGGCGGGGCGGGGCCAGGCCATCCTGGTTGACGCTGTGGGAGCAGGAGCAGTGGGCACTGCTACATGTACGCATGCTGGTTTGGCCGGCTAACTTTGACGCTAGGGAATCGGGTTCGAGTCTGGCGGGAGACTTAAGCATCCAGTGTTCCTGGGCAAATCACTTAATCTCCCCAAGACTAAAAAAATGAATGTGTCCGTCTGTAATGCAACTGGTGCTCATGCAAATGCAGGCTGCCCGGGGTCCACGAAGGAGACCCTTCTAAGAGGGCGGCCTCCTTAGTGCCACATGAAGGCACAGGAGGCAGCCTCCCAGTGTTGGGGACCCCCCTCAGGGGTCTGTGCGCCCGCATCACGTCCGGGGGGAGTGGGCGGGGTACCTCTCCCGCCCACTGGGCGCCCTCTTTGCCCACTACCCTGATGCCGTTTGGATGTGCGCCGACCTCCAGGAGCTGTTACTCGGTGAGTTAACCCCCCCCACCCTCCCTCCCTATTGCAGGGGCAGTCCCCCAGGCAGGGCGGTTTAGCCCAGCCATTGCCGAGGCGGCCGTCCGCCTTGAGGGGGGGGGTTGGGGCAGCTCCCGGTGGGCACAGGCCAGCATCCCTCGTCCGGTTCTAGGCCACTGGGCCAGGCCGCGCGGCTCTGGACAGGACCCGGCCCCTTGGGGCCGGGGGCGGGAGGGTGAGTGAGTGTAGCCATGCTCCCCTCCCGCCGCTTCGAGGGGCAGGAGCACAATTCGTGGGGTGGGGGGAGGAGCGCAACGGGCGCCGCGTAGCCCCCCCACCTCTGGTAGCGTTGGCTTGGCAGGGCCCGTGTAGCCTGCCACCACGGGGCCTCGGCCCACTAGTGGGCCTGTAGATGCGGGGGGCAGCGAGCAACGCGCGGCTCCCCCATCCGGTGCTCTATCACGCCGGCCGCGCTGACTGCTGGGCCACAGGTCCGTGCGGGCATGTGGTTGTTTTGGGGGAAGGGGGGGGCAGTGAGCGTCCAGGGGCTCCCTCCCTATTCTGGCTGAGTCGGGGTCAGGGCTCAGGCCCGGGGGGGGGCAACGGGGCTCTCCCTTCCGCCGCTCTACTGTCCGGCGGTGCCTCGGCAGACGGGAGCATGTTGCGTGGGCGCGTGGCTTCTCCCTCTGCTGTAATACTTGGAAGCGGGGTTGGCGCCAGGGCTTCGGCCCGCGCGGGCATGTTGCCGGGAGGCCGAGCGGTCCTAAATCCCGTTAGGAGTGGGGTTTAAAGAGTGCTGCGGGTTGCCCGCAGGAACCAAGCTGAGGGATGTGGGGGCTCAAGCGGGCGGGGCACAGTGATTGGAACCTGTCTTCACCTCCGCCCTCCCAGCCTGGATCAGGCACCCTGGCGAGACTTGGAACAAGAGCTTCATTGCTCCAGCTGCCCATGTGCTCGAGTCTGCAGCAATGCACTCCGCGGTCACTGTGCCCCAATAAACTGTGTTTAAGAGGACTAAAGCACAGGGAGATAAGGCGATGTGTCCAGGATCACACGTTTGTGTAACACCCGGGATTGGAACTCGCGCCACTGGGTTCCAAATTAAGCATTTCACCCACCAGGTCACACAGGCAAAGCTCGACCCACTTCTCCATTGTAAATACTTTCATCGCCACACATTCCCGTGCAAGAGGGGCTTCTGTAAAGTCGCTGCGCCCCTTCCTGGCACTGTGAATAAATCTGCAGCGCCCAGCCCCATCCTTCCCTGCACCCGGAGAGCGCTCACCGTCCTCAGGCAGCTCCCAGCTCTGGAATAGCCCGCTAGGCGCATCTCGGGATCAAGAAGTTATTTCCAGTTGGAAACTGCTGAGCCTGAACGGTGTAATTCGGGGTCCCTCGTATACTCAGTGCACCTTGGCTCCTAGAACAAAGTGTGCACCGCTGTGTAATTTGTTTCAGTCATGGCACAGGGTTGGTCCCCACCTTTTTCGTGCTAATAGTGGTACGTTACATATGCAGTCCGATTACTTAACTACACAACCACGTGTTGTCTTGAAGGCACCCTTTGATGATTTTACATACTGAAAATCACTGTTTTCTTTTGTCATGACACGTTTTATAGAAACAACGTCATTAGATGTGACTAAATCATGAAACAGATATTAGGTGCGTCTTGGAGTATCAGGGGGCCTGTGATCAAACAGATAATTTTGTATAGAAGTCACAATTAGGGGACTTGCACACGTATGACCAGAGCAGCACACCTAGGAGCTCACCCAAGCAGTGCTTTGCCTCGGATCGCTGCAGACCACGGTTCAAGGCCCCGTGCCTCGCCCCTGGACCGTTTCTCTTAAAAACAGAACGTCTGCCTCGTCCCCAGCTGGGCATGGGAACACTTTCTGGGCAGTGGTAAATCAGTATCGGGTATGACCAGGGTAAGTGAACACCTGGTAGGGCAGTGGCACGTGAACACGCCGTAAGGCAGTGAGTAGTAATGAACACCGGGTAGGGCAGGGGTAGAGAAAGTTTTGCCTGTTTAGCGCCTGCAGTTGGCGGGGTGGGGTTCTCAGGAGAATTCGATGCGCGGTGCCGAGGGGGAACCTCTCGAGTCTTGGCACCCACAATCCTGTGATGCGGCGCAAATCCCCTATTCTCCCCGTGTCTTCAAAAGTTGACCGTGTCCTTGTGAAGTAACTGGTCCTCATGTAAAGCGCTCCAATACCGGCCGGTCGGGCTCGCGCTATACAAACATTTGAACGTTCATTAGTGCACTAAGGATCGGTGACAGAACGCTATTCATAAGAAAAAGAAGCAATGTAAAACCTCGAGTTTCCTATTGCAGTGTGAGAAGGTCCATTTCAATGTCCATGGGGGACTCTTTCACTTTTACAATTGGGCATGCAGGATTGGGGCCTTCACGGGTCAATTGCCCCGACGGGGGGAGAGTGACTCGCATCCAGGCCGCAAGCTTTCTTTCAGATTGTCGGGCTGGCCCACGTGCATAAGGCCGAGTGCCGCTCACACCCACTTGGCGTTTCGAGCCCCAGTCTTAGTCACTCCACCTTTCACCCTTTCGCTGTTGTAGCACCCAGGGTGAGAGACAGGCATGCCAGCGGCGGTGGGGACAATTAGAGCATGACGCACTGTACTAGTTGGTGCCAGTTGTTGTAAGCCCCCATAGTTCACCGCTCCTCACAGGGGCAAGCCCTGGTAATTTAATGTCGGTTTTATTGTCTTTGAAAGGAATTATGTTATGAGGCGCGCATGAAAGACAGATGCAATTTAACGGTTGTAAATGTCCGTTGTCGGTCACTCTGCTGTTTTCAGTGAATGTCTCGGAGGTGCGCGAAAGATTGGGGCTGGTCTATCATTCCAATGTCAGTCAGTGGTGCCGCAGTTAGGAAGATGGGATGCTAGGGTGCGCAGTAAAGACAGGAGCGGCAGGAGTAAGTTAAGGTCATAGAGTATCAGACAAGTGGGAGAGAGAGAACGAGTATATGTTGCAAATTAGTACAACACCGTGTTCATAGCCCCCCTTCACCAGAGTTGATCAGTTACGGGTTTGGGGACACTTATCGGAGTACAGCCATGTGGGGGCCACTGGGTGGCATTGGCCCTCAGTAACTTTCTCCCTGGGCTTCGTGACTTACCTCTACTTGTGACGGCGTGGGAATGTCAGTGGCTTGTTATTTCTTTACTCGAAGCGTCCGAAGGCAGAGTTGCATGGGGCTGGCCCAGAGGCTTCTGTGCTCCACGTTGTGAAGGTATTACCAGAGATTGGCCAACAGGAGGGTGTAGAAGCTGCACCCTAGTCCCTGTGTGAAGCCAATTGTATGCAACGCTAGGGTGATCTGTGATGCCTAAGTTGGACATGAGGTACTTTTGATATGCGCCCGGCTACAAGTGTTAGTAGGTGTAACAAAGTTGGCGCTCCCCTCTCCGCGAACCCGTGGGTAGAGGGGGAAAAACCTACCGAGGAATGGTGGATCGCCCCAACTGATGAGGACAGTCTTATTCCATTACAGCCATCGGACTGGAGAAGAGAATCCTCATCCTCTTAGGACCGTTACTCTCCCGTCATGGAGGACTGTCTCTTTAACGAATCGGCCGACTACGAGGATCACGCCCCTGGGAACGACGTCATCAACCCCGAACCAATCCCAGGAGACCCCGGATGGAGGAGGACTGAAGACGAACCCGGAAGAGGAGAGACGGCGGCAAGCAACGAGAGAACTAGAGGAGAGACGGAGAGGACAGGAGACGAGGAGCAGAGCGGATTCCTGCCGGAGACCGGAGACTGAGGAAAGCCAGGAGGCCAACGGACCTACTCTCCGCCCAGCCACGCTTTAGAAGGAGCGTGGCTAAAACAGGTACGGAGCCGGTTCTCGGGGTGGGTCGGGAGGAGACCGAGGGAGGAGTCGTAGCATTCCTGGATTCCCTCTCCCGTATCCCGGTGGACCCGCTTCACGTGCACTTACCCATAAATCCGAGTGTGAGCACCGGTGTCCTTTCACTCCCTCCCTGAACAAGCGAACTAGGATACGAAGCCTCACGAGTTGTTTCTTCGTTTTGTTTTTTCCATTCCTTACTATGGTGGATGTGGCATGAGCGAACATCACCCGAGGAAGTCCCGAATCACGCATCAAAGAAGGGGACGAGGACCCTTCCCGGCGACGACGTTTGGAAGACCCGGATAAGCGTTATTATCCTGACTGTCCTCCAGTTACTTTACGTCCTACTTATTTTCCTTTGCACTCTGGCGACTCGGAAAAAGACAGTTGTACCAATAATAAAGCCCAGACTATGGAGACGTGGTGTCCAGACCTCCTTACTTTCTAGCCCAGACATAGCCTCCCGGTCACATATGGTGGAGAATGCGGGCACACCACCCATTAGTAGCAGCATAATGGACGTTCTAATACAGCATCTCGTGAAGGGGCAGGAGGAACTCAAGTGGGCGGTGGAGCGCCAGATGACATCGGCCCAAGCCGACAGAGACATATTCAAGGATGCCATGGTCTCACAGATGGACGGCCTACAGAAGATGGTCACCGAACAGACGGCCGCAGGAGGACGCGAAACAAGGCCCCAGACAACTGGTCCTCCGGGAGCCTCTCTTCAAAAGTACGTCCCGGGGGAGGATCCTGACGCATATCTCCTCAATTTCGAGAGGGTGGCGCGGGCCTGTGGTTGGCCCATGGAGAAGTGGCCGTTCTTCTTGGTGCCCTTACTGTCGGGTGAGGCACAGGCTGCCTATCAGGTGGCGAACCCCACAGGTAACACCCCGTACACGGAGATTAAGGCTATAATACTCGACCACTTGGGACTGGACACTGAGGCTTACCGCGTAAGGTTCCGTAAGGAGAAAGGGAGACCCGGGGAAAACCCCAAAACGCTGTATTTCCGCTTGAAAACCGCAGCCGACAAGTGGCTACAACCCAGAGAAAGCAGGAAAGAGGACATTATGAATAAGATCTACCTCGAGCAATACCTCGAGGCCCTCCCGTACAACACTCAGCGTTGGTTGCGCCAGCTTGCTAACCTGAACCCGAGGAAGCGATCGAAATGGCTACCACCTTCTCACGGGCACAACCCAGAGGCGTGACAGGGGAGGTGGACCGCATGTACAAACCCCTGCCCGGAAAGTTCGTAAGGCCGGCGAACAACACCCTACCCGAGAACCCCAGACACAGGGGAAGAAGAACAGAAGCACCCCTCTAAAAGGCCCCCAATGCTTCGAGTGTGGGGACTGGGGCCATATCGCCCGGGTATGCCCCCGGAAGAAGACCAACGAGGAACCGATGGAGATCGGCTACATCCCACGGTCGGTCCTCTATTCGGCTGAGCTGGGGAGCGCCTTCTATGTGAGTGTGAGAGTGGACGGGCAGGCGGTTAGGGTGCTGCTTGACTCAGGGTGCAGACAGTCGGTAATTCAGGGAAGTTTAGTGCGCCCCAATCAACTCATACCCGGTACCATGGTGCACATCGGGTGCGTCCATGGAGACGTAAAACCATATCCCGTAGCAGACATAGAGCTCATACATGGGGACGGGGCACAATGTAAGGTTAGGGTGGGGGTCATGCCCGAGCTACCCGAAGAGTTGATTATAGGCACCGACAACACCAGCTTCTTAGGGATGTTCTTATCTACGGTACGGGACGGACAGGGCCAAGACGAGAAAACACCTGAGGAAAAACCCCTACCGGCTCTGCTGACACCGGAGCCATGGCTCCTCGACAGGAGCTTTCGGTTCGCACAATTAAATGATCCCACTCTACAGAATGCCTGGCAAAGCGCCAAGGGAAACGATCAGAGGCCCAGACTGGGTTACCCTCACTTTCTGATTAAGGAAGGGCTCCTCTATAGGGTCAGTACGCACCAAGAACCCCCCCCAACTACTGGTACCTTCTAGTTTCCGAGACCAGATCCTATTCTTTTCTCATTCCCATCTCACGGCTGGTCACATAGGTACGGAAAAGACCACACAGAACGTCTTAAGACACTTCTATTGGCCCGAGGTGTACATCGACATAAAGAGACACTGCCAAGAATGTGATACGTGTCAACGAAAAAACCCATACCGACCTCCACCCGTGCCCCTACAACCGCTACCAGTGATAGGTACCCCTTTTAGCAGGATAGGAATGGATCTTATAGGTCCCTTACCAAAGACCCGCAGAGGGCATCAATACGCCCTAGTGGTGGTGGACTACGCAACCAGATATCCAGAGGCGTTTCCCATTAAAGCACCCACCTCCCAGAATATAGCGGACCGGCTCATAGAACTGTTCTCGAGAGTCGGATTTCCGAAGGAATTCTTGACTGATCAAGGCACGCCGTTCGTCTCCCGAATGATGAAAGAGGTGTGCAAGACCCTCCACCACATAAAAACGTCTGTGTACCATCCCCAAACAGATGGTTTGGTGGAGAGGTACAACGGGACGATCAAACTAATCCTCAAGAAGATGCTTGGAGTGGAAGGAAAAGAGTGGGACCAGCTCCTTCCTCTAGCCCTGTACGTGATCAGGAGTCAGGTCCAGAGTAGCCTAGGCTGTTCGTCATTCGAGATGTTATACGGAAGACAGCCTCGGTCCCTTCTGGACATGACTAGAGAGGCCTGGGAAAAAGAGGAGGGAGATGAAGCCCTCGGTTTTCTGGAGTACACGCAAAACCTCAGGTCTAGACTGGGAAAGCTAAGAGACCTCGCCTATACCCATCTAGAGCAAAAACAGAAGCAACAAAAACACATATACGACAAGGGAAAGAAGTGGCGAAGATTAGACGTTCATGACTGGGTACTGGTCTTAATGCCTTCTGCCACTAGCAAATTCTGGTCAGAGTGGTTAGGCCCATACCAGGTGGTGGGTACTGTGGGTAGAACCAGCTACAAGATACAGATAAGGCCCGCACGAGTTCAGACATACCATATAAACCTCCTAAAGAAATGGCTGGGCCCGGTACCCAAACCGGCCAGATTGACGATTTCCTCGTGTACAGGCCAGGTATGCACCCTTGACCATCTTGTGGTCAATGAAGCCCTTGGGGAACAGGAGAGAAGATCCCTAGATGCCATACTCCAGCCGTTTTCGCGCTTGTTTTCAGACAGACCTGGAAAAACCACCCTTACGGAACACGCCATAGAAACCTTCCCCGGCCGTGTGGTAAAACAACGACCATATCGCAACCCCGCGGCGCGTAGAGAGACGGTGAGGAAGGAGGTCCAGAACATGCTGGACATGGGGTGATTCGCCCATCCCGAAGCGAGTGGTCCTCCCCATCGTGATGGTCCCCAAACCTGACGGCTCCACCAGGTTTTGTATGGATTTCAGAGCCCTCAATGCTGTCTCTAAGTTTGATTCATATCCCATCCTGAGGGTAGACGAACTCATTGAGAAGCTGGGTGAGGCCAAGTATATAACCACTCTTGACCTCACCAAAGGCTACTGGCAGGTCCCCCTTAAGGAAGCGGACCGGGAAAAAACCGCCTTTGTGACCTCGGACGGGTTGTATGAGTTCACAGTCCTCCCGTTTGGCCTTCACGGAGCACCAGCCACTTTTCAACGGCTTATGAACACGGTGCTCCGTGAACACCAGTCCTACGCATCGGCATACCTGGACGACATCGTGGTGCACAGTGCCACGTGGAAAGAACACCTAGGTCACCTGAAGCACATTCTGGAGGCATTACAATCCGCCGGCCTCCATGTTAACTCCAAAAAGTCCCAGGTGGGCTATCAGAAGGTCCGGTACCTAGGGTACGTGTTGGGGCATGGGGTGATTGCCCCTCAAGAGGAGAAAGTAAGGGCCATTAAGGAGACCCCGTTTCACACCACCAAAAGAGACATAAGGGCTTTCCTCGGGTTACTTGGGTACTACCGACGTTTCATACCTATGTATTCCGAGATTGCCAGTCCCCTTACGGATGCTCTGCGCAAAGACATACCCTCAAAGCACCTGTTGAAACCAACCCAGGCCATGTTAACGGCCTTCCACCGGTTAAAGGAAACCCTCACCACTAGTCCCATACTCTCATCACCTGACTTTACCAGGCCCTTTGTCCTCCACACGGACGCTTCTGACTGCGGGTTGGGGGCGGTATTGTCACAGATAACCCCAGATGGGATTGAACACCCGGTACTCTTCATAAGCAGAAAACTATTCCCTAGGGAGACGAAGTACCCAACCATCGAAAAGAAATGTCTAGCGGTAAAATGGGCGGTGGATAAACTGCGATACTACTTGGAGGGGGCACATTTCACTTTGTACACTGACCATGCCCCCCTCCAGTGGATGAGTAGGAACATGGGCCACAATCCCCGAATCCTCCGCTGGTTCCTGTCTCTCCAACCCTTCTCTTTTGAAGTGAGACATAGAAAGGGGTCTGAGAACGGGAATGCCGACTTCCTATCGCGGGTGGTCCCTCTCCCCAATCGGGAGAATCCTAGGGGGAGGGTATGTAACAAAGTTGGCGCTCCCCTCTCTGCGAACCCGTGGGTAGAGGGGGAAAAACCTACCGAGGAATGGTGGATCGCCCCAACTGATGAGGACAGTCTTATTCCATTACAGCCATCGGACTGGAGAAGAGAATCCTCATCCTCTTGGGACCGTTACTCTCCCGTCATGGAGGACTGTCTCTTTAACGAATCGGCCGACTACGAGGATCACGCCCCTGGGAACGACGTCATCAACCCCGAACCAATCCCAGGAGACCCCGGATGGAGGCGGACTGAAGACGAACCCGGAAGAGGAGAGACGGCGGCAAGCAACGAGAGAACTAGAGGAGAGACGGAGAGGACAGGAGACGAGGAGCAGAGCGGATTCCTGCCGGAGACCGGAGACCGAGGAAAGCCAGGAGGCCAACGGACCTACTCTCCGCCCAGCCATGCTTCAGGAGGAGCGTGGCTAAAACAGGTACTGGAGCCGGTTCTCGGGGTGGGTCGGGAGGAGACCGAGGGAGGAGTCGTAGCATTCCTGGATTCCCTCTCCCGTATCCCGGTGGACCCGCTTCACGTGCACTTACCCATAAATCCGAGTGTGAGCACCGGTGTCCCTTCACTCCTCCCTGAACAAGCGAACTCGGATACGAAGCCTCACGAGTTGTTTCTTTGTTTTGTTTTTTCCATTCCTTACTATGGTGGATGTGGCATGAGCGAACATCACCCGAGGAAGTCCCGAATCACGCATCGACGAAGGGGACGAGGACCCTTCCCGGCGACGACATTTGGAAGACCCGGATAAGCGTTATTATCCTGACTGTCCTCCAGTTACTTTACGTCCTACTTATTTTCCTTTGCACTCTGGCGACTCGGAAAAAGACAATAATACCAATAATAATACCAATAATAAAGCCCCGACTATGGAGACGTGGTGTCCAGACCTCCTTACTTTCTAGCCCAGACATAGCCTCCCGGTCACAGTAGGGTACACTGCTGAGTGAGTTGATGCATAATGTGTTATGTTTGGTACAATTTCTACCAGTAACTACTGGGTTGTGCTAACTGATCGGTAGGACAGTGACCCAATTGACCTAGTGATTGTTGTGATCCCTGTGAAGTCATGACGAGGTTTGGTAGCACAGTGTGATATAGGCAGTTGCAACTAAGTTTTTTCTTTTTTTTCTTTTATGAAGGATACGAAGGATAATTTTAATAACCTTGTATGGAGTCTCCTCTGTGGTGTGCCTAGTTTGCTACTGTGGGTGTGCGGTTGGCACATTTAATTTACACTGCCTCTGGGATAAGCCCCAAGGCTCTGCCTAGCTACCTAGGTGGAGAGCAGGCCTTAGCTTAAGTAGGTACTCCCTTCTCCTGACTAGTGGTGGGTTCGGCCAGGCTCAGGTGCAGACCTTAGCCAACCAGAAACTCCACTTATAACATTGGTAGAGAATGCCCAGGAGTTGTTTGCAGTCCATTTGCAACCGCCCCACAGGGCGAATGTTTTAGGCCACATGGCTTGTGAAGGGCTTTTGTGGTGGAGCCTGGTTGAAGAGGCTAATGTCGGGCAAGTGTGTCTTGTGCTTTCATCGCACTGTTAAGTCCCAGTCACGAGCTGATTTTATCAGGGTGAGCGGGCTGGGGGTCAGGGAGCGCCGATGCATCAGAAGCACTGAGCAGCTTTCAGCCAGGTGTGTATGGTTGATATCTGATGCAAGGGGCATCTGTTAGACTAAAGCTGTACGTAGATGTACCGCCTTCGGTGCTTGGGGGTCTGTTGGCACCGCCTTTTCAATGGAAGCCATTGTCTAGCGGGTTGCTCTGAGCGTAGTATTTGCAGGCTTAATTAACATTATCAGCTACCAGTTCAAACGTGCATCTTTGACTAATTTATACAATGCAGATCACAAGAACTAATTCTCAGGCTCCTGCAGTAGGTGCGTGAAAAGGTTGGAGGAACCTGGCAAGGGAACTGTGCCATGTGTGGTTGGTAGCTTGTGTCGCTCGGTTTGGGCATGAGCACGGCCTGTCCTGTCGCCAGTGGTCGGCAAAGTTGGTGGCCTGTGCTCCCAGCAGTCCTGTTTGGTGAATGCGGGGTGACCATAATGGCAATTTCACTTGTTTGTGGGAGGTCACCTTGTTTGGGGTTAGGGGTCCGTTGGTCTAAGGACTGGCCAGTGCGTCTTCCTGCGCTCAGGTCGGTGAGCAATAACTTTGGGTGTTATGGTGTGTGTGGTAAGTTTTGGGCAGGGAGACTCAGGCCAGTCCCCACCCTTTGGTCGACCAGGACATCCCGCGCAAACTCCTTCAGCGGGGATCATTTCAGGGATGGGTCATAGGGTTCAAAACTTGTCAGCAGGGACACAGCAACCCCCTAGTCGCACCCTGGCACGGGTATTAAAGCTTCCCGCAAGTTTAAGTTGGGGTTATAATATAGAATGTCTTATTAGGAGGGGCCCAGTGCAGTCAAGCCATTGTCTATTTTTCGGTGACTGGAATTTGGGCCACGTCCAGTGCAAGCAGGGTGAGGCTAGTGCCTAACAGCTACATGTAACATGTAAGTCTCGGTGGCGGGGCGAGTAAGGGATGCTTGATCTGCACGCAGGAGCGGGCGATTTCTTTGTGGGCTTAGCTCTGACGGCTACCCTGCGCCCTGGTTTTAACAGACTAGGATACGCAGTGAAATTTGTGGCAGGCATGCGCCAAGAGATGGGTCTTCTGATACATCTATACCTGGTTTAGTTCCTGGCTACAGAGTGGCTGCGTGACACTCTGGTGTTGGAGGTGGTCAGCCGGTTGGCAGGCCTTCTAGAGGTGGGTTTCTAGCTCGGGCATGTCCAAGTAAGGGTTCAGGTGCCGGTAGTCGGCCCTGGGATTCAATTTCGCAGGCCTGTGGAGCGGCAGAATTGAAAGGGGCTTGTGTTTGACCTCTTGGTCACAGGTTCGGATCCTGGTAGGTCCACTTTCCAGGGACCCATTCCAGTAGATTTTCCACACGCAGGCCGGCATTCTGGTAGGCGGCAGCAGGAGTCTGGCCATGGGCTACTCACGTGAGGGTGGGGACCTGGGCCAGCAAATGGGCACGACTTGCGCGGCATGCTCCCTGCAGGCGTTCTCGGACTAGGGTGATGCAGGGGACATGTTGCAAGCATGCGCTGTGGGATGGGTCTTTTGACTTCATCCACTTGTGAACGTCGTTAGTTTCAGGCCAAGGAGCGACTGCTTGACCCCCGGGTGCCGGGGAGGGTTTTTCTGGGTGGCAGCTTCCCCAACTATTGCACAGGTTGTTGTTTACACAGAGTGGGGGCAGGTTAGCAGGCCTCCTCTTGTCAGGGTTTGAGGTGTCGGTTGGGTCTTTTAGATCGAGTATGAATAGGCTCTATCCTGTCAGCTGGGGTGTGAGTTTGCCTTTCCCAATAGGGTGCTGGTACCCTAATATTGTTGGAACAGAGGGTTAGGATCACAAAGACTGACTACTATCAGAGCACATTTTGCTTTTATAGTAAAGAAGGTACAGGTACACTCAAAATAGGTTTACTCCATGTCCTCCGATCCACAGCGGCATGATACAGGTTGCTTCAATTAAGCTAAATATCCTTGGGAGCGGTCAGCCAACAAGGGGACGAATGTCCCAATTTTGGCCTAGGAAGACGGGTGGGTGTGGTGCTCCCTTACAAGGGGTAGGGAGAAGGGCACATTCCGACCAGGCTCGGCTGAAGGGTATTCTGTTACACCCAGCTGGGAGATAGATGTATGGCCCAGTGTGTCTGGTCACCCCTTACCTGGCCCTTCGGGAGAGGGGTACTCTGGTTCATGCTGACAGCACG
Source organism: Calotriton arnoldi (assembly GCA_963921515.1). Lineage (NCBI taxonomy): Eukaryota > Metazoa > Chordata > Amphibia > Caudata > Salamandridae > Calotriton > Calotriton arnoldi. The sequence continues at coordinate 5,742,813 of CAWUFW010000040.1, forward strand.
CCCCTTACCTTTTTGGGGTTGAACGTGTATGGAAGGCATGATTAAATGTCAGGCTTGCGGGTCCTGTCAGGCAAGTTTGCAAGCACTCTTTTGAAGGGGCAGCAAGCCCATCGTTCTGGGCAGGCTTGTCAGTGGAGCGCATCATGCAGGGGGGACGAGGTGAATCCCAATGTGTTAAGAGGTACATCCGTCAACAGCCACCCAGGGTAGTGGCCGGATGACAGGTTAAGTGTTTTAAGTACAGGCGAATGGTGAATATACCATAGGCACCTGTGGTTTGTTGGGGTGCAGTGTTATTAGGCAAATATGTGCAAGCCTTGGCCAGTTAGCTCAGTGGGTTGGAGCGTGGTGCTTATAAGGCCAAGGTCGCGGGACCGATCCCCGTACGGGCCAGAATTTTGGATTAGTTGTATAGAATAGTGTGCAGTGCTCAACAAAGGGGGTTTTGCAACCTAACATTTCTTCAAGTTGCCAGGACCAACGGTCTGGGGGGGAGGGCCCTCCGGGCGTCCTGTGAGTGGGGGTCCCAGGCATGCGCTGGAACAGCTTGCTGTAGAGGCTGCGACACAGACTAAGGGGGGGTGTCTCCCCTCCCAACAATTTTGGCCATACACCTGGGAGGCAATGACTTGACTTTCCTGTGTAGGAGGGCAATCAGGGCAAGCCATGGAGACCTCGCGCAGGAGGGTTAACAGCGCCATGCGTAAATTGACCGAACAAAGAGGTTTTGGCTTCATCCGGCATGGGTTACTGCACGCCAAGTCCATAGGGTGTTTTGATGAAGATGGGGTACACCTGTCCAGAGTGGGTAGGGACCTGTTCTTGCTTGATCTGGGGGAGGCCTTGGAATCAGCAGGGTGTAGGTAATGGTTTCTATCTTGGTGGGGGGCCCTGGGGTGACGGTGGCCACACCCAGAGCTGTGGCGGAGTTACAGGGCGATCCAGAGGCTGTAAGGTACATAGGGGTACCCTCTGCAGGAGCACAACAAGGGTGCAAAGGCCAAATATCCCCAGGGAGGTCCTCACGTTGGACCCTGGAGGAGCGACGGCGCCCCGTTAGTCCTACGGGCGGTTGTGGACCTGAGCAACCGGGGGTTCCCTGGAAGGCTCCGCCCCCCTCTGGGGCGTGAGCAAGGGAGTGGACTGGCGGTCCACCAGTGGGAGGGGTTTTCCCCTCCCCAAATTTAGCAAACACCGATTGGCAAGGGCCACGGTGTAATTTGGCTCACCAGGTGGCAGGCGGCGAGGGCTGCCTGCCTTGGGATCGCCCGTAAGATAACCCACCATGTTGGCATATTTGTAATGCTAATAAACCTGCAGCAGTTTTCTCCACAAAGAAGGTGTCTTGTCTGGTTATTTCTCTAGGAGATTGCTGTATGGGGGATGGGGAGTGTTGCCGATATTGGCACTATGGCTCTGATACCTTCGTGTGGAGTTCGAGCTATATAAAACTGCAAACATTTTTTTAAAAAGCTGCCTTCACCCTGCAGACCTTGTACCCAGAATCCGGGGAGGATTGGAGCCCCTCCAACCTTCCTGCCGCCGAGCTCTCCCCGCTGACAGGCAGGGGGTGGGCGGAAGGGGGGTGACTTTCCTTGTTGTGTGCTGTAGAAGGTGCCAGAGCCGTTAACTGCCTCGCTGACTGCGTGACCCGGGCCTAGCCTTAACAGTGCGAGTCACAACCGGTTCTCAAGCCGGCTGGTGAGAGGCCTTTTCTTCCAAGAGGCCTGGCGGTGCCGTTCAGCGTTGCTGCCCCTCTCGTTGCCATCCTGTGACACTCGATGATGCCCCCACACCCCGTCCCCGCCTGCTCCAGAATAGCCTCTTCATCGCCCACAGCTGCCCAAAACAGGGGCCCCTTGTTCCCCGGGCCTGGGAGAAGATAAAGCGGCCTTTGCGCGGCCGCTGGGAAGGCGCCAAGAGGCGGCCTGAATATCAAGTGAGAAAGGCCGAGAAACGTAACGCCAACATCTTCAAAGGACCGCTTAAGGTTAGAAGGGTTCGGTGCCAAGACTGGCCGAAACCGCGGCCTCCCCCACTCCCGCCGCCATCAGGTGATCGCCGGATGGGGGCGAGAGGAGGACAAGGTGGGGGCCTGGGAAGGTTACCCTAGAGTCCTTTCTGCTTGAATCGCTAGCACAAACAAATCCCGAGTTTTCGCATCATTTGTTGGCTCGAATGATGGAGGCAAACATTACCTCACCGAGCGAGGCCTGAAACGCATAAGTGAACGTCTCTCTCCACAGGCTGTGCGGCCCGCGCTCAGACCTGACAGTACCGATGCGCGAGACTGCAGCCATAGACGTCAACTGGACCCGGCGCCAAGTTGAGTGGGTTCCTTCAGGGGCCCCTATAGCAGAGTGCTCGTTTCTAGAGCTACAATACTTTCAGATCAGAGGTGCAATAGCGTTATATAAATATTTTAAAGTGCCTTAACACGTCCTATCCTCCTCAAAGCACTTCGAGAAATTATAAACATACAGAAATGAATAGTAGGAGTCCGACAAAAGCCTAATACGTTACTGGCACTGCCCTGACCCTACCAGACCTTTCAGAGGCACCATCCTGAAAAAATACTTTCACTAATTTTAGATATCAGGCTCACCACGCTGCCTCTGAATAGCTCCCAATAGCAGAAAGAACTTACAGCTGAGGACTGGTGCAAATTATATTCAAGCGGTGCATGCAGTCTGCAGCACAAATACAAAAAAAGTAAGTTGGGAGTCGGGACCAAACTGAATTTGTTCATATTTTTCTGTATTTACATAATAAGAAGTAGTTAAATAATTTTGTATTGTATTGTAAGTACGTTTATGTAGTGCTTACTACCCGACGAGGCATTAAAGCTCTTTACACAGGGGCGCATCCTGCTCCCTAAACTCAGTGTTAGCATTGTTCTCTACTTTTAAAATGTGAACCATGAAACGAAGTGTGAGGCCAAATCAGTTTACTCCATTTCTAATGATAGATACTACACAAGTTTGGAAAACCTGTGCGCCGCTCTTCTTGCAACACGAGCAGCAAAATGATTTCTGTGAATGCTTGGTCCATTTTGCCCTCGTGCAGTTTGTGTAATCTGGGTCCAGCGGTGGTAACATTCTCTGATTGTACATATGGTACATTTCACATAGACTGGCAACACTACACCTTAGGGGTGACTGGCAGGATCCTGCATCTTGCACTGTAAGGGGACACCTTGCACCCTGGAGGAGGCAGCGTGCAGCAAGGCAGAGAAAAGATGGGCCCTGCTGCTTCCCGTCAATCAACGGTGTTGGGATCCGTGACTGATTTACATGTTAACCCCTAACTGAGCATTGAGCCCCAGTTAGATCATTTGTATTTATATGTACATTACCATGCCTTTCTGAAAACCAGGTTCGAATTCTGCCCTCCAGGACCCATGGTGGACACCGCTGGGCGAGACAGACTTTATGCCTTGAAGATCGCTGCACCCTGTGATGTGGCACAAATCGTATGATAATCCTGATAACAAGTCACAATGTAGTACGAAGGCACATCTTTAGAATGGGTGGAAAGCAGACCCCGTGACACAGCTTGTTATCTACAGTGATACACCCAGAGGCCTGGAAGCGGGCCAGCCTTGCTTCTACTGGGTGAAATTCCTTCATTCTGTGGCCTGGCTTCATTCCTGGGGCACATGATGTCAGGCGAAACTTCAATTCATCGTGTTTGTCTTGTAAAACTTTTAAAGTTTTGTTCCTCCCTAAATGTTTGGGAAATCATGAGAACTATTGGTGTTTTTGTGCCAGTGACTAGGCCTCATCAGGCAGTGTTCGTGCCAGTAACCCACCCACCCGGCACTTTCATACCCATCAGACGTCTTTGCCTGCCATTGTGCTGCAATCAGATTGCTATTCTGCTAAAGCTATGAAGAATATTATGTTGTACCCATAACAACGCGCCATCGGGCAGGTCCTGCCCTTGGAATCAGTCCCTTTCATTCTCCAGTGGCAGCAGACTGCTGTTCGCAAATCTGTTTACTTCTTGTAATCAAACACTCACAGACAACTAATTAGATTGTTTTCTAACTACATTTGTGTGTATTTAGATAGGACTTTGCTGGTGGGGGAGACGAAGATAGAGAGTTTGGGGGTCATTTTCAAGGTGAAATAAAAAAAATAGCAAGGGATCTATGCTGCAAATATTTATCGAGGTTGAAACCGGGATAATATTGAACACATAGTGTAGACAGAGCCACCTAAAAGCATTTTCAACATTTCTGCATAGAGGTGCTGCTGCCTTAAAGTAAAAAGAGACATTTCTTGACAGGTGTCTCTGAGAGTTCTTCACAATTTTCCAAGCCAGTCCTTTTTGTTCTATGCAAAAATAATAGTATACCCACAAAGCAACACAAAGATGGAGAGACATCCCCTGACAAAGGCCTCCTCACCCCAAAGCCTGCACTGATGCGGAACTCCCCCTAGGCCAGTGAAGGTCTTCATAACCCGAGCGATACCTGGTGTAAATGCCGTTCTTGCGACAGAAGGAGTTCTTCACCGACAGGCGTCGATTGTTGAGCTCTAGAGCGGGAAAGCTTCCTTCATCCAGGCTCACCATCTCGCCATGGCCCAGGGCGTTTGTCTTGGAGTTGCTCACTTAGGAGTAAAAAGAGGACAGATAGAAAGATTAGCACGTGTGAGGAAAGAGTCATTATGCATTATGGCCTGTCTGAAAAGAGGCACCTCCCACTTTCATACCTCAAAGAAGTATTTCTTGCTCACAGACAGAATTCCTGTAGTGAAAATGGTCTGAAGCTTGATGCTTCAGAAATGCTCTATGATTCAGGAATGGAGTTTAGCTGCTTTGCCACGCTACTGTGGCATCTGGTGTTGTTAATGGTGATGCTGTTAGAAAGAAATCCACCTTCCACAGAAACCATTTAAGCCAGCTATATGACGCAAACAGCTTTGTGTGGTTTGGTGTCCAATAATGACATGTATCCCCCAGGCCCTAATGTGAATAATGATTGCATGGGATCCACTGTCTGCACTGATATACAACCACGAGCTAAGGAAACGTTTGACTGTACAGCGGAGTAAAATAATTGAGAAGAAATGTGTAGCAAGCTTGTTTTTCCTCATCTACTTAGTTGAAAAATGCCAAAAAGGATATAATTACATTGGAAGCAGGACAGCAAAATTGTGAATATCATGAAGACAAAGCTTATGTGTTGTGAAGGAAATGTAACCAAGTGGTTTTATTAAATCCACACTTTTTTGGTTCTAAAGATGAGCCTTCTGGTTCAGATTTTGAGGGATTGAAAAGGCAGAGTAAATTTATAGTATTTAACCACTGTGTAAACATAAATTACAACAGCATTTACACATAAGAAATATATTAATCTGTCTCAAACAGTAAAACAAAAATGAGGCAAATTGTCAACGTCACAAAGATCAAAATTATGTTGTTTTCACTCTCAATACAACTTTCAAAAGTGCTTTTGTGCATGGTCACTATGCTCCCCCCACTGGCTCTGTATGCAGAAATGCAGAGATTTACCGTCTCTTTGCTTGATGAACCCGTGAAGGAGCCAAACCACCTAAGCTCAACAAATTCCCAAATACTTGACTCTCTACATAGTCTCATATTTTGGTTTGTGCCCCTTATCTTCAACAGCACCAAGAAGCATGCCGTTGTGATAATGCACTTTAGAAATAACCTGTACCATAACATAGCCTGACACATCTCGTATGAGGCATGTGTGACAGCCACTTTTGGTATTTTAGCCAAAAGATCTTTAAATTGTGTGACCTGCAATTTTAAATTTACAATTGTTTAGGGTTAACAATCCAAGCATGCATCACAGGACTAGCGGAAGATGTCACACGTGACATGGGGCTACTTGCCAACTGTGTAGGTGTGAATTTGTACCTGTGAATGAATGAGTCGTGTGATCCTGTATATGTACCCATATGTGTTGCTTCTGGAAGTCGGTGACTGTGTGAATAGGAGCCTGCACGCATGTTGCCTGTTTGCATTGTTGGCTGAACATGTATTAGTCTGTGTGCACAGGTGTCCATCCATATTTGTGTTGGCCTTTTGTGTATGGACACACACTGCTGTCTTGCTCCTTCTGCATGCATGCATATACCCCCTGTGTGATTTAATGGGTTTTTAAACATTTGTTAAAAACTAGCTTTTAAACATGTTTTTAAGTTATTCAACTTGATGTTTATTTGGAAAGCAGTAGTGTACTACAAAAGCTGGTAAAATGTCGACATTCTTCGTTTCCGAGCTACTTATATTTTATAAGGCAGGCGAAATCATGGAAAAACATTAAAAAACGTTATTTCATGAATGTTTTGATTTTTTGCTGACAAAGGTATGACTGTATAGCATGCTCTATAGAGTTGTAATAACAATAATACTTCTTACAGCTCAGTGAAACTGAAAACTGCATTAGAAAATGCTCTATAACAATGTTATCTCATTTGGAAAAAACCCTTCAAAAATGAGCTTCAAATTATTCACTAGTATTCATCAAATACCACATGTGCGGGATCATATGATTTCCAAAAGGCTGTTCATAATTTGGTTAATGCCAATTTGAGTCAGAACACAATTTTCGAATCTCCTCCTAAAAATGCAGTATAACATAACCAATGTTGGCACCATTACTGCAGATGCATACTATATATTATCACACGCATAAAGACACAAACATCCTTTATTTTACAGCGTGCCTAATGCCACGTCAGTGGGACTGCCCATACTGAACATTTTTAACACCAATAAAACGACTCTGTGCCCTGATTTAAAGTTTGGCAGACAGGTTGCGCCGTCACAACGTGACGGATATCCGGTTCACCTTATTACTAGTGTCATAGGATATAATGGACTTGTAACACGGCGGACGAGATATCAGTCACGTTTGTCTGCCAACCTATAAATGAGGTTCTTTGTCTCAAATGGCCCAGACAGAGGCATGGAGTGCAGAGGATCATACCTGAGTCTGCCTTCTTGGCGTATTTCTTGCTCTGGCCCCTGATGATGAGGATGAACACCAACAAGAGGATGAAGATGAGTCCGACCAGCGCGATCACCACCAGGAACCACCACTCCTCGTAGAAGGGGTTTGCTTTCTGGGCTGGGAAGGAACAAAGGAACAGGTGTAATTTGGGGGCTCAATTAGGTGGAGTGCTGGGGGAGGGGTGGAGCAAACAACACCCCCTAGTAGTCTTTTACTGGATATATAGGCTGCTTCATGGAGGTCTGGGAGGGATCTAGCACATGTTACATAGAAATATAGAATATGATCGTGATACAATATGGTCTCCAGCTTTACCCTTACATTCTCAGTTCTATTGCTGCTCAATGGTCCTGAAGAAGGCCTGGCCCCTCATTAGAGGTTCTTTTAGATTGGCAGAAACATGTTGACCCCTTTATCCTAATTGGGTAGAAGTTCCTCTCACATCTTAAGTTTACGCCCTCCGTTGGGGACAAATATTATTATTGATTATTGTTATTATTATTATCACCAGTATTATTATTTTATAGAGCACGCGATTACCTGAGGCTGTCCTGGCGTTTAACATACTAAGTCAGTCTAAACACCCGTTGCATGAAGTCAAGAAAAAGACTAATAAATACTCGAAGAGACACTTAAATGAATAAATATGTTTTTAAAGCCTCACAAAATGTTAGAATTGTAGTTTCTAAATGTAACATTTGGCAACTTATTCCAGGCCTGCGCAGTGACCACAGAGAAGGCATGTCCTCACAGCCTTATCCTCCGATTTTTAGGTACGGTAATCAAACAAGCTGTGTCTGAGCGGAGCAATCAAGATGGAGTATATCTCTTACACGTCAGAAATGTACGTGGTACAAGTTGCTGGATAAATGCCCTATGACAGATGCAAATGGCCCTGAACCAGCATCTCTTATGGACAGGAAGTTAGTGTAACTGGCTGAGTTGGGAGGAAACACTATCAAACTTCCTCATACCAAATATCAGTCTGTTAGCCGCATTCTGAAACAGCCGCCGCCCCTGCATAAGATAGGCCGGAAACCCAGTATACTGAGGACTGCAATAATCCAGCCTACTAAGAATCAGAGCTTGCACTAGCATCTGTCTGGAGTATTGTGGTTCTTGGTTTAGTTCTTCCATCATTAGGAAGCAAGTGGACATTAGCTCGTTAATATGGTACTCAAAAGAAAATTTACTATCAAATATGACGCCTAGATTGCAGGAAGTAGCAAGGGAGTAGCCAGAACAATAAAATACTGCACACTTTGATCCATATATAGCAATAAATGTGTGATTAAAGTGAGGAATCGCAACCCTTACTATGAAGTGTCATGAGAATTGTACCCTGGGGAACATTTGCAGAATATGATGCCAAATTATGAGTATTATAGCATGATTTAAAAAGAATTGGACGAAAACTACACATTTACCTTTATTGACCTATTTTCTCTTTCAACCTTTCCATCTTCTTTCTTTTTGTGCTTCTTTATTTCCATCATTTTTTTAATGTGTATTTTTATTCTTTCTTTCCTTCTGTCTATTCCTCTCTCATTCCATCAGACCTTTTTCCTAGTGTTCTATCCTTCTTTATATCCATTTATTCTTATGTCGCTCCTGGCATTCTTTCACAACTTCTTTGAATCTTTACTTTTTGTATTCCTTCCATTTGCTAATTCTTTCTTTCTCTTCTTTCCTTCTATTCCCCCATCCTTTTGTCTCAAATTTCTTCTTTGTTCTTTCATTATATTTTTCTGATTTCATTCTTTTCCTATCATTTTTCTTTTTAGTTCTTTGATCTTTCCTTTTCTTCTTTCCACCCTTCATTCTTTCTTTTCTTCCTTTTCTTCTTTTACACCTTTTTTTCCTTATTTCCTCTGTTAATTTGTACCCTCTTTCCTTCATGCTTCCTTTTTCATTCATTCATTATTTGCATTTTTCTTGCTTTCCTTTGCGCTGTCTCAATATATTGGCTTCTACCTTTTTTTCTTTGTCATTTTAATACTTTGTCTTTCTCTCTGTCACCATTTTGGGCTGCTTTTCGGTATTCTTTTGGTCCCCATCCCACAGTTGTGTTATCATAGTTTATTCTTGTGGAATTTATTAGTTTTACTTCTGACTTGCGATGACCTGCGAGTTTATGTTAAGAAGGGCCATAAGGGGGGCGTGGCTAAGACGCTGAACGGAATGGCTGCACATCGGTGAGGCTCCGAGGAATCCCAGACCCTGCCTGCCGTAAATACGTCAACTTATCCGCGCACAGCCCCTCATACACACTAGCGGTCCCACGATCACGGGCGTCAGGCATTCCGGACTCGCGGTGATCGGGAACGAAGCGTCCGACGGAGCAGACGCGCTGCGGCCTAAATACTGCAAGAAGCCCCGGTCTCAAGTGGCGGAGTAGGCCGTGCCGCACCTCCGGCAGAGACTATCTCGCGACATGTGCAGTGTGAAGGGACCCGCCCGAGACTAGCCAGACGGCTGGAGTGGGGTCGCTACACTGTCCGCCGACTGAGTGCCCTGTGCCAGTAATTTTGGAGGCCAAATAAGCGCCGGAGCTGGGCTCGTACTTCCTGAGTCCCAAGGTGCGCGGAACAAGACTTGTGGCAGACGTGAGCACAGGGTGAGAGAAAGAGGAGCGGCGTCCGGCACCTGCAATACGGCGGTCCAATAGAGATACAACAGTGAAGGCATACGAAACTGAGAGACATAACCAACCGGTGGAGGCAGAAGGCACACGCATAATTACACTATATGGTGAGTGGCGGTAGTGCTTATTGGTGCAGCTTGCAAGACCCCGGGTGCCTTAAATGCGATGAAACTACCCACTTCCTAGGTGGGAGACGACGACGTAAGGCCCATCAGCGCCCCTGAGCCGGCCAACTGTCTGGCAACCAAACCAGAAACGCAAGAAGGGTATATCTGACCAGGAGCTACGGCGAGACAGAAGAAACACCCCCAAAGTTGAAGATTGCACTGCAGAAAACACACCATTATGAGGAGGGGGGCATCGTACACTTGCCAGCATGTGAAGGGAATGGCGGTCTAGATGCCCCAGGGGCCCGAGACCAGGGAGACGCGGGTGCCAGCAAAGAGGACCCCGACAGAGATATCAACCCGAGTGCGAGCGACAGACCACGATAGCAGGGACGCTTGCTAAAGACCAACTTTCAGGCGACCATGTCGGGCGCAAAAGGACCCAAAACTACACTCCAAACCAAATTGGATAAATACACAGTGCCAAAACCGGTGGAATTAGAACCACCGCAAAAGGGAAGCGCAACCAAAACTGTGGAATCAGAAAATGACGACCCGACACTACAAGACATTATGGATGCTATCGCAGGAGTGCGCACATCGTTGGAGCACAGAATGGACTCCATTACTATAGAGATGACACTAATGAGAGCGGATTTACAAAAAACAGGCGAAATGCTTAAGGCCATAGAAACGACCACCTCCGAACTGGGTGAGGCGACCAAACAAATGCAGCAAGATATCAAAGAACTCCAAACGACTAGCAAACTAATGGAGGCCAAGCTCGAAGACTACGAGGGTCGCTCAAGACACAATAATGTCAGAATAATTGGAGTGCCTGAAAAAGCAGAGGGCCCGGCAACGGATCTCTTTGTAGAAGACCTCATCACTAATCACCTACAGCCAAAAAAAACTATCAACATTTTTCACGGTAGAGAGAGCGCATAGACTTCCGGGTGGCCGGCCTAAACCGGGGGCGCCCCCGCGTCCAATCCTGGCAAGATTTTTAAATTTCAGAGACCAAGACACAATATTACAAGCTGCTCGAGTGTCTCCCCCGGTCAAATTTGAGAATAGTGAACTGTCCTTCTTTCTGGACTTTACAATAGCAGTACAGAGACAGAGGCGAACCTTCCTAGAGGCCAAGAAACAACTTAAAGAAAGAGGTATCCAATACTCTATGCTGTTCCCGGCGAGACTCCGAGTCGAGGCGGAGGGCAGAGCATGGTTCTTCGACACCCTGGAATCAACTCTGGAGTGGCTGGAAGGTTGGAGGCCGGCAAAAGAACACAACGCCCGGAGGGGGAAAGACTGGCCCCCGGCAAAGAAACCATCCCTAAAAGACGGAGTCGTAAGACTGCCTGGAGGAGAGGGATCTGGGGAATGAGGACAATGTTGGCAGCCGTACCAGCAGCAAGGAAACGTCGAATCAGCACTCGGAGAGGAACGCTAAGTGACACTATTACAGTTATTTGATATAATGGCATGCAGGGGGATAAGAACAAAAGATAAAGTACATACTTACTGACAGGGTCTGGAGAGGAAAAGTCACCCCCCCAACTTTTACTTAGTTTATAGTTAGGGCGACATGCACTCTACACAGTTGGGGACATGGGCAGTTCCAGGCCCAGAGTGCGGGGAAGCTGGGTGGGGGGATGTTGGGGTGTTATGTTAGAATGTAGTAATTTAGACGGCAGCACAACACTGAAAACGCAAGAGTGTGGGAGGGTCACACAGACGGAAATACGGCTAGACGCCAGCGTTCAACAGCTGATCAGCTTTGAGGAGGCTTCCTCCCAACCAAACATAGACATGAGTGACGTAAAATGGGGTGGAGCAGGGAGAAGTGGTCCTAGACCCGATGGAGGATAAAAGGTTCGGGCTACTGTCCTGGAACGTAAATGGATTGGGGGACAAGCTCAAAAGGGGGAGTGTTCTGTAATACATTAAGCGATATTCCCACGAAGTGGTCCTCCTTCAAGAAGCCCACCTGGTTGGTAACATGTGTGGGGCACTGACAAGATGGGGATATCGACTGGTAGCACACTCGGGGTTCACTTCAAGCTCCAGGGGGGTGGGAATAATGGTTAGACGATCCTTTCCCATGACAATCGATCATACCTGGAATGATGCATCCGGGAGATATACAGCCGTGGCAGGAAGATGGGAGGGAATGTCACTCACACTGGCCTCGATCTATGTGCCCCCGGGGTTGCAGGCAACTACTTTTAAGGAGCTGGGGAAGGTTATGCTGACATTTCCTGAAGGGCGACTAATAGTGGGTGGCGATTTTAACTCTGTGGTTTCCGGCCATAGAGACCGACGACCGCCACGAGATTTGGGACCTGCGCAAACTGTCCTCCCCACCTTCATGGAAGCGCTTGGGCTGGCGGACGTGTGGCGGACTCACCACCCCTAGACACCCGGTTCACGTTCTATTCCGGAGCCCACAATAGCTTCTCCCGGATTGACTACATCCTCACACCGGTAGATCAGGCGAGGCACATCACGGAAGTCAGAAACTTGGCGCAGGCATTTCGGACCACTCTCCGATCTGGGTGCAGGTGGGGCGGGGGAGAGACAGGCGGGAAGAATAGTTCCGATCAATCACTGGTATCTCTGCAATCCAACTATAAAAGCAAAAGTCACACACGAAATAGAGTCTTACTTCCAAGAGAACGAGGGGTCAGTGGAGTCAGCACAGACACTTTGGAAGGCATTTAAGACAGTGAATCGGGGGCATGCAATATCGCAGATAGCGGGGACAAAGAAAGAGAGAAACGCGGAACTGAGTAAACTAGAAATGGAAATCCTGAAACTAGAAGGAGACCTAATAAATAGTGGAGATAATGAAAAGATGCACATAATTAAACTAAAAAGGGCAGAATATAAGGACGTGGCGACAGAAAGGGCAAAATCGCTAAGCAGAGATAAAATGAGTAGAATATACGAATTGGGGGATAGAGCTAGAAAACTGCTGGCTTGGTTAGATAGGAGGGATCACGCATGTCGACTAGTCGTAGAACTGCTATATGTTCCTCGTACATAGCTATCTCCCTCCTAAATGCAGAAGCAAAGATATTGGCAAAATTGTTGGCCACGCGCCTGGTGGGGGTAATCTCCAAATTGGTCCACCCCGACCAATCGGGCTTCATGCCTTCAAGGAACACTGCCATTAATCTCCGAAGATTACACAGAGTAATGGGACGGATAGATACCATCAGGGAAGACGCGGTGGTGGTGTCCTTGGATGCCACCATGGCGTTCGATACAAATGAATGGCCTTATCTTTTTGCCGTGCTGAGAAAGTTGGGGTTCGGCCCCAATTTGATCGGATGGGTAAAACTGTTATATATTGACCCACAGGCCCAAGCAGTGGTAAACAACAAAAAATCAGAGACCTTCACCCTGTGGAGAAGGACGAGACAGGGATGTCCCCGTTGCTCTTTGCGCTAACACTGGAACCCCTGGCAACATGGATCCATAAAGACCCCATTATCAGGGGCTTGCGGTGGTCGGCGGGATGGGATGATCGTATTTCCCTCTATATTATTATATCTGGCATCGCCCTGAACGTCGATACACAGGGTCCTTAATATATTTACCAATTTTGGCAAGTATTCAGGATACATAATTAATTGGGCCAAATCACTGATCTTCATATTAAGGGCGAGGTTTCCACATCTGTCCAATGGATTCCAGTGGCAGAAGCAAGGAATGTCTTTAAGTACCTGGGATTACCAAAGATCCTGACCTATTCTACACCCATAATCTCCTCCCACCGCTGCAGAGATTGGAAAATGACGTAGAACACTGGAAGGCTCTCCCGTTATCCCTCTTAGGTAGAGCTGTGCTCTTTAAAATGATGGCCCTACCCCGCCTTCTCTATGTCCTACACAATTCGCCTAACCCTGTCCCATCGACATATTTTGTGGCAGTGGAAACTGCACAGCGGGCACTGCTGTGGTTAACGGGGCGCCCCCGAATAGCTTTAGCAAAATTGGTAAGGGGGTGGTACGATGGAGGAATAGGACTCCCTGATATTAAGAAATATTACTGGGCGGCTCAATTGGCGGCCATTAACCAATGTATGTATCGGCCCCAAGGAGACCCGGGGTATCAAATGGACAGGTGGCTGCTACCGGGAGGATCCTACGCCAGGGCACTCTATTCCAATCCCGCAAAACTGCAAATGACTGGGCCCACAGCACACTCTGTCGAGATATGGCATACGGTACATAAGAGCTTGGGATGGGCCAAGAAAATTACACAGGTCACCCCTTTGTGGGACTCAGAACAATTGGGCACCCTGAGGAAGACCAAGGGATTTGAGAAAAGGGACATCATAGGCCTGTCCCGGGTGGGGGACTTGTGGAGGGGCGGTCCGAGGTGATGGCCTTTTTGCAAATACAGCAGGAATACGAGTTGGCAGAACCCGAACGCTTCAGATACTTGCAGGTGCGGCACGCACTACAAGCTAATATCCCAAAGGGAGAAGTACTCCCCGAGGCATCGCCACTGGAGGATAGGCTACTTGATGAATACATGCCCAAAAAAGTGATATCGCTGACCTACCGGAAGTTAATTAATCACGCCCCAGACCCTCTTGCACAACTCCGACAAAAATGGGAAACGGACTTGGCAGAATTCGATGAAGAGGACTGGCTAGAAGCACTCGCTTCACCAAAAGAAGTTGCAATCTCGTCTAGATTAAAATTAGTGCAGTTAAAAAAACTACACAGAATTTACCTGTCGGGACCAGCAATGGTAAAGATGGGATACGGGGTGGACCCACGCTGTAGGAGACAATGCGGATGCGACGGTACATTCATACACATACTCTGGGAGTGTGCCCACATTCACAAGTATTGGGAAAAGGTCATGCATTGCATGGGAGAAGCCTTGGGACTGAGTCTAGCCCTAGAAGCAAAAAGATGTCTATTAAATATTTGGGAGCCAACTGATCTAAACACTGCTGGGGCAGATGGTCGTCAAGCGAAATATAGCTAAACTCTGGGGGGCACAAGAGGTCCCAACAATGAGGGCGTGGAAAGCAGATATGGACTGGTGCATGTTCAGAGAAAAAACTGTGTACATCTCTAGGGGGTGCCCGAAAAAGTGGATACAGATTTGGGGGAAATGGAATGTATATAGAGGAAATATCTGAGCCCCGCCCCCCCCCTCCTTACCTCTCCCCCTTTCCCTGGATGGGTTGCAATAAGTTGTGAAATGTACTGAATAAATCACCCTTCAATATACAAAAACCTGTAAACTCAGAAATGCAAATGTGGATCAAAATGTACTGCCAGTAACAAAATGTGTAAAGTGTTGTGTTGATATTTGTTATCAATAAAAATAATAAAAAAAAAAAAAAAGAAGGGCCATAAAACAATTTAATCTGTTCCAGAAGCACCCCCGCTTAAGCTGGTATAGTGGGTGGTTCACTACGCCCTTGGGCAGTAGATACTGGTTTGGGGCACTCTCCTGACGTCTGGGGCCACCACATGGGGGACCAGATTGAGGGGTTACCAAATATCGGACCCTCCATTTTATTTGACTTTAGCCATAGGAAACTGGCACTCGTCCAGCCAGCCAGTTTTTAAATTGATACTGGAGCTGTTTAATATTAAATTATATGCAAATGATAAGTTGAGTATAATCAGCATAACCATAAAATAGAAAGCCAAAAGAGGCAATTCATTTTTCAAAGGAGCAACATATGTTACTAAAAGTTCCTTAGTAGGGTTCCTTGCTGACATAATTTTACTTTGATAGAAGTTGGGCCTGGTAGATTTCAAAAGGGGTTCGTATGCGTTAAGTTTTGATTTGTAAGCTTCCTTTTCTGTGCTGGAATATCTGCATCTCCGAATCCTCTCTAACCTTTTGCATTTTTCTTTTAGCCAGGATCAGTTCTTGAGTACCAAGGGGCTGATGGGGTTTTGCAGTGCACAGTACTGGTTTAAAGGGGAAGAACGTCATCTAAAGCCCTTACAATCCTGGTATTGAACTGATTGATGGCACCATCAACATTACCATTTAGCTGAATATTGGACTAGGAACTTTCTAAACAGGCTTTTAGTTTTGTGCTATCAAGTTCTGACCAGGTGCAGTAGCCTATTTTCGTCGGTGGTTGAATAGGTGGTCTGCTTTCAGCCGTAGGCAGGCGAAAGAGGATCACCTTATGGTCTGACCACAGAACTTCCCGACACAAAATTGAATCTATACAAGCTTCCTTGACACCGTGCATAGCAATCAGCCCATATTTAGCATAGCTATGATCAAATATATGCTGCGCCTGGTGGATTGGTATTTAGACATACCCTGGCATATGTTAACTAGCTGTGGGGTTAACTAGCTGTAGGGTATAATAAAGTATCTAGTTAGTCCATCAAGAGGTAGTTTTATTATATATACCTTCACTACTGGGCTCGGTACTGCTCACCCAGACCCAGAGCGCAAGTAGGGTCCTGACTCCAAACCTTTCTACGAAGTTCTCCTTACCCGCCCGGGGCTGTTGTAGCCGACACCTCGAACATCAGTGAGTGGTGTGAGGAGGAACCCTGTGATGAAGCATGCACTCTCGTCCTTAACAAAGGAATTTGTTGCAATCAAAAGAGACATACAGTTAGATCCATCCAATGGGAGTGGGTTTAAGACTATGTGCATCTTTTGTGTCTTGACTACTAAAATTACTTCCAGTGTACGGTGGGGTAATCAGTAGTAATCTGTTCACAGTAATGTGTCCGATAGGAAGGGAGTTGTGTGGTTCTTTGCTCTGGCCAATGTAGTGTTCACCTACAGTTGAGGTCTGAAGCTCTAGGAGCCCAAAACAAGCAGTGTGAGCTCTTCTCAATTGGCATGCGGAATCACCCTATTTTTCCAGATTGCCAAAATGTAAAGCTGTAGGGTAAGCACCTTCTGTTAGAGATAAAAACACATGACCTAAACAAAGTCACTTTTTGCGACTCCTATGAGAACTAAAGGTGAAAACACTCTGTATGCACATGCAGAGGTTCACCTTAATAACAAACTATTCCCAGTACCACCTCAACTTCAGCCTCAGCCTCCACTGGGTTTCGCATGTGAAGCAGTGATTATTATTATTAATTATTTTATTCAAAATGTTACGGGGCTTTTCTGTTTAGACTGCATCACAAAAACATGTTATTATCTATTTGAAGGGTTCTCATTTTATCGACCTCTCGAATATGAAAGCTGAGGCGGTCTTTTCTCCATCCTAACCTGCGGTCTTCAGATGTGCAGCGAGCGCTGCTGATATAGGTAAATTTGCATTTATCTCTGGGCAAGTTTAACGGAAATACCTTTTCCCAGCGCCTTGCCTGAATCGATGTCTCATACTCTGGCTGGAGGGCAAACAGACACACACAAGCACCTGTCTGCCCCGGAGCCATGCAAACAAGCAAGTGTAGACATGGGCAGCCGATCTTGCGGCGCATGACTAGAGTGGGTGAGAGTGTCTACAAAGTTTTACAAAAATAAATAAATGAATTTGTGCGAATTATGTTAGAGTGTATTTCACACCTGGCAGAGGCAGACGTGCTGAGAAAAATCATGATATTTCCCAGAGACCTCCTGGGCTTCAGTGGCGTAGCTAGGGGGGGGCGATGGGGGCGGACCGCCCCAGGCGGCACGAGTTTTCGGGCGGCAGCCGGCCCCCCTTCCCCCCGCTCTTACCTGCGGCCGTTGCGGCCGCAAGAATCGCCGCGGCCGCTACCACCCCTCCCCTCCCCCCCGCTCTTCTATCATTTTGCCGAGGGCGGCAAACGCAGGGGCCGCCACGGGCAGCCTAAGGCCTAGCTACGCCCTGCTGGGCTTGCATAGATTCAGTTTCATGTCCGTCTTTCTCACACGGCGAGGACCAGCAGGGCCTAGAAAAGATCGCCATGTTCTCTTTCTTGTTTGTTGGTGGATACCACTTATTACTATTGATTCTCAACTAATTGTTCAACCTCGCTTTCAACTTCGAAAATATGAAATCCTGACCAGTGACTTGCAGGTTTCCCAAAGAGATCTGCCACTATCACTCAACCCATGGAACTACCTTATTGGCTGCCTGTAGAACTCCTAAAATGGAACAGACTGGGAGGGTGTTTAATGCTTTTTTGCAGTTGGAGTGGCAGTTTAAGACTAAAGTGGTGGTTGCATTATAAAAAAAAGGAACATATTCACATCAGCTAGTTCTTTGGTGCTTGCTCATAAATCTATCTGTGATGGTCCCTCGTGTCCTGGTGAATGACAGTCTCATTTTGGTGCGGCACAAGGAAGAAGCACTCTTAATCAAGAGATTACTGCACCCTCGGAATCATTGCCCGACAAAAACTTGGCAAAACATTTGAGTCAGACTAAGAGAAGAAATGGTATCTACCCAAGTAAGACTTCCGAACAACATGGCTGCTTCAACCATAAAGAACCCCTGGTTGTCCGAACCCTGTATGTGCCTTCTTCTTGTCCATGCTATTAAAATGGGCACTTAGATACGCAAGCAATCTGGTCACAACCATTATCTCAATAGAGAAGAGAACTTCAAATTAATGATGTGCAGCTCCTCAGGATCACACCCTAGTTGATTCCGCTCCCTGGTTTCATACCTGATACTGACTGTGATGGGGAGCTGGGGGTTCCATATCCGTAGTCGTTCACAGCAATGACCCTGAAGTCGTAGCTCACGCCCTGCTTCAAGATGTCCATGCTGAAGGTGTACGATGTGACTTCTTTTGGAATATCTTTGATGAGGATATCCCACAATCCCTCATCTGAAAGAGGAAATGCATCTTTCCTTTGAGTTCTTAGGACATAATTCACTACAGAAATACAAAATTCATGTTTTACTGGTGAGGCGAGATGGTGTGTCCTTCATTTGGTGAAACAGATGAGTTTTAAAAATAATTATGCATAATCTATTCTAACTGAAGTGTGTGCAAGATCAATATGCTCCCATTCCCATCAACACTTTTCTTCACAGTATCTTGTTTGCTAAACATCACTCCTGTAAAATGCACAATATTCATGACAATGTCTGAACTAGATTTGGGTGTCTTGTTATGGGAAGGCCAAGAAGACTTACGTTCAATCCAACAGGAAGCCTGGCGTTGGTGGATTGGTACCACTAACATTGGCTGTAATGGCAATCCAGCATTGTGTAGGATATGAAATAGTACAGTGGGAAGACTTACATGGGGTAGAATGGGAAATCTTACATTGAGCAGGGTGGGAAGCCTTATATTGCCTAAAAATCAAATTATTTCATTGAGCTTAATAAGAAGATTTACAGCAGCTAAGATAGGAAGTCCTACATTGGGTAGGGTAGACACAATCACATTGGAAAGCATGTAGAGTTGTGTATTGTCAGAATATTGGTGAATTCTGATGCTATTAACAATGAGCAGAGCTCTAAGGAATCCATGTAGAGGCTGAAGATGTCAGGGACTAGGTCTAACCCTAGGGTACCCAACAGACCATATGGATTTTCTGGGACCTGGTGGTGTCCATGTGAAAGTACTGGTAAGCAGGAGGAGAACCTATGATGGACTTTACAGGTGAATCCTACTAGAGATTTCAGGGTGTGGATGAGGGCGAAACAGGCGATGGTGTCAAAGGCAGCTGAGGCTCTCCAGCATTATCATGAGGCAGGGGTTAACTTCACCTATAGCAATTTAAAATGAATAGGGTAGCAGTTTCTGTGATTCAGCATGATCTGAAGGCAGATTAGTAGTTGTGCAGGAGATTATTGTGTTTATGTTATCATGGAGTTAATTGTAACCTGCTTTTTTTTTTTTAAAAGATCTTGCCATTAAAGGGCAGGTGAGTGATGGTCCAGTAGCTGACAAGGTCATCAAGATCTAATGTGGGCTTCTCCAGGAGTGGGAGGCTCAGGCCTTTCCTGAGACCTTCAGGGAAGATGTCTTGAGTGAGAGAGTGTCTCTGGAGAGAGATTTGAAGACGTACGAGGGTAAGACAACATCTTCATAGGAGGTGGCTTTGAGTGAGTTGAGTATATCGCCAGTAAGATTGGAAGCTTATGCAAAGCCTTACATAGGGTCAGATCTGATTTGTTTTTAACATGAGTTGGATTAGATAGGAAGTCTTATGATGGGTAGGATAGGACCCATGTTTGAAAGGGAGAGGTCCAATGCTGTGCAAAATGGAAGATGTGCGTTGGCACTTATAACATGTACAATATAATTCTTAATGTCGATGAAGATGGGAGAGTTACATTGTGCAGGAGAGGGAGCATTAGGTTGGGCCCAGTGGGAGGTCTTGTACTATATAGCTTGGTAGCATATGAGTTGGAAAATAAGATTCATGCATTCAACACCTAGAGCACCACCAGGAGTCCAAGCTAGTGTCTGGGTGAAACAGTGTAGAAGACTAGATACTGATACGTCTTTAAGAAGCCAATGGTAGAGTGAACCAAAGAAAATTTAAAGAAAATCTGAAAAAATGACCAAAGCTACAATTTCCAAAAACTGCTGCAATGGAACTGCTTCTGGAGAATATGTGACCCAGTGGCCAGGTTTCTGACCAAGGAACATAGAGAGCTGGGTTCTAATTCCTGCATTGGCACATGATAGAACATGGTGTGATTCCAGGCAAATCATTTTCCATGCCTGAAATAGTCAACACGTGTCATGCAAAAACAAGTTAAGTTGTGTAATGTAAACTATACTGCACAGGCATTGCACCATTCCAATCATCATTCACCTTTGAATTATCTAACCTTTCTGCTCCCTATAATCTTATGTACTGTCTTGCACTGTTTGCAGTATTTATGCTAGAAATATTTTGTTTCCATATGATAATAATTCAAAAATATTCTTTAAGTTGTACATGCTCCTATTTAAACAAGCCTAAACTGAAATGCAAAGTTCAGAATTCAGGGTAAAAGCTCATCAGAGGATCTGAATGTCCACTGGAAAAGCACCTAGAGATGGTAAGGTTAATTAAGAGTGCTTTATAAAAGTTATTGTACACTGACATACTCATGCACTCACTCACTCCTAGATGCACATGTGTTAAGTGAACTTGCCTCTTAGTTTCTGTTATGGAGAAGACCTGACTGTCTTAGTGATATACCAGTGTAGCCTGGAAAATATCTCAATGTCCTGATCAAATATCAGTGAGTTGTGGAGAAGATATGAGTGTGTTGGAAAGTATCTCAGTGTGTAATGGAGAACATCCTAGAGTACCTTGGAAAACACATGAGTGTAGATTCTTGGGGAAATGTCATCATGCATCTTTGAGAATATCTCAGTATCTTGGTGATACAACAGTGCAACCTGAAGAAGATATGGCTGAACCTTGGAGAAATATCACTGTTCATCATAGAAAAGGGCAGAGCAAATTCTGGAAGTGTTGCATAGTGTACTTTGTAATGTTTCCCATTTACAATTGGATTGCACTGGCTGCCTGTGATCTTAGGTTCTTTTTCCTACCTGAAGGCCGTGCCTCAATGACATATCGAGTAATTGGTCCCTTCCCAGGATCTCCACTTGACCACTGGATGGCAATAGCTGCCCCATACTTGGACACAAAGGGCGCACCTGGAGAACCCGGGGCACCTGATAATAGAAGATAAAAGACAAACTTGTGTAAAATATTATCAAAGGATACACAACAAGATGTAAAAATGACAGACAACAGTAGAATCAACTAACACGATTACCGACAAGAGAACATACTGAAAGTCTGATTGGCAGGCTGGATGGACTATAAAGAAATCGCGAATCTTCCCAACATGCTGGTGTGTCTGAAAAGTATGTAGGGTATGACACTTATGTTATTAGTTTCATAGTCAATTTTCATGGCCATCCATGTCCTAGCACTGCATGACCATGTTTCTGCTGTCTTTTTTCCAGCACGTAATTGGCGTGAGGCAGTCTCCTGCCATGCAGAAGAGGTTGACGATCAGGGGAGAGGCAGGCACACATCATGATTACTGGCTTGTGATTGCATGTTCTTCATTTTCACTTGCCTTCCAAAGACAATGAACCACTGGGATATTGCAAGATTGCCATATAGACCAGGATGTCTGTACACTAGAGGCTGTTGATGCCGGAGTTGTAGTTTTACAGTGGTGACTGCATAAGTGGTTGAATTGCTCCTGTGGTGAGACCTCATACGTCACAATCCAGCTCTGAGGGTCTTTACAATACTATGAGGATACAAGACACAAACCGCTGCAAGAAAGGGGTGTAAAGTCAGTATAATATCTCTGCATGCTAATAATGAATCCGATGCCGAAATCTGTGCACAACTTGAAAGTCACAGTTTGAAGCCAGCTGACAAGAGCCAACTTAGGTTTTCATCTTTCATCCCCCAGTGCTCATCCCTCAGCCCCACGCTCTTCAACACATATATGAACCTGCTGGCCAACATCATCTGATCCCACGGTCTCATCATCATTTCCAATGCAGACGACACCAAACTCATCCTCTCACTCAGCGATGACCACATCACCACCAGAACCAACTTCCACAGATGCATGACAAACGTCGCCGACTGGATGAAGAACATCTGCCTGTAGCTGAACACAGACAAGACCTAAGTACTGATCTCTGGCAACAGCAGCAACACATGGAACTGTGTTCCAACGACTCCTGGTGGCTATCAGACCTAGTATCCGCACCCACTCCCTTCAACCACACCAGAAACCTCTGAATCATCATCAACAACAATCTGACCATGAAATCACAGATTAACGCCATCTCCTCTACCTGCTTCCTCACATTGCACATGCTATGTAAGACCTTCAAGTGGCTACCCCTACACCAGATGCACTGTGACACAAGCCCTCATCACCAGCCAACTGGACTACGGCAACTTCCTCTACTTAGGAATCACCGCAACCTCCTACAGAGCCGCAGCCAGACTCATCCTTGGCCTTCCTCAATAAAACCACAGCACACCCCACCTCAGGCAACTCCACTGGCTTCTTGTACAGAAGAGATACTAATTCAAGCCGATGACCCACGGACACAAGGCTCTACATAACCAAGGACCCTCCTACAATAACCACCGCCTGAACTTTCATCAACCGTCAAGAAGACTATGCTTCGCCTCTCTTTCACTTGCCTATACTCCCCGAATCTACCGAAGCAGAAGTGGAGGAGGCTCCTTCTCTCACATCGCAGCAAAGACCTGGAACAGCCTCCCCACGCACCTCCGGACCAGCACCTCACTTCCGGAATTCCAAATGGCCCTCAAGACCTGGCTGTTCGTATAAGCCTCCGGAACCTGCAAGCGCCTGGATACCCTATCAGATGATTAGCTGCGCTTCATAAATGCTGATTGATTGATCTTTGTGAGGCAACCATGAGGTAACAAGACTGTGTCATTACTAAGCTACACCAAGGAGCTGTGTGCACATCCTGCTGTGTGGGGTGGGATCGGGCTAGCATCCCGCTGTAGTGTCCACAACAAGGCAGCTGTATCACAAGGGCAGATGGTACATTGGACAGCCAGGATCAAGTGTGCAGGACTGGGTAAAGGGCCAAAGAAGTGCCACATTATTCTCCAGTGCCCCTGCAGGGAGGACACGGAGGGTGAGACACGGAGGGTGAGACACCCCTGCTGCCTCCACTGATCCTAGGCCGGAGTGGCGAGGAGAAGTCTCCATGTTGTGTGTGCGCGGGGTGCAGCTGGCCTCCAGGACACAACATGATTCCCAGGACAGAAGCATCTCCCTCGTGTTGCCATGGTATTTTAAGAGGACGCTTGACTTTAAAGTGCTTCTCAAACAACAAAGCAAGCTCTGAAAACAAACAGAGACACAGACACAGTGTTCCGAGTGGTAACAAGCGCTGCTCTCTTTGTGCCGAACATCTGCCTCCTGCCAGGGCACGACTTCAGCTGAGAATCTT
Organism: Calotriton arnoldi; assembly: GCA_963921515.1. Lineage (NCBI taxonomy): Eukaryota > Metazoa > Chordata > Amphibia > Caudata > Salamandridae > Calotriton > Calotriton arnoldi. The sequence continues at coordinate 5,766,435 of CAWUFW010000040.1, forward strand.
TAATATAAAGCTAGACAGGCCCTTCCGGGACTGAAGCTTCATGCCTGGGAAGAAATGTCCCCCACATCTTCCTCTCCCACTTTCTACTCTTCATTTCCTGCCCCGCTCCCACAAAGCACCATCATTCCCAGGCATCGGCTCTGGAGTCTATATCCTTTAATTTGATTTCAGGGGTGGCTGGCTGGTTATTAGATGGAGAGCCTCACGGGCTGCTCTGTCCTAATGGGTGACCCGGAACAAGCTCCCTGTCCCACCGCGTGGGAAGACTGTGCTCTCCGAGGCAACGACCGAGGAAGCACGAGAGCTTGGAAGGCATGCGTCACCTTCATTAATAGCTAGACGAGGCCAATCTTTGGGCCTCGCACGGGGTTAAACAAACAAAAAAAGGACACGACTTCTAAAGGGGACTGACTCCCTTCATGGAAATCAGTAGCTTTAGAGACAGGGCTACGAGAGAAAGTCGGATATTCGAAAGGCCACTGAAATATGTGGCAATGGAAGACAATATGATGTGGCACCGTTGACTAAATTATGCGTCAGAAGGGCAACTATGAGTCACAGAAAGGCAAAATATGCAGCGTATTATGCGGTGAAAGGAAAATTATGGAACATTTTATGACATTATTTTCTAGCTAGTTTGGCAATTTAACACACATTGATTACAGAGGAATTCCAGTGCTGTAAAAAGACTCAGCTTTCTGAAGAAAGAAAAGTATACAAATTCAGTCATTTCTTTTCTAAATGTCAATCACCAACAATGAATAATTTTGTATTGCATGGAAGCACAGGAGTGACATTTAATTAACACTTCCCTTACCGTATCCTGGAGGAAACTAAGTTGAGGAAAAGATACATTGCTCCATTCTGAAGGAAACATGCATTCATGTGCACATTTAACGTGATAAAAATGTATCTAATTTATTCAACACACCTGAGTTATGATCTAAAATTGGACTTCTGTTTCAGGGTTACATTATAGAGTCGCTGGAATAATTTATTTTCATTAAGAACTTACTCTGTAAGGCATTATACATTCACATTTATTACATAATTTTTTCTCTAGAAGGCACTGTAAGATTCAAGACATAGAATCTTATAAACAGTTGCATAATGTTTGGGATTTCTTTTAAACTCTGAGTGTCCTTTTGAAATAATAGCTACTTTGAGAAAAGTATGTGATATAATAGGCGTTGGCAAAGCCAGTAGGTCTCAGCAGTGATACCTATTGACTTTGCCAATGCTCTTTATGTAACACAGGCACCATGGATGCACGCACATCTGAGGCGGACATCTTTGAATTCATTTCTGATATTTTGAACAAACTCATTCAAAAGTAGCCATGTGGATGCATGAACACCCAGGGCAGCCATCTTTAAATGTATCTGTAATATGCAAACAAACATATTCCAAGATGGCTGCAGTGGATGTGCATGCTCATGCGGTGGACGTCTCTGAATTGGTTTGTTCAAATCATACAAACGCATTTCTTGATGTCCACCATGCATGGATGCATATGCACACTCGCAGCTGACAATCATGAATTTTAAGATGGACGGCTGCTGGCACGAAAAGAGCTAACAAACAAACAAAAACGAAGTGGGAGGGGGCAGGGAGGGGAGGAACGGAGGAGCGAGGGTCAGGGAGGAGGAATAGTTTAAAAAAATGAATGGACAAGCAATGGAAATTCAGGGGAGAGGGCAAGGGGAAGAAACTCCCATGGAGTACTTAAAGCGAAAAAAAGTAGTTCCCTGAATGCAAGCAACGTCAGAAGTGGAAGGAAAGTTAACCAATCGGAACAGTATCAAACCAAAATGCTCCTGAGCAGAACAAACACAAGAAAAGGGAGGAAAGCCATCAATTTAGGAGGAAACAAGTGAGATAGATAACAAAATAATCCTATCATTGGCTATGGACTAACCAAGAGCCTAATCTGTGTATACTGGAAGCGATAGGTCTGGCCAAAAGATAGCTAAAGCTGTCTTTCAGCTGAGATCAAAATAATAACCTTTACAAGAAGGATGTGTATTTTTTCCATTGTCTAGGCCAGACGTTATGCCAAAAACCTCCGCTTTTATTAAAATTATTTATGATATACTTATAGCGGCTTTCAGCCAGCTGTCTTCATCCATTGGTCTGTTGCTGTGTCATTCACATTTTTCTTCCACCCACTACAACAAACACCATGGGGCAGCGAGTCAGCCCATTTAAGCCTTTGGGTAACTTCACTGATAAGTGATGGCATTTTGCTCTTTCAGAAGGAACACTTCCAGACTAAAAGAAGTTCCCTTCAGTCCCTCAGGCCAGTGTGTATTTTGAGATCAAAATATTTTTAGCCAATTTTCTCAATATATTGGTAAGGGCCTGGCAACTCCTGCTGAAAACATAATCCTCTGCTCTTCTGGGGACCATTAAATGGGGATATTTACACATTCTAAGCAAAACAGTCACCTCTGCATTCAATAGCTGAAACAAAGCCAATGAAGTTAAATATGATGTCAGACCTCATGTGTGCTGTGATTTTAATAACATTTGATCCGTTAGAGATATTAATTTTTTTTGCTTAAAATCTGCTACTTATGTAGCAGATTGTAAATTATGTGACAAGTGCCTCAAATGTATATTTTTGTGGAGAAAGCTGTAGAATCGTGTTTTCCAGTTGCCCTGATTTTGAGTCACGTTCTGGTTCCTGCAGGGGTTTAGTAAGTTACAGAGAATAAAGTTGTTGTGCTAATTTAAGCAGCTCTTGAGGGCCTAAGTAACTTCAGATATAATTTGGAGCTGATTGAGTGAAATGATTTGTTAGGCACATTTATAGAATACTTCTCATCTTCAGAATAATGATTTCATTCGGTGGAACCAGAATAACAGATTCCAGACTACTTCCAGGTCACAGTGGTGGAAAACAGAGATGAACTATGATGAAGGCTCAGAGGAGTGGACTGACAGATCAATGTGGCTCTGACCGAGAGCTAGGGCTTGTATAAAGATCTCATTACAGACTGGTAAATTCTGCCATTTTAGACAGTACCCCTGAGTTAAGTTACCCCCTGGAAGCAGAATTGGAGCGATTTCGTATTCTACCTCTTTCTAGATTCCGGAAACAGTTCTCAAAAATGTCAGAGAAACATAGTGACAAAATCTAATAATAATGTGTTTCTGGTTATTAAACGTATTTGAGAGATGCCCGTTTTTGACCGTAAAAATGATGTTTAAAAGGACAGTCTTTATTTTATGATATTATTTTGACAAATGACTTGTATCAGAGGGGACAATTCCGGCTGTGAAATTGCAAGCCCAATGCTTCTGCGTGTTTACAGATAAAGGGGAAGTAGGCACAGAAACAGGAGTGCATTGCACATTTCCATGGGAAGTGCATTTTGCAATGAATTGCACTTTTTTAATTGACAGTATCTTTGATGCGATCGTGACATCATGAGCTGTGAGCAGCTGGGAACACGCCCCTCTGTACCATAACCAAGCACTCGCCCACCTCAAAAACTGATCACTGTACCACTTTGCGTAGAGATGCTGAGTGTATGGAAACACTTTTGAACATACTAATATTAATAACTATTAATGAATTTGCCAGCAAAGCCTTTTGCTTTTTCCAGCCAGTGACACAGTTTTATGGTGAATAAAATGCACAATTTCATGAACTGGTAATGTCTCAATTCGTCACTTCATAAACCCACTTGTGAGCATGAAATGTAGCTGTCCAATGGCCATCAAAACATAATATAACTATTTTGTAGCAAATAATAGAGTTTTATGGCGAATAAAATGCGTAATTTCATGAATTGGTCATCACTGGATCTGCCACTTCACACACCCATCTATTAGCATGACACTGAGCTGTCCTAGGACCACAAAAACATAATGGAACTATTTTATAACAAATAAACTGAGGGAGAATAATCCTACCAGGCAAGGGGGCACAAAGGATTCACAACAGCGGAGGCATCCAGACTTAAGATTCCACAATGTCAACATTTAGACCATGCTTCTCACCCCACAAACCTGCAGCAAAGGTAGCTAGAGGGACCGCCCTAACCCAAATAAGCCTTAAATAGAGGGGTGGGAGAAAGACTTCCATTTTCATGATCACACTTAGGTAAAATTTTCATTGTTTTTTTTCCTGTGCAACAAGATTTAGTAAAACGAAATATCAAAGTCAACGCGAGGGTTTGGTGATAAAACGCATATTTCCAAGCATTGACCCACAAATTAAAGTGAGAGAAGGATCAAAGAAACGGAAAAACAGTCAAGCACGAGGTAAAACGACTCTGCTCCCCATCACCCCATACACCAGAAGCATATCAGACTATATTGAAATCAGAAGGTATACCAGAAGGCAGATGCCCCTCAGAATTCAGTCAGAATGAAGCTGTGTCAACCTGGCTCGGGTGTACATTAGGGGTGGGCGGAACTCGTGAAGTTTCACTCTGTGGAATTCCGCAGAGTTAACTAGAAACTCAGCGAGATTCCGCAGAGATCTGCTAGCGGTGGAATTCGATACGTCATGCTGCCTGCGCTTATTTTTAGCGCCGGGAGCTTGTACTGCACTGTACAATCAGCGTCAACGGCACTACGTGGGCGCCAGAGGGCACTGCTTCATTCTGCTGGTCGAGTAGATTTTCTACTCGAGTGGCAGCTTTCTCAATGCGAGCAGTAGCGACCTGCTACGCCCGCCTGCATTGAGAAATCTCGCCGGGAGGTGATTTAGCGTTCGTTTTTCTCACTTGCGCTCGTCAACTTAACATTGGCGAGCCACATGCAAGAAAATACTCTGCCACGTGGTGCTTGGTGGAGTTTTTTTTAGAGCTGCCAGCTCCAAGCGGAGCGGGTAAAATTCTGCGAACTGTGATGATTGGGCGGAGTTTACCATCCACCCCTATTGTACATCATTGCCAGACAGATGACTGACCAAACCTAGCTTCCCAGCCTTTCAAAGACACTGATGGAAAATCTCTTAATTGCCTTTATTCCCGTCTGACTTTGAAAATGACCCCAGGGTCATTGTGGAGACCTCGTGATGCACCCCATGGTACTCTACCTTCTCCAGGCCCAGTGGTGATGTTGGCCTCCAGCTCTGGTCCGTACACAAACGTCCTGGCCCGCAGACGGAAGCGATAGGTGACCCCCTCTGCCAGGTCCTTCAGCTTGAGCCACAGCGGGCCAGTTCCTTTCACATCCACGGTGACAATCTTGCTCACACCTGCACACAAGATAGAACAGAAGGAATGAGGTGAATTTGTAGAGTAACTTCTGACTGATTAGTGCTGGAGGAAAAGAGGCTCTTGATCACTGTACGTTGGGCTGTAGTGTGGTCTGGTAATATCAACGGTTGCTACGGGGGAGCAACCCTTGATATTGCTGTACCGCCCGAGCCCTCTGTAGGGATGGCATTGGCGCAGGTGCAGTGAAAGCTACTGGTGAACCATGCTATGTACTGGCAAAGCTATATGATGCAGCCCTCCTACTGTATTAAATAAGAGGTGCTCTGGCTGAACTGGATACAAAACCCTTCACATTTCCTGCAGAACCAGGAGTACGACATCACAGAGTGGTAGGAGCACAGCTGTGATGGAAGCTAGAAACGAGGACAAAAGAGGGTACAAGACAGCAGGAAGGCGCAGCCTTCTGGATGGAGTGGTCTTCCCAAAACACTGTTGCTTCAAGTGTTGGAGTGATAATGCATCGTAGGTAGGTGGGATTGGGCAGCAGATAGTGAGGCAGGGTGAATGTGGGGTTGAAGAGGGAATGATCTAGACTTCAGGGTGGGGTGAGGGTGGTTAGCGAGAGGAAACAGGGACTAACAGTCAGCAATCATGATGCACTGAGTGAGTGACACCAGGTGGGCTATAGGAGTCTGCCTTCTCCTCTCACTCCACAATATCTAAGATGAGATGTCTCAGTCAAGCCAATCCATGAGAGATACCTTTATCCCTGGGCCCAAAGCTGGCGAAGGAGTTAGAGCAGAGCTCCCTCTCCGGAAGCCTGGGCACCTGCCGACCACAGATGCCTCAAGTTTCATGGAGGAGAACCGCAGAGGGTGCTGAAGGTCTGACCACAGTACTGGCCTAATCTGGTGTGGACCAGTGTGTCAGCACTTAAACCATCATGTAAGTTGCATTGCCGGCTCTTCAGCTGCAGGAAATGCATTTAGTTTGTGTTTATGGTTTTTAATGCCACCGTTTGTCCTCTCCATTGCGCTACCCGAAACAGAAGTGATGGGTGAGATAAGAGAATCAGGGGGACGGGTACACGGGAGAGGAAAAGAAGGGTTATAAGAGGAAAAAGGGAGCATGATCTTATTTCACGTATGAAGCTAATGCTGTCGTTGGTCTGCTTAAAAGCCCAGTACGGAACAGGAGAGGAGCGGAGGGCAAAGACGGGGAATACCAGAAGAGCCCCCTAGAACAAAAGGTTACAATAAGAGACTGGAGTGGTGGATGTGCTGAAGAGAGATTTGGAAATTGTTGGAAACAAATTAAAAAGCAGGCAAAGGGCAGCAGTATGGATGTGATTCTGTTAGACACTTTACCCAAACTACAATTATCCCTGCTCCGACAACGCAAAACAGCACATACGTTTTATGTTATTCATTTTACATCAATGTTTGATTTCTACACAGTCGATACAGTTGCATTAATGAAAGAGCGAAGAAGAGAGAGTGTGAAAGAGAGGGAGAAAGAAAGCTCTGCAAACCCAGACCTGAATTAAAAAACTTTAGACAAACAACTCATCAAGTCTAAGTCCCAGAATCCACGAACCTGGCCCAGAAGGACAGCAGAGGGTGGGGTCAGGCACACTGCCTCCATGCCACTGATGGTGCCCCTGCCAACAGCGGGAGCTAACATTCGTTCAGTGTCCTGCCTTTGTGCTACTTCCGCCCCATGGAACAAAATCACAGCCTTCTTCTGCTAAATCCGCTGTTTTCACAATAACGCTCCCAGAAGCACAGAAGGTTTTCACTTGCAGCATTTGTGAAGAGCACGGAAACTACGGCATGCCGCCAGGAGAATTGGCTTTTACCATGAAACATATGCTGGAGGCATTGAGAAAATCATGAACAGCAGGCCACGTCACTACGAAAGCATGTGATTTAATCAAAAGCACAAAACACCGTGAAACATATCATCTGCTTCCATCCTTATCCGGCTAGAGTCGTCATGAGGCACAGGTGGGGTGATTGTCTTCTCCAAGTGTGCAGTGGATATGTTCAGTTCTTCTTGGTGGTGTTGAGTGCCCCGCAGGAGAAGGCTCCATTGAATAAAGTGCCGCCCCCTGCAGGAGCAGGGCGCGTGGCCGATGGTTTCTCAGGGTGAAATGGAGCGCTCCTCTAGGCACGGATAAAGCATCCTATGTTATGTTACATTAAACATTTTAGAAATTGTCTGTCGTCTTTGGTCTCTTTCATGGGGGTGATGTACCCTCTCACGCAGGAGAAAGCTGCCGCGGTGGTCTCTTAAGGGTGAGGAGAACAGTGGGTACTTTCTTCCAGCGATTTGTTGCTCTTCTGCAAGAGGGAGCTGATGTTGCAGGTTCCTAAATTGTTCCCCTAGGAAGGGCTAAATGCTCCTTTGCGTTTCAGGGTCCCACATTTGGATTAATTTACAACTCTATCAGATTGGGTCGGGCATGGCTCCGAAGACTCTTCAGTATTTCTCTAGGATCTGGTTAGAGTCATGCTGGTTCTGCTATCGATCACTGATCTTAGCACCAAGAAGCCAGTTCCGACATATATTGTGCTTTAAAAGAATTAAACCATTCATTCTAGCAGATCTGTCTCCTCCAGTGGTTTTTGTGGTATTATCCTGAAAAAGAGATTGTAGTAGTTGTCTCCTCTAGTTGATGTTGTATCCACACACACGTGAGGGCCGGATTTTGTTCTCCCCAAGTGCTGTTCTGCTGTGCTACAGGAGCAGGCTGCAGTTGGTGTTTTGTCTCCTTTGCTCATGGGCAGCAGCGTCATGAACCCCCCCGCTCTATCAGCTTAAGTGGATGTAACCACTAAAGGTTGTTTAGTTTTACATTGGTGTCCTCAGTCTGCAGCGCTGTGTACAAAAGGTTATAACGTGCTCTGAGTGAAGAGCAGGGCAGGGATAACAGGTAGGGGTCAATTGTTGCTCTGTGAGCCAAGTTTAGTAAAGGAGAGAGAAAGAAATGATACAAACAAAGACAAGAGAAAATAGCAATTAGTAGACATGGAAGAGAGAAAGGCAAATACAAAATAATGTGAGAAAAGAAAGAACTGTGCTAGTTAGAAACTGGACAGAGCAAGGGGAGAAGGAAGACCAGGTTAAAGTACTGAAAAGTGCAAGGAAACAGGAATGAAAGGCAAAGTGATTGGGAGAAAGGGTGGGTGAAAAGAAAAATGGAAGGGTGAGCGCAAGGATTGATGTCTGAAAGAATGGATAGAAAGGTGAAAGGATAAAAGGAAGGTGGAAATGATTGATGAAGGGATGGCATGGTGAATGGAAGGATGGAGAGAAGAATGAAAGGACCAATGGCTGGAAGAGTGAAAGGATGGACAGCTCTATGTGAGAACTGAACGGTCATTGGATGGATGAATGGGAAAATGGAAAGGTGAAAATATGGATGGGTGAAAGGATTGATGAATGTGAACAGAAGGATGGGATTTTGATGGATGGTGACTCTAATGAAAGGATGGATGGAAGGAAGTAAAGGTGAAAAGGGAATGATTGAAGAGTGGATCTAAGGATGAAGAGTACTTTTCTAGGAACGGTCGAGCGTACTGGCATCTTTCACTTTGCGTCATTAGAGGCTTGGTTTAAAGTGGGGTATTTTAAATTTCTGGCTATTCCCTTGCTCATGGGTGCAGGAAGGAAGGAGTAATGCAAAGAAGACATCTTCCCCTCACGCCCCGGAATTTTCTCTCTCAGTTCATGGTGTGCAATTTACATGTAGTATTACTTTGACAGGGAAGTGGTGCTGAAATACCGATTAAGGCCCACCCTAAAGGACCACACTGGGTACAATACTGGCCAAGTTGATGTGTAAGACTCTGACGTCTACAGGAGTGGCTCTTGCCTGAGGCTGATTTACCATCCTCCCAGCAGCGAAGGCCAGTGAGGCTTTCTCTTTCAAGGGAATACGTCATCTCTACAGCCAGGACTCTCCTGCAGCCAATGGTTGGGACCGTTGTCTTCTCCAAGTCCGTGGTGTTCCACATGCAGACAAGGATAGCGATGGCTGAGGATGAGGCATGTCTCCTGCAAGTGATGCCACTATGGCAGAGGATGTTCTGTTCCTTCTGGGGATGAAGGCAATGGGCACTAGAACTTTAACAGCAGGGGGGTGCCCTGGGGCTGGTATTGCTGAGTCATAGTTTTCAGCACCTGCACAGAAAAAATGTTTGCAGTATCAACGCCTAGAAAACTTTTGAACTGGGATTGGTTTGGTGGGTGAGTTCGGTGGTGCATGCAGAGCTCTTCCTGCTGGTGACGGATGGGGTGGGTATGGTGACAATCCTTAAGATGAAGACTGTGGCTGTTGTAGAACTAGTTTCCTGCTAGAAATGAGTCCTGGGGTAGCAATGAACGTGGAGTTATTCCTGCAGAAGAAGACCAAGTGTTAAGTGTTTTTCCTCCTTCAGATGAAAGCTTAGGTACTGGTAGATGTGAAGTTGCTTCCACAGATGAAGGCTGGGGTAGCTGGGGAGTTATTTCTGGGTTATGGAATAAGGTGAGTTATTTCTGAAGATGAAGGTGGGGAAGCAAGTGGAGTTTCTCCTTCAGGTAAATGGTAGGGTGGATCAGGTGGTGGTCTTCAAGAGGAAGACTGTGGTAGCTATGATGCTTGCTCCTGCAGATGAAGGGTAGGTGGCTGCAGAAATGGTGTTGCTACTTCAGGCGAGGGCTGAGGTGGCCTTGGACTTCCTTCTACAAGTGAAGGCTCATGTGTGTTAGGTGTTGCTTCAGCAGGTGAGGGCTAAGGAAGTGTAGCTCCTCCTGCAGCTGAAGGTTGGAATGGATGTGATGTTGCTTTGGCAGGGAAAGGCTTACGGGAATGTTAACTTGACATCTGTTATAGTCACGATTCTTATTTCTCTGACATCTAGTGATGGGTCAGGAATTGTAACTTATTGTTTAATTGAAAGGGAATTTTGGGCTTTGATCATGGGTGTTCATGTGATGATACTGCACAAGGACTTCACCTAGAAACTAACACCACCACATGCTTCTTTGGTATGAATGCAGCAACTGAAAGAAAAAAACATCTGAAGATGGAACTGTGGCTTGGAGCATTGTGAGTTTCTGAACATGGTCTTAAGTAAGCATCATTACATAGCTCCTTAAGGATGGATGATGTTGGATGAATTTGGTCATTTGGCCACTTTTTGGAAGAGGTTGAAGACCTGGTTATTTCCCCTGTAGAGGCGGCTAGTTTATGCAGTTTTTGTATCATTGGTTGAGCGCCGGGATACTTCTTGGGGATGATGGAGCATGTTATAGATATTTTTATATTATTATTATTAATAATAATAAAAATAATAATAATAATTATTATAATTATATACATACATACCCGATGCCGGTATTTGGCATGCTGATACCTCGTTTGATGCTATTTTACAGATACAAAATACATGTCTCACGTCTAATTCTTATGGTATATTCTTACACCTCCTTCAGTGGCACCACTAATTACAGGAACAAGCAATATCCTTCCACAATACCATGGCCTAGGACCGTTGTGCTTTTGTTTTACATATTTATTCAGCCAAAACTAGTAAATTGAAGTCATTTCAAAATTGACAGACTTCCTAAATCTCTATCCCAGATACATCACTCTACTTGAAGTCTGAGGTATGTGTTTATTTTAAATCATGGAGCTATAGAGAAATATTAACCATGTAAATCTGTTCCATTCAGTGGTATACACTGAGGTATCTGCTCATCTAATTTACAGGGTGCGAGCTGTGTCTCACTCATTCATTCATTTTTATGTGGTTTTTGGAGCATGCTGTCCAACGCTTTCAAGCGTAATTTGAGGTAATGGTTGTGTAAGCCTTTATTTTTTAGGGACTGACACTTAGGTGGCAAGCACTCCAAGGATTTTTGTATTACCATGAAGAAGCCCCACGTTGGGGGCGGTCAAAACAATTGTGGTCTCTGTATATGAAGCAAGGAATTAATTTTGATGTTCTGATAGTAGAACATTGTATATACATGTGGTGGTTAAGCGTTTCGTTTATTGTGCTGTAGACTTGTACTGTATGACTTTGTCGGAACTGTGCTTCACATAATGACCTTTTGGTAAAACAGTGCGTAATTTTATAACAATTGTAAGATGAACATTTCTATATAAATTAGATGTGGTCCTACCCACTCTTATAGCCTGGATCATGTGGGTCACTGAACAAAAAGTGCAAAATAAATATCTCTGGTGACCTTCTGTACTATTAAGGTACCTTTTCCCTAGTTGTCACTGGGTTATATGATTACCCTGATCTACTGAAAATTAAACTGATAATAAGGGCTGTGTCTAATGTGTGGCCTCAAGGAGATATCTGTGGTTGCTAGGCTTGGTCTTGGGTGTAGTGAAGGACCACCTTTAATGTAAAGCTAGGGCTAGTCTGGAGAAGACTGCTTTGTTGACCAATCAAGATGGCCCCTGATTACCAAGCACAATCACCTAGTGAAATGGCACTCACCTACTCTTAATGCAAAATAACTGTGATGTTGTTCTTTAAATACCTTCAACATGGACTCTCAGTGGTGTTCTCTGCCACTTACCATCGACAGGCGTACAAGGCTCATAGACAAGACGGTAGGATTCCAGTATGCCGTTAGGGTAGACAGGTGGCTCCCAGGAGACATTGACTGAGGTGGTGGTCAACTCACTGAACCGGATGGAGCTAGGTGCACTGGGCGCTGTGAGAGAGAGAAAATGGACACTGTGAGATTGGAAGAGCAGCACAGAGCCATAATCTGTCAGTCTGTGCCTACAATGGCAGTACATATCCCTTTACATATCCCAACACTGGGCATCAGTATATATGTCAATGTGGGCTGTTTATATCCCAATATAAGCACTAACGCCTATCAGTCCTTTCTTTCCCTCTTATGTCCCATTCTGTCCCCTTTCGTGCTTTGAACAGTCTCCCTGTACTGAAAGCTCTACATGAGCAACCAACATGGTGCAAGATCATGATTCCTTCTCCCCTCTCCTTTCCTCATTCCATATTATTTCCGTCACACCATTCATGATGAGCATTTCTCTTCCTCATCTCTTTCTCCTCGCGTTTTTGTAGGTCAATAGAGTCAATTTAAGGGCCATACATGCAACTGACACAACATGACAAGATAACTTTCACAACACAACATCTGATTGCAAAGACCTCGCCTTTAACAGGTTATTTCCCAACACTGGCCCTATAGATCCTAATATAAGAAGCATATGTATTCTTACAATGGCAGAGTCTAAGTAATAGCTAAAAAGGTATGTATATCAACACTGGCAGTTTGAATCTTAATGCTAAAAAGCATGTATCCCTAGACTGGTAAAATATACCACATCACTGGAAATATACTGTATATATAAATATTGGCAAGCAATAAACTATGCCAACAAGGGCAGCACATATATATATTTTTGAAGGCGTGCGCGGTGTGCTGCCAGAGGATACAAAATGTCTGCTGTATTGACTGACAAGACGTCGTGAACAAGGCTAGTTTAGCCGAAACGCGTAGACGTTTTGTCTACACGCTACATTTAATTTAAATTCAATAAAATGCCCACACCACGGGAGTGCTGTCTCTTGAGGAATCTTTTGAGCTGTTGTGTGTGTATATATGTATATATATGTATATATATATATATATATATATATATATATATATATACATATATATATATACACACACTGAAAAACAAAGGTTACAGGGACGTTATAGTTAGGCTAAAATGTCACTTGTACAAAACCAGTGAAATTCAGCAGTTATAGTTAGCTGAGCTAACTATAACTTACGCCACCGCAATGCACTGCTTATGACCTCACATATTACGTCACTCATGACATGGTCAATGACATCACTCATGACATCTCAAATGCCATCAATAATGACATCATCCTCAGAAGCACTGACACACCCACTCAAACCCCTATAAAACTTCTCATACACCCACTCACGCCCACAGTCACTCACATACCCATTCACAGATCCATACAAGTACTCACACAACTATTCACTCATCCATAGAGCTACTCATACAATCAGTCACTTACCCATGCAGCCACTCACACAGCCACACTCACCCACACAGCTACTCTCACACCCACGTATTCACCTATGCAGTCACTCACACACCCACTCACTCACCCATTCAGCCTCTTAGCACAGCGACTCACCCATACAAGCACTCACACACCCACACAACCACTTACATAACCATTCAGACATCCATACAAGCACTCACACATCCACTCACTCACCCATGCCTCCATTCACACAGACACTTACTCTACAATACAGCCACTCACACACCAACTCACTCAACCAAACAGCCACTCAAGCAGTCACTCACTCACCCATACAGCCACTTACACAGCCAGTCTCTCACTCATACGGCCATTCAGAAACCCACTCACTCACCCATGCAGTCACTTACACACCCACTCACCCACCATACAGCGACTCACACAGCCACTCACTCATCCATACAGTCAGACACACCCACTGACTCACCAATACAGTCAATCACACACCCACTTGGTCCCCCACACAGCTACTCATGCACCTATGTATACACCCATACAGCCACTCCCACACCCATACAGCCACTCAGACACCCACTCACACACAGATACACACAGTCACACATAATATATGCTATAAACAGTATCGCTCATTAGTAGTACAGAAAGTATACTATTTTAACTTTTGGTATATATGTTTAACACTCAATCTTTTAGAAAACACTCACACTCACTGGATGATGTCATCAGTGATGTCACTGATAATGTCATGAGTGATGTAATATGTGCAGTCATAAGCAGTGCATTGTGGGGGCGTAAGTTATAGGTAGCTAAGCTAACTATAACTGCTGAATTTCACTGGTTTTGTATGAGTGAAATCTGAGCCTAACTATAACGTCCCTGTAACCTTTGGTTTTTCAGTGATATATATATATATATATATATGTATATATATACATATATATTTATATATATATAATATAATATAAATATGGTAGAAACTGCATAGCCAGGAAAATCAGGAATTTATTCTAGCATTCCATTTACGGAAGCATCTGAAAACCTAGCTATTTTCTAAGTCGGTGTGATCAGCCATAGGCCCTTCAGGTGAGCATTTAGTTCCATCTACTAACTCTCCAGTTTAGCAGATGCAGCACCAAGATGCCTTTTTGGCATTTGCGCTGTATAAACTTTATCAGTATCAAGAAACTCATGACACGTTTCAGCCTCAGGGCCTTGATCAATGCCACTTACAGACAAATAATGAATGAATATTCCCAATAAACCCTAAATATTTCCTGAAATGTGGTGGGCTCAAACCCAGTCCTAAAGGCAAGTACACAATTTCATCGTAGGAACACATAACAGTTAAAAGAAAAGAAAAAAGGACACAAATCTATTTTTTTTGTTTATGAAAAATAGACTGGAAATATTTTACAGAGATCTAACTGAGTCCACATTGCCCTAGAGAGACAAGCTGAATGCTGCTGTTTGGCACTGAGGCTGGGTTCAGCCGCACAGTGGACATGTCCCACGCTTCAGTTTCCATGGCAACGTCAATGCGGCCTGCAACCATCACTGATGAGATACGATCCCCAAAATATAATGTTTCTTGTGTCAGTGGATGGAAGAAAAGGGAGCATCAGATTGCATTAGTGTGAGTTCATGGCTGCCAGTCTCCTGTCCCAGGGCCCCAGGGAGAGAGAGGGAAACTGTCAGAAGAAGGAATTAGACCAGCCATCACATGTCCACCGTCTTCATGCTCTGCCACCACTTTAAATACTGTGTTAATGTTGAAGAATGCTAGTACTACAATCAATTTTTCCGGAAGCATGGATGATTAACACTCCAATGCACCAATGAAATCAGTTCTCTCACGCTTTAGTGGTATAGCAGGTAGATGAAAGCCAGTTATCTCAATTTCAACACCAATAAGACAGAAGTAGCGTTCTTCAGCAAGAACACTTCACCATGGGACTCCAACTGGTGGCCGGCTGATCTCAGACCCACACCCAGAACCCATGCCAGGAACCTAGGAATAATCACCAACAGCAAACTAGAATGACTATACAAGTCCTTGCAGTCACTGCATCCTGCTTCTACACCCTGAAGATGCTGAAGAAGATCCTCAAATTGCTCCCAAGCAATACTAAAAAAACTGTCACTCACCCACTAGTCACCAGCAACTTGGACTATGGGAACACCCACTATGCCGAGTTCACCAAACAGCTCACTAGAAGACTACAAACCATCTCCAACTCAGCAGCCAGACTCATCCTCAACCTCCCACGCACAACTCACATAAAACCATACTTCAGGGAGCTCCACTGGCTACCAATGCACAAACACTCTCAGTTCAAACTCCTCACACTCACATTCAAGGCACTACTCAACCCAGGCTCCAATATAATTGAATAGTTGCATTACTATCCACCAACCACTTAAACACCTCTGCTCTTCAGGAATCCTTCTCACACACATCCCACACATACACAGAACCAGATCAGGAGGATGGGCATTCACTTACATCACTTCTAAAGCATGGACCGGCCTCTCACTCCACATAGGAGCCTCCTCCTCTCTTCTTGAATTCAGCAAGAAGCGGAATACCTGGCTTTTCAAGTAACCAAACTTTCCATAGGCAAGACTAGGCACACACACCTGCTCAGCACCAGATAACCCTTGCTGGTGATAGTGCACTTTACAGATAACCATACCATACCATACCATAGCCATTCACTTTTGTGTGGACCACACTGGGACAGCACTGCAACAACAAAGCAAAAGTTCCTTAAAATTCCGAGCAGGTACATCACATGCAGCAGCACTGCAAGTATTCCCTATCACACAGAGAACAGGTACAGCACATTTAGAAGGAGTGCACGCATACCTTAAAAAATACAGAATGGTACAGCACAAGCAGCAGCGCAAGATTCCTACACAAATATGCACAGAGTGACACAGCATCAATACTAAAGAATTATTACAACATATATGTAGATGACATCATGTTACAACCCCTCCACCCACATAAACACACCATACAGGTACAACACAAACAGCATCATTGTACTCATCTCTCTCAAACACAAAGGCCACGTACAACACAGACATCATGAATGCACAACACATGTAGAAACAGTGCATGCATCCCTCACAATCACTCAGAAAAGTGCAACACATACAGTATCTACAAACAGCACATGTATCAGCTGTGTAATCTTACTTCACAAACACATACAACTGATACAGCATAGGCATCTGCAATGTAAATGTTACTCTCATACAAACATGTACAGAATAGGTAGTTGCAGGGCTAGTCTCCCCCCTCTCCTTCACATACAGGCACACACACAGAAATTCAAGATGGAGCATTGACAACACCACTTTCATGCACACAAAACAGGCAGAGCACCAGCAATAAAAGGTTCCACAGAAGCAGTGCATGGATTCAATCTCTTGCTTATTTAGTTGTTATTTGGTTTTCATGCACGTCCGCTCCTTGGTCTCCCTGTCAAACATAGTACAATGTAGTGCTAACTGTAATGATCTTTTTACTAAGATTACCCATATATCTGTACACTCAATACGAACTTTTCAATTTTGGTCAGTATACGCTAGTACTTAAAGCTCAACTGGCTACCTTCAGGCAAAAGAAAAGTCACAAAACCCTGCATACAATCCACTGGGCATCAGAGGTCGAAGTGGGCGGGATCTTTTGGGAACGTCGATCCCAATAATTTTTTCTTTTGTAAAAACAGTTCCCTTGCTTTTTTTTTAAAGAAACAACCACTGTACTTTAACAGCTACTCCTAGCCTGGACCTGACTGAGGTTGAGGATGGAGGAGTGGTATGTTCTGCATGAAGAGATGAGTGGACAGACAGTTGACGCAAACAAGGAGATCGTTTCAGCCCTTGCTCGCCCGAGGGAGCTGCATTCTGAAAGAGGTGTAAGTATGTGAAATGTAGAGATTAGCACAGCTCTCTAAACAAGTCACTCTTGAATTGGAAGAGAGTAGTTCTCAAATGACCAAACCTCGCATCACTTTGTCCTAATAAGGGACATGGAAGATCATGAGCATCCTTTGTACAAAACGCACAAGTTACTAACTTGTGTAACGATATATCTGTAAGAGACAGTAGTTAGTGACAGATTCCTTACCTTAGAATATCCCCAGGCGTCAGGCTGGATCTGGAAAGTTTTTGCGTAGCAGTACCCTTGCGCGTCGGTAGGCGGCGTCGTGCGGCTCCGCGTCCGTCGTCGGCGTCGTGATCGCCGGGATGACGTCGCGGGCAGTACTTAGACGCCGCCCTGCGCGCTGACGTCAGTTCTGTACACGACTTTCCGCGCCAGGAACGCAGAGCCATGCAAGAAGCTGACATAGGTGTCTGAAAAATACTAGGGCCCTGAAAGGGATGTCCTTAACCCTAGAAATCAGTTCGCAGAACGGGGAGGATGGGTGGGCGGTAGGAATCTGTCACTAACTACTGTCTCTTACAGATATATCGTTACACAAGTTAGTAACTTGTGCATCTGAAAGAGACACGTTAGTGACAGATTCCTTACCTTAGAATAGATACCCCAGCAATACCAACCCCGGTGGTGGGTCTGCGAACAAAGATCAGACAAGGAAGTCCTGGAGGACAGAACGGCCAAAGAAGCCGTCCCTCCGGACCTGACTGTCAAGGCAGTAATGCTTTGTAAACGTGTGCAGCGAGGCCCACGTAGCTGCTTGACAGATAACCGGCAGCGGAACACCGTGGCCTAAGGCCGTGGTAGCAGCCGTTGCCCTGGTGGAATGGGCACGCAGCCCAACAGGAGGCTCCTTCTTAGCCAAAGAATAGCAGGTCTTGATGCACAAGGTAACCCAGCGGGAGATGGTTCGCTTGTGCACCGCCCGACCTTTTTGGCGCCCACGTAGCCAACAAAGAGCTGGTCATCCACCCGGAAGTGTTTCGTGCGGTCGATATAGAAGGAGAGCGCACGCTTTGGGTCCAGACGGTGGAGCCTCTCTTCCTCTCTGGAAGGATGCGGAGGCGGAAAGAAGGTAGGCAAAGTGATGGTCTGCCCAATGTGGAAGGCAGTAACCACCTTTGGCAAGAAGGACGGACGCGTCCGAAGAACAACCTTGTCTGGATGAACAGACAGAAAGGGAGGTTTGCAAGATAGAGCCTGGAGCTCACTCACCCGCCGAGCGGAGGTGATGGCTACCAGAAAGGCTGTCTTTAGAGTCAGAAGACGAAGAGGACAGTTATGTAGAGGCTCAAAGGGAGCGCACATTAAAAAGGTAAGAACCAAGTTCAAGTCCCACTGAGGCATCACAAACGGAACTGGAGGAAAGAGGTGTGTAATGCCTTTTAAGAACCTGTTAACAACAGGGGACTTGAAAAGGGAGGGCTGATCAGGGAGCCTGAGGAAGGCCGAGATAGCACAGAGATAACCCTTGATGGTACCCAGGGCGGAACCCTGTTGGGCCAGAGAAAGAAGGAACAGAAGGACCTCAGAAAGAGGGGCAGAAAGGGGATTCACAGCCTTTGCTGTGCACCATGCCACAAATTTGTTCCACCTGCAGGCGTATACCACCTTAGTGGAGGGACGCCTGGCTGCCAGAATCACATCACAAACTTCGGGAGGCAAGTCGAAAGGAATCAACTGCCGCCGCTCAATCTCCACGCAAGCAGGTGTAGACTGGACAGGTTCGGGTGGAGGACCGTCCCCTGCTGCTGCGACAGAAGATCCTCCCGAAGAGGCAGACGGATCGGGGGATCTACGCTCATACTGAGTAGCTCGGGATACCAAACTCTTCGAGCCCAGTCCGGAGCCACAAGAATGACTTGGGCCCGGTCGTGCCGAATCTTCTTCAACACTCTGGGTAGAAGTGGTATAGGCGGAAAGGCGTACAATAGACCGCAACTCCACTCGTGACAAAAAGCGTCGCCGAGCGAGTGCCGCCTTGGAAATTCCAACGCGCAGAACTGATGACATTGCGCGTTCTCTTCGGTGGCGAATAGATCTAACCAAGGCTCTCCCCACTGTAGAAAGAGTCATTGCGCCACTTCCGAGTGAAGACGCCATTCGTGATCCATCATGCACCTGCGGCTGAGTTCGTCCGCCCTGGCGTTCAGGGAACCTGCCAGGTGTTGAACCATCAGGAACATGCCCTGATGTTCCAGCCATGTCCAGAGGCGCAGAGCCTCCTGACAAAGGGTCCACGACCCCACCCCGCCCTGTTTGTTGCAGTACCACATGGCGGTGGTGTTGTCGGTGAACACCTGCACTACCTTCCCTTTGACAGAGGGAAGGAATGCCTTGAGTGCAAGTCGGATCGCCCGGAGCTCCAGAAGGTTGATATGGAGCCGGGACTCCGCCGGAGACCAGAGGCCTCTGATCTCCGCCTCTCCCATGTGACCGCCCCATCCCAGAAGGGACGCGTCCATCACAACTGTGTGCTCTGGCTGGGGAAGGGAGAGGGATCTGCCCATGACCCATTGCCGGTTCGAGAGCCACCACTGCAACTGTTTTGCAGTCCCCTCCGAGATCTGGACGTGATCGGACAGGTTGCCATGGTGCTGCGCCCACTGGAACTTCAGGTCCCACTGCAGAGCCCGCATATGCCATCTGGCATGATTGACCAGCAGGATGCAGGAGGCCATGAGGCCCAGCAGCCTCAGGGTCATCCGTACCGAAACCCAGGATAAAGGCTGAAAGATCGGAATCATAGCCTGAATATCCCGGACTCGCCGTTCGGGAGGATAGGCCCGAAACTGCGTCGTGTCCAGAACTGCTCCGATGAAAAGGAGCTGTGGAGAAGGAATCAGATGCGACTTCGGCACATTGATGGAGAACCCCAGCGAGTGCAGGAGTTCGGCCGTAGTCTGGAGGTGGGAGACGACTGCCTGGGACGAGCCTGCCTTCAGCAGCCAGTCGTCGAGGTAGGGGAAGACTGAAACCCCTGCCCGGCGCAGATGAGCTGCAACCACCGCCATCACTTTCGTGAACACCCGAGGGGCACTGGTAAGGCCAAAGGGGAGCACGGTGAACTGAAAATGCTCGAGGCCTACCGTGAACCGAAGGTAACGCCGGTGGGCCGGCAGGACGGGGATGTGGAAATAGGCGTCCTGCAAGTCCAACGCTACCAACCAGTCTCCGGGGTCGAGGGCAGTCAAGACCTGAGCTAGGGTGAGCATCTTGAACTTCTCCTTCCGGAGGAAACGATTGACGTTCCGGAGGTCCAAGATAGGACGCATGTCCTCCTTGTCCTTTTTGGGCACCAGAAAGTGGTGGGAGTAGCAACCACGCCCTACTTCTGGGGTCGGAACATGCTCGATGGCCCTCTTGGCCAAGAGGGCCGTGACTTCCTTCTGTAGAAGCACCAAGTGATCCCCTGACATGCGGTGGAATTGAGGTGGCATGGCTGGGGGGTGGTCTCGAAGGGGAGGGAGTAGCCCCTTCGGACAATGTCCAAGACCCACCTGTCCGAGGTGATGGGACGCCAGTGGTGAAGGTGATGGCGGACCCTGCCCTCGACTGGCGTGCTGTGCACCTGAAAGGAGGGACTAGGAGGGCTTGGAGGCCGCGGACGGGTTGGAGGTGGTAGCCTGACCCGCACGCTGGTTGCCCGAACCGCCACGGCGGTATCCACGTCCTCGGCCACGCGAAGACGCCTGCTGCGCGGGCCGGTGGCTGGGCTGCTGACGTGACTGGGCGCCCCTTCGGTGGCCACGATAGGGGCGAAAAGCAGAAGTTAGCGGAGGGCGTGTAGCAGAAAGGCCCAGGGACTTGGCAGTAGCCCGTGAGTCCTTAAAGCGCTCCAACGCATGGTCTGCTTTGGACCCAAAAAGACCGACTCCATCAAAGGGCATGTCCATGAGAGAATTCTGGACATCCCCTGAAAAACCAGTGGTCTTCAGCCAAGCGTGGCGACGCAGCGCCACCGTCGTTGCAATAGACCTGCCCAGCGAGTCGGCGGTACCAAGGCCACATCGAATTGTGTATTTGGCCGCATCCCTTCCTTCCGCAATGGCACGGGAAAGCAGTGTCTGGACCTCCTCAGAACACTGGGGCAAAACAGTCGCCACCGAATCCCACAAGGAGTGGGTATATCGGCCCAAAAGGCAAGCGGTGTTGATGGACCGCAAGCCCGCACCGGAGGAAGAAAAACCCTTCTTCCCAAACTGATCCAGGCGTTTGGATTCCCTATCCGGAGGGGCGGTAGGGGAGGCGGTTTGGTAAGCGGAGGCTTGGACAACCAAGCTCTCAGGAGTGGGGTGGACAGAGAGAAATAGGGGGTCGCCCGGAGCTGGGCGATGGCGTCGGGACACGTTCCTATCCACAGGAGCCCCTGTGTTGGGCTTGGACCAGGCGCCCAAAAGAACGTCAGTGAGGGCATCGTTAAACGGCAGCACAGTCTCCGTAGAGGAGGCTGCCGGCTGAAGCACCTCTGTCAAGAGATTAGTCTTGACTGCCACAGTAGGGAGTTGGAGATGTAAGGCTCCAGCCGCCCTACGCAACACCGTTGCAAAATTGGCTCCCTCCTCCGTAGCCACGGGAGGAGACAGCATGCCAGTGTCAGGGGAAGTATCTAGACCACTGGCGTCCTCTAGACCCTCTGTCCAGTCCTCATCATACTGACACTGTTGTGCCAGAGGGTCATCAGACCCCTCCCAGTCCTCCTGGTCCTCCTCTGGTTCAAAATAAGGAGGAGGAGGGACATTTGGGATCCAAGGCCCCATCGGCGCCGGAACCGGCGCCGAGCGACGTCGGCCCGGTTCCATGTCCGGAGCCGGAAGGAACTGGGGACGACGCCGCCCGGAGCCCCAGGCGGCGTCGTGAACGGCACCGGAGACATCGGCGCCGGTGGAGGTGTCGTTAGGTCGACCGGCGTCGATGGGGGTTGCGGAGCCGGGATAGAGGCCGGGGCCGGAGCCGGGATCGAGGCTGGAGGCAAGGGCAACGCCGGGGCCGGAGCCGTCGGCGACGCCGGAGCAACCCCATCAGGGCCCGCGGGGCCCGAAGGCGCACTGGAGGGACCTTGAGGCCCGAAGAGGCGGGCCATGGCCGACAGGAATTCCTGTATTTGGGCCGGATCCGCCCCCGAACCCGGGAAGGACGGGTATTGCGGGGGCGACTCCACAGGCATGTCCGGGGCTGCGGGGGCGGGGACGGTGCCGGGAGGGGCCTCAGCCGAGTCGCGAGACCGGCGAGGCGAAGTCCTAGAGCGACGATGCTTTTTGGACTTTTTGTGTTTTGACTTACCGGACGAAGAAGACTTCGAAGCCGACGACCGGTGAGGACTCCGCGACCGACCCCTCGACCTCTCACGCGACCGGGGCTTGCGCAGAGCCGAATGCCGGGCCTCGAGGAGCTTTCGAGACCGCTCTCGCAAAGCTTTCGGGTTGAGGGACCGGCAGTCAGAACACGACTCCGTGTCGTGGCCTCGGCCGAGGCAGAAGAGACACTCCCAATGCGGGTCTGTGATGGACATCATCCGAGCACAGGCGCCGCAACGTTTAAAGCCGGGCATCCCTACGACACCTTGAAGTCGATTCGAGAAAACAGTGAAAAAATTCACCAAAAAAGTTAGTCAAAAAATGACTAGGGCACTGCTCTTCCCGGATCTGCGCTTGCTGGCGCGGAAAAAGAAGAACTGACGTCAGCGCGCAGGGGCGGCGTCTAAGTACTGCCCGCGACGTCATCCCGGCGATCACGACGCCGACGACGGACGCGGAGCCGCACGACGCCGCCTACCGACGCGCAAGGGTACTGCTACGCAAAAACTTTCCGGATCCAGCCTGACGCCTGGGGATATTCTAAGGTAAGGAATCTGTCACTAACGTGTCTCTTTCAGATAGCAGCTTCACCTGTTGCTGAATCCACTAGCGGCATCCTAGCAAGAGCGAGCAGCAGAGAACATTTTAAAAAGCCAGGTACTCGCCCAGCAGCGGAGTGGAAAGGGAGGTCATGCTGTCGACTCAGCTGAGTCTGCCAGCATTGCTTTAAATTTAGGGTGAGACAGAAGGTCTCACAGATTATCTTGGATATCACTCTCACCACGTTTGCACACTAGGCTGCTGAAAACAGGACAGTGGAAAACATTTTAGATAACACCCCAGAGGAAAAGAACATGCCAAGAGAGGGATGCAAATGAGCACTGTAAAATTATTAAATGTTTGGAGAGCTTGGGGTGGACCCTTAGCCATGTTAGTATTCCCGAGCAAGAGCGCTGCACATCTCATGCACTGGAAATGCCAGAATCAAGACTTTTACAAAATAGGTAGTAAACCTCGGTAACCAGGTGATGCTCTCATTTCACGAAGGGAATGGCAAGGCACAAAACTGTCCTATCAGCAGCCCCTTACATGTCTGTCGCCCTTTCTACCCCTTAAAGACTTAAGTGCAGGATCCTCACTGAGAGTCGTCTGTGTTTTTGAGTAAAAATATATGATCGCTGACAGGCCTATTCTGGAATAATGCTGTGTGTGCTGAATGGTCTAGTGATTGGAAATGAACTGCCATCACCACCCCTTCTGCCCCCACACCTCAAGGAGAACTGGAGCTCTCTTGTTAATGTTCCAGCAGTCGCAGGTTACAGTTCTTTTGAGCGAAGTTGGAGGTGTATAGTCACTGAAGAGCAAGGTGGACTGGGAACCAAAAGCAGCCTGGCAAACTTCTCCCCCGCACTGCAGGTAGCGAGCACAGCATGCCAGTCCGACGATTGCGATAGCAATTTGGGGGTAAGGATTCCCAGGCAAATAAATGTTTGAAAAAATTGCAAATATGTTATTTTTACAACACATTTTTCATTATAGAAACTTGTCCAATCATTGAATAGATTGATGGAAGGTGAAGACAGGACTGCATGGCTCAATGAATGAATAGTTGGATGGTGTGAAGTGGATGGATGAATTAATACAAGACTGGATGACAATGAATAAAGACTTTTAAGTATGTGGGTTCTCTGGTTTTAAATTTAGCTCCTGCATTAAAACATCACATGCCCCAAACACTGTCATCGACCCTTGTGAAACATGCATAGCCTGGATGTTTTTAACACAGAGTGCTGATTTAGACACTCAAGTAATTAAACACAAAGCATTAAGCTTTGATCTAAAATGGAAGAGAGAAAGAGATAACCATGTAGTGGCTGAATTGCACAATGTGAAACCAGGAAACATTCCATCAATCCACTTGACTACATTGTGGGTGGGATCCTAGCCAATTACTTTTTTCATAGTGCCTACTTTTCCTTTATCATCACATGAGAGCATTTTGAAATGCATTCATTCAAGGTGTGCCCTTCACAAAAGAAAAAAAACTACCATCCGTAGTAACCCCGCAGGCCATGTATAGGGGGTAAAAAACAACTGACTTTCCTCTTGCTTCAATAAGAGCATTGCCATTGGGGCAGTTGTGCTTGGGGATTGAAAGATAATATTCTGTTACTTCAAACTATTGCCACTTAATGCAATGGTAAAATTCATTATACTAAACTGAAATGTGTTGCAATGATAACATTATAAAGAAATACACTGTTTGGAATTTCTAATAGTTTTATCACATGTACAGGACCCCTCACCCCAACCTCTGAAAAATCAGCACTCTTGTGGTGACCATGTAGGAGACAGCGACCACTCAAATGCAAAAGACAAAAATGGTTTTGAAGCGAGGGTGGATTGAATTGACTTGCTTAAAACCATTTGTTTTGTATTATATTAAAAGCTCTGAATCACTGCAGGCAGGAAACACAGCCCACCCAGCCCTCAGCAAAAAAAACACGGGTCCCACCAGCAGGACCACCAGGAAAACTCCAAGTGCCCAATAGCGCCAGTCCCAGCCTGCTGAAGAGACTCAGGTGTAGCCTGCAGGTCTCATTCTATTCCTGGTCATGGAACTCATGTGCACCTACTGTGGAGGTTTACTTAGTATCGTGCAGACCAGGGATTATGGGCCACATGTGCAAACGTTTGAATTGCGAGTTCCTAATTGCGATTCCATGCAAATCGTAATTAGGAAATCGCAATTTCAAATGTATGAAACCTTTAGAGTTTCATTTGCGATTCCCAGTGGGTCACAAATAGACCTACATCATTAATATTCATGCAGTAGGTCGCAATTTGCGGCCCATTGGGAATCGTTAAAAACACAGGGATGGTGGCCTGCTGGGGACAGCAGACCACCATGTCTCTGTTTGCTTTTAAATAAAGCGACTATTTTTTTTTTATACAACTCATTTTCCTTAAAGGAGAATGGGATGAGTTTCAAAAAGAAAAATGAAATGATTCAGTTTCATTTTTAAGAGTAGGTAGTGGTCCCTTCTCTTAAAAAACGTTTACGCGTGCATTCACAAAGGGGAAGGGGTTCCCTGGGCACCTCTTCCCGTTTGCGTATGAGTTACCACCACATTGAATTTGGTGGTATAAAGCGAATGTTTTGCTACGCTTTTCAGGTCGCAAAACATTTATACATACCCTTGTGATTCGACATTAGGGAGGGATGCCCTTAACACGCCCCTTCCTAATACCGAATCGCAAAATCCAAATTGCGATTCAGTAACAAGTTACCGAATTGCAATTTGGGCTTTTACATCCCAAAATGCATTTTCACTGTTGCAAACAGCTTGATTCTGCGAATCGGGCCGTTTGCGATGGGAAAATCCCTTCGTACAGGTGGCCCTATGTTCCTAATGTGAAAGCTCAGTAGGTTACTGCACCTGTTAAAGAGACTTATGTGTATCATTTTGGTTACAAGTTCCCATTATAGTGTGGTAGGTCAGTGGACTAATGCACATACTCCCAAGATCTGTGTGTAATTTGCATATTACAGGTTTAAATTAAAGTGGTATAACTTTTTCAGCAATATAGTGATTGTACAGAAAATTCTGTAACCATGAATACAAACGGAAAGGCTCTCAGTTTTTGTAGATGGCTTTAAAATATCAAAAATCTATGCTGAAGTCATCAAATGAAATCATGCTTATGTTTAAGTGCGTAGTTAAACCAAATATTTTGTATGTAGTTATTTGTAAGTGAAAAGCCAACTAAATAGTTTCAGGATATTTTGCTCTTTGCTGTGCCTCTGATGCTGCCCCACAGACTGCGCGCCCCTGCCCTTGAAATGAAAGTTCTTTTTTTATGTTTTGATCACTGCTGGGCCACTTATCAGAGAAACCATGTCTCGCAGGTTAGAGTCAGAGACGTTTTAAGGCATGTGTAAAGTTGGCAATTGCCCAGGGGCCCCGTTTTCCAAGGGGGCCCCTGGAAAAGTGAACTTTATTGCTATCTCACATCTGTCTATTTCTCCATCTCGGATTTTAAATTATCTTTCAATATTGTTTGGCATCATTGGGCTTGAATTTGCAGAAAATGGGTAATAAAATGCATAGCTGTTCCTGACAGGGGCCCTAAAGAATGTCTTGCCCGGGGCCCCCAATTTCCTTAAGATGACACTGGTTAGAGGTCGCCCTCCCTCCTCACCTGCTTGCTGCGTCTGCGCCTTGAGGGGCGGGCTCCTGGGGCCGTCACCGGCCGCATTGAACGCGGACACGCTGATGAGGTAGGCTGTGTACCCGGTCAGGTTCTTCAACTTCACCCCGTTCTCAGGGAGGAAGAGGGTCTTCACCCTCTGCGTCTCATTCTTGCGCAGGGACTCCCAGAAATAGATCTACAGGTGGTACAACAAATACAGATATGCTGGTGAACTGGAGAGCACACGACAGAGGCAAATATGTAAATAATCTGAACGGATGTGTTATATTAGCATTTGTGCTGCTACTTCTGCAGTAGAGCTTCAAAGCGCAATACAAATATTATCAGCAGGCTTTAGAAATGCTTTACAATCAACGTAGGTTTTGTGATCAGCTAAACACATTGATCTTCTATTTAATAACTAAAAGCACATGTTATTTTAAATTAAGAAAGTGATTCTTACAGATCACAGAATAAAAAGCTTCACTCGTATAAATCAATATTTTCAAGTCTGAATGTAGTATAGACATAAACATTAGTGTCTGAGACATTTTCAATAGTCAGTGACTCACAACCATCCAAATAATTGTATCACAACATATGCTTTTGAAGTGCAAAATAAATAAATAAATAAAAAGCAGCGCATCGGACGGTGGTGTTATTGTGAGGGAGTGTGCAGGGTCGGATTGGGATCACAATTAGTCCCGGGCACTCCTTAAAAAAGTGGCCCACATTCCCGGATCATGCCCTTTCATTAAACACTAATTGATTAGTCTCATTGGGCACATGTTTATAAAAAATGTTTGGCAATTTTAACATTTTATAGCTTATAGAGCCAGTAACGTGGGTAAAAACTAGAAGCACTGATTTTTGGCCTGGCGGGCAAGGTGAAGTATAATGGTCCAAGTGCGACAACACCTGATCTGATGGGTATTTTAATATTCTGGCCTGTACGAAAATGACAATCACCCTAATCAGTATGTATTTTAAACAATAAATGTAAGCCAAATGCACTTTATATTGATTTCTAAAGCTGCCCTAATGACCTGTGACTGATCGTTAAATTAAAGGCAGAAAAGCTATGTTAAAAAGGATTACGGTTTTTATTATATATAAAGATTCCTTTAATTATCATTCTCTGGCGTTTGCAGCATTTTAAAACATGAACAATGGGCAGTTATTTTTTTATGTTTTTTGCAGTTTTATATAGTGTGAACTGGTCCCGCAGGCATTGGATCTACTTACATAAGCACCAGTTGCGGTAGAGGAGATCAAATTTGTTTTTATTTTTCACCCTCAGGACATTAAGTGTTTTGCCCAGAATCACAGGATGTTGAGCTAATGCCGGGACTCCAATATAGTTCCCGAGTTCCAAAGTTGGCATCTCTGGTCAAGGTAGCCTCACAGCTAGGCCTATGCAAACACACCGGTGTCCCCCCCCACCACACCTTACACTCAGTGCAGAAAGACACGGGCTAAGATGATAACACCTGCCCCCCCCAGCAAAGCCCTTGAATACTCTCTCCCTCCCAGTCCACCAACACCTGAGTATGATGTGATGGTCCAGTGGGGGAGAGGCCAGGGGAAAGACAGAGCGTTTGGGCTGGGTGGAACCCAAGGGGGTGAGGTGAGAATGACCCTACAGCCAGAGCAACAACTGGCCCCCAGGCAGGCCGCTTCCCACTTACCCCCTCCCCAGCCCACTATAAACTTGGGGCTATGGCCTGGCAGAGGTGGAAGGAAGCAAAGAACAAAGCTTCTGGGCCAGCCTCGGAGGTGGGGGGCAATGGGGGCTGAGGTGAAGATGGGCCATCGGCCGTTATCACCTGACACTGAACCCCCCAGTGAGGCTACTTTATTCTTCCAGCCCCGTCTCTGTTTGACAGCACGGCAGGGGAGAAGGAGCACTGCTTTGTATGTGCAGCCCCCCAGGGGCTAAGCTGAGGTCTGCTACAGCAAGCCTTGTGACGCATGTCCCTGCCCTGACAGTCAGCCTGCCTTACAATACAGCAGACTGGCTGAGGGGGCTGCCGAAGATAGCAAGGTTCTGTGGGCCGGGTGACACAGGGCTTAAAAAACGGCCCACGGGTGACACTTGAATGCCGGCCCATCGGCCAATGCCTGGCTGCCCGCCTTCCCAATCCGACCCTGGGAGTGTGAGCAGTGAATTGCCGCTATGGAAATAGGTAGGCATCGATTCAGTCTGCGCCTACATTGGCAGCTCTGTGACCAGAACTGAGTTGCGGTTCCAACTTCTCGATCTGACAAATTGGTGTAACTCTATGCAAATCTCTTATGCTCCATTGTCTCGGTCCCCTTGTGTATCATAAGTTGGAGAGGTTAGAAGCAGACTAAAACCAGTGGCGTAGGAAGGGGGGTGCGGGCCGCCCCAGGTGTCATCACTGAGGGGGGTTCAAAATGGCAAAAATATGTGTTTTTAAAATAAAAATAAATTTGGTGGGTTCACGACACTTTTTGGGGAAAAAAGAATATTATTTAAAACGAGCTTAATAACTTCGTCTGGCAATTAATTAACCTCAACAAGTCAACATAATACGTATTGAAACTTTTTAGTTCAGTCAACAAACGCAACGAAACGAGGCTGAACTCGACGCTGTGTAGTGGAGAGCGTATGGATAAGGAAGGGGAGGGGTGTTTCTTTACGCCGAAGTCTGTCTCTGCAGTTTGTACTCGAGCGAGACGTAAACAACCGGTGACTCATCATCACTCAACCAATCCTATCCGCTGCCGTGCAGGTCAGTCACACCACGTCATTCTGTTGAGTTAGTTGTGCATTATTACTGAAGCTTATAAGTGCCATGCTGAATTTATTTTTGTTACATTTTTTAGTTCATTGATTCATTGTGATCATTCTCTTCTCTATGATATTGAGTTTGGTAAGTAACGTAAACGTTATGATACATGCTATTTGTTTGTATTTGTACGTATTTGTACCACCTGACCTTGCTACGCCACTGACTAAAACATGAAGCGCTACATGAAAACGAGCATCGATAGACCAAGCCAGTGGTTCCCAATCTGTGCGCCGCGGCGCCTTGGTGCGCCCCCAAAAATAGCCAGGGGCGCCGCGACCCAATACGTCAATATCTGGCTTGTGCAATTACTTGCATTTTGTAAGCTCGCTATCTAAAATATGTTTTGTTAAAGGTAGATGAAACTCCCTCTTGTACCCCTAGATGGCAGTGCGACATGTAAAATAGCACATTAATAGCTCCTGTATGTCAGATATTGACGCAGTTTACACAAACTATGAGCGATGAGGAAATAAACACTTGCACAAATGGAAGGCTGTTTAAATCATATAACAAGTAACTGAGCAATTAGGTGAGTTTATTGAAGTTACGAACGTATGAAATTGATGAGGAAATATCTTATTCTTAGTCGTCTCCTCTTCATGAATGACTCATGAGATCATTAGCTAAAAGAAAGCTACGTGTGCATTTGAGAATTAATTTACAAGGCTGGATTGCATCCTGGTCTGTGGTTAAAAGGGATTCAAGCGTGACAATATCCTCAGCAGGAGTTCACTTGAAACTTGGCCTCCAAGTGCTTCCTAGAAACCTTCAAAAATTGCAGCAACTAGAAATATTTGCCCTTTGCTTTGTCAGAGTTCCTGACATTTCTGCACTTTAAGGACACGCACATTTCTAATTATTCCTTCATATAGTAACCCAAACTTTTTTTAAAGAAAGTGTGACCTGCAACGAGCAGCCCAGGTCATATATAGTGGGTCTTCTTACTAGTCCCACTTTTTCTTCTGTATGAAGATCGCTCAGTAACACAATTCCCAACTACCTGGCTCGTACATAGAATTAAATAGACATGGTAAAAGGCACTCCAGTGGAGATTTAAGGAGGATGTGGCAGTGGTACCTGCCTCTCAAGCTGTACTTAAGGTGAAGCTAAACAGGGTGCAGATCCTGTTAAGTCTCTAGTTTTAGCTTGTAAGCTGTCTTGCTTGGGTTCTGATGTAATAACTGATCAGCCTCTACCTGCTGCTGACCTGGTCGAAAAGACTGTCTTCAAGCTTGCAGCCACCACAGGCTCACAGGTGAGTTTAAAACTGCTAAAGCTATCAGTAGCTGATAGCGCCGTTTTGGGATAGCTGTCTTGCTTCATTATATTTTTAAATGTTGCTTGTATGATTTGTTTTACTATCACCAACTCGTACAAAGATTGGGACTTAAGCATTGTACAGATGCCTCTGTACTTCCACTTGTCATTCTCCAGCAATCTACACCTCCATTCTTGAAACCTGGAAGTTGGTAAAAGTGTATGCTTTTTTATTGTTCTCCAAAAAACTTTGAAATCAATCGTATTTCTCCCCAACCTCTAAAGTCTGTAGTTTAGGTTTTACTTTAACAGCAGTCTTGTGCATTTCCTGTGTATATTCGCAATCTCAAGAGCTGCTGCTTATGTAAACTGCATAACTGTAGCCTTCGTTCTTTCACTAAAGAAACCCACCGCTCCTTGTCACTCTGTCTAGTTTAACCCTTGGGTGGGTTTATAGATCCAGTCTGTCACATTTTGCAATACCAAATCAACAGTTGCAGATCGTAAGACACATTGAAAGTGAGAACTAATTAACATACTTGACATCAACACAAGAAGTGATATGAGAGAAATGATAAATATATGTAGAACACCAAAACTTTACTATTGTGGACGAATGGCTAATAGGATTAGTTGAGCAGCATTCGTATATATCAAAAGTGGCTCCTTAACAACTAAAATGATTTGTAGGAGAGCACCCAATGCTAGTGCCAAATTTTTTAAAACAATTAAAAAATATATATTCTACATGCAAACCACAGTGCTGGAGAGTATTCTTTCTGACTTAACCAAATAAAGTTTTTTTTATTAAACAACTGTTATAATTTTATTTGGTTACATCTATGATTATAATACCTTCATCAGCTTCATGCCAATTATTTTCAGGGAATAAAATGGAAGTACTCCAGAGGCCGGGCTTACATTCCCCCATCCACCAAAAAAAGTAACATAATGGGGAGCCGCGGTCAACGGCCAATAGGTCAAGGGAGCCGCAGGTGGAAAAAGTTTGGGAACCACTGGACCAAGCTACAGCACTGCATGTCTCCGATGTATGAGGTTATTCCGCGGACCAAGTAATTAGAATTTCCCAGGTGGTGAACATCGCCACCTTGTGTCCACGACTGATATCACAAGCCTTCCAGAGCGCACGTTAAAACCTATTTAATTTGTTCGCTACGCTTGGACTTTTTTAGGGTCAGAAAGGAAAAGTCTCCTCTAACAATAACACATAGTCAACATAAGCAAGTTCGATTTTTAAAGAGCTCTAAAAATGTTAAATTAGAAAATACAGCTAAAGCATTAGAAGAAATGTGACCTATGTAAGCACTAAAGTAAACTAGGGATTGCCTGACTTTCCTGATTCAGGTTTGTAAACACAGCAAGTCATGCAGTAAAATGTTTTATTTTAAAGCACTCAGCGTTTGAATATGTGGCACTTTCCAAATTCCATGACGGCTGACAATCTTTTTAAAAAATCAATTCCTTAATAGCAAAAAATATTAATAACAATAAATAAACGAAAACGACCATCGAAGCACTGTGGCCTGGTCTGCAATTCTTCGTAGGCATGCTCTCTGCCACGGGTGGAAAATGGGACGGCACTGTGTAGTGTAGGCCTCAAAAATAGGCAAAATATTATGTTAAGGAAGGTGACTGTAGCAGCTAACGACAGCTTGCTGTCTGCATAGCAGTAAATCACAGGAGTTAATACTAGGTTAGATTTCTTAGGCCCTCATTACGAGTTACCGACAATTCCTGAATTGGGCAGAAACATTCTGAGTAATATGGTAGTCGTGCACGCAAAATTGACTCTAGGTTTTCCAGGGGCTCTTTCGCCAAGTCAAACCTGGCAACCTTTGTCCCTGATAAGTTGTCCAGTAAAGTGGAATTACCTTTAGAAATAAGTGCATTATCACACGATAATTCCCCTTTTCCATAGGGGATATCTCAGAATTCTTAAGTACTTCTGCATCCTGAAATTACTGTATCTAGAATTCCTCTGTAATTAACAGGACGACCTTAAATAACAATAAACAGATCAGCTACTAGACACTCAAAAACTATAAAGCAGACCTTATGCATGGTGCTTACAAAATCCAAAACACACCTACCCTCTGACCCAAAGCAGACTTCGGGAGATGCACAAAGGAACACCGTGGCTCTCTGGGCCCCACACACAGACAGTGATATCAATTACTTGTAGAGAAAACCCAATGGTGAAACCCAAAATGTGTAAATGACTCGTGTAAATATAGAAAAAACAAGACCAGATCTTATAATTCATAACATCAGTATATTCATTTGACATATGCTGTCTTTATATGCAGAATACAGTATATTCCATTAGGGTTGAAACAACGACTACATTTCCCATCCGAGAACTACTTATTGAAAAACGGTTTAAATATTCTTGTTGGGATTTCAATAACTTCACACCCACTTGTAAGGTTTTATCACTTTTTCACCATTCACAACACCATCTGCACCATCTTCTGCGTACACACAGTGCACGTCAAACAAATCTACTGATGTTGTGAATCAGAAGATCTGGTCTTGTCTTTTGTATATTGAATTGAAATAAAATCATATGCACATTTTTGGATTCGCCATTGGGGGTCCCCACAACGAATTGTTTAGCATAAGGGGTGTAGGGAAATTTAGCAGATTATTAGACAGGGCGGTCATCCGCAAGGCCAGTAGGCATGGAGAAGAGGCTGACACGTGGACCGGCCCTTCAGAGGCACCAGCCTGGGGTAAGGCTCTTGCTCCACGCAGACCTACCTGCAGTAGAGGGAGAGCTCAGAAACATACCTTGTAACCTTGAATGTCCCCATTCTGGGCTTCTGGAGACGGAGGCTCCCAGGTGATGTCCAGCTGGGTGGCAGTGGCTGTCTGGATGGCAACGTTGTGTGGTGGGGCTGTGGGCACTGCAAAGAAACATTAACATTAGTTTAGACTGAAGCTTCCATAGGCAAGGGACATGTTGTCTATGACGAGATAGTCCAGTGACAATACACAATAAAGTATACCCTAGGGAGCATCACAATGTACAGTCTGTGGAATTTACTGTCCGTTTGATGCGCTGGATAGTTGCAGCAAAGAGTGAATTCGTGTGATTTTGGATCCAAATATCCAACATAAGTGTAATCTGTTCTCACCGATCAAAAACTGGCACAGGTTGGATTTAGCATCCAAAGGCTAAGTTATCTTTAACATTGAATCAACAACTTAATATCTTTCATGGATTCTCATAGCACACACATAGCTTCTGTCATCTTGTGGCATAAAGTCAATAAGTTACAGGAAATGTGAATACCTGAATATACGGAAGTTCCATACTCTAAAACAAAGGTGTCCAATTTATGTCCAGGTGGGCCAGGGCCACACCAGGGGCCAGATGTACGACCTGCCAAATAGTGACTCGCAAATTGCGTCACTTTTGCGACTCGCAATTTGCGACTCGCTATTTGGCATGTACAACAGTGTCTTGGACACTGTTTGCGATTCCAAATGGGGTCGCAAAATGCGAGGCTCATGAGTATTAATGAGCCACTCGCATTTTGCGACCCCATTTGGAATGGCTGGCCCTCCCAGGGATGGTGGCCTGCTGGGCTCAGCAGACTACCATGTCTGGGACTGCTTTTAAATAAAGCAGCTTTTTTTTTTTTAGGTCTCGCGTAGCGTTGCAGCGCAACACGCTGCTCGCTCTGCGAGACCTCTTGTGATCAAGGAGATTTCAGAAGGGGACTTGAAGCCCTGCCCATCATTTTCATTGGGTCGCGTCAGTGTTTATGGTAAACGCTGTCTTCCCATTGAAAATGATGCTTTTTGGCCACTGCCCTTTCTCCCTTTCGTCCGGCCCATCCGGACTGGCTCGTCTGCTTCACAGCTGTCGTGAAGCACTTTCTTATCTTTAGGGGGGGCCATCTGTTTCTAATTAGCGTGGCCTTAGCGCGGCCATGCTAATTAGAAACAGATGGCCCCCTAAAGATAAGAAAGTCTGCAGGCACTACCCTGCACACTGAGGTCTCCTCGCTTCAGCGTCACCCCCCCCCCCTCGGAGCACACGTCCGCTCAGGGAGCCGTCCCCTCTCCCTCTTTGCTTTTCCCAGGTCTGCTTTTGCTTCTCACTGATCCCTTTCACTCTGCGCCATCTCACTCCCGTGCCTCTGCCATACCCACCCCCGTGCCTCTGCCCTCTCGCCGGGATTCTTTTCCCAGCCCTGCGGTCTCTCCGTGCTTTCCTACAGTATTTCCCAGGCTGCTCCTCTCTCCCTGTGCATCGCCCTCACTGCCTTTTTCCCAGACCTGCCCTCTCCCCTTTCCATTGTTAGGATGCGAGGCTTGATACCAGCACAAGGGGAGCGCCCGGCTTGGTTCCCGCACTCATAATTACAGGGTCACAAGCAGCACAAAGGGAGCTGCTGTGCTCCGGGGACTGGTCATGGAGGGGGAGGGGACGTGGCTCCCAAACTTATTTTTGTGTTCTTTTTAGGATGAGTCGTCGCCCTCCTCACTCCATCCCCAGCCCTGAACCTCTGCTCCACCTCTGTTAATCCGCTCTGTAATCTCGAGCTGATTTCGCCTCTTCACATGGGGCGTGCGCCCTCCCCGGCGGGGTGACACCGCCTGGTACTCCCCTGTCAAATGGCCCAGTGGAGCAGATCACTTTGTCACCTCAGGCTCATGTCCCCTCTCCCACCACCCGCCCCACCTTAAAACGACTGTGTGGTTTTAACGGGCTGTGAGACTTGAGTCTGTCGAGCAGGTCTTTGAAAGTGTTCTCTTCTTTACAAAGCACTCTACTCTTTGAACGATTTCCCATTCAATCATTGTCCTCTTCGCTGTGACTGCCAGCCAGAGGAGAGCTTTACACAAGTGGACACATGACCACTGGGCAACGGACTCTGGCCAACAAATTTTATGAGGTCGGCCAGTGATCTCGTGCCGGCGAGGATTAGGTGCGACCTGACCACTGAGCACACTCCTAATTCCTGACTGAAAAGTGATCAGTGAACAACTCACTCTTAATATTGAGCCCACTTTTATTATTGAACTCGTCCCTGCCCCTGATCCCAAACTCTTCTAACTATAGCGCATAAATAATCTTGCGTAGCGGTGCGCTACACAAGTGTTGCCTACCTCACCACCTCCAAAATCATTTTGATTTTTCACTTTGACATCGGTTCCACTGCTGGAACAAGCCACCTCTCGCCCCGCCCCTGTGCTTTCAGGCACTTTTAAACACACTGGGCTTCAGCTCCTCCACCCCCTACCACCCTCCACGCCCCCCGTTGTGTGTGTCAGCCCGGGCTGAGACAGTCCCGGGCACACACACAGCCACTCCAGAGTACTTCACAGGTCTTTAAACAAGCATCTGCAATGCAATAGGTCTCGCATTTACGCGAGTTTGAGCTATTGGCATTTTAAATGACAATGCCTTTTATTTATGTTTTGGTTTTAAAAATATAAATAAAAGGCATTGTCATTTACAATGCCAATAGCTAAAAGTAGCGTAAATGCGAGAGCTATTGCATTGCAAATGCTTGTATCCAAAAGGTGAAGTGCCCCTCCTGATCGAAGTCAGACCTCTATCGGAGTTAATAGAATAAGGCAACACAAGTCATTAAAAAACGTGGGAATCGGTTAAAAAATCAGAATTGTCTTCTGGCAATTAAGGTTTTCCAGAATTTTCCATTTATCCGAAAAGGGGTCAGTTTAATCCAGACTCTCGTGTGTCCGATCAAAGGGACTGTTTAAATGTTCAAGCCAGGAGTGAGCGCCTCGACTGAGGTCATCGCAGGGGGCCTCGGTGTCTTCAAGTAGAGCTTTCCAGGCATATTTGTGTGCAGAGTGGAGAAACAGCTGCTCAGTTTTAAACAGTGAATGCATTTATACCACCCCGCCCTTTCTGTGTGCACTGGGACACATACTGAAGTGTGAGTCCTTTGGAGTGATGGACTCAAACTTCAGTATGCTTTCTGGTGTAACACCTGCAAAGCTGCTGACGAGTGGCTGCTAGAGAGCTCTGCGAGCAACCTGCAGGCGTTTCAACCCTCCTAGGCCAATACAATGTATGAAATGTATTGTATTATAACACAAGGTAACATGGGTTTTCATACAGTTAAAAGTAATCTGAGCTACTAGAACTGTGCAACAGCAGTGACTAAGTTATGTGTCAAATCAACATTACATCATAGTATATAGTGTGGCCTTAACACGTGTAAATATAAACAGGGCCATTTGAATTAGTCAGCGATAGAAGATCAAATTAAGCGGCAGAGTTTACTGCATTGGGTGCAAAGGAGATGGAAATTGTTTTAAGGAATGGCAAATAATGGCTTATGTGATAAAAGGCAAACTATGCATCGCGTTATCCGGCATTATTTAGCTAGTTTGATGTTTTTATACATTGGGATGCGAGTGCAGTAGCGAATACAAAGATTTCTTATGAAATAAAACCGAACGAATTAAGCAGAGCCTGTTTAAGTTGTAGTTCACCTACAATTATTGCAGGTTTTTTAAAGAAATAAATAAAAGACATTGCCATTTACAATGCCAATAGCTCAAAATCTCGCAAGTACGAAACCTATTGCATTGCAAATGCTTGTCCCTGGGACCACTGCCTGCCCTTAAAAAATGATTTTGCATGCATTTGCAAAGGGGAAGGAGTCTCCTGGGGACTCCATCCCATTTGTGAATGCATTACCACCTACTTGAAGTAGGTGGTAATTTGCGCGTGTTTTGCGACCGCAAAACATTCGTACATGGCTATGGAGTCGCTATTTGGAAGGGAAAGCCCCTTCCAAATACCGAGTCGCAAAACAGTTTTTTGAAAGACGCAATTTATTTGCGACTCGCAAAATACTGTTTGTGCATGGGCCCATGGTTTTTAGCGTGCGCAAACTGGTCTAAGACCCATTTGCGCACACTAAAAACCGTCGTACATCTGGCCCCAGATTTTCAGGCTACCCACATAAGATGAATGTGTACATTTGTAGAAAATGAACCTAAAGGGGACTCATGTACATGGTTAGTGGCTAATTAAAAAATCTGGCATGGATCCAGTCCTCCTGAACAGTTCTGTTCTAGAAGGAGTAACCCTGGCTCTGCTGCTTGGTATCTTGCATAGATTCATGTATGTCAAAGAAGTGCATCTGTAGAAGATACAAGATACAGAAGGCAATCGTGTTTGCTTATAGAACTATAGTCTTTTTTTTTATCCTCACACATACCCACATGTTTCTTCAACACCCATATAGTGCCTAACTCCATGGTTTTAGAAAAAGCAAGCTTGTAATCCATCATAACACTCTGCTGAGAAAGGACACCTCATTTATCTTTATCAATTCAATGGGATCAGCATTCGTCTAGTGCTCTAATGTAAACGGCATCCAAGCACAGAATCGAATCGGCAGCTGGATAAATTCAGAGCCTTCCTAAATGTCACAAAACGTATTACTTACACGGGCCCTATTACGTAAAGGGTGCATTTTCCCTGGTTGCGCCAGTCGCATCTTAAAACAGGTGCACCGGGTGCAAACAGGGAAAGTGCGCCCTACTACATAGAATGCGCTGCCCCCAGGGCAGCCATGAAGTTGTGCTGCGCTGGGGGCTGCGCATTCAGGTGAAAAACGGAGCGGATTTGAAGCAGCTGCTCCTTGTTTCACTGTGCAGGCGGCAATGCCTGCACTTTTAAAGGGGATTAGAGATCTCCTTGCAGGCGGGTGCCGTGAGTGACTGCACACGCCTGCAGGGGGATGTCTGGGGGTCCATGGGACCCCCCTTTCCGCCCTCCAAAGGGCTGACATCAGGGGTGCATTGACAGTGCGCCACATTTTAGGTGGTGCACTGTCAGTGCGCCCCCTGACAGCTTCTTTGCCTCTGCGCCTGCATCTATAATATGGCAAGGGCACAGAGGCAAAGGGATTCCCTCATTTGCATGGGGCCAGGCCCCCATCCAAATGAAGGAACGCCTTCTTAAGAAAGCGCTGGCACTGTATGTGCGCCAGCACTTTCAGTATTACAGATTGGGCTGCACAAGCGTCTGCGGCTCCTTCTGTAATACCAAAGTGCCCCGGGGGTGCGCAAAGCGGGTAAAACACCAGTTTCGTCCCTGTGGCACTTAGTGTAATACGGCCTCAGATGTCGACTGTTCCATAACCTAGCTGCAATAGACGAGAAGGGTTGTTCCCTTACTTCATCATCTTGCTGATTTTCATAGAATGTGAATGCAACTTCTACTGTCTTCTGATGAAACACAACACATCAGCACCCTCTTGTGCTGCTGAAAATTATGTAAAACACAAACACTAGTTTAGCAGCTTGATAT
Source organism: Calotriton arnoldi (assembly GCA_963921515.1). Lineage (NCBI taxonomy): Eukaryota > Metazoa > Chordata > Amphibia > Caudata > Salamandridae > Calotriton > Calotriton arnoldi. Next base: position 5,805,529 of record CAWUFW010000040.1, read on the forward strand.
ATTTAATAGATCCGCATACATACCCCTCCTGCCATCATATGACTGGATTCTACCAGAACGAAGTAGATGTGTAAATATGAATCTATAGAAACACTATGGTTTCGCAAAAGGTTGTTCAACAAGGACAGGATGGCAGGATCAAGGCCACACTTGCATACATTAAATGTATGTGGAAATCATGTGGTTATCCAGAAAATCTGAAATTGATGCAGACATCCCGACTCTTCAGTGGAAGACACATGTGCTGTACCAGGACCGATAGCCACATATCACGTGGCGAGAATCCATGATATTTAGCAACCCATCCCTTACAGGGCCAAAGATTGGTGTTTGTTTTCTAACACCAGAATGATTGATGCTAATGTGTATCTGAGCCTCATGTGCAGCCTTCAGGACCCTGCTCTGCTGGGACAATGACAGTGTGAAAGTGTCTCAAACGGGCAAACCCTTACCTGGATGGCGGGAGGGTCACTCCCTTGAGGTAGTGAGGCATGTGGTAGCACCACATGATTGAGGAGTTTCCCATGGCCACCTACGCCCCCTTCCAAAGGTCATCATGAGGAGGAACATTAACTGTGCCTATTTCCTGTGTGTAGTACCATTAGTGCATCCTGTGAGTGCCTTTTCGCCTCCATCTGTAATGTGCCAGAGGTGCACGGCCATATTACAGATGGAGGTAAAAACGCTCACATGGGCCTCTTTCCCTGACAAGTCTGGGGCCATGCCAATTGCAAATCAGGGAATACTAACTTCGCATTACGCAGGAGCTAACTTCTCATGCAAGCAATGGGTTTTCCTACTTCTTCTGCAATACCAATGTGCCCAGGAGTGCTAAAAAGGGTGTAAATGCCCACTTCTCTGGGAGACACTTTCATAATACATCCCACAATGCTTCTATCCAGAACATTTCTCAGAATGGATAAGACAGATTCCACCAATCATTCTGGATTAACGATAAAAATGTTCACTGTTGTGTTGAGTCCTCGTGGCAGCTGGCAACCCCAGAGAGTGGAGGGGCAGGAAATTGGGTGGTGGGTGGGTGCAATCACGCACAGTCAATCAATCAGTGAGCATTTGTATAGCGCAGCACTGTTACCCCTAGAGGTATCTGGGCGCTGTGTATGCGACGTCTTGGTCGAGGAGCCAGGACAGAAACTAGCAGAAAGAGGAAAAATAAAAGTCAGAAACGAGCAGAAAGAGGAAAAATGAAGGTCAGAAATGATCAGGAAGAGGAAAAATAATGGTCAGAAATGAGAACAAAGAGGCAAAATAAAGGTCAGAAACAATAAGAAAGAGGCAAAATAAAGGCCAGAAACGTGCAGAAAGAGGCAAATTAACATGCAGAGAGAGTTTTTACCCACTCTGCTTGCTCGCCTCCTCTGGTCATCTGCTTCAGCCCCTCGGCGCTGGAAGCTTAAAGCAGTTAAATTTGCCGCACCAATTCAGACACTGCTCTCATGCTGCTGATAGTGTTCAGCAGCATGAGAGCAGCGCCAGAATTGGCTGGAGTGGGCTGCCTCGACACTCCTACAGGCACCGTGGGCCTATGCCTGCTCTCCACTCAGCTGTCTGAGACAGCTGGGTGGAGAGGTTTACATTGCGCACGTCAGGCTGGCCAGCGCAAGACAGCCGGCCAAAGTGACATGCTCAGTGTACACTGTTGGAGTGAGCACCATTCCAGTGCTGCCAGTTTGCAGCATTGGCCCAGTCCCCAAATACCCTCTCGGGTTGGGGAAAGGGAAAAATAAAATGGCAATAAATGCAATTTATTACCATTTTATTTTTTACCTTTGCGGCGCCGGCATCAGAGGGGCGACACTCCTCTGACCTAATGGAGGGGCCGCCGCTGTTAACCCATTTACCGCGGCGATAATTTCGCCGCAGTGCGGGGCGTTCCATTATGTGGGCGGGGCTGCGTCGGCCAACGGACGTGCGCAGCACTACCGAGGTAGTGCTCGCGACGGCCGTTGGCCGACGGGCGCACTTAAGGGGTTAAGTCCCCCGACTACCTCATCTTCCAGTGTAAGCAAATGTCAGGTCCTGGGTACAAATGACAGGGGGTTGGCACTGTGTATGAATGTTTGCTATCACCCTGAAGACAGAGAAAGACGTGTGTATCATCATAGATCTGACAATCCAGTCCTCACTCACTCATTCCGATGCAAAACGCATGCGACGTCATCTACAAACTAGTCAAAAATATTACAACAATCAGTATTATTTAACAAGGGGCACAACCTTGATATTGGCAGAGGAAAGCTGTTGGAGTGCCAGGTACTATTTGTTAAAATCCCACCCAAATGCAGCTTTTTGTGTAATTTTTGTCACTATTCCAACATCCCATTCAAAAGACATAAAAATGTCACCTGTGCATGTCTGACTCACCCGCTTCTCCAACAAAAACTTCCTGTGGCGCGCTGAATGGCCCCTCTCCGGCTGCGTTGTACACACTCATCCGGATCTCGTAGCGCTTGTGTTTGCTGAGATCTACGAAGGCATGGCAGATTCGAGGATATTAGTCACAAGATGATGTCTGACATAAGGATTTTGCAAAGGTGCACAACGAGACTGGAGCATTCTAAGTCAAGACTGATCACGTGACCTCCCTGATCCCTGCATAATAGGCAGCTAAGGCGGAGGAGCGTCACCCCACTGAGTTCAGAGGAAAAATAAAATGATAACGCAACGTTAATAACATTACTTTATTATCATTTTATTTTTTGTATGGAGTCCGAGCCAGGTTGGGGAGCGGGAGGCTTGGCTTTCCTTACAGAGAGGAGGAGTGGTTGCTGCACCATAAGTGCACATGACGGTTTGGCCGGCCGTCTTGGGCCGGCCAAACCGTCATGCGCACTTAGCATGTTCTCCACCTGTCTGTATTGCAATGCCGGGTGGAGAACATGCGCAGGCTCCCACTCCCTGTCTGAGCGCCAAACCAGGGTGCTCAGGCCAAATCTTGATGCTGCGGTCATGCTGGTGACAGCAGCGTCGTGATTGGCTAGGGGAGTGTGGGAGCCTGTGTGCTTCCTGCTTCCTAGAGACTACAGAAGAGGACGGAGGAGAGGTGGCGACCGGCAGGTAAGCGAGCTTTTCTTTACTTTTTTTGTGATTCCCCCTTACCTCCTCACCCCACTACTATATTTCCCTAGCGGCTGCTCCTGGTAATAGGGCAAGCGCGTCCTCCTGTAGCCCAAATCACGATACTGCAGCACAAAGGAAGTCAGTATCGTATTTCCTGCCTTCGTCACTGCTGCTGTCACCCAATGAGGATTCACGACCACAGCAATGAATGAAGAATGAAGCTTCACGGCAGGAGCCCTTTACCTTCTTTACTTCTATTGGACTCGTGGTACTGCCAACACAAGATTTCGGAGTATGGCACTTCCTGCTTTCCTTGTTAGCTCGCAAACATCAAAGTCACCGTTCTATCCTGGCCTTTCCCGTCAGACATCAGCAGCCAGACAAGGAACATTTCCTATTATTATCCCAGCAAGGCTTTCATGAAAAGTATGGTCTGTTTTCATTTTGGTTCTTAAAGATCCAAACCCTTTGGGCTGTAGAAATAGAACAAACATATCAATCTCGTTATCTGACAAGGAAGCAGCTGTCTGAAGCATCCAGTCCAGACCAGCAGTTTACACAGCAGCCCAGAATGCTGCCCCGCCTGCTATGGCACAGCCTGCATAGCATTCTGGGAAAGTGCTTCTAAAATGGAAGCCATACCAAGGAACGCAAGCACTAAGAGAACACAGCTAGAGGAGGGCGCACATGGAAATCAGACTCCAAGGAAAGGTGATTGCTGCAAACACGCAGAATGCTTTTGCCAGTTCTGTACCAACCTACTTCAGCAGCTGATGCAGCCTGTACATGCTTTATGTAAAGAAATGTGAAGTCACACTCTGAAGTACAATAAAACAATGCACAGTCGACGGCTCGACTGTAAGGGCTTCAAGAAGGATCTGCCTAGAACAGTGGACAACAGACTAGAAACAAGGAGCCACTGCTGGCAGCAAACAAGGGGCATATTATGATACATGAAAATAATAACAAGCAGATGAATGCATAAAAGTTCCTTTTTTGACAAGTTTTCTAATCCGCATCATTTTAATATCAGAAAATACCTCATAAAAATTACAAAATAAAGCGAAGTGTGGCTGAACTAATGGAAAGGGTGGAAGATTTAACTTTGTGAAAGAGAAGAAAAGGAGACTTTTTGCTCGACATCTGAACTAAATATAGATTTTAAATAAACAAGAAAGAAGTGATTAATTGAGGATAATATATACAAATTCAAAGGGTAATAGGTTAGGCCTAAAAATAACGTAAATGCAAGTTAAACATTAAAACCACGCTGGGATTAGCAAAACTGGTAATTCTTGAACCAGCTACTAAGTGAGTGAAACTGGATACTACTGGGCCCTCCCCCACTCTACACTTTATTGTTATCACTCCATGTGCACCCATTAGGAGTTAAACTTCTACATTCATTTCGGTTAAAAGCATTAAATACTAAACACCAGAACCACCATTCACTTCTTTTTTTTTTTTTTTAAAGTAATGTTAAATAAATATATGAATCTAAATAGGGCATCTATGGGGTGACTGATCTTCCCAACAGGTCGCAGCCTCTACAAGGCCGAAAGGACAAGGATGCGAAGCAGTTTCAGAATAGGCACCACTTAAATTAACTGACTTCTCCCCAGCTCTACAGGCTTGTCTGAGGTCGCTGTCTTGACATTTCAGCCACGTACACCACAGGCCAGTGTGACTCTGCTGCCATTCTCACGCGCCTCTTTCCTCTCAAGCGAAGCATTGCTATGAAAAGTTCGGACTTACTGTCCAATTCGTATTGGGTCAAGCTGGTCTCACTCAGGTTCCGGATGTTATACACAGCTGCGCGTGGCGAGGGAGGCAAGAGCAGTGAGGGAAGGTTAGTTACAAGACAAAACACTGTCAACAGGCAAACAGGACAGAAGCATCAGTACACGGCAGCACAAGCCCGAGGCAGGCACATCTCTCAGTGGGGAGGGGGGCGCATCAGGGGAGGTTCATGACGGTTGTAAGCTCCATAAGACACACTGTTAAGTACAAATGCTAATATGCCGTTGTTAATTACTGTAGCTCTTAGTGTTAGGAGCTCACATTTTTGTAGATACTCAGGGCCTGATTTAAAGTTTTATGGAGGGTTGCTCCGGTCACAAACGTGACAAATATCCCAGGCGTCTTATAAAAAGTGCCACAGTGCACTTGCAGTAAGGTTGACGGAACAAATGTCATATTTGTGACAAAAAAAGAGAAAACCGTCCGCCAAAATCCAAATCAGGCCCTCAGTTTTGTCGGACATTGGAACGGGCCTCTGGTGGTAGATAAAGTGATTCAACCTGGATCCCGCAGTTTAGTAAAGTGGGAATGCAAAAAACTCAGGGTTCTGGGATTTTGCGTCTGGCAATATTCCCAACAGACGAGGAACACTATGATTTTCCCGGGGTTTTCACAGCGCAAAATCCATACCGACAATAAAAACGTAAGATGTAGTTCTACATAATAGCCACCAGGTGACAGGATTGCATCATAAATGGAATTAGATCGGACATTGATTCGAAAGACGTTTGTAGCTTTAGTGAGCTAGGAAATATTTCTAGCGGGGTGGATTCAATCACTTTGAATAGAAACAATAGGTAACTATACAATTAAACAATGCAAAGACAGAATTAATATTTAGCCCAAAAAGTACATTCGGACAGAGGGTAGCCAGGGGCGTCGTCGAGATGCATAAAAGACTGTAAATGTACACATTGGCGCGTCCGGTTCTCATCCAGTGCTTAATTCCCATGTTCAACCCGTTTCCAATGGCTCTTGATTTTGTAAGAACTTTTAAAAACAAGGAGAGTGATGCGTCCAGGATCACACAGTGAGGTGTAGTAGGGATAAAGGGACTGAGACGGTTTAAGTTGCCACTATGGACAGCATATCTATCCAAGCTATGCTTGCAATATTTTACGCGGAAAGTTGACGAGTGTAGGCTGTGTCTTGGAGCACCAGACCCCCTATTATTGATGTAAAGGGGGAGTAAGAGAGCAGGAGCAGTGAAAACACCCATAGCTTTTCATGCAAAGCTAGCGTGATCCGGCTTTGCACGAGATCCTGGCACTAAATGAAACCAAAGGAAACAAGGACAAGTAGAATTTGCTGCAATATTCCTTTGTATCACGAGCAATTTACATGACTTTACGCAAGTTATGTGGCTTACATTTGAATGTCTGTCCTTGCATTTAAATTTATACTGAATCTCCAGTAAAACATGCACGCAAAACAGCACTTACTCGCCTTTGTGCCATAGTGTAAAATTTAGTGTAGTGCGAGTGGGCTTGTAAGAGATCCTGTGGGCTCACTGGTCTCTCCACCTACACAGATACATCTACATCAGTGTTTAATTTGAGCTGGTTGTTTCTGTAGCTTGGCACCGGCACATTATTCTCAAGTCACCGAAGACCAACTACGGGCAACCCTCGCTCTCAGCCCTCCCTCCGAACCATCCAACACCGACGACGCTGCCTGCAACCTCAGACGATGGATGGACGACTGTGCCAACACCCTCGCCCCACTGAAAAAACTCACCTACAGTGACACCACCAAAAGAGCCAGCTGGTTCACCTCGGAACTCCTAGCTTCCAAGCGTACCTGCCGGAAACTAGAGAAGAAATGGCACAGTGATAAGACACCGGACAGCCACGCAGCCCATAAAGACGCCATCCGTAACCACCACCACCTCATCAAGTCCGCCAAGAGAATCTCCTTCAAAGACCGCCTCGACAACAACGCACACAACAGCAAGGAGCTTTTCAACATCGTGAAGGAACTCTCCAACCCCAGCTCCAACACCAACGACATCCCGCCGTCGCAACCCCTGTGCGATTCCCTCGCCACCTTCTTCCACCGCAAGATCGCCGACATCCACGACAGCTTCAACACCCAGACAGCCCCAACTAAGATCGATGCACCAGACCCGCCGCACACCATCGACCACGACCCCCTGCCAGCCTGGGCCAGCGTGAACATCGAGGACACCATCAAGACCATGAGCACAATACACTCCGGCTCCCCGTCAGACCCTTTCCCGCACCACATCTTCAACAAAGCCAGCAGCTCCATCGCACCCCACCTGTGCAACATCATCAATCTCTCCTTCGAGACTGCGACCTTCCCAGAGAGCTGGAAACACGCAGAGATCAACGCCCTACTCAAAAACCCAAGGCGGACCCGAGAGACCTCAAGAACTTCCGGCCCATCTCCCTGCTTCCGTTCCCAGCCAAGGTCATCGAGAAGATCGTCAACAAACAGCTAACCCGATACCTCGAAGAAAACAGCATCCTGGACCCATCTCAATCGGGGTTCCGCAGCAACCACAGCACTGAGACTGCCCTCATCGCCGCCACCGACGACATCAGGATCCTGCTGGACAACGGTGAGACCGCAGCCCTCATCCTGCTGGACCTCTCCGCCGCCTTCGACACTGTCTGCCACCGCACTCTACGCGCACGCCTCCACGACGCAGGGATCCGAGACAAGGCCCTGGAATGGGCCACCTCCTTCCTCGCCGGCAGAACCCAGAGAGTCCGCCTCCCACCATTCCGATCCGAAGCCTCCGAGATCATCTGCGGCGTACCCCAGGGATCGTCCCTCAGCCCAACACTGTTCAACATCTACATGGCCCCGCTCGCACGCATCGCCAGACAGCACGACCTCAACATAATCTCCTACGCCGACGACACTCAACTGATCCTCTCCCTCACCAAGGACCCCCTCGCCGCCAAATCCAACCTCCATGAAGGAATGAAGGCCGTCGCCGATTGGATGAAGATCAGCCGACTAAAACTGAACACGGAGAAGACAGAGGTCCTCATCCTCGGCTCCAACCCCTCAGCCTGGGACGACTCCTGGTGGCCAACGACGCTGGGAGCAGCCCCGACACCCACCGACCACGCACGCAACCTGGGAGTCATCCTCGACTCAATGCTCTCCATGGCCAAGCAAGTCAATGCAGTCTCATCCTCCTGCTTCAACACCCTCCGCATGCTTCGCAAGATCTACAGGTGGATCCTGACAGACACAAGAAGAACAGTCACCCAGGCCCTCGTCAGCAGCAGACTTGACTATGGGAACGCCCTCTACGCGGGAGCCCCGGCCAAGCTCATCAAGCGACTGCAACGCATACAAAACGCCTCCGCACGCCTGATCCTCGATGTACCACGCCACAGCCACATCACCCCCCACCTGAGGAACCTGCACTGGCTCCCCGTCGACAGGAGAATCTCCTTCAAACTCCTCATCCACGCACACAAGGCACTCCACAAGACTGGCCCAGCCTACCTCAACAGACGACTCCTCTTCTACGTCCCCAACCGCCAACTCCGCTCCGCCGACCTCTCCCTCGCCACCGTCCCTCGCATTCGAAGAACCACCACCGGCGGCAGATCCTTCTCCCACCTCGCCGCCAAGACCTGGAACACCCTTCCACTAAGCCTACGACAGACCCAAGACCTGCTGACCTTCAGGAGGCTACTCAAGACCTGGTTGTTCGACCAGTAGCAGCACCACCCCCCCTTTTTTTTCCCCCAGCGCCTTGAGACCCTCGCGGGTAAGTAGTGCGCTTTACAAATTCTGTGATTGATTGATTGATTGAACACAAGCTGCATGGGCCTTCAGAGAAGGGCTCTGACACTATTTTACAAATTAAGCACTGATCAACATGCAGCAAGCCCTTCCTTCAGCATACGTTCTGCTAGCAGCTTAAGTTATACAGCTGTTTATAGTAGCTCGTTCGCCTCACCAGCAGGGCCCATGCTAACATGGCAAGATGCATGCTTGTGTTATGAGTTTTCACATTTGGGATCAGTGCTTAATTTGACCCGGTGGTTTCCAGTGCTCAGCACCAGCACTTAATTGTCAACACCGGCATTTATGACAGTCTGCCACATGTGGCGCTATTTGTGTAACTTAAAGTTGAACACACCAACACTTGTTGGTTTGTTAATATACATTACAAAAATGCCAAATACCTGACACCCAAGCCATTCTTAAAGCTTTGGGGGCCTGGAATAGACTGAATTGTCACACTTGAAGAAATGTGATGGTTAGTAGTTGTGTTAGCACTGTCATTGGATGTGGTGGTGGGAGCAATTGGCGGAGCAGGCTGCAGTGGTCTCCTGACGAGGACTCTGGCATTCTTTTTTATTTATTTATTTTTTTACAAATTAAGCACTGTTTGGGATTTTAGCATTTTTTTCTCATGGCAGTGACTGAACTCCTATTGCTCAGGTTCTGATAATCAGCGCTCTTTCAGCAGCTCAGACTGGAAGAGAGAACTAAGGGTAAGCGCCTTCAACATATAATTCATATTACTATTTAAATAATCAACTTTTGCTAATCAACAACACAGGCCACAGAGAGGTCAGGCAGGGAGTGGGGACGGAAGAAGGGAAACCGAATCTGCAACTAAAGAAATATAATTTCAGCAGAATTGTTATAGGAGCTGTTCTCAATACATACGAGTTAAATGCTATGCATTGGTTAACTTATCAAAAACAAATAACTTTAAAAACATTTCCCAGAGACGTCTAATACCCCGATATTTCATTTTGCCACTAGGCCCCTGGACTCCAGGCCACCAGACTCCACAGTTCAGAAAACAGAATCTAAAATCAGACGCAATGCAATGCGCATTCTGGAAACTGGAGTGTTGTTTTCAGTGGGCAGGCCAACATTTCAAATACCATGCTGCGATGGGTTTGTACGCCAGAGACCACCGGCCCTGGAGGTGTTGGCTTTGGGGAGGAACAACCGTCTTATAGGAAAATTATGTTTTATGTCATGAAAATACCGGAAGGACCAGGGAAGGCTATGCCTGACCTGTGACTCACTTTACTCCAGTCCTTTTGAACTTTCATCTATCGAAATTGTCCTTGTTGTATCTCAAAATGTAACTATTCAGTGAATCTAGTAGGAGAAAAAAGCAAATTGCAAAGTAGAAATTTGCGGTCCAGTCAAATTGTTTAATATTTGGTGAATTCGAGTCATGCAGCGTCATCAATAATAATAATCATCTGGTATTTGTAAAGCGCAAACTAATCACCCTAAGGGTCTCAAGGCACTGGGGGCCGTCGGGGAGATTAAGCGAGCTATTGCCCAGAGTCGCATGGTGCTGGGCTGAGCTGCCGCCGGAGCCGGGGATCGAACCGTGAGCCCCGTGCTCCGGAGTCAGCCGCCCTGGCAGCTGCGCCACACCTCTAGGCATGTTAATATAGAAAACACAAAACTGAAAGGTGTAAGGTACACAACTGTACATGAAGGAGCAAGCGAACAATGCCATGGGACACTGGAAAACCAGGACACAGCAGACATTAAAAAACAACATGAAAACACAGCTGGAAGGTTAAAAGGTGAGACGGAGTGGACAACAGAGAAACCCAAATAATTTTTAAAGTGCTTCAAAATATGTTGAACAACAATATTAAATAGTGCTACTATACTTCTAAACACATTGCACAATTAAAACATGATACATTACATTATTTACAAAAAGCAGTATAACATTCCGCAGATCGAGATAGGATCTAATAAATAAACAATGATGCTTTCCTGCTGTTTCTCTTAGTTAAGGCATGCCCTGGTGGGTCCAGCGGGGAGTGTGCCAGGGTTCACTCTACTAGGCCCTTCCCTCCAATGACAGCCCCAGACAGATGACTCTACTCACACGTGAGCTCAGTCCACTTAGCGCTGGGGTTGTTGATAGTGCGCGAGGTGAAGCTGCGGAGCCCGTCATACACCAGCTCGCGGTACCGGATGCGGTAACCTAACAGGATCCCGTTGATCTTGTCTTCCGCCGGGGCCTGTGGTAGACAATAAAAAGGAAAGAAATTAGCAATAGGCAGTCTGTTCTCCCAGGACTGGCTCAGTCCGAGCCCCCCCACCCCCCTGTTGTTTAGACACACTCTAGACTCTAATGACATTATTCAGTGACCACTGAACACACCTTCTCCTTTGAAGAGGGTGAGTCAGGGAGAATGCTACAGGGTGGCCTGGGCCGTGAACTCCGCTCCATTTGCGGAGTTTTCTGCACTCTGTTCTCCGCGGAGCTCATGGAGTGCACAAAACTCCGCCCCGAGTAGTGCAGTGGAGTTTTTTCCCCATTCGCACTCGCCAACGGTAAGTTGGCGAGCGCAAGCTGCTGCTCGCGTAGAATTTCTACTCGAGTGGCAGGAAGATCAGCGCGAACGGCACTGCACTCTGCCACTTGATGAACTCCGCGGAGTTTTGTTGTCACTTCGCGTAGTAGCACTGAGAGACAGTTGCAGTGGTACAAAGAGAGCTTTCTAGAGTTATTAGCACTGAGAGATTGATGCACTTGCAGTGGTACAGTGAGGGTCCCCAGGGCTAGTAGATTCGAGAGATGGATGCACGTGCAGTTGTACAGTGAGGGTCCCCAGGGTTAGATATGCTGACTGGGTAAAGCTAAGTGTTCCAGTGATACACTGCCCCTGTAACCGCGAGTGCTCCCAACGTTAGATAAACTGACAATGCTGCTAGTCATTGATGACATGTTGTTTACAGATCCGAATTAAAAGTCAAACCATTTATAGGCTGAAAGATTAGTTGGACGAATTCATGGTGTGAACTTAAGTGTCCTTGGAGACGATTTGGACAGATGGATTTTTGAGCTGCTGTGCTTCACCTATTCTACCTGGGTATTATTTCAACAAGAACCTGTCCATCCTCATGACCTATTAACGGAGATCCCATTACACCACAACCATGTGTGGATATCTCTCATTTGGAGAGGTTAAACCTGCCTCTTAAGGTCGAAATCAGCACAATCAAAATGCCTGCCTGCATGTGTTGAATTCCCTTTTTCTACTTTTTAGTGTCACAAGTGGTGTCTTCGTAGCTTTAATCTGCTGAGGAAAAACCTGACGAAGGTCTGTCTATTCGGTGGTTTATGGCTCTATTCTTCACAGCAGGACTGGCCATCGGGTTGTCTTCTTAGACAACAATATATGGATGTAGGGTACACGATTCTGAATTGCTCTGTTCGGCAGAGATAGAGCAACACTCATTCAAAGACTTCCCAATCTAGCTTGTTCTGGGTGCTGAAAGTAATTGACCAAAACTACACTTGGCTGCAAACAGTAAAAATGGCATAAGAGACTGAGCTAAGAAAAAACATGGAGTATTGATGCCAGATATATTGCTACTGAAAGACTTTTTGTAGTGTGATATTTAAATGTTTCTTCCTTTATCCTGACTAACTGCTGCAGCCATCTTTCTGCCCCTTGCTAACCATGCCTTTAAGCTAGGCACTTCTATGACATGCAAAGCCTCGTTCTCATGCCTGAGGCTGAGAAATGTCTGATTCGCTTGCTCATTACTGTTTGTTTTAATTTCGGTGTCTATTTGAAGGTTGTCTGCAAACTTCCTCGTGACTTCAGATCCTGCGTCTGTATAACTTGTTTCAGTTTCATCACATGATCTCCATTGACTCCAGGTACACACAAACATTTACATTTATGCCTTGCTTGTACAGATTATGCTCATTTAGGTATTGGGGATCCCCTTGTCCCCCGTTTCTGTGATTTACAGATTGATTTTTCTTTTTGTTTATAAACACTTTCCTGCCTCATATTTGTGGGTGAGGAGACTTTTTTTAACAGTCGTAATACCTGAGCAGAAGAGTTTAAATAAATGCAGTAAGATATACAGACTACATAACAGTGAGAGAGTTGTAGTGTTCCATGTTCTTACTCTGTATCAATGAGAACATTCTTAGAAACGTAGTCTGTAGTAGCAGGAACCCTAAAGGTGGTATACTTTGAAGATATCACCATCAGTGTGCGCTCAGTTAGGTGTCCCAAGTGACCAATACCAAGCGGAAGATCTGCAGGGTTAGATGTACCAAAGGTTTGATGTTTCTTGACCAGGATGAAAGTGCTTGGGTGTCAGATACAATGACCAAAGTGAAAGTGCCCCAGTGTAACACATACTAAGTTGGTAAAATAAAGCGCTTGGAAGTTAGATATACTATCTGTAGTGAAAGTATTGAATGGCTAGACACTAGTCTAAAGTAACATTCTCCAGAAACACACAGAGAAGATGCTGAAAATGAAAGTGCTCCAGTTAGTTACACATAGAATTTAAAGTTGAAGTGCTCCAGGAGCGTACCTGCCAGCGGATTAGGACTGATGTCGTTGTGTGAGGCGTAACAGTGAGGATCGTGGGAGCTTCATCTGGAGCTGGAGAGGTAAAAAAACAAAAACAAAGCACTTAATCTCTCACAGCTTTACAAACAAACAGCAAGCCTCTCACAACTGAATACAAAGGGCAGCAAATAAACTATTAGGGAGCCTGATTTGACCCACAACAGACTGCTGTGGATGTAGGCATCTCGAAGCTGCCATTGCAGCATAGGCAACGAGCATTAAATTGACATTTTCACGTGCCTCAAGCCAGTAGTGGCGATACAGTTCACCCTGTAGTGATCAAGCAGCCCTTACTTAATCACCCATGACTGTCAATCTTGCAATAGACCATGATGAGACTTCCGAACAGCAAGCCTGACCCACCCCGATACCTTCTGAACAGAAAGCGTAGCCCACTCTAACAGCCTTCATCCTTTTAGTGCAATTCCTACCACTATTGGGGGATGAGACGTAGAGTAAACGTTTCAGAAGGGCTAAGGTTTGCCTTAAGAACTTAAGGAGACGCAGAAAAACAGCTTCTTGAGCAGTAAGTGAGATTTGTCAATGTAATGAAGACTAGCGATAAGCGCTCTGGGAATTACCATTTCATCGCATTCTGTTTATAGTTCTTATCCAATGAGGATATTCCAGGCCGACCGAGCATGCATTATTCAATTCATAGAAACCAACGTGCTGTGACATTATACCAGTTTCAAAGAGATGCTGGACAATGACTTCCTACTACCAGCGGTCTGCAGAGGCGCTTTGAAACCGACCAGCAACACAGAGCACTATGGCGCCCTGATCCCTTCTATGGGCTACTGTAGGAGAGACCTGAAGCCTGGCTACACTTCAGAAAGAGATCGCAATGGCTGCCTGGCCATCTTCAGTCGCAGACTCCATTCTATGGGAGAACCTCTGTTATATTCTAACAATGAGAACAGGAAACCAACAGAAGTCAGGAGCGAGAAAGAACATGTTAGCGGATGTATAGAAAAGACATGGCCAGAAAGAGAAGAGAGAGGTTGGCCGGGAGAGGTAAGAGAGCAAGAATAATGGAGAAGGAAAGGGAAAAACAGGGATATAGAAAGAGAAGAGAAAGATGGGCAGAACACATGCACCAGATAAAAGAGAGAACATAGCCTGAAAGGAGGGAGAGTTAAAGAAGAACACCCTGTCATTATGTCTGCCCCTAAGCACAATGTGCCCATGAATTGCCCTTTTCAATGATTGTGTTCTGTAATAAAAGTGCACAAAATAACAGCTACAAAAGAAAAGGAGTGACGGACCGGCCTGCAGCGTGGTCAGGGAGTCCGACTCCTGGCTGTACTCGCTGTCCCCAATGTCATTTGTGGCCATCACCCGGAACTTGTAGGAAGTGAAGGGCTTCAACCTGCATGGGAGGAGAGAGAGAGGTTGTCAGTGGCGCTGCCCCATCATTTACTCTAGATTCCATTGTGGGCGCCAGAGGTAGGGTGAGGAGGAACTAATCCAAGGCTACCTTCGGCCCTAGAGAAGGTCTTTTGCCCCAACGTTGACATCAGCCGGTATGGTGGACCTCTAGCTGTCAGCTCCAGAGTTCAGCTACTGGATGTGGAAGGTGTCTGCTGTCTTTGCTCCCGAGGTTGTCTGAAATTACTGTGAGAAGGTGTACGATTGCGGTGTACAGATGGTGGTTGGAGATGGACTTGTGGGAATTCATTCATTTGGAGGGGTTTCCTATAACTTGGTCGTGCTGAAGGCAGGGACCAACCATCAGAGCAATCCCTGATATAGAGATGAATGTAGACACAATATAAGTTCTCTGAAGTTCTCGAAGCACCCCTTGCCCTCACCTTAGGATTTGAAGTTAGAGAAAGCAGGATGAAGCAGAGGGCCGGCCACTGGGGGCCGAGACCCACCTTAGACGAGAGTCTACAGGTAAGTTGCTGTTAAGCCAAACTCCTGCACTTCTTACTGGTGGTGTCATTTAGCGAGCTCACCCCAGCTACGTAAGTTGTGATGAGTTCATCCAGTTGTTAGGAATCTGGTACGTGTAGCTTTTCTTTTCTGACTTATAAACCCAGGGCTACAAGTACTGTCCGTGTGGTGTGCAAGGGAAAAAAGAGTACCGGGTCAAACCTCACTCACTTTAAAGTACAGGGCCTCTGTGATATCTGGCTGTTGAGGGCGGTGAGGTAAGAGGGTAGGGTAGTACGTTATTTTATGTGACAAAAGAGGGCAGAGGAGGTATTGTTCTGTGTTTAGAGACAACAAACCTGTGTCTGCTCAATGCCATTAGAGATCTATTCAAATTGTCATTAAGAACCATCAATACTGTGGTGGCAGGTGGTATGTAGAACAATACATTATCATATGCAATCTGCATGTGATTTGAAGTTTTTACTGTCTAGCCTGATGACGATGTCGAAGCTCATTTTATGTAAACATCAACATGAATTTCAAACAGATGGAGCAGCGCGTCACGAAATAGCTTACTGCGGCTGCCGGGAAGAGGAAAGGACAATATGTTCCTTCCACCTATAAAAGCTACAAGTCAAGCTTGTGCTTCTTGTTTTATGCTGAGGAAGCAAAAGACACACAATTGATGGACGGAATGCAGAACAAATCAAAACATTCACCCCCAGTCAAAAGATCTGGGTTAAATCCATCATTCTTTTGCTCACCATGCCACCCCAGTTTAGACCTGGCCATATGCAAATCAGTCTTGACCCTGTGCCTTATGGGAACAGTCCAGTCCGAACTGCCAAGCCAGGTCCTCCCTGGACCGGAAACAAGCATCCTAGGACCGGTTTCGGGGTTTCACCCCTCATCAGCCAGAATAGCTTGATTCCAGTGGCACAGTGAGCCCGGGACCCATGTCTGGGCATACCCGGCGCACTTAGGGTGAGGAAGCAAAAGACACACAATTGATGGACGGAATGCAGAACAAATCAAAACATTCACCCCCAGTCAAAAGATCTGGTTTTGCTAAGTTCGCCCTAAGTTGGCAGGGTATGCCCAGACGTGGGTCCCTTGCTCACTTTGCTACTGGATTCAAGATAGCCTGGTTAATGAGGGTTATGAACCCGAAACCGGTCCCAGGATGCTTGTTTCCTGTCCAGGGAAGACATGGCTTGGCAGTTCGGGCTGGACTGTTCCCATGAGGCACAGGGTCAGACTGATTTGTATATGGCCATGTCTGAACTGGGGTGGCGGAGTGAGCTAAAGAATGATGATGGATTAAACCCAGATCAGTTGACTGGGGGTGAGTGCTTGCAATGTTCAACACTCCGTCCATCATCCCCTTTGGTTTTGCTCTTGTTTTATGCTGGCTAAAGGGACAATGCAGTTGATATCAAAGATCATGTAAATCAAACTACTAGTAGGTAAAAATACTCTGCTGTGGATGTCTTTTAGAAGGCATGTCATGGTGGACAGCTTCCCAAGCACACATCCCATCCTCGACTAGACAGAATCAAGGCGGTAGTAGAAGTTAAGGTGGGAGTGAAACTGAGAGGCTGCGTTGTTTGTCCATTTCTTTTAACACTACTAGAGGATGGGCTAGGGGTATGCTGAAAACCAGTGCCGCAGGCTCCCTGCTCCACACTTCCGGGTGCGCACTGTATAATTGACTGCTTCTGAGAAAGGGATTCGTATGTGGCCTACCGGGGCAGAAGATGACATTCCAACCTGGACTCGGGGAGCAGCAATGACTCTGAGGTCAAATAACCTGCAAAGAGCCCGAGCTACAACCTCACTTTGGAATGCCTGGATGGTTTGCTCTAAGCAGGAGGGCCGTTGCTATGGACGCTGAGAACACCTGGCAGAGAGCAGGACTCACCCTTCCAGGTAGGGAACACAATTCTCCTAATGATTTCCCCGTCGCACGAAGGCTACGATGGTATTACCCAACAGTTGCTCCTCTCCTTGCCCAGGAGGTGAGAGGACCTCATGTAAGGTGGGAAGATTGCCAAATTCCACTAGTCATTGTATACTTGCTGAACTTGCCTCCAGTTTGTCAATAATTCTATAACAATTCTGTGACACTGATGGGTGATCCGTGGCTGTAAGGTTTGTTAATTGCAGTGCTGCTCAATTTTTTACTCTACCTACAGCCATGATTAAAGGCTTTCTTTTGAAAGATGGGCAACCTTTGCTTTCGGAGAGTGCTAAAGGGCTTCAGTTCTGTTCTTGGAAAAATGATTCACAGAACTGGCTTAGCACCTGTGGCCTGTGCTGAAGCACTCTGCATGCGAGGCTCCCTCTGGGACAGTCCCTACAGGTGATAGGCTGTCCCCTCCCTCAATGGTTGACTCCTGGACCAGTAGCCAGGGTGTCCCCCCCCTGCAATGGTTGACTCCTGGACCAGGTGCCAGGTTGTCCCCTACCTCAATGGTTGACTCCTGGACCAGGAGCCAGGGTGTCCCCTCCCTCAATGGTTGACTCCTGGACCAGGAGCCAGGGTGTCCCCTCCTGCAATGGTTGACTCCTGGACCAGGTGCCAGGGTGTCCCCTCCCTAAATGGTTGACTCCTGGACCAGGAGCCAGGGTGTCCCCTCCTGCAATCCCCCCTGCAATGGTTGACTCCTGGACCAGGTGCCAGGGTGTACCCTCCTGCAATGGTTGACTCCTGGACCAGGTGCCAGGATGTCCCCTCCTGAAATGGTTGACTCCTGGACCAAAAGCCAGGGTGTCCCCTCCTGCAATGGTTGACTCCTGGACCAGGTGCCAGGGTGTCCTCTCCTGCAATGGTTGACTCCTGAACCAGGATCTAGGGTGTCCCCTCCTGCAATGGTTGACTCCTGAACCAGGATCTAGGGTGTCCCCTCCTGCAATGGTTGACTCTTGAACCAGGATCTAGGGTGTCCCCTCCTGCAATGGTTGACTCCTGAACCAGGATCTAGGGTGTCCCCTCCTGCAATGGTTGACTCCTGAACCAGGTGCCAGGGTGTCCCCTCCTGCAATGGTTGACTCCTGGACCAGGTGCCAGGGTGTCCCTTCCTGCAATAGTTGACTCCTGGACCAGGTGCCAGGGTGTCCCCTCCTGCAATGGTTGACTCCTGAGCCAGGGTGTCCCCATCTGCTATAGTTGACTCCTGTACCAGGTGCCAGGGTGGCCCTTCCTGCAATGGTTGACTCCTGGACCAGGAGCCAGGGTGTCCCCTCCTGCAATGGTTGACTCCTGGACCAAGTGCCTGCTAGCTAGGACAAACCAGCCTCAGGGGAGACCTTTTGGACACTGCTCACAGATTTAGATGGGTTTCTGAGGAAGAGGAGCCCATTTGCCACCATCCCTCAAGCCACTATGAGAAGTGAGGTTGCCCTGATCCTTCGAGGTGCTCTGTAAGCTCTTCAAACCCAGAGTTTCTGGGTGAGCCAAACAAATAAGTCCTTCTATGAACATTGGTGATCTTTTGGTGCTGGGGATATTTTTAAGATGTTCTGCAGAGTCTACGGTGAGTTTTCAAACCTAAGATCCTGTGGCGTCTTGGGGGTGCTGTGCGTTGCGATTTTGGCCCTGGAACATTTTGGGTTCTGGCTGTGGATGCACAATATAGCACATAGGGCATTCTTGGTCATCAAATTATGAATATTCAGTGAGTTTTTGCACTGGGGGTGTTTTGGGTTCTAGCAGTGGGGGTATTCTAAGGGTTTTGTTTACACCAGGGCTAATCTGTGATTCAGAGTGTTTTTGTGCAGGACTAAGAGCGTTCACAGTTCAAAACAGAGCAAGGCAGGAGACCAGTAACCACACATGACTTTGAGAGTACCGAGCTCCCACCTCACCTGTCCACGATGGCGGCAGAGGAGGAGTTATGGCTGGCTGCGGTGGAATGCACAGCCCACTCGCCATTCGGCAACTCCCGGTACTGGATGGTGTAATACCGGACTGGAGACAAACCATCGCTGCCTGGCTCCCACGACAGCAGAACACTCCTCGCCATGACGTCCTCCTGCTGCACCAGCGGGGTACTGGGTGGCTGTGGGCGATCTGTAAACACAAGAGGAATGTGAGATACAGAGACGAAGATCTCAGCTAATATCACTGTATCGACCTACTGAAGGCGAAGGGACTTCCTTGACTGATGCGGTGTCACCCTACAGGTGAATGCTGGAATTGATACCTCCCCGAGCAATTTGGTCTCCTCCAATGGGTGAGGGCTGGAATGGTTGCCTTAATAAGTGATATGGTCGCCCCTCAAAGGCAAAGGCTGGGGTAGATGAGAGATGTAGCATTTTACCATAGGTGAGGTGTTTGGTTCTCAAGGAATATAATACCCAATAATAGCAATATCCTTCAAAGTGTAAGGCATCCCCCACCATACAGCGCAGCCATCTTCACTATAACAAATGTACTGCGAGACACTCCCTGCCTACAGTCACTGTGTAGTGAAGGGACAGGCACCCCTTCAATACCAAGTTTTGGGTTGCAACCATGTAGATTCTGCAACATGGACCAGTGTCTGGAGCAATGAAGCAACACCTGGGGCTGAGTGGAGACTCCCTGACACGATCATCCCAATCTTTCCTCCCCCAGGTCACCATAGACTGACACATCCTTCAGCCGCTGCCCTATACGAGCTGCTCTCAAGGGCCTGCACTCACCTCGTTTCTCTGTGGTCACCACCAGTGCCTCTGCTGCCTCGCCCCAGCCCTTCCTGGTCTGGGCTGTGATCCGGAAGAGGTAGACAGACTCTGGCCTCAGGCCCATAGCGGTGTACTGCCGTACGCTGGGGTTCAGCACCTCCACCGTGGCAGTGTTGGAGGTAGTTGTGTTCAGGCGGTGGGTGATCTGATATGCTACGAAAAGATAAGAAATTCTTGTCAAAGATATCAGCACTCACGCGCAGCACACACATCTCTGGACATCTGTGGGCTTCTGTGCAACTGTGGCATAAACACACACCTACCTTTGGAGATGCCAGCTGTTACAGAACCACACATTCACCACCTAAACAACCCTTATAACAGAAAAAAGAACCTGCTGCCAGGGGTGGCTCCTCCGTTGGAGCAGAGGAGCGACGGCCCACTTAAGTTACCCCCCCAAACATGAAAAATAAAATGGTAATAAATTACCATTTTATTTTTCATCCTCTCGTCCTGACGCTCGCGTCAGGACAGGGGCCAGGCCGCTGCTGAATGAAAGCAGCAGGGAGGAGGGCCAACTATGTTTGCACTTTTCAAAGTGAGCATGTCTTTTTGGCTGGCCGTCTTGCGACGGCCAGCCACACATGCGCCCTTAGAAATCTCTAATTCAGCTGTCTTAAGACAGTTTGGTTAGAGTAAGTGCAGGCCTCCAGTGCCCTTGGGAGTGGTGAGAGAGGCCGCTCCGACTGGTACCCGCACTGCAGCATCCGGTTGAGAAGAGGTCCGGAGCTGAGGAAGTCGGAGGACGTCAGTTAAGGTAAGTCGTTTTTGTTTTTGTATAACTGTATTTTATTGGCATTTGCGTCAATAACAGAAAACAGACATTTTAAGGCAGGTCAACACATTTTTTTTTTTAATGAAAATATTTGCGCGCCCCCAACCGCCCACCCCCTTTCCCGTAGATGTCAGCCGCCACTGCCTGCTGCTCTACATTTTAAGGAACAACAAAAGTCCTTGATCTTCTCATTAAGGGCCCTTTTTGGTCCAGTATATGCTGCTTCTAACAAAGTTATGGTTTAAAAAATAAAAGGCCCAAAAGTTAACCATATACACTGAATGGATCCTGTCTTTTAATAGTACTATGTCAGATAAATCCGTTAAATATGCCTTTCCTACATCCCGTGTAAGCATGACAGAAGCCGGTGTGGGGTGGGCCCATCATCTCTGTGGGGTCTCTGGTGTGTGATGGAAGAAGCGGCTTGGAATTAAGAAGACATGTGCCCTGGAGGAAGAGCAGACGCTATATGGCACCACCTAGTGGAGATGCTGCATTTGCATCAAAAGAAAGTGCAGGACTTCTGTTTTAAGATTTAAAACAAGTTGTAACAGGAGGGGAGAGCCTCAAAATGTACAAAGCCAAGGGGAGCAAAGACCCGTGCTTGCTCCATCCTTGCGATGGCCCTGATGCCGTGGAAATCACCAGTTGAAAAGTGCTCCCTGATACAAAGGGGCATTGTTTTTTTGCTTGACTAGCAATACCCAGTTTGCAAGGACATATGGGTCGCTCTTGTTTTTTGTGATAATCCCTGATAGAAAGGGCCATTTCAGAATACACAATTAGCTTTTTTTTTTACGGCTGTAACGGAGTTAGCATGAACTCGTGACTGAAACCTGAACTAAATATTTTAACTATTTTAGTAAAACAACTTTATGTTAACTGGTCAGCCCTAGAAAGGTGTATGTATGCGCCACAGTACAGGATGGACAGAGCTTGGCCTCATGCTTGTAAACAATGTGCCAAAGAAAGCAGATGCAGGCAGGGTTGGTTCTCATGCAGGGAGTGACTCAGAGGTTCAGAATAGTGGCTCGGGCACTGCAATTAGCTTCTCTTTCTTTGCTGTGGAGAAAAATCCAAACTATGCGTTTTGGAAAATAAAAATCTAACATGATAATCATGCTTAAGTAAATGTTATGCTTATTAATGTCGAAAGGACCCCATATAATATCCTGAAATCTCTATATGTTGTATATATTTTCATTAGGACGCCACAAAAAAATACTTTCAGTAGTGGTTGGCGCCTCGTCATTGGTGAATCAACAGTATGTGAAAACAGGAGTGAAGGTTACATTTTGCTTGTGATGGAATCCAGTTGGTCCAGCTGACTCATAGAAGAGGAACTCAAGAAGCTTAATTATGTAGGTGGACATGCCTGCCTTCCCAGCACTTCTCTTAAAGGGAAGCACTAGCCAAGTTAGGAAGGAGCTACTTTTCCTCTTAAAATCACATAGGTTAGAGGAGGATTTTCCTTCTAACATCTAAAAAGTCCCCTTAAATGACTTCATTCCATACAGAATGGCATCTTCGCCTATAACATACAACATAACGTTTACCCAGTGAATACAGATGATTGCTACTCACCATTACAGATGCATAGATACATGCATGGGAGACGTTACTATCTTCTAATCAATTTGATTTTTTCTGATCACACTTAGATGGTCTATTTATTACCTTTCGATCCATGTTTAAACCTCTGCGCTGTGGTCATTTTATGAGTTCCTTGCTCCCCCCGGTTGTTTTATGTCTATGTTCGTCCCTTGGACAGGCTAATGGGCTCCGTTATCCTTTATAATTGCAAAGACAAGACTCAGAAGGGCCTCTGCCTTCAGGGAATCTTTGTGACACCGAAGCAACTTTAGCCTAAGACGTGTGACATCTCCATTGGGTACAACCAAACTCTAGGAATGCGGAGTGGATGATTACAGATGGACTTATCTCCAGTTGACCCCTTCCTTTGTGACCCCCGTCCTTAGGGGCCCTTCGGCTCCTGTTCAACCCATTAAGATCTCTAGTCTTTAAGAGTGATAGCGCTATTGCTGTTCCTCCAGATCAGGACATTGGCTTCTTCCGTCTTCTCCATTTTCCAGGTTTAAGAAAGATCCTTCCTTTCTTCCATTAGACACCAAAACCCTTACCAATGTGGTTATTTTGTACATAACGGATTATGGAAATTGCTTTTCCCCGAGGCTGCCCATCATCTTCAGCGCCTTCAGCCACTTCAGAATGCAGCAGCCGGGAAGTCCTTCAGCATTCAGCTGAGTGAACCTATCTCAAAATATTACTCAAAGCAGGAAGAGAGAAAAACTTAGCCCTGGCAAAAAATGGTCAGACCAGCACTTAGAGTAGAAGGTCGCAATTAGAATTGTGCCATTCAGGTGTGGCCACCATGCTCTTTAAGGAGCTGCCTAGCCTGCAGCCTACTGGGGAAATACCAGAGACCCAGAATGGCCAGTCCGGCCCTGGCTGTGCTCTCTTCTTGGGCTCCTCGAAGGAAGAGAGTGCAGGTGAAAGTGCACGAACCTGGCTAGGCCCAGATTCGAATTAAAGAGCCAGAATCGCTGCAGATACTTTTCGGTGATGCCTTGACTCTCTGTTGATAAGGCTTGGATAATAACCAATCCATCGAATCCTAGTTAACCCCATGTAGCAGCTACCAATAAGAGGTCAATACTAGCTACAAAGTAATGGACTCTGAGTCTCTCAAACAATTGCATCTATTACTTGTTAAAATGCATTATGTATTTCTACAGCTAAGCAGGTTACAACATAGCATACACTTTCACATACCCATAGGGAGGGATTCATACAAGATGGCCGCACAGTAACCCTACAAGGACACACCAAGAGACAGCAAACATGTCAGAAGTAATTACGCGGGTAGCCACATCTCTTGCAAGAAAGCGGTCTTCCTTTCTTGCTATCGTTATTTCTGCAATAAGACGTCCACAACTGAAGACACTTGTAGAGAATCAGATCTTTTGAAAGACCTTTCTATTCAAAACCAGTCAGCCAAAGCAGAGACTTGTATCCTGCAGAGACCAGCATGCTACCCGTAATGTGTGCTGCTAGACCTCGGGAGTTTTCACATACCTTTACAGACAGTGACCATAGACAAATCTAGTAGATACGTCTCAGGAAGGCACTTTTGCCAGTATCCCCCAGGAGCCTTTCAGGTTACTGTTCTGCTACATCCCCCAAACATTCTTTCCATAAGAAATGCCAGAAAACCTCCTACTTACCGAGTATGATCCCATTGGGGGCGGCCGGAGGTTGCCAGATTAGGCGAACTGAGGTAGTCCTCACCTCAGGAAACAGGATTCCAACAGGAGGCCCTGGCACTGGAAAGCAAACATTCAGGATATCAAATCGGGTTCAAGGTGTAGGGAGCACCTAGTAGTGAAAGATCAAGATCTAACCTGGAAGTGTGCCATTCTGCGTTATTCTCAAATAGTCACCCCTGTGCCACCCTTTGCCACGCAACTCAGCCAGGGAGTGGAGGGTAGGTAAGTAAACTGTTGGTCCCTTTCTCCAGATCCTGTTGGTTGAAGAGGGATAACTAGCAGTTCAGAGGTGATACTACATAGCATCCATACTGGCCATAAGATTATGGATACTAGCAGCCGTTGCACGTGCAAGTAACAGCGGTGGGGCCAGGTGAAGGGGGGGGATTTTGACAGACCATGAGGGAAAATTAAATAAATAATTAATTTTCCCTCGTTGTCTTCTGCTGAACCCCCCCTTCCCCCCCCCAACACACACACCCGGCCCCACCGCTCTTAACTGCATGGGCCGTGGCTGGATACTAGATCTGCTCTGGTTACACCTCATGGTTTTCTGTAATCTCCAGTGATAACTGTGGTTGTGCATTCAAGGCCTATCTCTATAAAAGTGTACCTGTGCAGTTTGGTCAAGCAGTTGCAAGAGTTTGAAGCAGCATTCCTGCTGTGCAAAAGCTGCTGATCGCTGGCCTCAACAGCAGCCATTGGTGGTCACAGGAGGGATACAAATGCATCTTGACATTATCTCACTATGTAAAGGTAAGGGGTCGCAGGCCCAGACTTGATGTCACTCCAGACAAATAAGTAGCATTGAGGAAGTGACAGCCGTGGGGCCGCATAATCATTTGCGCACGGTGCCTTGGTGATGACACTGCCTGGATTGCAATGTCATTACCCATGGTACTCGTCTGCACAAAAACACCCTGGAAATCCTCTGTGCTCCAGGGTCGGGTATATTGGCATTAGTGGGATCTAGTAGGTTCCAAGAACAGAATTATAATGCTAGTTGGAATTTCTCTGGGTCCTATGGATACCGATTTATGACAATTGAGAATTCCATTTGGTTATTAGGGCAGGAATCTAAGACTATGGGAATATTGTAGGTTCATTTGTTCATCGAGTCGGATTTTTAAATCAAGTCTGGACTGGTTCACTCCAGGAGCAGGCATGCAAGACAGACTGAGACCATGGAAAGTCTAAGCATAACACAGAACTATTTATTGGTATCTTGAGTGGACGGACCAATGATTGCCTTTTTAGACCCATTATTAGCCTCTGGGACCCAGGCATAGGAATAAAGAATCTGATGGAATCCTATGAGATCCAGAAAGAGGTTTTTATATCGCACTGCATACCTATGGGTTCCATGGAATAGGATTGTCGCTACTGCTGCATTTTAATGGAGTTTAAAGACTTAACAGTCTGATTTTAAGTTTGATGGACAGTACTCCATCCATTAAGGTGGTGGAGGACATTACCCCCAAAACCCTGATGGACCACTACTGTCCATCACATTTAGAGATGACCGCTGGCCCAGTGGGCATCTCTGTACCTTGAAGGGATGTGCTGTCAGAGTGGTTCTCTTAAAGGTACAGAAAGTTTGGTGGATGGCGGCCATTGGCTTTGATAGTTGTCCACCAAACTTTTAACATTTTGTTTTGTTTTTCAAAAACAAACTCCTAAAATTGGAGTTTGTTTTTGAAAAACAAAAAACAAATTACCTCCATACTGTGAGAGTTTTCTCCCAGGGTGTGGAGGTCATTGTTGTATGTTTAGTTCCCTCACTGTCAGATTTTTCCTTGTGGTGGTGGGCAGAAAAAAGCATTATCCATCCTCTATAAATAGGGTGGGTGGAGTAAGGCCCTTCCTCCGACGGGCCCTACGGTCAGGGCGTCAGAGGAAGTTTTCCGTCACCAGAGCCAATGTGGGCTTTGTCAACAGAAACCTTACAGTCCGCCCGTCTGTACATGAGGCAGGCAGACAGAGTTTGGTGGACAAGGTACTCTTTCTCATTTGCAATGGAGCATTCTGTCCATCAAACGCTAAACCAAACCCAAGGACCTTTTTCTAAGGTAGTGTGTGCCTTATAAATGTAATCATTTGATGATTTATTTAATTCGTTCAGTCATTCTGTTAAGGGTCCCAAGAAATAGTGATAGGAATAGGACATTAGGAGTGATGTTTTGATCTAGAGAGACAAATATAAAGCTCATTAAAACCCTATGAGAAATAGATTGCCCCTGAAACAAAATATTTCACATCAATGAACCCTGAGGTAAAGAGACATCATTAACACAATAGACACCCTTGCAAAAAGAAGACCAGGTACATTTTTAAAACAGCCGCTTACATGGTTACGGCAACTATTTAAGGGAGGTGCCAAGTCAAAGACATACACATCCTGGGAATGTGTGACAAAGCTTCCTACACTGCAGGAAATGTTGACATCCCAGACCATGGATCAAGTTCAGCTAAGTCAGCACATTTCTAGTTTCTGCCCATATGTTTAATTTCATTATATTTCAGTATCTTCTCAACCCTTCACAACCTTTCATTTACCGACCTACCTTTCACTCACACCATGCTCGTTGTTTTCCCTCACACTCATTTTTTCTTCAATCCCTCCTTCCTTCCTAACATCCATCAATCCATGTATCTACCATCTATCCATTGAATCAATCCATTCCACGATCTATTACACCCATCCCTCTATCGAATCATCCCATCCCTCTATTACACCCTTCTAAATAATTCATCCATTCCTGTAATCCATCTATCCATCCATTCCTCAGTCTCCTATCCATGTCCCCTTTCTGCAAACAGTCATTTATTCCTTCCTCTATTTCAATATCTATTCCTCTCTTCATCCATTCACCCATCCGTCTCCTCCTTCATCACTGTCTACTTCTGCAAAATATTCTATTATCAAACATTAGTCGCTTCATCCAGTCCTCTCTCATCTATGAACCTATGTGCCTACAGCTCTTCCACCCATTCATGACTCAATGCTTCACTAGGTGTTTGTTCACCCTTCCCTCTGAACACATCTTCAGGACCTACCGTCATCTAGAGTTCTTTCCAAGATTGATGGTGAGCTGGTGACCCCATCTCCGATTCTGGTGAAGGCCAGTACTTGGATTTCATACAGGACATACTTCCCAAGGCCTGTTAATTGGGCACTGCGTGATGAGTTTCCCTCCGCCAACCAGAACTGTGCCGGAGCATCCGAGTCCTTCTCCTTGTACACCACCTGAGAGCAGAAGACACACTTGGATAGTGCTATCTGGGCATCTGCGTCATTGCCCGTGATAAGTGGATGAGTGGATAGATGACGCATTACAAGAGGGTATGAGGGACAGTAAAAAATAATAAAAAAAGCTAACACTTTGAGAGGTAGGTCATAGGATCATGGGTGGCAGACCTCAAATCAGTAGGTATGAGACAGAGTAAAGGAAGGAAAGTCTCACTTAGGAAGGAATTAGGACTGTCTTAGAAGGATGAACTCACCTTGGGAGATATAGAAGAGGGTGACAGAATTACAGTCTCACATAAGAATGGGGGAAAGATGAGGGTATTCCCTTAACAAGTATGAGAGTGGGTGAATGGAAGAAGGTCCTACTTGAGGGATAATGTGACAGAGTGAAGAGCAGCGTGTTGCCTTAGGTGGTGTGCAACAGGGTGAAGGAAGGAGGGTCTTGGGTCAAGAGGGATCAAAGGAGGTCATGGGACAAGGTGAAGGAAGGTAGGTCTTCAGTATAAGAAATTGTAAAGGAAGGCTGAACTTTCCTTTTGAGGTACATGACAGGGCTAAGGAAGTACAGCCTCACCAAAGGGATATGTTACAGTGTGATGATAGAAGCACCTAGTCTCAGGTAGTGTGCAACAGGGTGAAGAAAGGAGGGTCTTGTGTCAAGAAGAATTAAGGTTGGCAAGTAAGAATCATCATCTCTCAGGGGCGATGTGACAGACAGGAAGAGGGTCTCACCAAGAATGAAGGAGACACAGGAAGGAAGGGCAGCCTTATCTGAGGAGGTGTGTGGCGGGTGTTTAGAAAAGTCTATCCTCAGGAATTGTGTGGAGCTTTAAATGATGTAACAGGTGCTTCTGTTCTCACCTTATATCCCAGGACTCGCCCGTTCCTCTCAGGTTCCGGTACCTCGTTCCACCGCACCAGGATGCTGCTCGATGTCGTGGCCAGGGCTGACACATTGATGGGTCCAGAGGAGGGTACTGATAGGAATGGGAAGAAAGTTTATAAATGCTAATATGGTGACCAATTAATGCACATTTATAGGTGCAGTACACGGACGTCGGGCTCGGCCAACTCTGCTTCTGGCTAATGATCACAGAATGAAACATGCAATATAAATAGACTAGAGACTACAGAGCAGCCCTCCATAAAGGAAAGAATGGCCAGAAAAAAGAAAATAGGTCAAGAGGGTTAAATCTAAAAAGGGAAAGCACAGACGGAAAATCAAGAGACGGGAAAAAAACGGTCTAGGATACCATCCAAGTGTTAGCCATATCAATGAGAGGTAACCGAAACAACTACGAGTAAAATGAGCAATTAACGAAGGTGGCTGGGCCAGGCAGGCATAAATGACTAATTAATCAATGTGGTTGGGCCAGGCAGACAAAGAAGCCCTCAATCAAGGAGGAGCAATGGCGAGAAAGGCAGGCATACAATGGGGGTGGGGGTGGAGGGAGGCCGAATAAAAAAGGAACAAATGTTCAAAAATAGACATGTGAACATTGAAGGAAAAACGAACAACCGTTGAGAAGGATCGGCAGTGAGGTGCTGAATAAATGGTACACTATGGTTGAGACACATAGACAAGGATCATGGAATTAAGAAAAGTTCCTGGAATTACGAAGGGTTCCTGGGGAGGTTGGTTTATGGGTAGGATTTTAGATCCTACAGATGTCCTGGAATTACAGAAAGTGTTTCAGAAGGGCACACTTTACCAACCACACCTTCTTACAGGTCATTGAAAGCTCACGCAGGGGTTTTGAGTGTGTAGGCCGCTAAAGATTATCTGGTGGAAACCTTTGCCTGGGGCCGTATTTTACATGGTACCCTTTGGTACAATTGGCATTTGCTCTCTTGGTGTACTAAGGTATTACAAAGCCGACTCCAGATGCTTGCACAGCCACTTCTGTAATAGGGACCATGCCATGCAAATGAGGGAACTTTTGTCTTTGTGCCTGCAGCGCAGGACAGACATGGGTGCAAAGGTAAGGAGTTCATCATGAGTCGCACTGACTGTACGCAACAGACGGGCAGGAATCCGTTGTGCCCTCCAAAGGGGGCTCCATGTGAGGGAAGTACCGGGGTTGCAGTGACCCGCCACCCCAGTAACCTAATGCAGGCAGGTGCAATCACTCATTGCACGGGCTTCCAGGAGAATCTATAGCCCGCTTTGAAATGGAGGCCAGGTTGCCACCTCCAGTGAAATGTGGACCAGAAGCTTTAAAGAGCTTTTCTGCCTTTCATTAAAGGGCTGTTCCTAGTGCACTAAGAACTGCTCATTTGCTGTGTATGGTGCACTGTCAGACCCTGTACCTGGTGCACACACTTAAGGTGTGCCAGACTGGTCAGTGGAATAGTGTGCCCTTGTCTGTAATTCTACCCCTGGATGCCGGATTGAGGATGTTAATTCGTCTTTGGCTTCCTTCTTGGATTGGCTGATGTATGTTCATCTTCTTATGCATTTGAATATTTCACCTATTTATATGCATCTAAACTTGCTTATGCTGTAGCGTTTGATTTGTTGTGGTAGAGATTCGACAGCAAGGCCATGGACATCTCTAACAGAAATGCCATTAGGGGGAAGTGGGGATGAGGGTTTTTAATTACCAGGTGATTGAAAGCTTATTTGTGGATATCTCTTTTTCATGTATTTCTGAATATAACTAAACTCTGTGTGTGATTTTGTGTCTGAGGGATTATGAGAGAAGAAGATCAGCTGATCATTTCCCCTTAGTTCTAAATCTTTCTTTGTAATGGTTCTAGAGCGCTGCACTAATTATTCATGGAAGGCACTGTGTGGCTGTTCTAATCTGTTAGTCTAAATGTCAGTGGTTATTCGCAACTACAATTACTGGAAGGTAAAAGGACTATGCATATAATATCTTCATCTTGTGTGCTATTTAGATTTTGGTGGTTCCTGAAATTGAGGAATAAGACCATTCTGCAGGCTTGATCTTTCCTAACTCCGATATCCCTAGTACCAACTCAGACATAAAAACTCAGATCCATGGTGGCCCTTGCAGCTCAGTGTCTTACTCCCACCCCATGCACAAGTGAAGATTTAGACATAGAGTTATTCTAGCACTGAAACTCACACATTTCCATCCGGCACCTCAATCCAGACCTGCAAAAAACCCTGCTATTTTAGTGCTGGGATCCCACATTCCTGGAGCATGTTCTGCAATATCCTTTCTTCATTCGCTTTGGACAATCATCAATTTACTAATGGCTTGAATGAGATATGCCACACTGGGCCTACCTGATTCTCTGGTGCGGCCCAGCACAGTGGGACTCCACGGTCCAGCGCCGATGGCGTTAAAGGCCTGCACCTGTACACGGTACTCTGTCCACTCCTCTAAGTCCTCGATGGTGTACTCTCGCTCGATGCGATCATGGATGACATGGGCCATCGTCTTCCCACGGCCGTCAGAACGCATGTATTTTATCTTGTAACCAACAGACTCGGGGTTCCCATTGTATTCCATCTCCGGTAGCGGCTAGGGGAGGAAGAAGCAAGGTCAGTGGCATCACAACAATAGGCTTCTGCATGTTTATCCTATGGTCTTGTTTTTGTTCCATAGCTCTTGGTGTTCTAGCCGCTAAGAGCTTGATACATTTAAGGGATTTTGGTAAGCTAAACAAAATGTACTCAGAACATACAACTATGTATTTTTGTCAATCACCTTCTATGACATCATTACTCAGAACAATATATATCATTATGTATCACAGATGATGTATTTGATGACTTTGTCAATTTTACAACTGATGTCATTCATAGAACAAGAATGCTGCCATTTACATCTTCTTCTTACCCATCAATATTTCATGACACTGCTTATAAGTCAACAACATACACAAGTCACTGTAGCGATGAGAAGTTGTGCACAGATACTGTGATTGCAGTGTTCCAGTAATCTGCCCATATGTCTGTTTGACTGTTAAAAATTCCTTACAAGCCTGATCATGATCAAGCATGAAAAAATTGCCTAAATAGGTGAACCTGGTAAACATACAATAAAAACATGTACATAGAATTGGAATCCACTAGACGTACTTAACCAGTGCATGAGAACGTTAGCGGATTGGACGGACAGTATTGCCACATGGGTGGATACACAGTCATCTCTGGGTTTATCACCGATGTAATTTGTGATTAAATATGTGATGTCACTGAGGATGTAAGAGGGTAGGTCATCACTCAGGTAATCAATAGATTCATTGGTGATATCCTATGCGATGCCACTGTTGAAATCAAGTGCAGTGCAATTTGTGACCTAAAAACAAGGGGTTTCCAAGTGGCCATCAATCATGGAACCTTTTTATAAGGAAGACTAAGGCATGGATGTTCTTTTGGCACAGGTAATATTAATTTTGGGATTAGTTAAAAATGTAGAACACACTCCAATGGCCGCAGTCTATATACACGAAGCTGAAGAGAATGCTACAATCTATTCGGTGCTACATACATTTCCGAACACCCAAGTGTCAGCAATCTGATATAGTGAACACTGTTTAAATTATTCAATAAATTCACCATCGACTGTTAAAAATAATTTTAAATCAAGGATCTCTAGTGAAAGGTTTGGTATCTTACTGCTGAACTGACGGATCACGTGAATCAGTCTTATTCAGTCCCACTGAGGGTGCTGATGGCCTCAGTCATCAGAATGAGTTCAATATTTCACAGTCAGATGGGAGTCAATCTGAAGGCATGTCGCTACACTCTCCCATTTTTTATTCTCAACACTGCGTGTTTTGACCTCTGAGGCAGGGAAACAACTTGACAAGGCCTTCATCAGGAAATTGGATCCTCATAAGCAAATCATCTGTTGTGTGTTGTCACTGCAGGTCGGGACAGTCTCTCAGGTGATGTCTGATGAATCCATACTAAGGATCAATTTGTCTGAGGGGTGAGGGAATAACCCGTACATAATGTCCTTCAGTGTGCCTGGCTTGTTGTGTAGTGGGCGGGCCTGCTCTCCGTTTTATGGAGCCCATTGTATAGGGGCTCACCCCAGCTTCATTCCAATGCTGCCTTAATCTGGTGCAGTGTGCTGGACGTCATCCCCGGTCATGCATGCAAAGCTAAGCTTCCATTGATTCCGATGTGTACCGTCATGAGCACTGGAATCGGTGAAGAGCTAAAGTTACTTTTCTACAAATGTTGTGTTGACTGACGGTTACACTGCTTTCTTATCCTGTATTATGGCCCTAGAATGCCATTAATGCACCACCGGCCAAGTGGTATGTGAACGTCCCCAGAACTGCAAGATAGTATTCTGGGACGAGGACTCATTATGGATTAGGTAGTTTTTATATTAGACATATATTTATTTACGTAAATGAAAATAATTCTGTTAATCCTGAGATGTATGGATTGTGAGATTCCTGCTCAAGGCTGGACTGGGAACAGCAACCAGTCCTGGCAGATATTGCTTCTTGACTGGCCCTGGGAGCGGGAGGTGGGGGGCGGGGAGCTGTTTCCTAGCAAGAAGCACCGCTCTCGCTTTTGTTACAGGGGGCCGATATAAACCGGCTCCCAGTGACAAAACCGGCCCCCACCCTTCCGGCCCACTGGGGAAATGCCCGGTGCCCCCTAAGGCCAGTCCGGCCCTGTTCCTGCTCTCTGTAGGAAAATATTTACTCCACACAAATAAGGACATATCTTTTCATCGCCCTTTATGTTTAGCACTTTTTATATATATGATCCATCTTCCTATCCACTGTTCAGTGCTTTGTGCATGTGTCTATCCGTCTACCTCTGTATTCACTCTCTTTAGCTGTGTACCAGTTCATTGTGTTTTCTCTTCTTACCATTATGTGTGTGTTGCCTCATTCTCTGTGTGTCTGTGAATCTATTCCTGGCTGTCTCCATCTACTGTGTAGCAGGCGTTCCTTTGGAATGTTTGGTAGGGTATTGGTGTTTTGGACCAAATTTACATTTGGCTTATCCCCTTCCCATTCTCTTCCCTGATCCTACTGCTGACCCCTCAGCTCTACCATTTCCTCATGGAACTGCACCATGTACTTACCACCCAGCGCAGCCACAGACTGGTCTCGCTGGCAGTGCGCAGGGTCACATTAGCAGGCGACATGTCTGGAGGGGCCTGGAGTGTCTGAATCCTTCGCGATGGCTGACTTGGCGGGCTGGTACCAACGATATTTACTTGTCGCATGCGGAAACTATAGTGAGGTGGAGAACAAATATCATGTAGAGTTGATGGAAAAGCACAAGACATTCCAGCAAAAAATAAAATAACCTTTGCAAAGCACCACCTGACTTCATATGTTAACATATCTCTAACATGTAAAAGAAAAAATACTTTTCAATATGTAGTCATTCGATACTAGTTCAAGAGAAAATAGAAAATGATTTGGAATTGCAGGTCATTGAATTCAGATTCCAGGTCAGGTCATCCCCCACAGAGTAAATTCTGAAGGGATGCTCTTCTTCAGTCTGTGATAACAATAACAGTCTGTGATAACTATAACATATGGTTGCTAGGCAATCATTTGCTAGCAACAGTCACATAAATACTTTGTTATAGTTGTAGAATTGCCATGTGGGCTTAATCAATTATAAAACCACTCAAAGTGAAATAAAGAAATGTTGTGAAAAAAATAGAGAACAAGTTTGCAGAGCAACCCCAAATGAGTTGAAAGATCATACAGTATGGTGATGTCAGCTTCACATAGCCATGAGTGACACAGAACTTTAAATAGCTCAGACCGTGCAGTCCTCTGTGAAAAGGGATGCAAATAATAAACACAGATAAGTAAACATGTGTGTGGACTGTCACAAGGATTGTGTAAGGGACAACATTGCAGTATTGTTGACGGTTGAACACAAGTAAAATAGATCATTGGGTCCCTTCAGGCCGAATTATATCATCTGGCTAAGACCTAGCAGAAAAAAGAACACAAAAACGTGTCCCTTTTACTCCTACTGTCTGACTGATGAGAAGCTTGTGGTACAAAAACGCCTAAATACTTACATCAAATGCAGACAAAGAGCTCAAAAAAACTGGTCAAGCAGTTATGAAAAACAAGAAGGTCCAAGTCAGTCATCTAAGTGCTCCTAAATGCATATATTCCAGTCATGTGTTCACAAAAGAATGCTTGCCCAGAATGCACCATGTGCTGTTTCTATCAGAGATAATATCACAGGCTGTGAAGGAAAACTACATCACTTCAGAATTGTTTCAGTGGGGACGACAGGTCCTTGGTGGCAGATGCCCCCTGCACCATCACACTTCAAAGTGGCAAATCCCTGAACTACACACAATGGAGCTGGACGGCCTTCAAGGTGATGCTGAGCATAGGATTTTGTTATGTTCCGGTTCACAAATGCACAAGGATGATGCATCTTAGACTAAAATGAAGATCAGCAAATGATTCCGTATTGGTGGCGATAACTATTCAGCGATGCTGCAGCATCCCCACACAAATTAGAATTTTATGGCAAGGCACGGAGGCCAATATTATGCATATCTCTTTAATTGCCAACTCATAGCATCAACTACAAAACAATGTAAAGAACTTAGAATAGGAATCTATTAGTGTTCTAAAGGCTACTTAGTTCCCTGTGAGGCAGCCATCTTACTTCTTTGTTGCTGCTCACAGCTACAGATAAGTCACACTCTTTTGTTGTCTGAAATTTAAGCATGAATGATACCCTGATTGTACTTGTGTGAGGTATTGATGCGATAGGTGTGTGAGGAGACTAGATTAATATGGGATTTAGCACTTGAGCTTATGGAGATTTGATTTATTGGAGTTTCCCCTTCGGGACCTTAAGGGTGTTTCTTTGATTTGGAGGTACATCGGACCGACATGCCCAGGATCAAATGTACGGACTCTTTTTAATTTTGTACCCGTTGTTTACTGTCTGGGTAGAGATTGAGCCGTTTTACACCTTCTGACACCTCTACTTTACGAGCGGTGTCAACGGCTTCTGCGAGCGCAAGCAGGGTCTTGGCCGCAGTGTCAGCTCAAGCGGTCTCGACGGTTGCTGCAAGCGTGAGCTAACTCGTGACCGGAGTTATCAGCTTGAGTCGCACGTCGGTGAGGAGACGCGCGGCTCAGTCTGAACGTGCCGGTGCGCGCGAGGATTGCCGACTTCCCTAGCGGCAAGTACTTCGCGCACAATGTAATTTAATAAACAGGTAATTCCTCATGTTTGGCAAGATTTAATACTAAACAAGCATATAGTTACTCACCTGATTGCGATCGACGCAAAGAGGATTATTCATGGGAGACGCCTCCTCAAATAATTTTTAACCTTTTGAGCCACCGTAACATCGTCAGGTGACGCTTCGGCCATCTTGGATTGGGCCAGTATTATGGTTTTAAGTGTAAAATCAGACAGACATCTTTTGGGCTGTCAGAGGAGCGTCCGAATCGTTTTTCTTCTCCACAGAGTCAGTTACTTTCATCGCATAGGTCGAGTTGGTTGCCGTGATTTGAGGAAAGTTGTAATTTGTATCTTTTGGCTGATTTTGGTAGGGGAAAGAAGGTTTAAACTGTTATTGGTAGTATATTTAGAGCAAAGAAGACTTTTAATGTTTGTTGCAGAAATTTTTAAGAGAATGGAGAAGGAAAGAACTTTGAAGGAGATGTTGAGGGAAAAGTTCAAGAATGTGTTGATAAGGCAGTCTCTGTGCTAGGAACGCACTTAGGGAAGAAGTTGGATGACTGTATGGATAGGTTGGAAGGTAGGTTCGCCAGAAAAGTAGAGGAGGAACAGTTTTGGTCAGTGGAAGAGGTGGCCACGGTTAGTGGTAGTAGTAAAAAAGCTACGCAAAAGAGAAAACACATGTCTAAAGAAAAACTCAGCAATGAAAAAGGAGCCTTTAATCAGAAAGGCAAAAACAGGGTCACCTCAAAGGAGGTATATGGGAAGGCTATAAAGGCCGCAAAAGGGGATCACAGAGCAATTGTCTGTGATGAGTCCTCTAGCAGTAGGGACATTGTAATCTCCTGCTCTTCTGATTTTGAGTCCTCGGAGGATGAGGGCATTGAAACAAAAAGGATTAAAACAGAGAGGAGAGAAAAGGAAGGCATGGAACAAGTCAAAGACCCACTGGATGAATTTATGTTCGACCCAAATACAATTCAGCATCCTCTATCTCCCCAATGGGTCCCTATTAAACATGTGGCTGAGCATGTTGAATTTTGGATAAGAAGGGAAATGCCCAAGGAGGTCCGGACTAGACTCCGCTCTGAATGTCCAAGACCTTCCTTAGCGAATAAAGTGGCATATACACCAGAATTGGATGCTAAGATGCTGACTTTTCTAAACAAGTTGGGAAGAGACCCTAGATGGGGGCTCGATAAAGGATTGAAAGGCTGTCAAGATCGCCTTCTAGATGTTTGTTTTGCCCTCTAACAAACATTTTCGGTCTTTGCGAGGAAGCTTACCTTCAGGAGAGTTCAGTGGTTGTTTTAGAGCTGAGACAATGGGTGCAGAGGGAGGTTTGCTTATTAGGAAATGCGAACGCCTCTCTCTGCTGTGAACATAGGAAAAGTCTTCCTATGAAGATTGACCCTAAACTGGCTGAATTGTCAGGGAAAGAGTCAGGGCAAGAAGCAAAGGGACTCCTCTTTGTGGAGGAATTTGTGAAGGAAATGGCCCGATACACAGGGGCATTTAATTCAATACAGAAGGTTCAGAAAGATATAAAAAATGTTTTGGAATGGACGGGAGAATGCGGGGTCGATCCCCCGGCCGAGGTTTTGGAGTTACGCAAAATTCCTTCTTGCGTGGTTATAGACCCGGAGGTTTCCAGTCGTCAGGGGTCTACTCACCTAGCTTCTACCCTCAAAGATAAAGAGGAAGAGGACGGTACAGGGGAGATAGAAGACCAAGACAAGGTATGTTTGGCAAGCGACCTTATGTCTATTCAGTTAAAATTGGGTGGCAGACTCGCCCATTTTTTAGACAGGTGAAAAGAGATAACCTCCGACCCTTGGGTGTTACAGACGGTAAGTGGGTACAAGATAGATTTTGTGGATAATCCAGTTCAGACGAGGAGGCCGAGCCCGTTGAGGTTCTCAAAGGAGGAAGAGGAAATGGTAGAAAAGGAGGTTCACGACTTAGCAGAGAAGGGAGCGATAGAGAAATCAGACGATTCATCTGTAGGGTTTGTAAGCAATTTATTTCTAGTAGAAAAGAAAGACAAAGGTATGAGACCTGTGATAAATCTCAAAGAATTAAACGAATGGGTAGAATACAATCACTTCAAAATGGAAGGGATTCACATGCTGAGGGACCTCCTAAGAAAAGGAGATTGGTTAACCCGTTTGGATTTTAAAGACGCTTACTTAACGGTTCCTGTTTGTCAGAACCAGAGGGATCTCTTGAAGTTCCAATGGAAAGGAACCATGTGGAGATTCAACAGCCTTCCCTTCGGTTTAACCTCGGCTCCCTGGTGCTTTACAAAGGTGATGAGACCGATATTAGCTTGGTTACGCACAAGAGGGGTGAGACTAATAGTCTATTTAGACGACATTCTCATTATGGCAGAAAGCAAGGATCTAGCCCACGATCATACAACTCTGGCTGTTCGGTTGATAGAAGACGTGGGCTTTGTGGTGAACAGGAAGAAGTCTTGTTTAGATCCAAGTCAGGAGACAGTGTTTTTAGGTTTTCAGATTTGGACCTTGGACTGTGTATTGAAGTTGCCCATGGAGAAGGTGAGGAAGATCCGCAGGGAGGTGCAGAGAGCCTTAGTAAGCGAGTGGTTAACTCTGAGACAGATAGCGAAGATTTGGGCCTCCTCTCTGCCTCTATCCAAGCAGTTTTCCCAGCTCCCCTACATTATTGTGCATTACAGAGATTGAAGAAGATTTATTTAAACAGAGGGTTGAGATAATCAGACAAAGTTCAGACAGACTCAGAGACGAGGGAGGAATTAAGGTGGTGGCAAGAGAATCTGGAGGCTTGGAATGGAAGGGACGCGCACACCGAGCAGTTGGACTCATCCGCCGTGAGGGAAACGGCTCCTGTCAATTTCATCCTGCCGTGAGGGGAACGGCCTACATTTCCCAGCTGCCCCAGCCCCACCCGCGAGGATAAAGGTGCGGCTGCCCTTCCGCAGCGCGGGACGCGCACACCGAGCAGTTGGACTCATCCGCCGTGAGGGAAACGGCTCCTGTCAATTTCATCCTGCCGTGAGGGGAACGGCCTACATTTCCCAGCTGCCCCAGCCCCACCCGCGAGGATAAAGGTGCGGCTGCCCTTCCGCAACGCGGGACGCGCACACCGAGCAGTTGGACTCATCCGCCGTGAGGGAAACGGCTCCTGTCAATTTCATCCTGCCGTGAGGGAACGGCCTACATTTCCCAGCTGCCCCAGCCCCACCCGCGAGGATAAAGGTGCGGCTGCCCTTCCGCAACGCGGGACGCGCACACCGAGCAGTTGGACTCATCCGCCGTGAGGGAAACGGCTCCTGTCAATTTCATCCTGCCGTGAGGGGAACGGCCTACATTTCCCAGCTGCCCCAGCCCCACCCGCGAGGATAAAGGTGCGGCTGCCCTTCCGCAACGCGGGACGCGCGCGGGCGAAGCCCGGGCCAAGGGCGGGCCCGTCTGCGCCCGTCAGAGGCCGAAGGAGGCCGGGCAGGGCCATATTATTGACCGATTGAGGT
Organism: Calotriton arnoldi; assembly: GCA_963921515.1. Taxonomy (NCBI): domain Eukaryota; kingdom Metazoa; phylum Chordata; class Amphibia; order Caudata; family Salamandridae; genus Calotriton; species Calotriton arnoldi. The sequence goes on from CAWUFW010000040.1 coordinate 5,844,351, forward strand.
AGCCAGACTGTGAAAGTAAAGGTGATGTAGGACGTTTTATAGTCAGCAGTTACTTGTAGTATTAGATCGTATGTTGAGGCAATTACAACTCTTAGCACCTCCTTTAATTGGACGCTCTCATTGGAACATATAATTTAATGGATAAGTTCTGTGTTTAATAGATATGTTTCCTTACTGAACGATGAGCATTTGATGATATAGAACACTGTCTCGGACGTCTTTTATTTTGGTGCTTGTTACTCCAATTGACTCAGTGTATTTTAATGTATTTCCGTTGTCATTGTTCTTGGTTTTTATTACCATCTTAATTTCCCTCTAGGTTTTAATCTCCTATTTTTAAAACTGCATTCTATGTTTGATACGTGTGTGATACGTGGGATTTTATATATCTATGTTATATATCTATTTTGCTCAGCACATGCCACTTTAAGGATTAGCTTTTTGCACTTTGCACCTTATTACTAAAGGTCTATATAAACTTTATGTCCCATCATAATGAGTATATATGCGTGGTAGATAGATCTGTTTTGTTTTGACTTTGTGGGTTTCTGAATTGTAACCCAATAGTTTTATTGATGTATTGTTTTCCTTTAGTATATGCCACTTTTATCTAAGGTCTATCTATCTTACATCTTATTTTCAGCGGGTTGTTTAAAAACCCCATAGGTTATGTATAGTGAGTTTACCGTGGAAGAATAATCTATACTGTGTAGCACGTACCATCCTATAGCTAACCTATTGTGTATTTTATTTTGGAGGCGAAACCCCATTGCAAGAGAATCATTAAGGGGACTTTTGATTATATGTCAGCAAAGACGTAAGGCATTAAGATTCTAGGAGGTTAAAAAATTTATTGTCCGGTATTGGTTTCCCAGCCTTATCCTTTTTAGCCACTGCATTATATTTGGGGAGAAATCCCCATTCCTTCGCAGGCATCCATATAGGGATATTTATTTTATCGTATCCCCATGGCAAGGAGGAAGATAACTAAGCCTTTTATTGATAAATCATGTACTACGATTGATTCATTCCTGGTTAAAGCGGTTAGTGTCCTCTCTGAGGAAATTGACCGTACTGAGAAGCGTCTCTCTATGGGTTCAAGCTCTATGGGGGTAGACCAGGGAAACGGGGATGAGGTCCCTTTTTGTCCCATTAGCGAGAGCGGATCCGGTAAATCAACCAACAACTCCTTGGCGGTTGAGGAGCTGAATCCGGTCGACATCTCTATAGGAGGCATTAGTGGGGATTTTACCCGAATATCTATGACTCCTAACTTGATTGCCCCCGATAGCCCGCCCCGACCGAAAACAACTAGGGGACGTAGAAAGAATACGACAGAACAGGGAATTCCAATCCTAAGGCTAAAGCTAAGAATGTCAAGAATACTCGGACTGGGAAGCCAGGACCGCCTGCTGATTTCTTGTGCTGCATAGATCCCATATCCCAACATCTAACACTAGCGACTATCTCCGATAAAGTATTAGAGCTTCTAAGGCCGCTTTATGATAAACTGGACATTTTAGCTAGAGAAATTCATAAGATTAGTGGAGTGTTGGATATAGTTAATTGTAAACTCCAAAAAGACTCAATTAGGGATCACCAAAAGGATGTTATTACAGGCCCCTTTGTTCCAACGGTGGCCATCGGCAATGATTGTTGTGATTGTAGCAAATACCTTAAGGAGCGGCCACCCATTACACAAGCGGAAAATAGGGGAAAAGATGGGAATACAGTAATTGGAAATCCAATTCCTAATAATGGGTTTGTATCACCTTATAAGGAGCAAATAGTGAACAAACCAGACAATCCTAAAATATCTGACCCTATAAAATCTGATGGTCTTAGAGCCTCAACTCATGGGGATAGGATAAAGGCCCCGGTTGCAAATCTACCTCCTGAATGTAGCCCCTATGTCGCAATTCTGACCAATGTTCCGAAACTTCAAATTGGTCAGGTAGAAGAACATGGCTCACTTTTGAATAAAGTAGTGTTTTGGTTGACTAACAACTGTGGTTACCCTATGGAAGGAATAAACCAGATTTTAACAACTCGTAGAGTGGGCTGGATTGGGCCTTTGGGAAAAAGCATTGATGGGGACTGTATTATTATCAATTTTAGATCCCCTAGGTGGGCATCAAATACTCTTAATAATGCACCATCGTTTTTACGGCTGGAATCCAATACCACCCTTCTCCCCCTGGGGTACTTTTATAGACATCTGAGGGCGACGCATGGAAATATAAGTTGGTCCCCAAATGGATCCCTGCTGGCCTCTTCTCGGTATCCCCCTGATCAATTTTGCTATCCCAGTATCTAATAGGTATCAGGCTTTGGGTAATTTGGATGCCAATGATTGACGTGAGGGACCGACGCAGGCTAGTGAGGTTGTACGGGATGGTTCTCTACACAAAAGTCCCACAACGGAAAACCCAAATGTCAAGAATATGATTAGTAAGGCTGGTCTACGCATGATGGAGCAGGACGAGATGTCTTCTACCTATGTTTCAAGGACAGCTAGCCCCCTAGCAACGCAGAATGTACTTCAGTAGAACCGATCACTATTAGTAAAGAGGTAGGATATGCAGTACACCCTCAGGAATTCTTTGAAACAAATATGGGTAAGGGGTACCAAGTTACCACATGGAACATTGCTGGGCTTAAAAGCAAAATAGGCACACCATCATGGTCTGATTTTATCTTGGCCCAACATGATATTATATGCCTACAGGAGACGTGGTGCACCGATCCAATATATGTAGAGGGTTATACCTCATACTGGCTCCCAGCCCAGGCGTCCCTCTCGGGTAGAGCTAAGGGTGGCCTTTTGATTTTGATTTCTATTAATTTGAACAAATGTAAAGTTAAGGGTTGTATCTCCGTGGGGACATATGCTCAGATTATGTGGATGGCATCTATTATGGGTAATGATGTCATCCTGATTAATTTTTATAACAATTTGTTTAACTCCTTACGTAGTTCTATTGTTCATACTCTAGAAAGGGAACTCGAGAAGTTGATTAGTACCATTAGGAAACCGATTATTATTCTCTGGGTTGGCGATTTTAATGTTCAAATATGTCCATTGTCTTTAACTAAAGTTTGTGGGCCCAGGAGGGGGATATGGAAGACGATTGTTATATGCATTTTCCCCATTGTGAATATGGTAGGGCCTTAAATGGTACCATCGCTAAGCTGGACTTGGAATTGCTGCATTGTGCTACCGATAAATATAATATGATTTGTCCCACATTTACAGGTAGGAATGCAACGTCCAATATCGATCACATTATCATTTCCAGTAATAGTGCACATTTATGCTCTCCCCCTGGATAACGGTCCAACCAACTAGTGATCATAATAGTATTTCCTTGTATTTATTATGTTGGGGCTTTAAAAATATCTTTAGTGTCTCTCACAGCCCATGTATTGCTCCCATCAGACCGAATGGTGTCCGGATAAAATGGGCTGGTCAGGACCCATCTAAAATTCAGTATGATGTCATTACACAGTGTCAGAATGAAATCCAAGTTTGTCTAGGGGATGAGGTTGACCCAGTGGTACTACTTGATAATTTTACAAGGATTAATAATATCGTGGAAAATCTTTTATTGAAACCAGCGTGTAGAAATAATAAACCTAAGGTAGGCTGGTTTGATGATAATTGTATCGGGGCTCTGGGCCGTCTCAAACAAGTTTTAGGGTGTAAGCCAAGAAATCCAGATATAATTAAGGCTTCTCGCACAGAATACGCCTTAGCCCTAAAAATTAGGAAATCAGAACTCCAAGAAAGAGCCTGGGAAGACTTAAATCTGGCAGCCGATACCAAAAATAACAAACTTTTTTGGGATACAGTTAATAGTACCTTTTTGAAGGACGATCATATCCCAGAACTTAATTCTTATATTAATTGTAACTCTTGGGTAGCCCATTTTTCTAATATTTTTAACCCACCAGATAAAGACGCACAACTCACTGTGTCTGATCAAAATCCCGTTGAATGGCCAAAATTGCCCCTGTCAATTAGTATAGAGGAAGTATTTGAGGGCATAACTAGTAGTAAGGGGTAAGGCCCCGGGACCCGACGGGGTCCCGATAGACCTTTATAAAAGTGAAATGGATTTATGGTCGCCGTTTTTAACCAGAGTTTTTAACGTCGCCGTTGAGACCCATTTCCCTTTATCATGGGGCCAATCTATTATAATACCAATTCACAAGAAGGGTGTTAAGACCGATGTTTGCAATTATCGTCCAATTTCTTTATTGGACTCATCTATCAAGATCATGAGTAGGGTAATGCTAACAAGACTAGAAACCTGGGTACAAGAAAAGTCAGTCCTTACCCAAGTGCAATATGGTTTCAGAAAGGGTGTTGGCACACTGGAGCAGTGTGTCAACCTGGATCTCCTGATCGGCAAGTACACATTAGCTAAGGAGGGAAATTTATATTTATGTTTTGCTGATCTTAGCAGCGCCTTTGATTTAGTAGATCATTCTATCCTATGGCCCTTATTGTTAGATATGGGTGCCCCCAAAGAGATAATATTTTTTTGGCCAGAGTATACGAGGAGCTGTCTAGCAGGGTGCGGTACGGCCATTTAGGCGAATATACCCCGCCTTTTAAAGTTAAAAGAGGCATCCGACATGGTTGCGTCCTAGCTCCATTACTTTTTTCATTGTTTATCAATGAAGCTGACGCAGCCCTGAAACTGTTTGAGTCAGATGCCCCTAGGGTGGGCGGGAAGCCAATCCCAATTCTTTTATATGCCGATGATGCGGTTCTACTTTCTCGTACTCCTATTGGGCTACAGCGTCTTATTGATAATTTTACTGCTTTTATTACTAAAAGGAAACTTTTAATTAACAAATCCAAAACTTTTGTCATGGTTTGTGGTAGGAACCCTATCACTTCTAGTTCTTACTTTATCGAAGGCTCTAAGGTTCAGATAGTTAAGACTTTTTGTTATTTGGGTATTACTTTTGCAGGGAATAGGTCATGGGCCCAGGAACAGGAAAATGCCTGCTCTAAGATGCTTAGAAACATAAATGGTATTTTTAGATTTGCGGCCAAAATGGGCAACCGACGAATTAAAGATATGTTGGTAATTTATGAGTCACGATGCGTTACTGCAGCTCTTTATGGGGCAGGTGTTTGGGGTTACTTTCAGGGTAATACATTACAACAAATTGAAAATTCGTTTTTAAAACGTTTGCTTTGTGTCCCCTCATCTGCCTCCACTGAATTGATCCACCGTGAGGTGGGCATTAAATATATCTCAGATCTGGCTTTAACACGACCCCTTTTATTATGGAAATCTATATGGTCAAAAGAGGAGACATTATTTACCCAATCAATTATACGGGATTGTCTGAAACTAGAGAATTGCTTAAGAATACCCTGGCTTAATTATATCATTTATTGGTTTAAAGTTTTATTTAACTGTGATGTTCGATTGGATCCTGGGTGTATTTTGTCTGTTGCAAGAGCCGAGATTAAATCGACTTTGTTAGCTAATAAAATAGAGGCTCGTTTACGTGTCACCCAGAGTCAATCAACTTTTCTTTTTATTTGCAACTGGACCTTAAACAGGGTTTCCAAACTTATCTGTCAGTCGTGACAAGAGCTTCGCATCGATTTGTGCTGACACGTCTAAGATTGGGTATCGCACACCACCTTGTTAATTTCCCATTTATGAACCAGTGCTCTGTCCATGTATGCCCATGTGATGGAGTTTCACGACAAAGCTGCTGCCATATGTTACTATTTTGCACTTTTTATTCTCATCTTAGGAAATTTTATTTAAAACCTTTTTTCCTACACTACAATACAAGATCCACCTCAGATGCCTTGAACTTACTTTTTAGATTGGATGACCCATGTTTGTGTTTTTATCTAGCTACCTTTCTTCTGAAATCTATCAGTACCAGGAAATCAATGATTATTGACATTTGATTGTATGTTCTATGTGTATCTTGTAATAATATGTAATTTTATTATATGCATTTGCACTTTGAATTGGAACAAATATTAGACCTAGTAATGTTGGGACCTCATGTGATTCATGTATTTGTACTTTGTATTTGTATTAACATGTCTACGCACTTTGATGTACTTGCACTTTTTATCCCACGGTTTTATATTGTAGATGGAGTTTTTTTCATGTCTGTACAGCTTATATGGTTGATTTATTTAACCGAATAAAAGCTTTAAAATCGAATCGGAAGGGCTATTTTCGGACAGACTTCGGACTTGGTCATAGAGTCGGACGCCAGCCTTCAAGGTTGGGGAGCAAGGTGCGGTTCTGTGACAGCAGGGGGGAAATGGACAAGTCAGGAAAAGGAGATGCACATCAACTATCTAGAGTTGTTGGCAGGCTCCTTTGCAGTGAAAAGTTTTGTCAAGGATCATGTGAGGTGTTGTGTCCTTTTGAGAATGGACAACATTTCGGCTGTAAGATATGTAAACAAACTGGGAGGTCCACGTTCAAAAGCCCTAGCGGACTTAGCAAAGGATTTTTGGCATTTCTGTCTGGGAAGGAATATTATGATTCAGGCACAGTACTTGCCAGGTGTAAGCAACACAGTGGAGGACTGGAATTCCAGGCAGTTGAGGGATTTCAGCGATTGGGGGTTGAACAGGGAAGTGTTCTCTATAATACATTCCTTTTGGGGTCCAATGGAGATAGACCTGTTTGCAAACAGGGTGAATGCTCAACTTCCCAGGTTCTTCAGTTGGAGACCGGACCCAGAGGCAGTGGCAGTGGACGCTTTTTTGCAGCACTGGGGGAATTAAAAAGGTTATGCTTTCCCGCCTTTTGCGTTAATTCAGAGGGTTCTCCTGAAAGTAAGAAGGGAAGTGGCAGAGATTGTATTGGTAACTCCTTTTTGGACATCCCAAGTTTGGTATGCGGATGCGATGGAAATGTTGATTGCCGACCCTCTTCTTCCGAACATCCCGAACTTATTAACCGATGCGTCGGGCAAGAATTACGAGTTAGTTCTGCAGGGACATTTAAGGCTGATGGCTTGGTTGATTTCGGGAGAGTCTGGCAGGTGTCAGGATTACCGCTGGAAGCCTCAAAACTCATTAAGGAGTCATGGTCTCCAGGAACATCTAAGGGGTACAAACTGGCCTGGGGGTGATGGTTTCGTTGGTGTACTTCGAAGGGTTTGGATCCCATATCAGCTATTCTGGTAGAAGTGGTGAATTTTTTGACAGAGATCTTCCTCAAGGCTAGGTCTTATAGTACTGTTAATGTTGGTAGATCGGCAATTTCAGCAGGGCACAAGTTGATTGATAGCTTACCGGTGGGTCAACGTGATGTTGTGAAAAGACTTCTAAGAAGTATAAGAATTAAAGTACCCCCGGGTCCTAGGTATTCGTCTTTGTGGGACGTGGATCTTGTTCTTAGGGAGCTAGCTAGTTGGACTGAGAATGAATTCTTGAGCCTTAAGCAACTCTCTTTGAAGTTGGTTATGCTGTTGTGTCTTGTATCCTTTCGAAGGGTTTCAGACGTTAGGGCTCTTGATATTTCAGGACGTAGGTTTGTACCGGAAGGGGTGTGCTTTTACATCACAAGGAGAACTAAAACTATGTCTAGAACAATATTGTACCCTAATTTAGATTAATGTAGAAAGCTGTATGTTGTGAGATGCATATGTGAGTAGGACTGAGAATGTGAGAAGCGGATCAAATCCTCAATTGTTAATTTCATATAGAAACTCACATAAGGCTGTGTCCACCCCTACTTTATCTCGTTGGGTCAAAGAAGTTATGGGGAAAGCAGGTATAGATTTGAATACATTTGGGGCTCATTCCACGAGAGGAGCGATGGCTTCAAAAGCTCTTCTTCTAGGAGGTGGGCTAAATGGGATTTTGGCCGCAGCGGACTGGTCTTCAGATTCAGTTTTTAAGAAATGTTATTTCAAACCTGTGGATTCTTCAGTAAGGAATATTATGGCAAGGCTTTAAACATGCATAATATTTGCCTCCGTGCCTTGCCATAAAATTCAGATTTTCCACAGCTAGAGTGGGTAGAAAATCATGATTTTATTAAAGACACAGAGGCTGATATTATCCCTCCCTGGCTTCCCGCCCTATAATTTGTCTATGTTTTTTCTTTTTAGGAGGCGACTATAAGAAGTAATCGAGGAAGAATGAGGAATATTCTCGGAGTTTGTCGTTCTATAGAATGCCTTGTTGGATTTTGCCTTTTTCTACGTGTTTGATATATCGAAGTTGTTCGCACCAAAAAGAAGGAAGATGGCTGCCTCACAGGGGACTAAGTAGCCTTTAAAACACTAATAGATTCCTATTCTAAGTTCTTTACATTGTTTTGTAGTTGCTGCTGTGAGTTGGCAATTAAAGAGATACATAATATCGGCCTCAGTGTCTTTAATAAAATCATGATTTTCTACCCACCCTAGCTGTGGAAAATCTGAATTTGACATTATTTAATGTATTCCACTATGAGAAAAAAAATGGAAGATACTTCATACGATTTGGGTATAGACTCTTACCTGTAGTAAGTATAGGGGTTCAGGTCAGGCACCTCCATTGAGCGGGCATCGGGTTCATTGACCAGTTGGTGAACCAGAACCCAGGCTTCGCTTTCACCAGACATGCCAATCTTTGGGGTAAGGGTTAAAGCAATGCGAGAAGGGAAGAAAACAGCAAGAATTACAAAGTTGTCTCAGCAACATCATGCAGCATTTTTGAATCCCACTTCTCCTTGCCTCCATCCACCAGAGCTTTTCTGGCTTGAAACATTCAAATTCTCAGCAGACACGAAGAGGTAATGGTTCACCTGTCTGTCCTATGTCCGCAATACACATTATATCTTTTTCACACATATTTCCTGCAACATAACTATAGCTTTGACAAGGGCTGCAGCTAGTAGGTCACTCAGAACTGTTCCCACAAAATGTAATGCCATTAATTGGAGGTGTTGGGTTATTGTCAGTTTCCGCACTTCGTCTACTCCTAATCCACTGAAAAAGTGACAAACTGTGCTTTGCCTTTACTCGTCTTTAGGAGGTGCAAACTGGTCTGCTTGACTGGGCAACAATAAGTCTGCCATTAATATCTATGGGCCTGATTTAGAGTTTGACGGACTGTACTCCATCTATCAGGATGGCGTAGGACATTACCTACGCCATCCCGATGGACTACCGTCTGTGAAATTCATAGATGACCTCTAGCCCAGCGATCATCTCTGTACATCGATAATAACTGCCATCACCACGGTTCCTTTCAATGTACAAAAAGTTTAGTGGATGGCTGCCATCAGTTTTGATGGCTGATCACCCAATTTTGCAAATCTTTTTATATTTCGGAAGCAAACTCTCAATGTGGGAGTTTGTTTCAGAAAAATAAAAAGTGAATCACTCCCACACCCCTGTTTTCTCCCACGTCGTGGGGGTCATTATTAATTTTCCTGTCCCGCCCCTACGGGTTTTATCTTGCAGTGACAGACAGGGGAAAAGACATTATAATGTCTACCAAAACAGGGAGGCAGAGTAACGTCCTTCCAATGACACCCCTACTCCGTTTTCTGTAGATGGAGCCAACAAGAGCTCCTTCAATGGAAAACGTAAGGTCTGCCCAGCTCTAAATGAAGTGGGTGGACCCAGGATTTCATGGAGAGGGTACTCCGTCATGAATACGATGGAGTACCCTGCCGCCAAACTCTAAGTTGGGCCATATGCTTCTATACTATGAGCTAGGAAAATGCCCCAAATACAGACTGCCAGTGTAAGTCACAATGAGGTTTAAGATTCTAACTTTGATACATAGGACCATTTAGTGTAAGACACGAATATGACTAAAGTATACGAATCAAAGAGAGCTCTTTGATCCAGGTTCAAGGATTTCCTCTCCCCCGCTCAATCGAATTATCATCTTCTTCAATTTGATTTGCTTATCAATGCCCTTAACTCCTGTCTATGCTTCTTTGGCAGTTGTATGAGAAACCCACCCTCAGTGAGTTTGCAAAACTGCCAAGAACATATTTGATTTATTCACCTTGCATAGCTTTTTACCTATTCCTGCTTCAAACTAGCACCCATAAAGCGTGTCGTCTCTTTTGTGTGTTGATAAACGTTTCTAGGCGTTACAAAATGCCTATACCATAATGAACAGAGCAAATATGCACATACACTGCAGGGTGCAATGAGGCGCAAATCACATAAATACACCTAGTTTTACTGAATCATTTTCTGAGGTATGTTTATGCCAGCACCACATCTCTACTTATTTTGGCAAAGCTTCCTTCCCACGCCATTATCACCCATCATCAAATGTTTTTGATAACCTTGCCATTTCATTTCCACCCTGTCTACTGATCATCACAATTTGATCAACAACAACTCACATGAGTCTATCAGATTCCACCTTACATGCTCATGCATAGTAAGGGCACAAATACACGTGCAAGATTTTGGACCCATCCTACCTCTGCCTCCACCTGCCATCTTGAAATGGAAGTCTTCCCATCATAGCCCGGGCGAAACTGGAGTGTCACGGACCGTGGGCCGATGTTCGTGATCCCAAGGTTTGTCGGGGCCCCCGGAAGCTCTAGCAGAAATGGAGAAAGGAGGCCCATGAGGTAGGCTAGAATTGATAGATTCCAGCACAGAACAGTAAATCTGGACATTTCAGAGAACATCACTGGAATCAAAATTTCCCAGTACAATTCCTGGTTTAAAGCTCACATCCTCCTTGCCAATTGGGATTGATGAATTGACCCATGCAAAATGGTGGTCACAACAGTCTAGTTAGCACAACACAACCTATTTTCTTTAGTGTTAGTGCTCATTTATTATAGAGGGCACTATTACTCTAATTTGGAATACAACCTTTCCAAGGGACTATGGCCCAGATTTAGTATGATTTTGTGTATGGGCTGTGTCAATGCAGTCACCTGTGCCTTAAGGTTCTGCACTCTCCATGGGCATTTAAATTCACATCCATGTTGACCACTGGATGTGAATTTAAATCAAAGCCATCCATGTCTCCTTTTCCACTGTACAATTCTTAGTGAGGATGAAACATGAGTTGTTGACAAAAAGATTTGATTACCATTGAGTTGGGTAACAATAAACATCTGTTATTCAGGGCCAAGATACCCTTCAGGGTGAATGTGCGCTTTACAAATACACATCTTATTTCTGCTTCCATCTGAGAATTCATAATAAGATTTGGACTTCAAAAAACCTCAAACCTTTTATGGGTGAACAGTGGAACAAAAAAAAAAGTGGACTTTAGCGCATTGTTTTGAAAGCAGATGTGAAAATATTGATTTTGTTTCACGCTATTAATACATATCCATGAATCCACACCTCCCAGGGCCTCTGATATGGTAGCAGAGCCTATCCCGGTGGTCCAATAAGTATGACTAGCTGAGTGTCACTGGCTCAGCTATGAAATCTGAGGTTGTGATCCTTGTCCACGAGAGTAGTAAAACTTATGTTAAGAAGCAGAGCATTTATGGAGATTGATATGAGCCCCACAAGAGCTTGTTCAATGGAAAACAGGATTATCCATCCAACCCTTATGCTCCACCTTATACAGAATTCAGGAACCACCTGAAAGCCGGCTCTTAGAAAAAGCCAATGACTCCAAAGGAGAAAAAAACACGCTGGCTCCATAGGCTCACGCAGACTACTAGAAGCTAAACTGGCAAAACACAGACATATTCAAGATTAACCATCTTTGGATGAAGGAAGTTGACTTCCAGTTTCGTTTGTATCAGGTCAGCTGTAGTGTTTGCATTTAAACTCACCTGATCCTGTGATCTTAGAAAACCAGTGGCTGGGAGGCCTGTGGTCTTGACTAGACAGGTGGTAGCTGTATTGCAATATATTGAAATTGGCACTATGTAGTCACTGGTGCATGTATGTTAGTGAAGGATGGCATTACTAGGATAGTGCCCTGCCAACACCACTGTGATGTATCTTCACAGCTTCCTTTTAGTAATCAATGTCCATGGAAGAAAGAAAGGGGGTGCATGGGGCCCACTCAGATGGTAAGTGTGCTTGCCTGGTGGATGCTTGGGTCAGTGGACTGGATTAGGTCAAGGGAATAGAATACTCATGAAATTAACATAAACATTAGTGAGAGCATGCTGGGTGAAAGTACAGCGGAAGAGGGAACCTCTAGTCCAGTAGACTTAAAAAAGGATTTCCTCTGGAAACAATCACCCCCACCTCACTCTTAACTCATACAGAAGTCTAGGTGGCTGTTTATCGTGTGTGTGGCACTGAGACTCCTGTGGATGTGAGCAGGGAAAAGGAAGCCACTCTAGGGACTGCTCCACAAAGAATTGTTAAAGTGTTGCCAGAAATTCCTTGGATGTGAAAATCTTCCCAGTTTAAACACGGTGTTTGGAAGGCAGTATACACAGGCATGCCCAGCTAAAAAGCAGTATAAATATTCATGGGCCTAATACTAGATTCCAGGCTTAATATTTATCTCGACATCGCATTAGACATTCTAGCTACAGGATTAGTGAGTTGCTTTCAAGAGATCTCGTCCATCGCACACTACGAGGCCAACATGATAAATGGGGGGAGGAAGGGAGGAGCGAAATCTTTTGTAAAATGACACAGGAGGGCATGCCATACCACACATTAGGTGGTCGACCTGACAGAAGAGCAGCGGCTCTCTTTTCTCGCAGGAGGTTACAAATGGTCTTTGTTAGTCCATCTCTCTCGGCAAGAATGTTCAAGTGGAGAAGGCAAAACTTAAAACAATTACCATGGATATTCTTGAAAATAATCATGCCACTGCAGTGAGTTCCACAATTGGGAAAAACGTACCAGAGAGGGAAATTCACCTACCACTGACTTCTTTTCCTGAGAAACCCTGGCTTAGAAGACATAAGCTTTTAATGATACTTACGAATTTCCAAACTCTATAACTTTTATTGTTCTTTAATAGTGGTTTTCATGTGGTTCGGTTATAAAAAAACTTTTATAACTTTGTATCAAATTTGCCCAACTTTTTCTAAAGTGATGGAAGTTAATTATAACTTTTCAATAAACAAGTCAGACGTTTTTCAAAAGTTTGAAACATCATTGTTTAGTTCTCAACAGACAAGTTCTTCAACACTAAATAATTTAAATGAGTGTACACTTTTTTAAACGATCAAAGTTTTTTAGAGGATTTAAAACTTTTTTGTCCAAAACTTAAGAATTGTGAAAATGTTCACAGTTTGTATATTTCACCCAATTTGCGTCGATGTCAAAACTTTACTGCAAAAAACAATCGTGGGGAAATTATCCCATTAATACTACGGTCTGATGGGTTTTTCTCTCCAGAGAACATACTTTTCCTTGATTGTTTTGCTCATTTATTAACTTTGCCAACCACAAGAACATCATGAAGTTGGCAAAGTTTCAACAGCATCTTCATACGTAGGAGTAGGAAAGGGTTTACACCCTCATCCATCTGTACAATAAAGGAGGGCACAGCTCAACAGTACTTGCTCGTCAATCACTTTGAGATTATATTACACCTTCAGCATTACTGATAATGTGTGGGTCCTCGCTCTTGTTACCAGCCCATCTCCCATGACCGCGCCTCAATGATGAAGACTGCCTTTGAAGTACATACCTGGTGGGACTCCAGATGATATGGTGGATGAGGAAACAAGACCCTGCCCTTTGGCAGTCATGGCTGCCACCTCAATAGTGTACGTGGTGAGTGCCGTCAGGCCAGTGACTCTATACTCTAAGGTGACATTTGGCAAATAGTGCGTCACACGCGTGTTTGTGCGGTTGAACTCCTCCCAGGAAATCCGGTACCCTAAAAAACAAAAAAGGGAAAGTTCATGCTAACAAGTCCACATAACAGTAACTGGATTTTCATCCCCCTTCTAATAATCCTTAGGCTCTGACTTCAGCAGCTGAGCACCAGCATCAAAAGGAGGCGCAGACTTCTTTAAAGCTTCCCTCAGACACATAGTAAGTGCAGCTGCAGAGTAATAATGCAAGCATTTCTCTCTTAGAACATGTATGAAACATGCATGGATGGTGTAATCGAGATTACAAGACGCCCAGTGCATTAGATATAAAACTGTGAGAGGAGTACATGGTTCAATATGAAATAATATTGGTGTCAAACAAACTGAACCAAGTAGCAGATCACAATAACAATGTTTATATTGATAATGTCTGCATACATTATAGTTTGCAGTCCATCCATGAGGTGCATCCCGCAATATCAAGCATATAAACTTAATCAGAATCCAACGTACACCATCTCATAGCCCCAGAGCCCACCATATCCCCCCGGATGGTATACATTATAGAACATTTCCACCTAGTCATTGTTATCTGGCCTAAGAGCACTTGTCAATGCTTTTAGCACTTCTGGTGTGAGCATGAGTGTAATTGTGAATAAGGAGGTTACAAGTAATCAAAGGCTTCTATGAAATCCTTCATCTTCACATTAATACTATAAGTTCAGCTTGAGTGCGCTGAACTCTGCCTCCAGAGGTATCAGAGAAATCGGCGTAGTGCAACTTTCTAGTGATGTCCAATGAGAACACACTATAAATAATCAGGCACAGAACGCGTAACTACTGAGGCTCACAAATCTGTGTGTAACCCTCTCACCTTGTGTAGTGTGCTAGTGAGGCATTTGTAGTCATATCTTTTGAAACCAATCTCTTTAATCTACTACTATGTGATGACACCCACCACTACCTACGTGTGTGTGCCGGTACTTCTTTCTCAACCCGCCTCCGACGTTGGGTGTGTGTGAGATCTGTGGGGGTACCGACAAAAATCATCATCCTTAAGAAACCATTAAGACCACATCCCACCGCTGATGCCACCTCTGAGGACACACTGCTTTCACCCTATTTCTAAGGGTGGAAGTCAGACATATAGTGGGATCTAATAAAACCACTCCTTTTAAATAAATAGGAAGAGCACATGCCACAGTTACCACCACTTGTGAGATAACACATGTGCAAAAAATAACATGCTAGGTGATTCTTAAAACATTATTTCTGCAACACCCCAAATCCTGTGGTAACTCCTACCTGTCAGGATTCCATTCTTCTCCAAAGGGTCCTTCCAGCTGACCTTCAGAGATGTGTCCAGGATGTCAATGAAGCTGAGGTGACCAACTGGCCCAGGGGCTGTCACAGGAAACAAACCAAGCAATGGGAATCAATGGACACAAGGCGATAATGCTATGATTTTATCCAGAAGTTCAAAGCAAACACTATGCTGACAAACCTAGAAAAACATTTGATTATTTCCTCAAAAATCATTATAAGATTTATTTTCTTCAGCTTCTGTGTGTCCAGTCAAAGCATATCGTTTATCAATAATTTTCTGCTGGTCTCTTTTTCATGTTCCATTTATCTAGCTCTATGTACATCAGCCGCTATATATGCAGAGAATTGGTGAGATGTGCTAGAATGCTATGTAAGTGGGTACATGGGATTTCAAACCACCATTTATCACTGTTGAACATCGCAAGAGCCTCATTTCATGTCAAATCAGCCACGAGCCATTTACACTAGTAACAGTAGAAGCTGCCTGACGATAATAACTGCTGCTTTAACTCACCTGGCAAGCACTTTATGAAAATAGGAAAGCCACAAAATCAGTTTGAGTCAATGACACGTAAACGTAAGTCCTGTGTGCAGGTAAATGTGTGAATTTTGTTTAAAAATAAATGAACTCAATCAGGGGTGGCTCCTCCGCTAAGGTGGAGGAGTGTCGCCCAACTGCTCTCAGAGCAGGAAAAATAAAATGAAGATAACGTTATCATCATTTTATTTTTCGCAGGTTCAGGACTGCCTTAGGGCAGGGCGGGGCTGGTGGCACACGGGAGGAGTGGTTTGCACACTCCAAGTACGCATGATGGTTTGGCTGGCCAAACAGTTATACGCACTTTGCATGTTCCTCACCAGGCTGTAATACACAGCCTGGTGAGGAAAATGCGTAAGCTCCCATTCCCTCTCTGAGCGCTGAACCAAGGCACTCAGACCAATCACAACCCTGCATTGCAGCATTGTGATTGGCTTAGGGGACCCTGGGTGCTTCCTGCTTCCGGGACTCGCCAGGAAAAGAGACACAGCGGTGGAGAGATGGTCACGGTGGCTCTGAGGAGGTAAGTGGTTTCTTTTTTGTATTTTGTCCCTGCCCCTCCACCCCTGTTCCCTGCCAGCCGCTACTGAAATCGATAGTACCACCTGTTAAGTATTGGAACTATGCACATATGCACTTCTCCATCAGCTTACTGATTCTGCTAAAACATTTCAGTCGTTTAATTAAACTATCTAATATTGCCCCAAATTTCTCCAGGTCTGTCTGAACTCATTGGAAAAGCAGAACAACATAGGAAAGAAATAACCCAAACCAATTGTAGCATCTTTAGCAACCTCGCACGTTCGTGTTCCAGACCCTGCCCCGTTCATCCATATTGCCCACATACCATCCTCGTGTGTGCGCACGTGCTGCGCCGGGCTGCGTGGACCATCCCCTGGCGTGGTGAAGCACCGCACAGAGGTCATGTAATCTGTGAACTTCTTCAGACCTGAGATGAAGCCCACGTGGATGCTATCCTGGAAGTTGGGTCGCACTGTCACTATCGTCACTTCCTCTTCCTGGTCAGGCTCCCAAGCGATCAGCTGAGAAGAGATGGGGACGACAACAGAAGGAGTTAGACATGGCTGGGTGTTGCAAACATGGTTTGGCGATTTGTTTCCTTTTTTAAAAAAGCTTGTTCCAGAGAAATACTAAAACGTATCATAAATCACAGATGTTCCATAGTTAAATTGTCAATCAAGACATCAAGCGAAATGCACCGCATATTTCTGAAAATAGGAACAATTATCAATAATATTTTCAACTAAATAACTCTAGCACACTAACATACACAAACATATACACACCTGCACACATGCACACGCGTACTGATTTTAGGTAATCAAAGAAGATTTGAAACTAAATTTTGCTAATTGGTGTAATCACTCTAATGCAAAACCATCTCTTTTCATTTATTCCACTTGATGAGGATTAAACAGCCATTTTAGGTCATGGTTTTGACAGCACATCTCCCAACCAAACGTACTGCTTACAATATACCTACGGTCGACTTTGGGGTCAGCCTCCTTCAAACATTGGCTTTTTGGACCAGCGTATTTCGGCATTGTATTGAGGCTTTGTTAATCACATCTTGGCACAGCCCAGTTGAGTTTTTTCCTATCGTCCCATGCTATTGACTAATGGGTGTTTCCTTTGACCTCCAGTGGACAGCTTGCATTGCAAAGCATGAGCAACTATTTTACAACTCCTGGGCTCTGCATCAGTTGGCTCCTCGTTGCTCGTTCTCACCCCTGCCACTTTCCAATCCTGTGTGGGTTCCTCTTTGGTCCCTCCCTTACAGCCTTCTTTCCCCTGTGTGTTGCCGTTTGGCAACTCCCTCCAAACCCTCACTCTTTCCCCGGTGAGTCGCTCCTCGTCCTTCCCATCTGGCCTATCTTCTTATTGCACATTTCTATATCGTCCTTTTTCCCTGCTGTCTTAATTCAAGAGTCTAGTGGCTTCTCATCACTGTTGCTGAGACCTGTTTTCTGCAATTTCTTTCTTTTTAAGTGGACGGCGAAGAAGCCCTTATTATGCTGCTGTTGCTTTTTAAGGCTCTCCTGCCATCCTGCCCTTGGATTTCTTAGAAACAGAATCCAGTCTATAATGAAGGCGCCCTTGGCTTCATAACATTCCCTTTTCTGGTTCTAGATCATAGCACGGAAAAGAAGGACTATAATGAAGGCATCTTTGCCATCTAACCTATATTTCAAACAGAAACAAAAACAGGACTGCATTGAAGACAGGGGGAATTTCAATACAGACCAACTTTCGTTTCTTTGATTTGTAGGGCTTTAATGTGCTAATGCTGTGCCTGCATGTGTTAGCACATTAAACCCAGACCCAGTGCCAATGGTTTTTGCCCCCTAAGGTCAACACAGAACAAGTATTGGGCGCTGAAGTTAAGTTGTAATTAATTTGAGTTTATAAAAAGCTAATTTGAATCTATTTTGGGATTGTAAGTCTAACTTCAAAACCCTTGTCCCCTTCTTCTATCATGCTACAATCCTTGGTGGCACTGCCAATGCCGCCTACTCAATAGCAAAGTTCTCTGATCTATGGACACATGACAAAGCTGCGCCTAAAAGGTATGACCGTGATGGCGTTGTCGCCAGAATGTTCATTAAAAAGGCACGCATACTAATGTTGACTGCCTCTGTGAACCCTGTTTGGTTTTGCCCCACAACCCTCTAACTAATCTGCCTATCATCATTAACTAGGGCACTAGTACTCTCCCAGGCTACTGCTATAGGTTTTAGAATGAGCCACAGAGTTGTCTGGTTGCAAAAGTCATATTGTAGGCCAACCAAGAACACAGAGAGACTTGTAGCCCACCCATTGGTTACCATTGGTTGGCTTTACTGTCACGCTCATTTGACTGCTTATTCGATTGCTTGCCTTGTCCATCTTGTGTCTGTCCCTCCCCTGGAGCACTGCCTATTTACTTGCATCTTTCCCCTTCTCACGTTTGGGGAACTACTTTTTTGTTTTGTCTAAAGCACTCCACAAGTGTGCATGTGTTTTCCAGCTGTCTCCCTAGGGTGCTCCTTTTCTCCCCTTCCTCTTATCCCAATTGCAAGGAGATCATTCAGAGACACTGCGGGATGCCCATTGTCCAGCATTTTAGCACCCCCTCAGTTTTAACTTTCAGCCCACAAGCAATTCAAACACCTTCAGCCTGATAGGAGCTGTAAAAGAGCCTGGAACTATGGTGCTTTGTGTACCTTACACTAGCTTTACAGTCCACTGGATCTTGGACCAACGCCCCCCTGTAGCAACATTTGAGATGCATGCAATGTGTACCAAATGACTTTACCAGTGCATCACACTCATCTGCCTGACTCTTGGCCTAACACTTCCAAGAAATACTTGCATTAATGCAACATACAGAGACCCTCTCTACGGACACACATCTGTCCAATCACCTATGTGCATCAAGATGAAGAGAAAATAGAGAAGGTGCAGCATCCAGCGACCACAGCGGCGCATCAGGGGGAGGAGGGGTACGGTTTTGGGATCTGCTGCCTAGAAAGAATATCTTGCTTGTCGATTTAATTCCCCTATTTTGTCTCAATGTCATCTGCATTAAAAGGTAGCGGTAGGAGACACCAGACGCCATTTTAATCTCCACTTGCCCAGTTACAAATGTCTGGAATCTAACCTAGATTGAAGCACCCAGAGAAATCACAAACATTCCCTCTGCATTGGGAAACAGCAGCAAGAGAACAAAGAAGGAGGAAGAAACAAACAACTGGGCAAGAAGGGATGTGCAAATAGTCTACGGTCCTCATTACAGGGGGCCCAGTACAAGGTGGCCCATGCACAAAAGCCTGTTTCAGCACGGATCATTATTATAAGTTTGTCAGAGTTGACTGCACCCAGTACATTACCAGGAATGATAAAGTCCGACTCCCAGAGGTACATTTCATTAGATCAAACCAGCAGAAACGTAGTGCGCGAAAAAGGACAAAAAACATATGTCCATGCAGCTTTTGGTGCAGAAAGCACCAGAATCCCTGTGTTATGCCTCAGTTGGATGGGTAAAACATGGTAAATTGGCATTTATGAGGGTTGGTGAATAACGTATCAACCACCAAGTAAGTCACTTGCAAAGAGGGAGCATTTACAAACACACAGCGACATCAAACACACCTGCAGTGGGCACATGAAAGTCACAAACTCGGAAATGTGGCGGGCATGTTCAGTGGGAAAGGGAGCACATAGACAATGGAAGATGAGGACACTGACACCCACACTGACCATACAGCAGTGGGACATCACGTCAGAGAGACTCAGAACAGGGAATCAAAGACTCCCGGACAAGGAAATTATTGGGAAAGAATCAAGAATAACACACACACAAACATAGACACCATAGAACAGGAGGGAACACTGACAGCGTCTCTCACTTACTTCCCCACCAAACTCACATTCTCACACTCTCTTCTTTTCCTGCTGCGACTGGGGAACGCAGGGCTTGGATGACACTTTTGTGCCAATAAAAATTCTAATCTACTGGGGTCACTTAAGACATTGACTCTGCGACAGGCAGACACATCTAAAGAGTCAAGGAACACACTGAGAGTGGGACCACATGGGCACCCGGGGCCATATTATACATGGGACGCATTTTCCTTGTTTGCGTCTGGCTCACTTGTTAAAAGGTGCGTCCGCCGCAAACAAGGAAAATATGCCGCATTAAGATGAATGCGCCTCCTGAAAGCTTTTTTGCTTCTACGCCCACGTCTATAATACGGTGCGGGTGCAGAGGCAAAACGATTCCCTCATTTGCATGGGGCCACACCCCAATGCAAATGAGGGAACACCCTCTGGTGATAGCGCTGGCGCTATATGTGCGACAGCACTATCGGTAAAACAGAAGGGGCCACACAAGCATTTGCAGCCGCTTCTGTACTACCAAAGAGGCGCAGGAAGCGGGTGCACTTGCGTAATACGGCCCGATGAAGTGAATTCAAGTTCACTGAGACTAATAACATATTGACACTAGGACATGGGATACACTGACACTGGGAAAAGATAACAATTGTTTTGTTACAGGAGTGGCTCTGACACCATGATCGAGAGACTCTTAGATGCTGACAGGATGAGAAGAACGCTACACTAAGACGAGTACGTACAGGGAACATAGTTACACTCTGTGCTCGAAATGGGCAGGTACTATCAGGTACTCAGTACCTGCACTTCTGTACTTTGGAAGATATAGTAACGGGACATCTCAGCACAGCCGTAATGCTTTTAATGAGTGAGTACCAAAACTTCTCAGCAGCAAACAGGCACTCTGGGACAGAAGGCACCTTCACTTTTATATTTCCATTTCAAGCACTTTTTATTACACCGGATCAGACAACACATGCACACTGGAAAAGGGGCTGCATCTGTGCTACCTCTGGGAGGCACACACACCAGGACATGGAGAAACGAGCACTCTCGCTCGACGAGTGGGACATATACATGCAGAGTGGGGCAGGGAGAAACCAAGGTGCACTCACTCTGACACTCACTGTGACCGGTACGATGGAAGAAACACAGAAGGGGCACATGCACAGATGCGAACAATGATAAGAGGTGAGAAGATCCAAATCGTGGGATAGAGAACCCCTCCCTTGTACATTAAATCCACAACATAACTGGGATACAAACCCACACTTGCCCGGTTTGGTAAAGGGACACAAGAAACAACCATGAAATGACGAATCCTCAACTATTTGACTTGAAGAAGTTTGAAAATATTAAATGCTGGCAGAACTTCTAGATCCAAAAACAGTTAAAAGATGGGAGGCTTGAGATAGTTCAAGAGGAGACATTAGATAAGTAATGATCATACCTCCCACAAGATGTCCCATTGCGCAATAAACAATTATAGACAGACAATCAAATACTTCAAATCAAAGGGAGTCAATTGCGAATGAGAAGACTGTCAGTTTAAGCATCAGGCCACAGATACTAATGAGAAGTAGTTACATTGATGAAGCTACTCTCTATGCACTAATGAATTCTGCTCTGGAGACAGCATCCCAGAAGAGACACAGTTAGAGGAGAGGATCCAGAGAAAGGTGTCTGCCCCTGGCGTCCAGCCAGAATGATGTATGCAGCACTGGAAATAAAGGGAATCCATTCGGATCCCGAACTACTGAGAAAGATCTGGGATCCGGAGACACCCCAGTGAAATGCGTCCCAGTGCAATTTTGTCACTGAGGCATATTCAGAAGCTTTGTGGTGAGAGTAGGAACCAGCCAGAAGTAAGGGAGGCCTCTTTTTCCCGGATAAGCCGGCCCAACACAAATGCTTCATTTAAGGAGCCATCAGCACTCATTTTGGGTGGTGTCTTATTGTGGCTGGGAGCTAGCTGGAGAAAACATCTTGATACCAATGCCATTAGACGAAACAAAGACACTCGGAATGCTGTCACTTGACAGATCATTTTCCCGTGTTTATTTAGTTTATTATCATGTAGAACACAAAAAACAATCCAACATCCCCATGCACATCAGGGGGCCAGCACATCCCTCATATCAGCAACATACAGAGCATGACACTTCAGAGATCCTTAAGAGAGAAAACTATTTTTCAGTGGCAGGTTTTTAACTTTTCATTTGTAAGAGATATGCAGGCAGTGTAAGAATGTCAGATGCATATGAATATGGGTAATTACACTAATAACCATTTAAATACCACTTATTAAGTCTTTAATCCTCCTCGAAATAATTCTTAGCGGGTGTACAAAACCAGTGAAGATTTACATTTGTGTCTTGTAGTTTGCATGCAGCTCCATGATGCCAGCTCTTAACTCCGTGAGCTATGTTATAAGGAGTGTAATTTGTGACCTGAATGTAAAAGAAGGATCCCTACAGGAAAAGCAGCAATCCACCGCAATATCTACATGGAATACAAATCTATGACCTGCATGTTACACGTTGTGCTTTGCAGCAGGTATATTAACCCTGAATGTTTTTTTATGGTGAGTCAAACCTGTGACTAGACTGCAAACTTAGGGCCCGATTTAGATGTTGGTGGGATCGTGACGGAGTGGGCTTTTTTGGCGGCTTTCCTGCCCGCCTACCTGGCAGTCAGGTCCCCCAATTTAGATGCTGTATTGCAATGGGCAAGAAGACCTCTGCAGTCCCGCTGACTCCACTAGGACTTCACTCCCAGCCCCTTCGGAGGGATATGTGCTGCAGCAACAAATGATGGACGGAATGCTGAATGAATCAAACATTCACCCCAGTCAAGAGAGCTGGGTTAAATCCATTGTTCTTTTGCTCACTACACCACCCCAGTTTGCATCCAGCCATATGCAAATCAGTCTTGACCCTGCTCCTCATGGGAACAGTCCAGCCCGAACTGCCAAGCCGGGTCCTCCCTGGACCAGAAACAAGCATCCTGGGACCAGTTTCGGGGTAACCCCTCTCATCGGTCTGGCTATCTTGAATTCAGTGGCACAGCGAGCAAGGAAGCCTTCAGCGGGATAGGCTGTAGGAGGCTGCGGCGGGACTCCAGCCAGGATTACTGCCGTCGGGATTTGGTTCTGGCTTGTTTCGGAGGGAATTCCAACGGGAATCCCTCGTACTTCGAGTCAGGACGGCAATGGCAGGCGGCCAGCACAGAAGACCGCTGCTGCAGTGGTATTCTGTCTATCGCGTCTACATCTAGATAGGGCAGGTGGACTGCCATCAGCTCAACGGTGTTTCAGAGAGCGCTGTGACAGCGGGCCAGCAGTCGGACCGCCAAGATCTAAATCAGGCCCATAATCTCGCTAGCAAGTGCATTACCCATCAGAGATGTCTTATTCCGAATAAACTATGAAACTTGCTGGGTACACAGAGATCTCTGCTACTGGTGCCTCAACCCCACAAGATATTTTAAAATACAGCCTGCTCATGACCAATTAAATAACCCAGAACAGAATTTCTAATACATTTGTTGATGCACTCAATTTCCTTGAGGAAAAGTTTTTAAAAAATGAATGTGCAAGTGACTGTCAGTTTCCGCTCCTCAAAACTCTGCCCTTATGACTCCATTCCTTTTCTGCTGCCACCCTTTCACCCCCCAATTCATGGAACTCTAAAGTTTTTTCCAGTCCCACCAATGCATGCATGTTTCCTAAATGTGGGGCATCCTGTGAGCGGGGACAGCATTATGTAGCTAACACACAGTTGTAATAAACCTGCGCATAAAGGCATAAGTAACCTGCATGCTATAGTGTAGAATGTTGGCAGGATCGGCTCAGGCAGTGCAGGGTGAGGGAGATGCATTTTAAGGCAATACGCAGCAGTAAGTCCACTGCCACATATGGAATTATGGTATGTCAGTTACCTTCCCGCAGCATATTGTTACCCTGCCCCTCCGCTGATCCCATCTCCGGGACCCCGGCACGCCCGAATATGGAAAAGGAGGTGAGCTGCGACCCTGCAATGAAGAAGATATTGGCCCAGCAAACCCCCCCCGCCTTTGTGCAGGCCGCCTCCTTTTCCACTGCATTTAGGAACTGCTTTTTTTTTTTTTAAACATAGATGATGACTTCACACCCCCCTTTCACACCTTTTAATTAACGGGCCCTGATGTTTTTTCAAATAGCGCCCCTATTCCCCATGACCCTTCTTCAGTTATATTTTTTAAGCACAAAGTAGGTGTGAGGCGTTGAGCATGAAAGTGGTAGTCAGTAGAGTGGTGCAGGAAGTGTCTCCACTGGGGGTGGAGGTGTGGTGGCACATTGACTGCACACACCTTGGAGATGGGACCTCAAGGCGTCACTCCAGTTGCATTCTTGCTGCCGTGTTCTAGGCTCACTTGGAGAAGGCAGATTTATTGTCTTGGCTGGTATGAGTGGAGGGAGCCGGTGAAGCTGTATCTAGATCTGAAGGTGGATTTCAAAAATTGTCTGGAGTTCCATGGGAGAACAATTGGGATGATATGTCTCAGAAGGTGCAAGGAGTGTTTTCCTTGGCCTTGCGGTGCTAGTAGTGGTTTTGCAACCAAGGCCTACTCGAAGAAATGGGTAGAGGATTTGCCTTGATACACTATAACACAATTGTTAGGATAAGCAATTAAAATGAACATCGAGAAGAGGTATTTCTTTCTAAAGGAATATGTCTGCACTTAGACAGTAGGGAACACAGAGGGGTTAAAAGCTCACTACAAAACCAAGTGCCTAACATTTATGGTTGACAAGTTATCATAAAAAGCAATAATGTTATTTAGTGGAAGTTATTACTGAGTTGTTGTCAAAGGTGTCAACAAAGGCTAGCCCAATGGAGGAGGTGTCTTCATGGGTCAAGACAGCTAAGATGGTATTGGCTCCTTCCACTCAGAAAACTGAGCAAAAGAGAACAGCTCACTCCTCAACTGGGAGGCCCCAGAGAATTGCACAGGGGGCATGGCCTTTTCACAACAATTTAGTGGACAATTTTCACGAGGGCCCATCGATTCCCCAGAGACTCTTCTGCATAATGAACAACGGTTATGGTTGGAGTACAGGGGCCAGTAACACAACACTGGCTTGTTGCAGTTACAATTCGGTTATGTTCATCCCCTGGGTTATTGATGCTCCACGAGCCCGTACCTCCAAAAAGCTTGTATTCCGGGGACCCCTGTAGGCTGGTTCTAATGATAATCTACCACAAAGACTTCCAAGTCTGGCATACTGAGAATCATAGGTTGCGGATAGAACTTTATTTCACTTTCAGTTTCTATTTACTCTTTTTGGGTCTGGTTTCGTAGCACCAGATGCATGGTAAAATAGAGCAACCCAAAGTGTGACAAGTAAATCTGAATTCAGAAACCAACCAGAGGGAGAGGGAACTACTGGGGCAGAGGGAGAGAGAACTACTGGGGCAGAGGGAGAGGGAACTACTGGGGCCGAAGGAGAGGGAACTACTGGGGCAGAGGGAGAGGGAACTACTGGGGCAGAGGGAGAGAGAACTACTGGGGCAGAGGGAGAGGGAACTACTGGGGCCGATGGGACCAGGAACATTCCCTTCTTCTGTAGCTTTGTGGCCTAACTCTTGAAAACACAAATCAATCAATCAATCATGTCACTTATAAAGCGCACTACATACCCGCGAGGGTCTCAAGGCGCTGGGGGAAGAGGGGGGTGGTGCTGCTACTGATCGAAGAGCCAGGTCTTGAGGAGTCTTCTGAAGGCCAGTAGGTCTTGGGTCTGTCGGAGGTTGGTGGGGAGGGTGTTCCAGGTCTTGGCGGCGAGGTGGGAGAAGGATCTGCCGCCGGCGGTCGTTTTCCGGATGCGGGGGACTGTGGCGAGGGCGAGGCTGGTCGAGCGGAGCTGGCGGGTGGGGGTGTAGAAGCTGAGTCGTCTGTTGAGGTAGGCTGGTCCGGAGTTGTGGAGTGCTTTGTGTGCGTGGGTGAGGAGCTTGAAGGTTATCCTCTTGTTGACAGGGAGCCAGTGCAGGTCTCTCAGGTGGGGTGTGATGTGGCTGCGTCGGGGGATGTCGAGGATAAGACGTGCAGAGGCGTTCTGGATGCGTTGCAGCCGTCTCAGGAGCTTAGCCGTCGTTCCTGCGAAGAGGGCGTTTCCGTAGTCCAGCCTGCTGGTGACGAGGGCCTGGGTGACTGTTTTTCTTGTTTCGGTGGGGATCCACTTGAAGATCCTGCGGAGCATTTGGAGGATGTTGAAGCAGGATGAGGAAACGGCGTTGACCTGCTTAGTCATGGAGAGGGTGGGGTCGAGGATGACCCCTAGGTTGCGTACGTGTCGGTGGGTGGCGGGGCTGTTCCCAGTGATGTTGGCCACCAGGAGTCGTCCCAGGCTGAAGGGTTGGAACCAAGGATGAGGACCTCCGTCTTGTCTGAGTTCAGCTTCAGGCGGCTGGTCCTCATCCATTCGGCGACGGCCTTCATTCCTTCGTGGAGGTGGGCTTTGGCGGTGTGAGGGTCTTTGGTGAGGGAGAGGATCAGCTGGGTGTCGTCGGCGTAGGAGATGATGTTGAGGTTGTGCTGTCGGGCGACGTGGGCGAGGGGTGCCATGTAGATGTTGAACAGCGTTGGGCTGAGGGAGGAGCCTTGGGGTACGCCGCAGATGATCTTGGTGGCCTTGGATCGGAAGGGGGAGAGGCGGACGCTTTGTGTTGGAAACCACAACGGAAGGAAACAACTGAAATATGGTTGAAATCTGTATGCTTAAACAGCATGTGTGCTTGACTAGAAATCTGCATGTCACAAGGACGCGATGTTTACTCTAAGGTTTTCCCGTTTGTTTAATTCAAGTGATACTAGTCTACGGCCCGGCATACTGCGTTAGTTTGATATATGGGAGACCTTGATTGAACTATGGTTTCTGAGGGTCATGGAATATTACTATTATCCCAGGTACAATGTGCAGGCACTGTGTAGGGATACACTGGATTCTGGTGCTAGTAGTTATTCCTGACACTGGTGCCCCGCTTCAGGCTGAGGGCTGTCCTAACTCTGTCTGGGTCTGGTGTGTCGACAGCAGGACTTAGTGGCAGGGGCCTGGCGACACACCGTTGAGTGTAGCAGTGTCTGTGTTTGAATTACTTCTGGAATCAAGTCTACAAAAAGCTTTGAAAAATGTATTCTGATAAACCCCTCTTCTTCCACCCGCATACCTCAGGGCAGAAAGAAACAAAGGAACTGATTAATATGCACGAAGACCTCGCGGGTGTCTCATAATGAGCTAGAAGAGAGCAACATTTCACATTTTAAAACTCCTTCTTGCCTTTCTGCCCTAAGAGGAGAAAGTTTCCCTTCATTAGCTTTTGATCCGCTACTTGGAAGTTCACAGTAATATTAATTTCTTCATTTAAGGGTTTTGTAAAGCATTGGCCATATCCTCTTATGACTGCTACAGAGTGCTGAAAGGAAAGGGAGTCTGCAGCAGCACACAGAGAGGAGGCAGAGCCAACTGAAGGTGAAGAGAAGGACTCCTATTAGGTCTCACCGTTACATACCTTTTGTCTATGCCAGAGAGCCAGTAAAAGCATATTTAAAGAATTTTCTGACAGGTGGTGGTTAGGCTCGAGAAGAAGACATTCCAGAGTTTGGGAGCCTAGGCACTAACGGACCTGTCTCCATGTCTTTGTCATTAGATGCATCATAGTGGTATAAACTGAATGATAGTTGATCAAAGAAAATATATTTTCTGTGAGGGGTGGGGGAGTAGGAGCAATGGCAAAAGTCAATTTACATTTCGTAGTTCCAATGGTTTTTTTTTAGAGGAAGAGTTGGAGACGAAAATAAAAGTACTAGAAATCCTTCCTTTTATGTTCATGGTTTTAAAGAGGAAATGAGCAGACTGTTTTAGCTCTCTGTTTTAGGAAGATAGGGTTGATTTCAGACCTATATATTTGCAAGTGTGTGAGCATTTTACCGAAATTTTCTTCTTGAAAAGACATTCTCCAATTGTAGGTGTTTTAACCTTGGACTACACATACCAGGTTCTAATCCCAGCTTCAGCATTTGAGTTAAGCCTGTGAGCAAAGTGTTGTATTTCTTTGTAGTTCAAGTTGTAAGCATTTGGCATGTAAAAATGTGTATTGTAAAAAGTGTTCAATTTGCTGTCCAGTACTGTCTCGATTACATGTTTCTTTCTTGCCTCACATCACAATCTAGCTTCTGTCCCCTGGTTCCAACCAGACCCGACGTACACAGTACTGTTCTGCCAACAACACCTCAAGATTAGATATGCTCCAGCTCAGGGGCATAACGAAGGCCCCTGGGGGTCAGAGGGGCCCTCGCCCTTCATGGGGCCTCATGCAGCTCAAGGTCTGTCATTTGTGAGATATGGGAGACTGAGGGACCCTCAGCCAGTGCTTAGTTTGTAAAAGAATGAGTGCTGGTGCCCAAAACTCTGCTTAGAATCTGCTGCCGGTGAAATTAAATGTTGGTGCACCGAATACCAAGGCTGAGCAGTCTTTAATCCAATTCATGCCACTTTAATCCACTACCAGACAGTTCCTGGCCCTTTATCTTCCTCCTGAGGGTTGCCGCTTTCTCCTTTGTGATGTTTTTTCTGTCTTTCTCTTACTTCGTCTTTCCTCTGTGTATTTTTCAGCACTCTTGCTCTCTGTAAAGGTCTAATGCAGGAAAATACGTGCTGATCCCCATAAAATGAGTGCTGGTGGCTTCCACAAGCAACCACCGGCTCAGATTAATCACAGGCCTCAACACATTCTGCAGGGGGTTCCATCATTTTGTGTCACACAGCTGCTCCTGCTGGCCTGTCTTACGCTTTTATGACAGAACCAGGACTGTGCTTGGACATTTACATTAAGAGAAGGGACTGAATGTAGCAGAGCTTGTAAACTAGGGCCTCTGGTTAGCCAATAAAGGAAGCTAGAACAGCTTTACTGTAGCATTTATCCCTTTTGTCAATAATTTTCGGAAAGAGTTTGTAAAAATAACAAATATGAATGAATATGGTTGACAGTCACTGACTCCGCCCCTCCTGACTGCCCCTACATTGCTCATGCCCTTCAACAACCCTCCACAATTTGCAGGTTATCAGAAAAAAACTGCTTCGATTTACAATGCACCCCGGTTGGTAAGAAGCACAGCCATCAGCAATGCAGCAGGTGCAGCGCCACAGAGGCCCGGGGGTGAGGGACTCCCTGCACCCAAAATATACGTGTTTGTTTACATTACCTAGTGATTGGGGCCTATCTGCCTTGCTTGCATTAGGGCCCGTGGCATCTTAGCTATGCCACTGGTGGTACAGGTGATTTATTTGTATGCCATGATAAAGCTCCTTTGGGGGGTGGGGGGAGAGTAGAAGGAAAAGGGATCCGAAAAGGTTCCCGTTTTGGGGAGTCAGAGCTTTTAATATAAATTCACTTTATAAGGAGGAGGCATCAGCGAGCTCGAAGCCGGCACGCGATTGCCCTTTCAGGCCTGTTGCACCCAAAAAACAGATATAATTTTGGAAGATATATTTTTTTTCCCCAAAGTCCTTTTTGTGTCGGAACAATCACAGGTGCGTAAACCTTTCCACCCCCCCCCCCCCTGAAAACGACACCTTTGAAAGACGCCGGGTTTGGAGAAGCGGCACAGGATTGTTATCTTGTGGAACAGAGAGAAAGGATCATGGACCCCGGCCTCATTATCCGCAAAAACACAATCCTCCGCACGCTTCCCTCTGAACAGGTTCGGCAACGCACACGGGCAGCTCACGAGCACTTTCATCTCTTGGCGCGAGGCAACTAAACAGCAAAGACTCCCAGGGACTTGTGAGAGGCGCGAGGTTCGAGCCCGCCTTTTATGAATAAACCTAACAGGCCACGGGTCTGCGCGTGGGTATTTCAAAGCTCTCACTGGCAATTATTTTCTTCTGTTTTGCCCGAGTACACTCGTTAGCCAGATTCTGAAATCCGTATTGTTTGTGTCCCAGGGTGACGACGAGTGTAGATGCTCTTCGTTCCCCGCCTTCATGCCCACACAAATTTGAAAAACAGGAATAAAGGTATGTAACCTGCTTTCTTCATGATTTATCAACTTGGAAAAGCTTAAAATGAGGCCAGAAAACTAAGCGGCGCTGTTGGAAGTGTTTGTGGCTTATAATTGCTTTACCTTGCGGGATTTGTCCACCAGAAATGAAAAAAAGGGAAAAAGGTAGATGCCTCAGCCGGTTATATCACAGTTTCATTAGAAGTGTGAGAACATGCTCATAACATCGATGCCGACATTAATACATGTATATTCCTATAGTATTATTCAGACTTCGAAATGTAATTAGTAAAGAAACCTGACTACAGAAAGAGAGAGAGTAAAGCTTCTTTATTCTCTTTTGCTTGTTCCAGTCAATGTCTCTTGGTGTACAGCCAACACGTTTTGGCTTTTGGTGGTAGGCCCTCCTGGGGCTTTTTCACTGCAATAGTCGAAGAGAGGCTGAGATTAGTACCGTTGTTATTTTGTCCTAAAATTGAGTATTGAGGTCTTTGGATGAATGGGCATTGGGCACAGAAGCCCGGTTATCCAAATGTGCGTTCGTTGGTCTTAGGCATAGTGCGAATGTCGTGTCTGTGGTCTGTAAGCAATGTGTTTTGGGTACACATGTGGTTCCATGATCTGAGGAAAAGCTTTTCCACAAGACAATGATTGGAACAACCAAAAGAGAATAAATGAGCTTTACTTTCCCCTCTACTCTACCTGTGTGTTTCTACTAATTACATTTTAAAGTCTGAATAATACTATAGAAATATATATGTATTAGAACATTGGAATGTTGGGAGCTCCATTGAAGACAATGGAGTAGCTCTGGGCTTATAATGGCTGCTATAAGCCCAGCACTCCAATATTCCAATGTTTGTCTTTTTGTTTCTCCATTTTTAATTTAGAACATTCTACCCTTAGTGGGTGGAATGTTCTAATAGCCTTATAGCCCTTCTGCCTCAGGCTATACCGGTTGTTAAAGGCCCTCTTCCTCGTTATAGGCCCTCGCCTGCGGCTCGGGCCTATAACTCGGGATCAGGGCCTTTAACAACTAGTATAGCCCTCGGCAGCGGGCTATAAGGCTATAGTAATGCTAACATTTCCAAACCTCTGTAATAAGCATTAACTATTGGTGAGCAAGAGTGCCTTACACCCATAACTTGGAAATGCATGTGCAAGAATCACTGAGCTGAAGAACTGTAGGCTCTATGGGTCTCTTCTCCTAAACTTATAAAATGAATGGCTTAGAATCAGAGGCTAAAGGAAGAACAAGCATTGGCATTGCCAATTGACCTGGCTTGCATTCTGAGTCCTAAGCCATAGGAACTCTATGCAACACATTGCCTATCCAACGTGTAGTAGAGAGTATCTGGACCGGTACTGTCTCACTATTGTTGGTATTTCCTTTTCTCACACGGCACTTCATACTTTGACTAGACAGATGCATTCTTCAACTTGTACCTCACCGTAGCTGTCTAGTGCAATTTCCTTTTGAGACCAATGTCTTGGAGAAAACCCCTTAACTGGGCTTGTATATAAGGCTCAAATATGGGGAACACCTCTTAGGGCAGAGTTATCTTAATCTACATTCAGATGCCTCCAATGAAAATATTTTCAGGTCCACCATGAGGTAGTTTTTCTTTCTTCTTGATCTCCCTCTCCCTTGGTACCAGGGTTCAGGACACCGTGTGTTATAACATCACAGATCCCCTTAATAGGCTCCCTCACATGCATTAACCAAACCCTGCCAAAAGAACTCCTTCATCTTCGAGTTGAGCCCACTCACAATAAACTACTCTATGCATAGGTGAAAAGCAGACTCCGTGATAAACCCTTCCACCCCTGGGTGGGGGAGTTCCTGTTGTCCATTAAGAAAATGGCCTTTCCTTAAAAACTTCACAGATTACCTGATACCAAACATTTGTCATCTTGTTTTCTTAAAACATAAGAGAGACTGCTGCAGTGAAAATAACAAAAAAAGATTGTTTTTTGTACACAATGCATCTAAGAGTTAAACAATATAATATGTAATAATTGCGTATACTTTTAAGATGGAAAATAGTCCCTTAGCAATGCAAGCTCTCCATAGGAGGCATCAATGATATCCCCAAACAGCCAATAGCATGAGGCAAGAGAGCTTACTCCTCTGGGCTGGAGACAATGCCCATTTTATTTTAAGCAGTTCATAACAATGGGTCAGGGAGATATTTGTGCCATTAAAGAGACTTAAAAATAGGAAATTGAACATGCCAAAAGTCTTTCTGCCTTTATGATTCTAGTAAAAATATTTGTGTTCAGCACCAACATCTGTTTTGTGGGCGTAAAGAAGAAAGTGGGTAAGGCAGATCATCTTCATTGCAAATGCATATCAGAAAGGGCACAAAAGCCTGAGGATATACCACTTGGGTCAGTGCTTAATTTAAGCTGGTGGTTTCCGGCGCTCAGCACCAGCACTTAATTGTCAATACCGGCACTTATGTCAGCTGCCACATGGTGGCAGTGTTTGTTTTATTTAGAGATGAGCAGAACAACAGTTATTTATTAATTCAATGTACAATAAAAACAACTAATACCCGTCACCCAACCTACTCTTATAGTTTTGGGGGCCCTCAAATAGTCTGAATTGTCACACTTACACAAAGGTACTGTCATTGGCAGCGCTGTCACGGGCAGTGGGTGGTGCAAGCTGCAGTGGCCTCCTCACGAGGACGCTGGCACTTACTTTTTTGCAAATTAAACACTGACTTGGGTAATTTGTTTTGCACCCAATTCAAAGTCGAATAATTTCCAAAAAGCCTTTGCAAATATTTTTACTCATTGCTTTTGCTTTCATTGCATATTTTTGTGCACCCAATTTCCTCCAGGTAAACCTGCACGTGCAAACACTTAGGGCGGAGATCTATTTTCGAGAAACCCATGAAGTTCGCTACGTGTAAAACCGAGTGCAAATTTGACTTTTAGTGTGGTACTCTGGCCGACTGTGTGTACAACACAGGAGGAACAGAAGCACAACTGCTGCACAAAGATGCATTTTTTATCATTGTAATGATGACAGTAGTTTCTTGTGGCAGCAGACTCCAACAGCCTGGCATTACCTGCTATCAATGTCTACTTTACTACTTCTAGCAAAATATGTAACTGCTTACTGGGAAACTTCCGAGGAAAGAGCTCTTTGGAACTAGTTTATGCGCTTTTAAAAAGAAATCCATTAGAAAACATGCTGCACTCCCTGCTGCTCCACTTTGCACTGTTTTTATTACTGTCGCTATCAAAGCCAGCTGCTGCCTGTACCATGTTCGTGCATTTGTCGCTAGAGGCTGGCAGGCGAAAAATGCTTTTCTGCAGAGGTGAGGATCACATCTTAGGGAACGAAACATCTGCTAAGTCGAAAAAATGCAGCTGCAAGTTGTTGCCACAGTCAAAGGCGTTTTAGTAAAACGTCGCTCCCTGAAGTGAGCTCCAGCTGTGAGTCAATCCCAAAGGAAACTCAGACCAAGAGGGGAGCAGGGCTGTAGCCATTAATACTGTGAACGTCTTAATACCGCTGTGAACTTGTTTTAAGCTTTACACTCCGACCGTGGGCTCAGAAGCAATCACTGGCTTTCCTGGTATGTGACTGACTCTACCCCAGCCCTATCAGTTGTCACAGTACCATTGTTCTAGCATCCCGACAAATGAGCCTGCCTTTACAGCACGTGCATGCTAGCGCTTCCCCGCCTCATGGCGCTAAGGGATCTCACCACGAGGCGCAGATACGCGATAAGCGGAGATATCCACCCTACGACGGCGGCCCGCAGCTGCCCTCTACTTGTAATTAGTGATCTCCCTTTTAATTACTGCAAACGAAGCCGGCCTATCGAGAGCTCATTAGGGAAGACTACAGCGCTGGAAATGCTCGTCAGAAATATTAATTGGCTCTCTATACATATGTTAAATATCCTGCATGCTCCAGTTATCTTGTTTCTGAGCAATTAGATGGCCAAACTTCTTTTTGAGCAGATTAGGAAACACGTTTCATTAATGTAAAATGTGGATTAATTGCAAATCGGAATTAATCACAGCGCCGTTAGGCTTACCATTTGCAGCCAGCGTTCAATCGCAGCCGATCCTTCTCTCTCAGGCAAAGTTTGACCTATTCTGGGTATAAATGAGCACATTAACAGCAGCAGGCGAGATCTGAAGACCTACCCGCCACATTCGGCCGGAATATTCATCCGAGCCCAGCCTGGGGCTCTACATCCTGGTCCTTCTGCAGTCCACTGGGCTCCAGGAGGGAAATATGTCCCAGCCGTGGTCCTGGGCTCCGCAGTAACAGACACGGATGCAAGACATGACAAGCGGTCCCATGGCAACAGAATCACCTGCAGCCAACCCTAGTTTTTCAGCCCCAAGCACTGGTGAACTTGCAGGTTTGCTTTTGTATTAAAGGATGGACATACAACAACACCTAGAGCATACAGTGTAAAATTACCACAACTGGCAGGAGGTGACTCTAATGACACAGGGTCAGCTGGTAGCATCCTCGGGGTAAGTGCGCAGGACTAAAATAAGGGTATTTGGACTTTGGCTATAGGGGACCTGGAATCAGTGCATGCTGGGACTAAACTTTCAAACAACACTAAATCAGCATTGGAACTCTTGTGCCATTTGCATAACAAGCATTGGCAAAGCTAATAGGTCTTGCCTATGCAAGAGCTAATGACTTTTCCAATGTGTTTTAGCCATGTTGCACACCAGCATGGCTATGTTCAGCATGGAAAAAAGTTAGTGGTGTAGAGCAGAGTGGAGTGTCATGGAATTATGTAGAGTTAAGTGGAGTGGTGTGGTGTGGAGTGGAGTGTCATTGAGTGGCATAGAGTGGAGTGGTGTAGATTGTCGTGGAGGGAGTAGAGTGTCGTAGAGTGGAAGGGCATAGAGTGGAGTGACAGAGTGCCATATAGTAGAGGCACCTAGAGTGGAGTGGCATGGAGTAAAGTTTTGTAGAGTGTTGTAGAGTGGAGTACAGTGTTGTAGAGTAGAGTGGAGTGGTGCAGAGTGGAGTAAAGTGGCATAGAGTGGTGTACAGTGAGTTGCGTAGAGTGGCATAGAGTGGACTAGATTGTCGTAGTGTGGAGTGGCATAGAGTGGAGTGTCAGAGTCGCTGAGTGGAGTGTCAGAGTAGAGTGGAGGGTAAGAGAGTGGAGTAAAGTGTTGGAGAGTGTCGTTAAGTGGAGTGTCGTGGAGTGGCACAAAGTGGAGTAATGTGTTGTGGAGTAAAGAGGTGTGGAATGGTGTAGAGGGAGTTGCGTGTCGTGGAGTAGAGTGGTGAACAGTGTTGTAGACTGGAGGGTCATAGAGTGTTGTAGAATGAGTAGAATCAAGTGGCATAGAGTGGAGGGGCGTAGAGTGGAGTAAAGTGTTGTGGAGGGAGTGTTGTAAAGAGGGGAGCATCCTAGAGTGGGGTGCCGTGGAGTAGAATAGGGTAGAGTGGAGTTAAGCATCATAGAGAGGATTGGCATAGAGTGAAGTGTCAGAGTGGAGGGGCATA
This sequence comes from Calotriton arnoldi, assembly GCA_963921515.1. Classification (NCBI taxonomy): domain Eukaryota; kingdom Metazoa; phylum Chordata; class Amphibia; order Caudata; family Salamandridae; genus Calotriton; species Calotriton arnoldi. Next base: position 5,879,905 of record CAWUFW010000040.1, read on the forward strand.
GAGTGGAGGGGCACTGAGTGGAAGGGTGTAGAGTGGAGGGGCGCAGAGTGGAGTAGAGTGGTTTAGAGTGGAAAGGTGTAGTGTGGAGTATGTATGGCATGGTAGCGCACTACCATTACAGAAAACACATTTTCAATTGAAATGACCATTACATTTGCACTGACATACAGTTTTACTGATAAAACTATACAGTGCACAAATGATAATGTGTGGAAATGGCATCACCTAGTGAACTGATTTGTTCTGATCGCATTAAAATTTGTTTCCACCACACTTCAGAATTACAAAAAAATATGCTTAATTTGTGCTTTCCTAAGTATGATGTATTCTGAAATATCTGCACAGTTCATTTAAAGACATTGAAATTTTGTTGTCTGCTAGAAAAAACGTTTCCTTTCACAACCCCAATAGCCAGCATGATTGTCACTTAAATCCTCTCACTTTGAAGTCAGAGAGAGAAAAGTAAACACCAAGCTCCCTCAGAAGAGGGAGCCTGACATTTGACTTCTGTCTTTGAATGCACAGCAAATGTGACAAAAACATAATTTAAAGGCCTGTTTACAGAAAGCAAGCACTCATGGACGAATACAAGGAGCGTTGGTAAACAGGCTATGCTAAACGGGAGGGACTAACTCAAGCTGGACAGCCTAAAATAAATAAAGCCAGCAAATGGAAAACAAGCAACTGTGAGTTACAAAATACAAAGCCAATGGTAAGCAATGGGTTTAATGCATTCACTGGGAAGCTTTCAGAATGACTCCAAGAACTCTTTAGCAAGCCAGACAGCTGTGCTGGGCTGGTAGGCTTCGACCTGAAAAAGAGGCCCCAAGCGATCTTGGAGTCATTCTTTTCCTACCCTCTTTCCACCCATAACTCTTTAAAGTGGGTTTTTTGTCAACAAAGAGGGTAATCTGAGCAAGAGTCCTGAATGTGTCTCTAGGTTGGACCAGTCAGTGGATTTCTACCACAATCAACTGATTTGCAGAGAGCCCAAGCCTTACACAGGCTCTGCTCTTAAAGAAATATGGGTGCTTTTGACTTCTCCCTAAAGTTAATAATTTAGCTAAGCTTCATATATGTCCTGGGAGTGTATTCTATAGGATCCATTGCAGCCAAATCTGAAAAAGGCTTAAGTATGCCTCTTCAATTTATGTGATTTAGCGATGTTCCAGAGTGAGAAACTGTATGTATCTACTGGGCTCAGAGTTTGTAGCTTTGAAGGCTGGTACAATCTGATTCCTAGGTGCACATCTCTGTGACTATCACAGGGCATATGGATTTGAGGCGCGATTCCACTGAGAGTCAACGAAGACTTCTGTAGACTGGACAAATGCCTGCGGCTAAACTCTGGGACTCATGCCATCTTCTTGGCTGTAGGCTTAAGGATACCCCTACTGTAGAGAAACATCACCATTATGAAGGTATTGTTGTGCCTGTCCAGTCTCCCAGCCTCCATATTTTTCAATCATACAAGATGACCTCTAACAGATGAAATGCTGCTGGACAGATTCTATGCCCACCCCTCCATTGCCCGTGGGCAGGTTAGAAGGGGGTTCCCACCCCCATTACATTTGTAGGCAGATCTTGGATGTGGTGTGATGTAGCCATGGTCACCAGGACCCCATTTCTTGAAGTGGCATCTTCAGGAGAGATTACTTCAGAGATGCAAGTTTGTTGTGCTGACGGGTGTCGTCCTTCAACCACAAGATGTGAGTAAGTTTGAGTCTTGGGATTTCATTTAATAGAGTAAAACATTTTGGGAGTTGTAGACTCAGTTTACTTCCATTGGACTTACAAGGGTGAAGTAGAAATCACAAGAGATTATAAGAGAAAAGACAGAGACTGGGAGTCTGTTGTCTTGGCAATGTGGAGCCCAGAGGTCTATGAATCGAGTGACAATCGCTATTCCTTACCCCATCTGAAACAGAATGAACCCTTGTTACTTTGGTCTAAAGCCCATTGCCTGGAAGCTATGACCCAGTACAACTGACAATCCACCTGGAGAGAGTTAATTTCAAAACTAAATATTTAGAGCTATTTGTTGGAGCTGCCACACGTTTTTTCTTTTTTTCTGAAAATATTCCTTTTCTTTTTTCAACTTGTTGCTCCTGACCCCAAATGCCACTTAGATGCCATTTGAGGTGTTTTCCACCAAAGGTCTACTGCTGGCTTGGTGATGCCTCCAAGCTGCCCCACCTGTAATCTTGAGGTCGTAACCTTCTATGCTTGGCTATGAGGAGATTGCGATATTTCTGGCAGTCAGACAGGTTAGGGGTACAGACTTTTCACGGCGCACCAAGAAATGTGGCCAACTAACCATCAAGCATAAAATTGTGTGCTTCCTCTGAAAGTTTCGTTTTTTTAACTCTTGCAGAAGGTGGTAAAAAGAGTATTACGAAAAGCGGAGATCCTTGATTGACTGATAGCCGAGTCAAATATGGTGGTCCCATATAAAATGCCACTATGGCCCTCTGGTGGGCCATGATGACCCTGCCATCCCTACCAGAAATGCTAAGACCAAATAAGGAGCTGTTTTAAGATGCCTGGTTTTGGGCTGGAAAACATATTCTACCACATCTCAACAACATTTGTCTGAGACTGTGCTTGCAAAATGACCCAATGAGTGCCCGGCTGACTAAAATGTGAACAAGGCTCCTTGCTGAATGGGAGCTACACTGCTGTCCAGCTCTTCTAGGCTTTACTTGGCCCCTGCATCCAACACTTTAAATAGCTACAGACTGAAAACCTGCAGATACTGAAAGAGTGCTTCATGGACATAGGAACTGTACCCTGTTAATTCTAGACCAGTTGGTATGACGCTCGGAAACAGTTTAGCCCGACTGCTGGCCTGAAGTGCCTGCTGATGTGCTTAGCTGCAGACTAGAAGTGCATCCAGACAATGAGGACATCACCCCTCAGACACAGAGCTACTCTTCCTGCCCTTCCAAAGAACTTGGAGTTGCCCAAATGAGAACCTGCCGAGCAGAGTCGGCCTTTGCTAAGATAGTGCACTGGGCGGAGGCAGAGAGTAATTTGGTGCCCTTGCTGATGGTAGTGAATTAAATGAGGCAGCAGGGGGTCCCTTTTATGTTCACTCGTCAGTACCTGGATGAGCAGGGTCTGGCCCCTGAACACAAACATCCCAGACCTCCCCCAGCTCACCTAAATCACCTATAGCTTGTCTGCTCTATGCAGATGATGGTTTTGTTGACGTGTGCCAGCAGGGGTAAGAGGGTGAAGGGAGGGCAAGGAAGGCGGCTAAAGGGGTGTTAAAAACACTGCCTGCCATATGATAATGAAGGACTAAACCTACTTTAAACGGGCAAATCAGAAACAAACAGGCAGGGTCAAGGACAAGGCAGGAGCAAGATGAGAAGGGCGCTGCTGTTGGCATAACCTTAATGCACACAGCTCCATGCGCCCCTCAGAAAATAGGCTGCCTGCGCCCAGCTCGCTGATGCCAAAGGCCGGCCCAGCTGCAGATCCACTTCAATCATGCTGACAAACCAACCAACACGATGGTCACATGTACAGGAGAACAGTCCTCGGTAATGACTCCACTTCGTGGGCATAGACTTCATGGATGACCCTCTATCCCAATACTAAATCCCACCCTTTTCAGTATATGTCTCGTGCAAAAGTATCACTAGTATTACAGAGCCAGGACCGGCGACCTCACAACTTGTAGTGAAAATTTGTCTGGATTTTCTTGGCTCCCCTACGACCTCTACCTGACATAGCCCATACACTAATGTCTTTACCTGCTGATTTGGAAGGTCCTAATTTAAATCCAAAGTCCATCTATCCCTGGAGACTACAAGCTCTAGCCAGAGTAGACATCAGGATAGTAATAACCTTCTAGTTGAAGAATATCTCTACCGAGGCCAGTTGATTTTGAGCTGCTGTTCTTCTCCAGTGCCATTAACCTTAATTATGACGTGCCGGGAGCCCAATGTAACACGCCGGCCCCTACCTGTATATTTTGAGATATAGGCCCAATATCAGGGTGATTGCCCACAAACCCTACTCGTAAGGTGCCAGGATAACAAGACACCATTGTAGGATAATGATGACTCATAACAACAACTCAAACCACAAAAATCAAAAATGTAAATAATTTTATCTCACAGAGGACTTTCTACTCCAGGTGTGTTTGAGTTCTTGTACAAAGCTACAATGGTAGCAGCAGAATCCGCTCCGGGGCGGCGATCATCGCTATGGACTTCTAAGGACCTGTAGCCGTGCCAGTGTTGCTTTTGCAGTTTTGCCCAAGACTGTTTGTTACTTTGTGCTACGTTGTATGTCTCCGGTCCAGAGGTGGTGTACGGACTCTCAAAATAGAGATCAGTAGTCGTGATTTCCCTGAGGGACTGACACCAGAGTGTTGTGTAGGGAATCAGAACCTGATTGTCGCTAAGGTTTCGTGGAGCAAGGTCATTCAGTGGCGCTTCACTCATTCAATGGACTGAGACTCCATCTTCTGCTTTACTCCGTTGTTCTATGTAAAAACTATTTGGGGTCAGCAATCCCCAATCAAATCATTTTAAATGCTATATTTAACTATGCGTCTATTAAAGCTGTAATATTTCAAAGTAATACCTTTGGATAGCCTATGACAGAGAATAAGCGGTTTGGTGGCTAATCTGTAGGCTGTTGAACCAGGACAGCTGACTCCGTACACTGACATCCCTACATACCGCAAGGATAAGCGATGAATCCTGTTCTCTGCACAAATGATATGTTAAATGCCTCCTCTGCGCTCCTGGCTGCTCCCCAAGCTCACTGTCTTCTCTAAGCAGCCCGCCTCTGCCAGATGCCAGCAGGCAGACCTGCTCAGATTTTTAAGTAGGCAGCCGAGGAGGCATTCTCGAGTAAGGAGCAAGGCCCGGCTGGCTGGTCTGGGGAGAACGCGGGAGGCCGGCACAGAGCCTGCAACCCCTCAAGGTGCTCTGCCAGAGTCACAAGTCCAGGCACGCGGGCACGCGCGGCTGTGGCCACAACCCAGCTAAAGGCAAGACTGGTGAGCTCGGAAATCAAATGCAGCTGTGAAGAAGGTAGTCACGTTAGCTTCTACCAGAGGTGTCATTGACTCAGCTCCAACTCTCCTGGCCTCCAAAGCACCAGTGTGGCAAGCAAGCTCCTGATTCCCAAAAGGCAGTCCGGTTGCTCTAGGGAAATAATGACGGGTCATCAGGAGTGACGTTGTCACAGGCAGACAGGAAGGGTGATAGAAATACACACGTGCAATAAGGAAAGGCGTTCACATGATAAGGACATGTCGTAAGGACATGTTATAAACCCTAGGGACTCGGCGCATTTAGATTTTATCTTGGACGACAATGGGCGATGCGTGAAAACAAAACGTTCAACATTTCAGGTTATCAAACGAGTTGTGGACCTCAGATGCCTTCTGGAGGACCCACAGTGTGGGGAAAGAAGGCGCAAGGGCCGACAGGTGGATACACACAATATGTCCGTAATGTGGACACACGTGACTCTCGGTACAGATGCCCCTCTGGAATGTGGTGGGTCCAATGGGTAAAGAAGATCTCTCTGATGTGGGAGCAGCAGTTGATGGGCAGAGAGGACCTGTCTGAAAAGTGGGTGCCAACGTTTCTTAAGCACAGAGAAGGCACGACTGGAGATATATGGACTCTGGGTCTGGAGGAATCCAATTAAAATTCGGTGCAATTGTAGTCTGTTTAAGAGAAACCCTATAAAAAGTGAATGCAAGTGTCTATGGATAAAGAGGAACTCTCTAGAACGCTCTAGGTGCAGATATCGGAGTAGACAAGACCTCTCTAGAAAGCAAATGTCTCTGGATAAAGAGATACTCTCTAGGTGCAGCTATCGGAGTAGATAATACCCCTCTAGAATGTGAATGCAAGGGTCTCTAGATAACTCTCTGGAACGTAGGTGCAGACATCTGAGTAGAGAAGACCCCTCTAGAATGTGAATCCAAGTGTCTCCAGATAAAGAGGTACTCTCTAGAACTCTCTAGATGCAGCTATCAGAGTAGATAAGACCCCTTTAGAATGTGAATGCTAGGGTCTCTTGATAAATCTCAGTAACATAGGTGCAGACATATGAGTAGAGAAGACCCCTCTAGAATGAGAATGCAAGTGGCTCTGGGTAGGAGTAACTCTCTAGAACGCTCCAGGTGCAGCTATCTGAGTAGATAAGACCTCTCTAGAAAGCAAATGTCTCTGGATAAAGAGATACTCTCTAGGTGCAGTTATCAGAGTAGATAATACCCCTCTAGAATGTGAAAGCAAGGGTCTCTAGATAACTCTCTGGAACATAGGTGCAGGCATCTGAGTAGAGAAGACCCCTCTAGAATGTGAATCCAAGTGTCTCTGGATGAAGAGGAACTCTCTAGAACTCTCCAAGTGAAGATATCGGAGTAGAATGCGAATGCAAGTGTCTTCAGGTAAAGACGAACTCTCTAGATTCAGCTATCTGAGTAGATAAGACCCCTCTAGAATGTGAATGCAAGTGTTTCTGAATAAAGAGGTACTCACTAAAACTCACCAGATGCAGCTATCGGAGTAGATAAGACCCCTTTAGAATGTGAATGCTAGGGTCTCTTGATAAATCTCAGAAACATAGGTGCAGACATATGAATAGAGAAGACCCCTCTAGAATGAGAATGCAAGTGGCTCTGGGTAGGAGGAACTCTCTAGAACGCTCTAGGTGCAGCTATCTGAGTAGATAAGACCTCTCTAGAAAGCAAATGTCTCTGGATAAAGAAATACTCTCTAGGTGCAGCTATCAGAGTAGAAAATACCCCTCTAGAATGTGAAAGCAAGGGTCTCTAGATAACTCTCTGGAACGTAGGTGCAGGCATCTGAGTAGAGAAGACCCCTCTAGAATGTGAATCCAAGTGTCTCTGGATAAAGAGGAACTCTCTATAACTCTCTAGTTGCAGCTATCAGACTAGATAAGACCTCTCTAGAATGCAAATGCAAGTGTCTCCAGATAAAGAGGTACTCTCTAGAACTCTCTAGATGCAGCTATCGGAGTAGATAAGACCCCTTTAGAATGTGAATGCAAGGGTCTCTTGATAACTCTTTGGAACATAGGTACAGACATCTGAGTAGAGAAGACCCTTCTAGAATGTGAACACAAGTGTCTCTGGATAAAGAGGAACTCTCTAGAACTCTCTAAGTGAAGCTATCGGAGTAGAATGCGAATGCAAGTGTCTTCGGGTAAAGACGAACTCTCTAGATGCAGCTATCGGAGTAGATAAGACCCCTCTAGAATGTGAATGCTAGGGTCTCTAGACAACTCTCTGGAACGTAGGTGCAGACATCTGAGTAGATAAGACCCCTCTAGAATGTGAATACTAGGGTCTATTGATAACTCTCAGTAACATAGGTGCAGACATGTGAGTAGAGAAGATCCTGCTAGAATGAGAATGCAAGTGTTTCCGAGTAAAGATGAACTCTCTAGAACTTTCTAGATGCAGCTATCGGAGTAGATAAGACCCCTCTAGAATGCAAATGCAAGTGTTTCTGAATGAAGAGGAACTCTCTAGGTGCAGCTGTCGGAGTAGATAAGACCCCTCTAGAATGTGAATGCTAGGGTCTCTTGATAACTCTCAGTAACATAGGTGTAGACCTCTGAGTAGTGAAGACCCCTCTAGAATGTGTATGCAAGTGTCTCTGGGTAGGAGGAACTCTCTAGTCCTCTCTAGTTGCAGCTATCAGAGTAGATAAGACCTCTCTAGAAAGCAAATGTCTCTGGATAAAGAGATACTCTCTAGGTGCAGCTATCGGAGTAGATAATACCCCTCTAGAATGTGAATGCAAGGGTCTCTGGGTAAAGAGGAACTCTCTAGACGCCACTATCGAAGTAGATAAGACCCCTTTAGAATGTGAATGCTAGGGTCTCTGGGTAAAGAGCAACTCTCTAGATGCAACTATCGGAGTAGATAATAAGACCCCTTTAGAATGTGAATGCTAGGGTCTCCAGATAACTCTCTGGAATGTAGGTACAGACATCTGAATAGTGGAGACCCCTCTAAAATGCGAATGCAAGTGTCCCTGGGTAAGAGGATTTCTCTAGAACTCTCTAGATCAGTGATACTCAAAGTACGGCCCGGGGGCCGCATGCGGCCCTCCTGACCTTTACATGCGCCCCCCTGGGCAGCAGCAGCACTGGGCTGATTTTTACGCAAATCAGCACTAACATGACTAAAAATGTTTTAGGAACACCTTCGTTTTTAAAGACAGCAAACATGTAAACATACATGTATTTCATTGACCTGTAGAACCATTTCACCTTGGTAAATCAAATTTTAGCAGTGCATTCAGTATTTTTCTTAAAGTGATGGTTTTCAAACATTAATTTAGAAACGTTCATTCTCCCCCCCACCCTGACAACAATGCCATGATTATATCCAAGCACAGGAGATGGTTTTGAACAGCACACATCCTGAAGTCATGTATTTCGAGTTTCTCTTATATGTGATAATGAAGAAAAAGGAGGGAAATTGAAATAAAACAATTGCCCACGGTAACACAGTTCGGTCAAGAGGAGAAGCTGAGATTCATCCCTGGTTTTCTGGTTTTACATTGCGCATTTTTCAGCCACTAAATATACATGCTTTGCTTCCCCTACTCCGACTTTACACCTCCTGCTGGCATCAGTGCGGCCCTTGGTCACACCAAAGACCAAAAATTGTGGGCCCTGGTAAAATGTTTGCGAGTACCCATGCTCTAGATGAAGCTATTGGAGGAGATAAGACCACTCTAGAATGTAGATGCAAGTGTCTCTGGATAAAGAGGAACTCTCTAGAACTCTCTAGGTGCAGCTGTCGGAGTAGATAAGACCCTTCTAGAATGCAAATGAAAGTGTCTCTGGATAAAGAGGAACTCTCTAGGTGCAGCTATCAGAGTAGATAAGAGTGATCTAGAATGCAAATGCAAGTGTCTCTGGATAATGAGGAACAATCTAGGTGCAGATATCGGAGTAGATAAGACCCCTCTAGAATGTGAATGCTAGGGTCTCTTGATAACTCTCAGGAACATAGGTGTAGACATCTGAGGAGAGAAGACCCCTCTAGAATTCGAATGCAATTGTCCCCAGGTAAAGATGAACTCTCTACAACTTTCTAGATGCAGCTATCGGAGTAGATAAGACCCCTTTAGAATGCAGACGCAAGTGTTTCTCAATAAAGAGGAACTCTCCAGAACTCTCTAGGTGCAGCTATCAGAGTAGATAAGACCCTCTAGAATGCAAATTCAAGTGTCTCTGGATAAAGAGGAACTCTCTAGATGCAGCTATCGGAGTAGATAAAACCCCTCTAGAATGTGAATGCAAGGGTCTTTTGATAACTCTCTGAAACGTAGTTGCAGACATCTGAGTAGAGAAGACCCCTCTAGAATGTGAATGCAAGTATCTCTGGGTAGAAGGAACTCTCTAGAAATCTCTAGTTGCAGCTATCAGAGTAGATACGACCTCTCTAAAAAGCAAATGTCTCTGGATAAAGAGGAACTCTCTAGGTGCAGCTATCAGAGTAGATAATACCCCTCTAGAATGTAAACGCAAGGGTCTCTAGATAACTCTCTGAAACGTAGGTGCAGGCATCTGAGTAGAGAAGACCCCTCTAGAATGTGAATCCAAGTGTCTCTGGATAAAGAGGAACTCTCTATAACTCTCTGGTTGCAGCTATCAGACTAGATAAGACCTCTCTAGAATGCAAATGCAAGTGTCTCCAGATAAAGAGGTACTCTCTAGAACTCTCTAGATGCAGCTATCGGAGTAGATAAGACCCCTTTAGAATGTGAATGCAAGGGTCTCTTGATAACTCTCTGGAACGTAGGTACAGACATCTGAGTAGAGAAGACCCTTCTAGAATGTGAACACAAGTGTCTCTGGATAAAGAGGAACTCTCTAGAACTCTCTAAGTGAAGCTATCGGAGTAGAATGCGAATGCATGTCTCTTCGGGTAAAGACAAACTCTCTAGTTGCAGCTATCTGAGTAGATAAGGCCCCTCTAAAATGTGAATGCAAGTGTTTCTAAACAAAGAGGAACTCTCTAAAACTCTCCAGGTGCAGTTATCGGAGTAGATAAGACCCCTTTAGAATGTGAATGCTAGGGTCTCTTGATAACTCTCTGGAACGTACGTGCAGACATCTGGGTAGAGAAGACCCTCTAGACTGTGAATGCCAGAGCCAAGAGATAAAGACGACACCTTAGCAAAGTGGGTTTAAGGACCCCACTAAAATGTGGGTGCTGTCATCATTGGGTATGGAAGCTCTCCCCTTAAATGTGGGCTGTGATTTCTCTGGAATACACAGGGGCACCATTAGTTTCTGCCTTTACCTTGTATCCCTGGTTAATGCCGTTGACGAACTGAGGGCTAGGTGGGTTCCAGGTGAAACGGATTGTGGTGGAGTTGATGGCTTCGGCCTGCACATTCCCTGGTGCCACAGTTGGGACTGGAAAGAAAAAGAGGAAAGATTGAACTTACGAGTTGACAAGTCAAGTGCTTTTTTCTCAGAATAACGAGTTATTCCAGAGCAATCTATCTGGCGAGTAGGCTCAGTGACCAGACAGCTGCTTTCACCTGCAGAGAGCGAGTTCGAATCCCAGCAAACACAAGTGAGGTTTCCATCATTCTGAGATCCGTAAACTAAGTACCCTTACAATAGATGATTATAAGATCTGGTTGATACAGCACTGAGAAACCGCAAAAACCAGATGTGAAACGATATATATATATATATATGTTAACATTATTGACTGACCGCGTCATAAACCACAATGTTACCCAATTGGTGTCCTGTCGCTGCTAAGGCTGGAGGGAGGAAAAAAACATAGAAAGAGACAAAATACCCCTCCTTCGGGAAAACAATAGACTGAAATAATATTTTTTTGGGGCGCTTCACACCGCACTTGTGTCATTTCTAAACACTGAAAATACAGGTGTGCCTATTACCCAAGTTAATGGTACTCAATACGCCGTCCTCAGAAAGATAGAAGGGACGAGTCGACCTTGCAGGCGTTTACACTGAGCCTCATGACGCGAAAGAAGCCCTAATGAGATGTGAAAAGAGTCTGCATCTGAGCTGCTTATGAAAGACAAGCTACATGGACATTCTTATTATGATTATTAACACTATTATCATCAGTAGCTGCCTCTGGGTGGAATGACCCAGCTGTCTGAGGTTAGAAGCCCAAGGTCAACAGTCAGCGACAGTAAACGCCGTGCTGTCGAGTGTTCCTCGTCATCCCTTGTTGGATCTTCAGCCAGTGTTGACTTTTGAGCCTATAATACTTTGCCTCCTGGGACTTCAAGGCTCGCTTTTCCCATGATAACTATGAGCCTACAACTCCCAGCATGCAACATGCTGCTGCTGGTTACAAAACCGGGACTGACAGTGACCAATGTGTAAGTGATTCACTGTCTGGCGTCAACGGATGAAGAGAGCCCCCTTCCTTGGCCCCACCCCTTCACACTGTTACTTTTTTAACACCGAGAGAAACTAATCTACAACAAAAATGAATTGTGAGCATTTTCAGCAGGGTGCTTTTTCCGACAGGCTGGCAGGGCTGGGGTACAGGCAGTCAAAGGTCAAATCAATCTGCTTAGCTGGTTACTACTTCTACAAATTTGCATTTTACACGTCCACCCTTTCTGTCCATTTCTTGGCTGCTCTTTACACAGAGACCCTGCGTGTCATTGGCTTTACCAATGTTTGAGCACCTGACCTGGGAGGCCGGCCTGTGAATGCTCTTTCAGTCTAAATCAATTTTCTAATGTTACTTTTAAGCATCCCCAAAAAATGTAGATTCACGTGTTGTAAAAATGTACTTAAAAGAGTCATATATAAGCCCCTCCCCCATGAGAAATGGTAGGGTGCCTGGGCTCGTCTCTGATTACCAATCTTGCTTGGTTACTTCTCTCTGACACTTTGTGAGCTTTCATTTGTTAATATTCTGTCTGTGCGTTCACACTCTATTAGTAGGAGCTTTGCTTTCTCAATGCAGTGTGTTTTACTCTGTGGTCAACCCATAGACATAGTATGGCAGCTCCTTGTCAGGGGCTTCAGGGCGCAGCAGGAAGAGGGGGCTGATAGGGCTGTGGCATGATCCAGCTACAGAGTGCCGTTAAAACACAGCACTCTGTAGGTGGCTGTCTGGATTGCGCATGTCTGAGAAGTGTAGTTCGACTATGGTCCCCTCGCACAGGCACAATCCATTTTATTTAACAGACAGACTGCACATGCATCAGGCAGCACAGCATATATGCTAAAGTGAGGCTGCCAGGGTCCATGTCAGTGCATCCCTGAGACTAACGAGAAGTCACACAGAGACGCAGGGGCAGGATCCCCAGCTCTGTCCCAGTTTCTTATAGGGTTGAGACTCCAGTCCTATCAAGAAGCTGGAAGAGAAATTGAGGTGGGTCTTTCCTTTTACAAACCTTCCCTTGCTACCCAGGCTGCCTCCTCATTGGGAATCATGGTTTGCTGGTTCCAATGTCTAGCACCGGATTCCTACTCTGCTCTAAAGGAAGCAAGGTATGTAAAAAAAAATGGTGTTTCTCTTCATGTATGTATGTTTTTGTGAGTGCCTTTGAGAGTGCGTTTGTGAGTGATTTAAAGTGAATGGGATTGAGCGAAAGTGTGTGTGTGTGTGTGTGTGTTTGCGAGTGTTTATTAATAAGTGAAAGTGAGTACGAAGGAGTGAGTGAAGGAGTGTGAGTGTGTTAGAAAGAGGGAGTGATTGGAGGTTGTGAGAGGGAGTGGAAGTGAGTCCAGGGTGTAGCAGCAGGTGCAGTTGCACCAGGGCGTAAAGTAAGTGGGTGTGAAAGGCTGTGTGTGTAAGTGTGTCTAAGTGAGAATGTGAACTAGTTAGTATGTAACAGTCAGTGGGGGTGAGTATGAGAATGAGTAAGTGGGTTAGAATGAGTGAAGGGGAAGAGAGTAAATGTGAGAGCGAGTATGAGTGAGCCACATTTTGAAAAAAATGGGGTGAACTCCAGGCATGCATAATGCCTCCCTACTTTCAAAGATCACCAGCCGCCACTGCTGTCGACACAATAGGACTGGATAAAATGCAGAGTCACATAAACCGGGCATCGAACCAGTGCCCTGCAGGTTAAGCACCGTCCTTCAGCAGATTCATTCCCTCACTGATCTCTCTACACAGTTAGATCCTTGTCCTCCACTCACCTCCTTGCAGTGTCCACTCCGTCACTTTGCTGCTGTGCACGCCTAGGCCGGCGCTGTTGAAAGCAGCAACTTCAATTTCATAGTTGGTCCAGATGATGAGGTCCTCCAGGAGCAGGTTGTTTACGTCTGGGTTGGAAATGTTCTTGTACTGATAGCCGACCGGCAAACCGGACAGGCAATACCTGTGGGGCGCAAAGAGAAGCGCATGCTGTCAGTTCAAGCAGATGAGGCAGGGAAGAAGGACACATAGACAATGTGAGATCTGAGTGTTGTACCAAGGGAGGTAAAGGGAGGCAGGGAGGGCCTTGATTGAACTCTACACACAGTTGGTGCTGTGAACGACATAAATAGGACATTGATCTGTAACAATGTCTGACTGCACTCCACCCTCCTCTCCCTCATCAAACTCCATTCTGCTTCTGTCAGACATTGTGAAGCAAGTCAAAGGGGACACACAGTGCTTTCAAAAACTCCTCAATAAAACAAACGAATGTAGAAATTGTCATAAATACAAAGGAAACAAACAAGCTGATGAGGTAGAGGATGGAAAGGCAGAGAAGAGATGACATGGAGAGATTTCATTTCACATGGGATGGAAAACAGTACTGTTGCACAAATCTTCTGCGCTGTGTGACAAACTATAACAAGGGTATGCAAGTGTAACATATACACACAAATAGCCTTTTTTGCACGTGCAAATCCTGATTTTGGAACAAGTTAGTTTTGCTCTCTAGAGGGATTTACTCACTCAAAGATGTTCATGTAATTGAATCTTTTCACAAGGTTTGGAAGTGGAAGCTCCCAGGTTATAATGCCCAGGAATGTTGAGTGCACCCACTAGCTTGAACAACTGTGGGCATTCGTGAACACTTCTGCACTATGTAGTGCCAACCACTAAGCAAAAGCTAAGCAATGCTTCGAGGCACTGCAGCACGCCTGAGAATTTTAGTCAGAACCACTTTATCTTAAAACGCTCTAGTTCCCCTACCCTTAATGACGTTATTTTTGCACATGCTCAGTAGTGTGGCCTCAAACTACTGAACTACCTAGAAACAGTGTAAACTAAAGCTGCAGTTTTACACTAGGTTAGGACCTATGTGCATTGTGTACCTCTCCAGTGGGCGTGGCATGAAAATGTAAATGTTTAGTGGAAGACTAATCAGAACCTAGGAGTATCGTGAGTTGGGTTTTGGACCAATAGTATAACAATGGGATACGTTTGAGGTCCAATGATGACAGGCACTTCCCATTTTCATTACTTTGTGCTAGTTAATCTCCTCTATTCATTTAAAATGTGCAGTAAAGAAGTGTGTCTTTAAGAAATACATCATCTAGAGATTTATCTTTATGAAGGGAATCATTCCGTGGTGTGGTGTGGTGGAATACCAGTTGGTAATGCTACCTGGGGAATTACCAATAATGGCAGGTGCATTTTAATCCAGTGTAGTACAACCTCCAGATTATGAGTTCTGCAGGGCGGAGTAGGGGGCAATGCAGTGATACCGCAGGTTTCCACCTATTCTAGCAGCAAATCAAAGAATCTTGTGGTTTTTTATGGCACAGCTTTTGACAGGGCACACATTTCGACATGTATTACATGAAAACAATTTGTGCTACGAAAAATCAGGAAGACAGTGCAAAATCTACGCAGTACTTGTAATGCCGATTTGGGAGTGAAAAGCCTTTATGCGCCTAAGTTGGCATTAGGGCCACTTCGGCCCTAAGTTTGGTAACTATTGTGCCATATTGTATCTCAACTCAAACCTTTAGTCCCCCCCTTCTAGAGTGAGCCTTGCCCGCTCGATCACAATTACCAGTGGAGAGTCAAGAAAAGTAAGACAATTTCAGATAATCTTTGCAAGAAACAGTATTCAGGTCACAGTGTCAGTGAGTAGAAATAAGAGAATGTCACACTCTAATCCTGCTAAGTACTTTTCTTCTGCACCAATATCTAGGAAAAAGGCCTGGTATACAAAGTGAAACCTTCAAATTCAGATGGGCAGAACGGCATACGTTAAGTGAGCATCAGGAGGGGGATTGAAGGTCCTTTTCGGTACATTTGGACCAAACATATCCGTGCTACAGTAAGTCCAAAAACACCAAGATGCTGCCCTTAGACAAAGGCCAAGACGCATGCAAGAGGTGTGGGATGCCCATTGCTTTCTGAGGATGACAGATATTTTCATTGCAAACCTCCAAACGAGATCAGAACTGCTTCTTTTTGCAAAATTAGTGCCACTTTAGACATGTCTCGCAAAGCTGTTTAAGAATCAAAAATCTGTTTCTCTTAGTTGGTGGCTTGTACGAGTGCTATGGCTGGCATGAGTGGAAAGTGATGGAGCTCATGGTGCACCTAGTAACAAACAACAGCTGTAATGACCAGAAACAAAACTGAAGAAGCAAGGCAGCCCCTATGTCAAGGAGTAAATATTTAGTTTTGTGGTGAAAAAGTGAGGAGGAATGGATGGAGGCGCAGGAGAGGCCTTGGAGAGGTTAGAGTTTGGAGGATTGAGGTGAGAGGACTGACAGAGGAAGAAAGAGAGAGGAGAATGATGTAAGGGGGTCGAACATGAAGCCACAGGAGAGAGCAGGTGCTCCAGGAGACCCACCTGATGATGTATCCCTTGAGGATGCCGTTCTGGTGGCTCTCGGGTGGGGGCTGCCACTGTATCATAATTGACTGGTTTGTTCTTCCGCTGGCGATCACATTTTGGGGCGGAGCACTGGGTGGCTCCTCTGGAAGAGAGACCCTGGAGAAAGAAGAGAAAGGTGCACATATGTCCACATGCCCTCATCTCAGCAGCAGTACTACATTAAAGTCACTGAAGGCAGCTGCCTTACAGTGTCTCCACAGAGGGCACCAGAACACAACCATGGTCTCAAAATTGGCATGGTTTCTAAGAGGAGAAACCCCATAGCTAAACGTCTTTGGGCCTGGGGTTGGCTGTTGCTAAGACTTGGTCAGTATTATTTTTCATGTAAATAGATGAATGGTTTGATAACTGCATGCAAAAAATATGTTTTGGGGATTGTTCCTATGCCTCATATACAGCTGTATGACACTATATCAAGGAAATGATATCGGCCCACAATGACATTGCATCCAGTATATCAATGCCAACTACACAGTTGGGGTAAATATATTATTACTTTTTTTTACATCCACACTGCCCAACTCGCCATATTAACTAATACATTCACAAACTATGCTACCAATACTTACCTAGTATTGTAGTGACTTGGTCGATGTAGGGTATGCAATATTATGTGATGCAATATAGCGGAATTATTCTGTAATGTACAATTCAGTAGACAAACTCGACCTTTATGACTTGTATCATCCTCTTTCAACTCCACCATCTATGGAGTGGTACAAGCCATAACCACACTGAGCAGTCATGCTTGGAGTGTCAATACCCTGAAACTTCACTATGGCACCATACTACGTGGCCATACTAACTGTGTAACTTTATGTATGGCTGCTAAATAAGTATACTACCAGCGGAGGCATTTCTCTTCAAGCATCTTCATCACTTTTGTGAATCGCAAAAACAAGAAAATGTACAAATCCACGGGATTCCCTTCCGTATCGGTGCGAGTGTGCTACTGCAGCAATACTGTGTATATAGGTGAATCTATACCTATATGATGACACTATATTCAATGTGTAACTTTTTAACTGTACTGTTTATCTCTGATACTAAGGTAACTATACTGTTTAATTATACTGAAGGTGTTTCTAGTAACAAACTTCATTTCATTAAACTAAAAAAACTAAAAAAAAATAACTGCACCGAGGAAGGGGCCTTGATGGTCTTTAAATTTAGCACCTAAAATCTGATTTGGCCCAATAAAACTATTTGCACTGCAAGATCGCAAATTTGTATTTTTGCAAAACATTCGCTAAATGTGTTCCTTGGGTAGTATTGTATCCCTGCGAAAAGTGAGGCTTCGCAAACTGTAAGTACACTAAATGGAGAGGGTCTCTGCCAACACAAATGCAAGCCTGACACGAGGCTGACCCTTCCTGACTGGCGTATAGAGCTCACCAGCCTGTCAGATCACTATAGCTTGTCGCGAGTCTGTCCATCTACGTCATTCAGTAACAGTCACCACAAACCCTCCGACCCCTAATTATTAATAATGAACGGTGTGGAAAACCCCCCAGATAGAAGAGCTTTTGTAAAAATATCATTAGAACTCTCTAAGTTGCAGTGACCGGATTTTACCCTACAGAGTCAAGAGGACAAGATGTCAACTTTGACCCTTTGCTTCCCAATGCAAAGAAATCTTGGAGTGGCGCTGTCACCAATGCCCGTCTTACCTGTCCGTGTCCTTGCTGAACTGCCCCTTGCCCACATCGTTTACGGCACAGAGGCGGAACTGGTAGGATCTCGCGGGAATGAGGCCTCTGACGGTTATCGATGTCGACTCTGGATCAACGTTGGCCTGGAACACGGTCCACGGAGCATCTGCAGGAGAGAAAAGAAAGGAAGTGTTGAAGAGAGAGAGAGAAGACTAGATAGAGTTGCACTTGTGGGTCTCATTAGAACATGCAGAGCATTTGGGGACTTCAAATTCTTGCTTGAGATCGAGACTAGAAATTCTGATGAAAGGGAAGCAATGCAATTAAATACAGAATAGTGTCCGAAGCTAGGTCTGCCCCACTCCCTCCCCCCACTTTTAAAATGAAAGCTAATGCTCTTTGGTTATTGGTAGATGTGTGGCAGGACAGTGCAAACATTGGACACAAGCTGAGCACAGATGACCTCAAGGGAGATTCTTAAACCTGCTTTGGGCCGACCTTATGAGGATTTTCAGAGAATGGACCCAATGTGGCCCTGCTTCTTGTAACAGCCGTGATTAAGCTGGGTGACATTTTTCTCCAGGACCCTGGCCTTCATTTCAACCTGCCTGTAGTACAAGAAGTCCTGGAAGCATGCTAGTGAAAGGAGATACTGGCTTCAGCTGAGGAACATGCGAGCTGCTCTCCGGAGAACTGAGGACTACCGCTTGCACTGCAGCAGTCACTCTTAACACTGAGCAGCTGGTCCCAAAAGAATCAGCAAGACATCATAAGCAGGTGAACATTGGGGAGGGTCTTCATCTGGTGACCTGTCAATGACCTCTTCAAACATGGACTTGAGATCTCTAGAGCATGCCTGTGGTCTGCAACCACTCCTCCCAAGGGACAGCTCTCCCCAGAAACCCTCTCACAGCACTCTGCTTTTGTCTGATGTAGAACTGGCGAGCACGACCCACCACCCGCGCTCTAGGATTATCCCCTGGCACACACTGTATCCATCCCTAGCCTCAGATGGGCATGCACTAAGGTCTTACACATGTTCCCCTTTTCACCAACGCCACAGTTTGACAATAGTAGTTGCTATAATGTTCCCACCTTCTATATTCCCCATCACCCGAGTGCCGCTCACCACACCTGAGAGGCTGTAGTGGAGGGGCCTACAGAAGAAAGTAAAGCCTAATCCTTAACAACTGAGCCAAAGCTAAGCCTTCTCAAGGGCATGAACACCAACATAACATAACATGTGTATTTGTAAAGCGCACGTTCACCCCCAAAGGGGCATCTTGGCGCTGAATAACAGATGTTTATTGTTACCCAACTCAATGGTACTCATTTCATCGACCTCAGAAAGGATGAAAGGCTGAGTGAACCTGCCGGGAATTGAACCTGTGACCATGAGGTCGAACACAGGCCCCTGCAGTGGATGCATTTTTCCACTAAGCCACCAGACACGGCACCAAGCTGGCTAGTGCTCTGAGAACCTACCAGGGAAACAATCAGTCTCGAATCTGGCTGCTGGGAATGAAAAATGCAGGCCTGTTCTTCAGTCCAAAACTGGAAAATCATACCATGACTGCCGGGAAATGAGACAGTGCCTCTCAATAAGCTGGCCAGGGTGTAGGCACCACAAAACCTTGAGCATGAATACAACAAGCTAGGCTAACATACTTTTGTAGACATCGTAACATTTAGCACCTGTGATATGTGACACAAGTAAAATCCCGTGAGAGGTCTGGAGGGAGGACAGTGCGTTGAACAACTGTGTTGTGTCATCTGCAATCCCAGCCTCCATGAGGACTGCAATGATAACAAACTTCAGCACCAAGGACAGCTGCAGAGCTATGGGCGGTGCCTCAGTCTCCGTACGGTTACACTGGACCATTCACTTCCTTGGGGCCTAAAGCTGCAGGATCCATGGAGGGTACCGGGAGGGTCAGAGAAAGGCAACTTGGGACCAGATAGCCTGACCAGTCCCGAGTTCAGGTGTTAGACTAAATTAGTGGTGTAAACCTAATCTAAGAAGGGTTTTTTTTCTTTTAAAACTCCTGTACCTTTTATGTTAGTGGCTTCTAATGTTCACTCTTGTGCATTGTTTCAAATATTTTATGCATCGGCCATTATCAATTAGCCTGCGGGTATGAAGGAGTAGATTTAACAGAATAAGGAAATTCCATCTGCGTGAGGGCTGCTTGAGCCTTAAAAACAGATACTAGTTGGCATTCTTAATTATTGGAGTAAGGGCAGTAGAAATACATTTCTCTTTAAGCTTAGAAAATGAAAAATGTTGTTAAGTTTTGAAAGTTTTTTTTCCAGTTTGTGGCTGTTGAATTTATCAAATGGAAAGATTTATAATGGGAATTATAAGGAAGTCAGACATGTTACCCTTATATTGAGTGGGTCATTCACAAGTTGATGGTAAACATATACATGGAAAACATGTTCAACTGCATACCTTGCAGAACGTCATATTGGAGGTGGGGGGTGGGGCGGGTGTTAAATCATCAAAAGACACACTGCGTGAGTTTTCATGAGACACACATGAAGCAACATGAGTACATTCTTCGCAAGCAGTGGGACTCTAACACATGAAACACATATTGAGCCGAACCTGCCAAGGACACGCTGACGGACATGGGGTCAGCAGAAAGCTCCTGAGGGGTTTACAGGGCACCAGAGGGCACATTTGGGTTGTGCCCTACCAGCAAACATGTTCAATATTTCTATGCAGCCCCTGGAAGGATCCAGCTGCCAACCATGGCATTGTCATCCATCAATACGCCAGTGACACCCCAATGTATATCTAGGTGTGATCAGAAGCAGACACCAATTACTGCAGAGTTGCCTCTCACTGAACACAGCCTGGATAGCTGAGTAACTCTAAAATTCAACCCGAGTTACAGAGACTTATTGCCTTTTTTGCCTCAGCCCAGGCTAAACTCTCGGCTGAGTTCTGGCTTTCCACTCTCTCTTGTAATGGGATTACCTCTGATCTCCCAACCTGACCACTTCTATCCTTTTTAAACAAGTGGAGACAATAGAAAGGAATGATTTCAGGCATGTGTGACAGGCTACTTCAGAATTAATTCCCAAGCCAACCGGGAACGTGCTGCACCTTCATTTGCAAAACCAGCTGCAAAAACCTTACACTAACAAAAACGGGTCCCATCTTTTGCTGGCAAGTGATAAAGGCCTGCGTGAAGCAAAACTGAAATGTAACACAACTGGTACAGGACACTATTCATCAACACTGTGCAAGTCTCAGCCCTGAGAGGGAGTGCTGGATGTGTCACACTTCAGACTGCGATCTGCTGCATATGCCATGTTCATGCCATGCTACAGGGCGGTGTGAAATATGGGTTACCACTAAAGAATCTACAGGATAGAACATCCAACCTCTGACGTCACTGCCACCATTTCCTGATATGGCAGATACTACCAATCTGCACAGCAGGATTGCTACCTCCTGCCAGTAGTGAAGAAATACTTCTCCAGACCCTTGAGAACAGCTAAACCAGCAATGCATGAAGACTGGCTGATAGAATGATGCATACGGCTTCACACAAAAGGCTCATTCACAAATTATCAAGTCCAGTTCGATATGTTGAGCCGCTTCTGGTGATAGGTTACCTTGAACCAAGGAGGCACCCATCACAAAACTACATCATCGTGGGAGACTGAAGGTCTTGTTGAATTGAAGTTCTGTTTTTCAATTGTTTGCTTT
Organism: Calotriton arnoldi; assembly: GCA_963921515.1. Taxonomy (NCBI): domain Eukaryota; kingdom Metazoa; phylum Chordata; class Amphibia; order Caudata; family Salamandridae; genus Calotriton; species Calotriton arnoldi. The sequence continues at coordinate 5,901,114 of CAWUFW010000040.1, forward strand.
CTTTCTGATTGCATAGACTCGATTGCTAGCCTCCAAAAGTCCCCTTTCCAATTCTCAATCTCTCCTCCTGCCTCCACCTAACCCCCTTCCAAACTTATCCCAAATACTCCAGCTTGAAAGACTTCAACGATTCCTCTTTCCATCCTTATCCCACATACACCACGGGCTTACCTCGACGAGAACATTTCAAGTGAATGTCTTTACTATTTTACATGTTTTATTGGTGTTACATATATTTTATATTGTTTTTTCTCATGTGCTCGATTTGTTTTCAGCAAACCATTAATAAAAACAAATTATTTTAAAAAAAAGAAGAAATTGTATTACCCTTTCGCTGGTTAGGTCGGTTCATAACAAGTTCAGCACAATGGAACTGTCCACAGTGCTGAAAGTCTTTACCCCTGAACTCTAAAGAAGCGTGCCCTCCTGGAGCATGAAGAAGAGAAGACAGAGGCACGAAGGTGAGAAGTTTCCTGAACACCTCTAAGCTATTCTCTCCTCAGACTGGTAAGGCCAGACTCTTAAACCAGTCTCAGCACCAGCCAAGAGCATGACTTTGTCAGGGGTCATGGGCCCTGCACGGTTTACATCAAACTCACGAACCCAAAGCTGAGACACATAGCTCCACTGGAACCTAAAAGGCACACATGCTATCATCAATTATTACCCTTAAACACCTAACCGCGCCATACCCTTTTTATGTAGCGCTTTGAAGCTGCTCTCAGTTTCATGTGGTAACACGCGAAACCTTTAAATCAATAAATATTATTTGTGTTGGGATTTGTCCTGACGTCGGGTGGAGCAGATTTACAGCCACGAATCAATGGCTGAGGTTGTAAGCCAATTATCTGTACAATAGTTCCCCAGACAACAGGTGACCTTTGACCTTAGGAGATACCTCCTACATATTCTCTTAGACTCTCACAGCAGATCCAAACAACTGTTGATCCCTTTGTCCTGTCTGTCAAGAATTATTGTGCATTTCAAACAACCTAAGGAATTTAAGACCTGACCCATAAAACGTTCCGAATTTCCCCACATCATTGCAAAAAAAATGTATTCCAAACGCGGCACCCTCGCGACAATACAAATGAAAATTAGCCTTCCACTTTCCCCACTTTTACAACAGCAACTATTTCTGGACGAGCTTTTGTGCTCGTGCAAGGACTTGCCACGGTATAAAAGACAGTGGCTGGTCTCATGCCACCCTGACTCCCTACAATGTGAAATGGAGTGCCCCTACCGGCCTTCGCTGCGGTCCATCCAGTTCCCATCCCCTCCCATAAGGTCAGTATAGAGCTGGTGCGGCACTTCTAGGTCACCTTCTTTCAGGTGATAGCGGGGTCAGAGGAACGGGAAGTGATGTCCAGTAGAGGAACAGGAAGTGATGGCAACAGGTGATCAAGTTCAATCTCAAATCGAGTTTATTCTGGAGCCCCCAAGGTCACTGGCCATAGCGTGGGTCAAACCCAGCAAAGCTCCATTGAGCAGTCCCGCCATGCACCATGGCCCCCATCTTGAAGTGCCTCGTACTTCGAGATGCAACTGCTCTGACGGCCTGAGCTGTCGCGCGACGATTGTCTCAATGACACAGGAACATCTTGTTCTGCTGATGAGCCGGACAGGGGAGATAAATGAAGTCTGCACTGTATGGAAATAAAAGCAGTGCCGTGCGAGCTCGCGACGCTGTCCCTTTTGGCGGCGATGGGAAAATGAGATTTGCATATGCAACGCAAGGGCATCCGAGGCCGCTGCTGGCAGTCATCGGGTACGGAAACAGCTGGCATGTGACAAAGAGAGACTGCCATAAACTGGCAGATGTGCATCCCATGGTGGGTGCTTGAAAGGGCGGCCGTACACACTTTCGTGCAATATAGCAGGCTGATGTTTCTGTTGTGTGCGCTAAAACGGATGGAGAGTTACGTGTCTGTGTGCAATAAAGGACGGAGGTACACATGTCTGCACAAGGAAGCATTCTGTGCAAGAAAGCAAAAACAATCGGTCTGTGCAGGTTAGAACTGCAACAATGACGATCCAACAGGGAACGAGTGAGCACATTTCTGTGCACGAAAAGCTGTGGATGCATTTGTGCCAGAAGGATAGCAATGTACATATTTCTGGGGAAAAGGACGTGCAAAAAAGATCAGGATAAATCTGCCTATGCAAATGTAGCCATACATGGCTGCCTATGTTAATATATATATGTCTGTTGACGGAAATGAGAGAATAGATCTGTGGAGGAGAGCATAGAGATAGATCCACGTGTGCAAGAAAAGATGAGGACATATATGTGCAGATAGGATGAAATATAAGCCTTTGCAAGAAAGGATAACGGTAGAGCAATCTGTGCGAGAAAAGATGAGGATCCATCTATGCCAGGAGGAATGAAGACACAACTGTGGGCGCAGTGGTGGAATTGTGTGGAGGGAGGGGGTCTGAGGCGCACAATGTGCCCATACTTTTTTAAATTTTAGTAAAACCGTTCCCCTGCTTTTTGGGAAAAGAGGATTGTCCCGGACGGTTTATTCCAGGAGTTGAAATGCTTCATCAGAAATGATGGGCAGCGAGTCTCCTGTGCTATGAAACTGAGGGGGGTGCAGACAACTAAACAAAATTTCTTGCCGGGGTACCTGCTTCCCTGAAAGAAATGTAAATGTGCACAACTGGTTAATCTGCAAAAGTAAACGGTGCTTGGAAGCCGGTATTGGCTTTAATTGATGGAATCAGTTGCAGCTTCATGATGACACAGTTTTATTCTTTTTGAGAGGTATTGTAAAGAACCTACCGGCTATACTGTTAAGTGTGTGCTAAAAAAATTGCACTGTGTACAGTCTGGGTATTTCTTGAAATCTATATTTTCTGAGCATTTTTTTTTAATCTTAAACCTTTTTTTGCGCATTTTGTAGCAGCCTATCTTATACTGTGAGTAATGCAAGTTTAAAATAATGACTTACATGTTCACAGTGCTTTCTGTCATAGACTGAGACCTCGTAGCACTAAACATACACAAACCATTGCACCAACCAGGATTCAATTCTGTAGCTCTCTGGTGCAGTGCATTAACTAATAGAGGTTTCCAATGTATGATAGTGCATTTCCCACTGTTTAACATAACTTGCATTTAATTTTCACTTAAACTGTGCGTTTTTTTTATATGTAACTAAATGAAGGTGAAAGACCTAAAAAAGCTACAGAATATATATATATTTTTTAACCACGCTTTTGGCTACAGCCCCACACTCACTCGCCCTGCCCCCACTGCGAGCAGCATCACAGTACCCATACTTTTTGAATGCACTTCAATTACTGTGTGTAAGTAATAACACCATTATGAGATGAATTGAGCAGCACTGAAACGACTCGGAGCATAAAGAAAACGTATCAGAATGTAAGCAAACTCAAAAACTAGAGTGCCCTTTCTTTGCAGTTTTTGTTATCCAATGTTTTTTTTTTACACAAAATAATAAGGCTGGGATTCGTGGCGGTGGGAATTACGTTAAAGTACTAATATTAAAAAACAAGAATACCCAAATGCATTCCTATTTCCTAGTATATTTCTAATGGGACTACTGGGTTCTCTCAAGCACGCCGAAATGCTTCGCACATGGGACACACAGCAATTCAACGCTGTGCCAACCATGCACTCCACCACAGGCTACCATCCACTAATGTGCTTCAGCGCCTCACCAGGTGTATAGAGCACTATATATATGAAATTATAATACAATCTTCTATAAGTACAACTGGGCTGGGGTGGGGTATGTGCTCTAGCACTGAGACCGCGTGCTTCTTTCTAGTTCTAAGGGAGACCCGGCAATGCCTATGCATAGCCTTTAGGTGGCAGCAGAGCACTGGATAGTATTTAAAAGGCACAGGAGTTCAAAGAGTTTGCTCATTCCCAGCTCTGGCAGCACCACAGGTCTCAGGATTCGGCTGCACGCACTAGCTTACCACGTTCAAATAAAGTCATTTTGTCCAGCCCTACACAGAAGGGAATCCAGCAAAACATGGATTAAAACGAATCTGTTCTTCGTAGTGCAAAGTTGTGTTCGATGAAGTTAGAACGCCCCATCCAAGGCCTCCTCTGACTTAAAACAACTACTTCAGGGGAGGCCTAGCAAACCAGTAAATGTAATAAGATCAGTTGACAAGAGCAAGGGGATCACAAAGGCCACTGTGCTTTCTGTCACGCGCAGGACAGCTAAGCTGCACCCCCGCTTACGTGTTCTGCTTGTAAACTGCAGTTCTGTGGAAGACGATTAAGCTGCTGAATTTATTTTTATTTTCAAAACTACTATGGAGAGAGGGAAGGTGTTGGCCAGGACGTCCGACTTGGCTTTGATAGCGCTGCACAGTTTTAGGAGGCAAACGTTGGGGGGGAGCCAGGCATTTGGCTGATCCAACCTCAAGCCTTCCCTAGTAATTGCCGAGTGCCATCCGGGCTCGACTATACAAATTGTTGGCCAACCAATTTGTATATCCGACCTCTCCAGTGCCAGCTGCTAATTTTAAAGGCGGGTTACCATGTTTTCACATGTATCATATGAGCTTCGATGAACTACACAGAACATGTGAACTGAAATGAATGAAATGAAAAATAAATTTATAAAGCGCGAGACATTCACCCGAAGGTGTCAAGGCGCTAGCTCAGCAGACAGGACATAACGGACAGTTTTAAGACCACCTCAGAGATTAAAAAGCCACGTTTTTAACACCTTCGTGAAGGCCAACAGGAGTGTTTCTTCTTTTAGCCTCAGTGGAAGCGAGTTCCAAAGTCTGGTCGTACCGACCAGGAAGCTCCTACCACCCCAAGAACACTTTTTGAACCTGGGGACTACCAAATTATGAGCGTGAGTTGAGCGAAGATGGCGGGCAGGGATATATGGCTGCAAATTCTGTTTGAAAAAAGCAGGTCCTGTGTCATGAATAGCTTTAAACGCTATACAAAGAGCCTTAAACTTGATCCGTCTCTTCACTGGTAGCCAGTGTAACTCTTTGAGCACCGAGGAGGCAGATCTATATTTTGGAATGTTCAGCAATAGACGTGCTGCAGCGTTTTGCACATCTGCAACTTGGTCAAGCATTTCTTGCAAAGCTTCATGAATAAACCGTTACAGTAGTCGGCTCTAGATAAAACAAGAGCCGAGACCACTAACTTCCGCAGATCAGCTGGAATAAATGGAAGAATTCGGTACTGTGGTGCTTTCTAAAGCCAAACTGAGAGGCGTCCAGAAACGCATGCTTCTCAATATAGTCTGATATAACACTATTCATGGCTTTTTCCACCATTTTTGCGGGCAGAGGGAGTCTGGAGATTGGGCGGTAATTGTTAGGATCTGCCCCATCTAGGTTTGCTTTCTTTAGGAGGGGGAGAACAGACGCCAGAATCCAGTAGTTGGGAAATATACCAGAGGAAAACATTTTATTGAAAATAGGGGACAAATGAGAAGCAAATACTTCTGGTAGAAGGTGGAAGATTTTAGGGGGACAAGGATCCAGTGGGGAGCCAGATTTAGTAGACAAAAGGAGATTAGTGACCTCATCAGTAGTTAATGAAGGAAAAAAGGATAGTTCAGGGGGGTCACTAATGTCTGAGGTGACTGGGGGAATTTCCCTTTCCACACCGGAAATAGCTAGAGTCCCTGAAGAGGGCGACGTCCCTAGTGAGAAGCCACTATAAACTGCATTAACTTTGTCTTGAAAGAACGTGGCTAACGAGTTGCAAAAGGTCTGGTTTATTGGTGAATCAGTCACCTCGGGGCATTTAGCTAACTTTTTCACTGTGGAAAAAAGTTTTTTTGAGGAGTTTTTTGCAGTTATTATAGCTGTAGTAAAATAACAAGTTTTCTCCTTATACACAGATTTGTTTATAATCAAGCAAAGCTTGTTTATAGACAGTTCTGTCATTAGTTTCATAGGAGGATCTCCACTTCCTTTCCAGGCGGCAACATTTTTGTTTTTGCAGTCTAAGATGTTCAGAGTACCAAGGTTCAGTGTGTCTTGTCCTATGACTGATGATGGATTTAACCGGTAGCACCTGATCAATTGAGCTCCTGAGCCATTCATCAAAGGCAGCGGCTGCCTCACTTGGTTTCTCTAAAAAGTTGAAACACCTGGATGCACCAAACATACACGGGATACCGATTTAGGGCATCTAAAGAGTTATGCAGAATTAAGTTTATTCCCACCTTGCTTGTAACAGTTGGTCTTGAGTTTACCAAGGTGCCAACCCTGGCACAGCTTGCCCAGTCAGTGAATGCCCTTATGTCAAGGGGAATTATCTCAAGTCTGAGGGCTCCAGAGAAAAGTGCTACACATGGACGGATGGCTTTAAATTATATTTATTGCTTTTTGCCTTCAGGGATGCCCAAGCTGCTGATGAATCACTGTTTATTTTAAGCATTTATTTTGCTCCTCTGTGGCAGCGCACTTCATTGAGCAGAGGGAGTCCATACAGGCCCAGACGGAACATATCAGAAAATAGACATGGTAGAAAGATATCGTCATGAAACACATAGGTCTGAAGACGGCATTTACCCTCCAGCTTCACCAACCGTTCGAGTGTTAACCACCGTCGAAGTGCCTCTGGAAGGATAGCACTCTAGACTCTGGTTAAACAAGATGTATAGAGGACCTGTCCTGACTAGCGACAAACATTCGAGTTAGGAAACCAGCAAGCACAGAACTTGCAGAATTTGACATATCACAAGAGCATGAATGGGAGCTTGGAATTCTGATGTTGAATTAAGTTTTCACATATCTTAGCAAATAAAACATTGTTGAGACGTATAATTTGTCAGACATGAAGTCTAACAGAATGATGGGAATAAATTACAAAGCATCAACACTTGGATGATATATGACGAGAAGCGTTACACCCTCTGCTTCAGGCTCCAAAATCCACAAATGAATTGACTGCCACAGCTGCTCTTAAATAAGAACAAAAAACATCTTATAGGTTTTAACTCCAAGGGGTGCTTGGCCACTCACTGCCAGATTCCTTGGAGGGATTGCTTCAACCCTTTATGATATTCCAGAGCAGACCTCTAAGGGCCCCTTATCAGTCCTGGGCGCATTTAACCACTCCAGGAGCGTGAGAATTTGCCTTTCGAAGAAAAAGAAACTGGGCAGGGTATCTGCGAATAGCATGTTCTTGCCTGCTGTATGTGGAACTAAAATACTGTGGTAGAAGTAGAACCTTCGTGGACCACCTGGCAACACCAAAAGACAGTTGGCACGGCAAAGTTTGCCGGGGTGCTCTGGTAGGATTAGTGGAGCTACAAATGAGGAGGACACAACATTGATTCGGAGACAAAGGGGGCCACACAGAACCTTTGAACCGTCTTTAGAGGGATCTGAGATGGATGACCTGGGCTACCCCCTACTGGCATAGTGTTGGTGGAAGACCTTCACCCAAGCTTTGATTTTGGGGCCAAGTTTCCTTTGGATTCACCAATATGCTGCTCACACAATTGTAAGGCAATTTGAGTTTCTAGTAATTCCTTGTGGGTCTGGCTTTGTCTGAAAAGAGTGGAAAATAGCCCTGCCCCTTTTAAATTCTATCATTCCCATACAAAATAAGCATTATCCCAGTAGCAAAGGTTCTTTGGATTACTTACTGTTCTCAGACACTTCCATGATGTAGCGGATCAGGGGGCTGTTGCCATCGAAGGGCTTAGCCCAGGTGAGATTGATCGCCCGCTTCTCTAGGGGGCTCAGCATCGCCGCAGGGTTCTCCGGGGCATGAGGAAGCTGCCTGGTAGAGAAAAGAGACAGAGAAAAATCTGAAGTGTGAAAACAGACACAGAAACTGCACCTGGCAACAGATCTCAGTTCACTACAATGGTGGGTATGGAGTAGAGTGGACTCTGAGACTCTCCAGGGTTGCTCCTCAGGTTCTCAGGGACTCCTTTCAAACTCTCCAGCATTCATGCTCAGATTCACCACTGATGATGTCCAGATTCCAAGGGTGATAATACTCAGGTTCTTCAGGGATAAGCCTTGAGATGCTCTCGTTTGCCTCGCTAATGAGGCCTCGGAAGTACTACAAGGTTGTTCTTCAGGTTCTCTAGTGTCGCAACTCAGGATTTCCAATATGGCTAGTTCCGCTTTCCTGGTTGGGGAGGGGAGACCTGGGCTTCCAGGCAGGTATCACAGGTTGCCCACGGAGACTCCTCAGGTAATGTATGAAACGTTATCAGGGTTTCCCCATGGCTCCTTAGGTCTCCAGAGAGGCCCCACAGGAAGACAGAGGAGGCATGTGGACTCAACAAGGAGGCTGCTCCTGTTCACTCCATGGGCTCTCCTTAGAGGGAGCTGTCCTTCTCCAGGCACTCTCCTCAGCTTCTCCAGAGAGACCCCACTTCTCAGGCAGCTTGTGAAACAAGGTGACGATGAGCTTGTACCAACCCCACAAAAAACAAACAATACATAGACTGAACAAAATGCAATGCAGTAAATTATAGAACAGCAGCTTCTTGACCATATCAGTCACAAACTGAGTAACAGGCACACTACAGTCACTCATCAATCAGAAGGCACATAGGCAACACAACATACAAATACAATATCAGGCACATTCTGAATGGCTTGTACATATAAATATGCCGGCACATTTCAAATAATTGTAACATTAACAATGGCAGTAACATAAAATAGGTAGCCACATGCTTAGACACTAAAGATGTGCAGATTTTTTTTCTGCCGGTGAAAGTTTGTGTAATGGAACTCTCTTCAATCTTGCAAAGTTGCTGAGTTTTCAACAATTTTGCTCCAGTCTCAATTTGAGAAATGTTTTTAGCTCAAGGTGAGGCTTGAACCAAATTCTGCTATAAAGCGAATGTTTTATTGTTACTCGTATGTAGTTATTTCTTTCTTTATTTGGAGTTCTGTAAAGTATTACATGCCTCTGCGAAGTAGCGTGGGATAGCTTGGTGCAGTGAACAAAGCTTCTGTGGGCGAGAGACAAGACAGTTGTCTTGGAACTAGGTGCCTCAGGTCACAGGTCCATATAAGCACATTCAAGAGAGAGTTGGTGACGCTGTAATAGAGGGAGACTCTAGTGAAGAACCTACACGGCCGACGGGGTGGCAGGAGCGAAGACCAGTCCTGGGAATCTGGATGAAAGATTGGGCAGTGGATAGGCACAGGACAGACAGACAGAATCAACACTAAGTTCTATGTGTAGAGAGCAGGTGGTGCGTCTTCAGTACTCTCCTATTCCTAGGGCCACTGGAATTATGCAAGTCTGCTGCAACTTTCGCATAATTATGGATTTTCTGCATTTGCCAAATAATCTTTCATCTGCTGCTTTTAACAACAAAATAAAGTGTTTCTAGTTCAAAGAGATCCAAAGTTACAAAGCATATGCGACTCGTGTTCCTGTGCACCAGCAGGCTTTTCGCAAAGGTTGACTGGTCATTCCATTTACTTATTGCTGTATTTGTGTGTTATATTGGTACTAATTAAGGTGAACTTTTTTCTCAGACACTGTTACCAGGTGTAAAAATGACAAAATAATGAAATAATACTATCACAAAATGTGCCCCATTATGCAGATAATTTGCATTTTATTGCCACATAATTTGGTTTTCCTCTGCCACATAATTCCAGTAGCCCTGCTTATACCCAAATGTGTGACTGGTCAGTGGTTTCAGCAATCTCCACTGTGGGCGTACGGGTGTCTGCTAAGGATAGAGCACCTCAGATCTATAGTGACGTGTACGACATCACGCACAATCTTTTAAACTGTGATCACTCAGTTCAGGATCATGTCTGGTGCTATGCCAAGGCAATGCTAAGGCAACCTGCAAGGGCCACATCAGCCACGTGGGTCACAGAGCCACTAGACTGCCCCTAAAACACAAAAAATTACCATAACTGTCAATATCATATTACATAGCATTCTTGAAATCCTTGCAGCAGCCCTACTCATGGTCGGCGTGACACGCTCTTCCTGTTTTAGGCCGATGGAAGCACAGACTTGGTGGGTTTGGGCTCTCTGCAGCCTGGAGAGATCATTTATTTTCTTGGGAATATATAGTCCTATGTGAAGTAAACTTTAATAAAGCATGTTGACAAAGATGCTTCCCTCTTCCTCACCCTTCAGCCAGTTTCCTATTTTGCTAAGAGCCCCGATATGCTTCCAGGAGGCGGAAGATGTGGTCTCATCTGCACACGTGATCGCTGATAGTGTGGCTTCCGGCGTCTATGCCAGCAGGGCCCTGTAGAAACTGAACAGGTTCTCAACGAGGGACGACCCAGGGGGACTATTTCAAGCAGGCTAATGTAGCAAACCTCCATACTGCTTTTCAAACATTTACTACAGAAAGACACGTTTTTAAACAGTTCTAAACATTATTTATGTAGTTAAAAAGGTATAATAGGTGAAATGTTATGTTATTTCGGAATCCACTTAACTTTCCAGGTGACTTCACATTTCACAAGGAAGCACGTATTTGACTGTAAATAACAGAGTACACGTTCTGTGGAGTTTTGATAATGATATTTTAAATGCTCGTGTCCACCATTAAGCTTACATGGTTTATGCTTTCAAACCCCCTTTGTGCCCCCCTCCCTCCCGACCACGGATGCCCCGTCTATCCATCGATCCGTGCTCACCTGACTCGCAGGTGCGCGCCCCGGGAGTCGTTGCCGCCCACGGACAGCACGTGACACGTGTAGGTGCCGATGTCCCCCGACCAGGTCTGTGAGATGTGCAGGGAGCCGTCGTCATCGATACGGATCCGAGCGATGTTGTCGATACTGATGGGCGAGCCGTCCTTTTCCCACACATGCCTGTGGATGGAGAAGAGAGCAGACAAGGGGTTAATCACACAGACCGGGATCGATTTCAGCAGGTTTCTTCACAGCGAACGAGTCTTTTTTTTATTTTATTTTTTTATTTTTAAATTTTTTTTATTTACATGTTAGGGATGGTACATGATAACCGTGTACAGCATACACAAAAGATGGTCAGCAATTTATACATCAAGGCATGGCATATTATACAACATATATACCAGTGTTACTTTAAAAAAAAACCATACATGCATCGTGGGACTTCGTTACTTTGTGGTATGTCACCGCATTGTCATTACAGTAGTAGCACATTCAAGAAATGTCAGGGCTTGTTGTCTAGTTATCTGATAGGGGTGTCTCGTGCAAAGGGTACCAGCACCTATAATCAATCAGAGCATGTAATAGGAGGGCCGAGGTGGTACAATTACTCCTGGTAAGTGTCAGGGTTCCCCAGTAATGGCGGTTGGGTGTTCCATTAGGTATGTCTGTAATGGGCCCCATATGTCCCGGGGACGTGAGGAGGTTGGGAGAAGTTCAGCATACAGACATGTTTGTTCCTGCCATAGTGCCATATCTCCAATCCATTCCTTAAATTTAGGTGCCCTTCCGCGGCCCCATCTACAAGCCACCCGCCGTTTAGCCAGCACGAGGCAAAAGGATACAAATTTACGGTGTGTCACCGGCAGTTGCTCAGTGTACCCAAGTAAAGCCACCAGGGGGATCGCGCAATGGACAAAGAGGTCATGCAATCTAGTGCTGTAAAAACCTGTTGCCAGTAGGTATATATCCCTGGGCAGTCCCAAGCAAGGTGGAGGAAGTCAGCGTTTTCCGCCCTACATCTATCACATCTACTGGTATCTCGCAACCCAAATCTATATAATTTCGCCGGAGTGTAATAGCTGCGATGGAGAAATTTATAATGTGTGATTCGTAATCGGCTACTAGCAGAGATGTTTTCAGTTTGTTTGCAGCAAAAACCCACTGTGTGTCAGAAATGGGGAGTGCCAATTCAGTCGACCACTTGTCCCGGGCAGCACATTGAGGGTATTCAGTGTCAGTGTATAAGCTGTGATATAGTGTGGACACTAAATGAGTTGCGGTGGGGGCGCGGAGTATGTTGTGCAGTGGGGCTACCACTACGGGCTCCCCAGGATACGTTGGGTTGCAGTCCCTGAGCCCATGACGTAGGCGAGCATATAAGAACATTTCCATAGTAGAAGGAGGGGGATTTGGGTAGAGCTGTTGGAGAGTACGGAACCTACCATTTAAATATAGATCTCCCCAGGAGTGGAGTCGCCGCGCCTTAACAACCTTTTTGAAAATCCCTTCCTGCAGTAACGGCATCTTTGGGTGGTATGTAAGTGGGAGCAGAGGTGAGTATAGGCATGGCGTCTGCAAGCGGGTAGCAATGCGGCGCCAAGCTAGGAGCGTGCATTCCACGGAGGTGGGACGGGGTTCTCGAGGTTTGATCTGTGATAGTAGGACTCCCTCCAATGGGATAGGGTCGGCGAGCCAGTGTTCGGTAGCAACATGAGGTGTATACCGAGGTGGGTGGAACCAGAAATGGGCATATTATGCCTGGGCGCATATGTAATACAGTTCCATATCCGGGACGTCGAAACCCCCCTGTGAATATGGGCGCATGAGTGTGTCCCATTTTATTCGTGGCTGTTTGCCCCCCCAGACCAGTCGGATCAGCTCCGTTCGGATAGCAGAAAAAAAATGGCGTCCTGGATCGTATGGGATGTTTAGAAATAAGTACAAAAATTTTGGAAGCACCACCATTTTAATAAGGGAGATGCGGCCCGCCATGGTGAGTGGGAGAGCATTCCATCGAGTGATGCAGCCTGTTATATGCTCTAATGCACGGCCATAGTTTGCCCTCATGAGTTCCTCGCGGTCTGCCGTGACCGTTATCCCCAGGTATTTCACCTCCTCCGAGCACCACGTAATGGGAAAGTCTGCCTCGAAGGGTACAACCGCAGTCGTCAGTGGGAAGATTTGGGATTTAGCCCAGTTAATATGTATTCCAGAGTGGCCGCCAAATTTAACAAATTCCCGGAGAATTGAATTAAGGTTATGGTGCGGGTCTTTGATATATAGTGTGACATCGTCTGCGTAGAGAGATATGAGGATTGGGCGTAAAAACATCGTAGTCCTTTCTCCTGGTGATGTTGCCGGATCTTGGCTGCCAGTGGCTCCATGGCAAGAGCAAAGAGCAGGGGAGAAAGTGGGCATCCCTGTCTTGTGCCGCGCGAAAGGGTAATTGAGGGAGATACATGGCCATTGATCAAAACGTTCGCTGTCGGTAACGTGTATAGAAGTCGGATCCAGGCCAAAAAGCCCTTGGGTAGTCCCATACTCTGGAGTATGGTAAACAGATACTCCCATTCTACCGAGTCAAAGGCCTTTGTGGCGTCAAGGAAGACCGCCACTAGTGCCAGCCCTGGGTCCACATTTTGCAGTATAGAGAAAAGCGTTCTAAGATTATGGGACGTTACTCTACCGGGGATGAATCCGGCCTGATCCGGAAGGACCAGGTTTTCCATGAGGAGTTTGAGACGATTGGCCAATAGTTTGGCGAGTATTTTTGCGTCCGTATTAATTAGAGAAAGGGGGCGATAGGACTCGCATTGGTCCGCAGGCTTACCGGGCTTTAGCAAAGACATAATGAGCGCCTCCCTCATTGATTCAGGCAAAGACTGAGCCTCCTGGGCCTCCATGAAGACCTCTTTCAATACTGGGAGCAGTTGGTCAAGGTACATTTTGTAAATATCTACGGGGAAGCCATCGGGCCCAGGAGCTTTGCCCGATTTCATTTGCATGATGGCTTCCCGGATCTCATCATCCTCGAAAGGCGCTGCCAAGAATTCACGCTGGTGATCGCCCAGCCACCCTAACGCTATATCTTCAAGGTAGTGCGAAAAGTCCGGGGGGTCTTCATGACGCGATCTATACAGATCTGCATAGAAGTCAGAAAAGGTATGCAGTATGTCCAAGCTGTCTCTATGTCGCACCCCATTACCGTCCACCACGTCCAATATATAATTGGAAAAGCGGGGTTGTCGAACTTCAGTCGCCAACGCCCTGCCCGGCCTCTCCCCCTCCCCGTATCTGCGGGCGATGAAGTATTTGCCTTTGAATTTTGCTTCCCGGTCTGCAGTGGTGGTATAGTCTGTTAGTTTTCCTCGGAGTAATGCCCCGTGGATACCCGATTTCTTATCCCACATGTCTAGTTCGAGTTGTTTCAGCTCTGATTCAAGGCGCCGCAAGGTTCTCCGTATATCACGCAAGACCCCAAAACTTTTGGCCATGCATGTGCCGCGCATAGTGACTTTGAAGGCTTCCCATATCGTGCCCACGCTTGCAACGGAGCCCTTATTCCGAGCGAAGAAATCAGCTATTTCTTCAGCAATCTCTGCTTGGAATACCGCATCCAGAAGCGCTTCCGGCACCAGTCTCCAACAGCGTGGGGAAGCTATGGAGTTAGGCGGCATTATCTCAAGGCACACAGGCGCATGATCCGAGTATGTTCGGGCCATATGCTCTACTGAGTGAATCCAAGTGCTGACTCCCCGGGAGCATATCCAGTAGTCTAGGCGCGACCAGGTCCGGTGCCCGGCCGTGTAGAAGGTGCCCTCTCTGTCCGCTGGATGTACATATCGCCACGCATCTATTAACCCTTGATCTAAAAATAATTGCGAAAGAGCCTCTCGTGTGTTGGTGTAGTGACACGGAAGGGGATTGGATCTGTCCAGGGAGGGGTGCAGGGCTGTGTTAAAATCGCCGCCCCATAACACGTGAATGGATCCCACCTTAATTATTTGCCCCCACAATGTTGTGAAATAGTCAGGGTCGTCTGTGTTCGGCCCATAGCAGCATACCAGGGTGACTGATTGTGTGCCCAGTGTACCCCAGAGTAAACAGCTGCGCCCTATGGGGTCGCTATAAGTGCCCCCGAGTATAAAGGGTGTATTCTTCTTCACCAGTATCACCGTGCCGCGCGAGTATGTGGAGTATGAGGAGAAGACACGAGCAGAAGCCCATCGAGCTCCGAAGCAGTTTGGACGTCTGGGGTCTGTGTGTGTTTCCTGCAGCATTGCTACTTGGATGTGGTGTCTGTCCAGATACGCCAGTATCTGTCGACGTTCTGCGGGGATCTCCAAGGCCCCTGACATTCCATGTTATCATTTTAATTCGCTGTGGGTCAGTGTGCAGCGACATCCCAAAGCCCAGTGTATATAAGAATGTAGCGCCACGACGCAATGCATGAATCTATGGTGTTAGAGCAAATGTGTGATCCATAACAGATGTGTAAGACTAGTAGCTGCTGTCGCATAAACATAGCTGCAGTATATAACATTCCCATCCCCAACTATCCCCCCAACATTCCCCCTAGTGAGTCGGCATTGGGCCAACTGATTGACAGCCATCCCACCCCCACCCACAACGGCACCCCAATCGTGCCGGTACTAAGGTACCCACCCATACGTCCTAGACAAATGAACTGTGTTGTCTTGGTCAAACAAAGCCAACTTGGCAGATAGCAAAGCAACAAAAGGAAATGAGAAAAAAAACACTCAGGGGGATCTCCCATAGGGGGGGGGCGCCAGTGGGTCACGAAACCTTCCCATGTCCCAACTCTTCTGCATAGCAGTTCCCAAATGTCCCGGTGTAAGGGGAGGGAATAGAGTGGAAGGGGAAGGGTGCCTGGCGAGAGTGTGTGTCAGCCCTACCCATATGCATTAATCTTTGCATTTATGTATCTTAGAACAAGGAGAATTAAGCCCAAAGGGCACTTAGCTGTCTGTGTCCATTTCTGTTCATCTCGTCGGGCACCTTTTTTTTTTTTTTAACCAAGCTGGGAATGACAAGTCCCCTGGGGCCTCCCCACTTCAGCAACAACATACAGCGTTCCCCTCGCAAATCGGGGGAGGAGACCAAAGCTAGGAGCCCACAGTGCGGCCGTCCATGTCCCAGCTCAGTCCACAGCTGGAGATGAGGATCCGGAAGCCTGGTCCTGTCGCAGGGATCTGCGTTGACTGGTCTTCAGGAAGTCCTCCACCTGTTGCGGGTTAATACAGAATGTCTGCTTGCCTTGATGCGTTATCCTAAGTCGTGCAGGGTACATGAGGGCATAGTCGATTTGAGCTTTGCGTAGCTTTATTTTGACTGGCAGGAACTTGCGGCGTGCCTCCTGAACCGCCATGGTAAAATCTGGGTAGATGGTAAATTCATTACCTTCGAAGTGTAGTGTCTTCTGTTCCCTTGCCCTCCTGAGTGCAGCATCTCGATCCCGATAGTTTAGGAGAAGTGCAACTATAGGTCGAGGAGGTCCTCCTGGCGGCGGTCGGGGTCCCAGCGAGCGGTGGGCTCGTTCGACCACCAGTTGCGATGAGAAAGAGTCCGCTCCGAAGGTGCCAGTGAGGAGTCGTTCTATGAAGTCCTCCATACGCCCAGTGCTTGTGCTCTCTGGTATGCCAAGAACTCGAACGTTGTTTCGGCGGCTGCGGGCCTCCAAATCTTCGTTTTTTGCCGCGATAATTTTGAGCACTTTGTCCATTTGCGACATATGCTGTTGCATCTGGGATGTAGCATCCTCAGTCTCCGAGATGCGGCGTTCCGCCTCCTTCAACTGGCCATCATGCTTGTCGACCTTCTGGACGAGAAAGTCCAGTCTGCTATTCATTGTGTCCATTTTTCCCGATAGGTCAGCTAGACTGTGTTTCATAGCCAGGAGTATTGCTTTTACCTCATCCTCCTGTGTTGGCGCGGAGATCTGCGACTGGTCCGTGCCAGCCGGTCCCGAATCAGCAGACGTGGATCTGGAAGCCGCTTTCTTATTTTCAAAGATGAGTCGAGGTTGGCGGCCATCTGGTTTCCCCATTGCGTCGCGTACTCCCTGGTATGTAGGGCGAGCAAAGCGTGAGGAGGCAAGCAAATGGGTAAACGCAGGCAAATGTTACCTACAGACTTATAATCAGGGGGGTCTGTAACGTCTGCTCTTTATCGTCTTGTATACTGGAGGATCTGTTTCACTGCAGGCAGGCAGTGTTTCCCCAGATTTCAGAGCAGTATGTCGAGTGCCGGAGTAGAACTAATGCAGCAGGTAGGTGGTTATCCTCATCAGGATTCGCGATGGAATCTCAGGTTTCCCCTCGCATAGCCTTCTCCTCCGTATGAAACTCAGGGCCCTGGCAGCTATCGCTGAATGCAGGACTCATGGAGTAGGGCCCAGCTATGTTCCCCGCGGGCCTCACCCCACAGGCACATGCGTTTCCTCCAGGGGGGCCTCTATTCCTCAAGAGGCGATCTTCCGCTGTCCGGCAAGCAGGAGGAGATCAGGACGTAATTTTGGCCTCTGACCTCCCGGGGGAAACGAGGTACTTTAAACAAATATTCGTCCTCCTACCAGCTGTCCACAATGTGTAATGGCGGCGGCACGGGCAGGAGTCCCAGTTGCTTATCCCCACAGCTCTCGCCCACCGGGATCAGTGTATACTTCCCGTTCCCTCCCTGCCGGGCAGTTCACAGCGTGTACGGCATTGGTCAGCCGCAGGATTACTGGGGTGAGTCGCTTGCGATGCGCCACTGCGCGGTCCCCCTCACTCGCGGCATCCGCTTATACCAAAAGATGGCGGCAGGGCTTCTCCTCTCCATGCCTGTGCGCCACTCCGTTTCTTGCTGTGTCAATAGCCCCCAGCCGGGCCTCACTCAGTCTCCTGCGGTGCTCTCCCGCCCCGTGCCAGGCCGGCAACAAAGAGGTGTCTGCGTCGGGAAGCCAGGGAGCAGCGCAGTCCTCGCCGGGCCCACAGCCACGTGGGATCCCCGGGTCTCCAGTATCAGCGACCGCCGCTCAGGTTCTCCAGTCTCGCAGCTCCGCAGGCAGCCGCCGCCGATATCCCGCACCAGCGGTGTCCTCGGGAGCGCGAGGGGCCCGATTTTTTTTCCGGAGGTGCCCGGAGGGCAATAGGACAGGTGCGTAGCGTCGTAGTGCTAATTTCCGAGTTAGGGTAGAGGATAATTAAAGGATTTAGTCGCCAAGCCTCCAGATCCTCACAGGTGTGCGGCCATCTTGGATGTGCGCCACCTAGCGCCCCCACAGCGAACGAGTCTATGCATTGAAATCAAGGGATGCCCGAGCAGGCTTGTGCATAGGATGGGCAGGCGGGGCTGGGGAGTTGTCAGTCGGATATTTAGTGTGTTTAACAGGGAGAGCCGAGCCAAAAGTCTGGCTCGGATCCTAGAGACGGCGCACGAACCAAATGCTAAGTAGATCAAACAACAAGCATCACGTAAATCATGATAAAGTCTCTCCAAAATGCAAAAAAGTTTTATTCCTTTCATGGGTAGAAGCCTTGACTTTAATACGTCACCTTATAGTACTGCACTGACAAGTACTTATTAAAAGTGACAGTTCTTAAACATTAACCGTTAGTGACAAAGCATGACAGCTGTCATGTAAACCCTGCACGTGACCGAGATTATTGTACAGCAACATTATAGTCTATTAAATTAAACACAATAAGGGTTTGTACTAGTGGTGTTTGAAAGTGGTTTCATACAGAATAATGAACAAAAAAGAGTTTGGTGAAATTCAATTTTTGCCTAAACTCACAAAATTTCAGCAGGGAAGAGTGATTTTTTCCAGATTTTGGGTTTCACTTTGTACATATCAACCTGTAAATGGGTATCTATCTTATGTTGAAGCTTTTTTTGCACCTCTTTGTTGCAGTTTTTATATAGAGGGATCTGGACCTGAAGGCATTGGTGCGCTTTACACGAGCACCAGTTACATTACACAAGGTCATCATTCCTTCTTAACAAGAATGGGAAGGTTACCAAGAATCACAAGATGTTGAGAGGTCACCCAGACTCGAACCTGGTCCCCTAGTTCCAAAGTCAGCAGCTCTGGCCATAAGCCACACCCAGGATACAGGGAAGGAGGCAGAACCTCAAGCTGAGCCAGAGTCAGGCTTCAGGCTCAAGCCTGACTCGAGCTTTAAGTGGCTCGCCCTCCTCTAACAGGCAGTCTATTCCTTGTAACGCTTATACACATTCTGCATACCAGAGGGTGTTCCTCCCTGAACATTTATCAATCAGACCACGATCCATTGAAATTGTGGACTCAATAACAATAAATTAACGCATACCACCTATACTAGGGCCTTCGAAAAGGGATCCAGCTGCCTCTTAAGCATCAATGGCCGTACTCTTCCAGGCTGTTGAGTATCTTTATCTGATAGAGACTTCTAGCTGCTGATTCCTTACCTTTGAATTTCCCAGGCGTCAGAAATATGCAGCTAGATAGAGTCTCTACCAGATAATGCGTTACCGAAGGTAAGTAACTTGTTCATTTAGAACCAGGAGTCTGTTCACGAACAAGGCATAACTATTCTTATAAAACACAAATTGCAGTTATCCACGCCGCCAAGTAGAGCCTGCCTGGTGCATCACTCTTGTATGTTTCGACTAGTTCCCAGATCTTGAAGTTGTATGACCACCAAGCAGCATCAAAAGAGGCTTGGCATGTAGTCTGTATAGATTAGAGTACTAGGTACTAGGTCTGAGAAGGAAAGTTGGGCCATCAGAGCATCCTCGAGTCTCCCAGGAGCTTGGTCTAGTGCTTAAAGCCTAGTGCATAGGAGGCATGCAAAGGTTTTTTTCTGAAACAGTAAAACAACAGTGTTGTACAATGTCCAGCACTGGCTTTTTCTTAAAAAATACATAACACTTTAAAAGGCCCTGACATTATAGGACAGTGAAAATAGAGAAGAAAGCTGGCAGTCGCTGGGCCCGATCCTTCAGGAGACACTTCAAATACATCCCTGAGGCTGAAGCCTTAATGTGCAGTTTGCAGAGTGATTCCTGTATTGAACTGTGAGTTTTGTTCAGCAGAATACCACTCATAGGAAACAACAAGCCAATAATGTCCTATGAGTGTTCAGCACCATGGACAGCACATGGGCTGCCTAGAGGGCTGAAAATGTTAAGAGCTGAAGTCAATGTAGGTACCAAGGACATCTCCCAATAGAAGGCCCAGGTTTCAAAGTCCCTGGGTACGCCTGGGGTTCATTACAGAGCACTCCTTATTTGACAGATTTTTTAAAATGAGCTAAGTCTATTTTGTCAAATCAGTGTATATTCTATGTATCAAAGTTGGATAAATGTGCACTTAGCTCAGTTTTTATGAGATATGGTCAAGATTTTAGGGTTCCACTGGAGTCAAAGGGTCTCCAGATACCTCAGAGTCAGAGTGAAGGGCATCTGTAGTAGTGGTGGGCGGAACTCACAGAGTTTCACTCCGCGAAATTCCGCGGAGTTACATGAAAACTCTGAGATTCCGCGGAGTTCTGCAAATGGGTGGAAATCGGTACATCGCGCCGCGTACACTGATTTTTAGTGCCGGAAGCGTGGTCAACGCTAAAAAAAATTGCGTGAATGGCACCACGCAGCATGCCAGAGGGCGCTGCTTCTGGACTTGGTTTTCCTTCCCCTTAAATAGATTTCTTCTCGAGCAGCAACTTTCTCATGGCGAACGGTCAAGACCACCTGCGTTGGAAAAATCTCGCCGGGTGCCCTCCTAGCACCTGAAAATCACGCTAGGGGACACCAATTTTCGTTTGCACTTGCCAAGGCACAGGAAAAAACACTGCCACGCGGCAGTTGGCGGAATTTGGCCAGAACTCTGCGTTACGCCCAACCTTCACCAACTCCGCCGGCAGAGCGGAATTTATCGCCCACCCTTACTCTGCAGGCGATAAGAACTGATAGTTCAGAAGCTACCAGTCATAGTGGGAAAATTCCAGTCATCCAGGACAACAGGAGAATCGTGATTGACTGCTGCTTGTGCTTGACACACAGGGTCACAGTTCCACAATCACTGGCAGTCCCTTTTTAATACGATGGATTGGCACCCTTCCCAAGAAAGGTTTTCCGGATACCCAGCCAAGGTCACACAATGTTCCTTTCACTCCACAATCACACACTCATGACCTGAAGCAGAGGTGCCATCAGGTTGTTGGACATCTGCACAGCCCAGCAAGGTAGCAGAGATCCCTAAGGGAGCTGCTGAAGCTCTTGACATCCAGGTCCACGGGTGGTGGGGGCTGCACGTTCTCCTCATACTGGCTGAAGGACACAGGGTTCTGGAAGGGGTATCCCTGCACCAGTAGGGACCTCTCAGTTCAGGAGTGCATGCCCACCAGGCAGAATCAGCGCTGCTAGGGGCAGATCGCCACCACTTCGCTGTGATTGCATTTCTCACTGGTGAGGGGTCTCTGGACGGCTTCATGGTACCCCAGGGCAGCTCCTTTCTTCTTAGACCGGCTGGGGACCTCCTCTCAGGGCCCTGGGCGGAACCCGAGGCTCGGTCCCAGCTGTGAGGACACAGACAGCCCGCAGCTCTGGTCCAGCGGGCATCAACAGTCCACATCAGTCCAGTCGCACGCTCGGGATCGAAGCTCGAGCACGTCTCGTGACTGTGGCATGTGGGCCTGTGGCACAAGGACAATCAAGTTCATCACAGGGTTTCTCCCACCCTGCATGGGCCACGTCAGGGGCGCAACGCCCATTGGGCTCAAAGGGCTTCAGCCCCCCCCCAGGCCCCCGTCGTGTGTGTCAGCCAGGGCTGAGACAGCGTCCCGGGCACACACACAGACAGTTTTTGAGTTTATCGCAGCTGCACCCAAGTACTTCACAGGTCTTTTAAAGACCATTTACGTGTTAACGAGGCTTTGCTGTTTTTTCACCCCTTCATCTCCACTCTGCCTATTGCTGGAAGAATTAGCCCCCCCGGAATTTTTAGTAACCCCCCCCCTCCCAAAATTTGGCTCTAGTTGCGCCTCTGGGCCACGTGCACATTCCTAGTGCCAAGATCGTGAGCAGGGGCATTCTGTCGGAGGCCAGAACCGATTCTGCTCCCTGAATGCTGCTTGTGAGCTCATAAAACATTTTTATTTTCAGATTAATATTCTACTTTTCTGTCTAATGGCTCGCTGACAAAGTTAAAGTGGCCGTTAACCCGCAAAACTACTTTACACGTGTGCAAAGCTGGCCTGTGTCCATCATGAAATCCTTAAGACTGAGACTTCACGTTCCAATGCGCACCCCCGCGCCTCCGAGCCACTGAAAGGGGCATCGGTGTTGAGAGCACAGACATAGTCATGCTAGGAACTGTGATGAGCGGGTGCGCACCTTCCCACGTGACTTTCAATGTGGCTCACGTCAGTCACCAACAGTGTGCGGAGCGGCTATGGGGTGGGTGCCCTGCCTGTGGCCTCACTGCGCTGCCTGTTGTGGTTGCTGGCTGTCATGATCGCTGCATTGCGCTGTCTGTGGGGTCGCTGCGCTGCCTGTCGTGGTACTGCGCTGCCTGTCATGGTAGCTACACTACGCTGGCTGGGGTGGTCTCTACCCTGCCTGTGCAAGGGCGGTTCCTCCATTAGGACGGAGGAGTGTCGCCCCACTGCTTTCTTGCAGTGTGAGAAGCAGAAACATAAAATGGTAAAACCACCATTTTATGTTTCTGTTTTTTGCACAGCAAGAAAGCAGAAGGGTTTGGTTGGGGGCAGGCAGGTGGGCGGGTCTGCTCTAGGGCAGGGGAGGAGTGGCTTGTCCCTTGCGGAGGGCGCTGTTTGGTCGGCCCTTTGGGGCCGACCAAACCAGTCATGCGCACTTGGGGCCGACCAAACCAGTCATGCGCACTCTGCCTTTTCCCCATGAAGGCTGCATGCAGCCTACATGGAGAAAATGGCCCCCCTATAGGCGCCTGGCTGGGCGCCGTCCCGACCAATCACAACGCTGCCATTGCAGCGTTGTGATTGGCTCAGGTGAAGGGAGGAAGAAGAGCAGGACAATGCTTGACCCGCGGATAGGTAAGTTTTTTAAATTTATTAACCCCTTGCGCGACCCCCCCACCCGCGATTAATACCGGCCGTGACTGCTGTCATGGTCTCTACACTGCGCTCTCTTTGGTGATCGTTGCCTTGCGCTGTCTGTAGCGTTGCTGCGCGGCCTGTAGTGGTCGCTACGCTACCCGTGGCGTCACTGCGCCGCCTGCTATGGTAGCTACAGAGGGGGTCTGGGGGGCAGCCGAGACCAGCGAGGTCTGCCCCCCGGCCAGATTGGGAGGGGGAGGAGCTGGCCGGTGACCGGCCATTTTGGGGAAGTTTGGGCTACATGGGGAATAGCCCAATTGTAGCCCAATTTTGAAGGAGGCAGCCCAAGGGATATAGGGCTTTTTCGCGCCTCCCCAGCCACCAATTTAGGTTTGGTGACCTGGTGGCTGGGAGCGCTGTGTAGAGTAGGTTTTTGTCTTTTTGGCAGGGTAGGTCGTAGGCCTGTGTGGTTTTTGGTAGTGGTAGTATTGAGACAGGGTAGTGCAGTTTTGTTTACGATGGCGGGGGAGGATTATCGCGTCCTGGAGGCAGTCCGCTTGCTCAGCGAGGCCGGCCGGCTGGACCTGCTGATGCCAGAGGCCTCTGGGGGTGCGCGCCCGGTGAGGCGCGCGTCTGCCGGGGTGGCGGCCGCCGTCGTGGCTTGTTCGCCCCCCCGGAGAGCAGCAAAAAGTAAGGTGAGTGGAAGGGGCCGCGCGATGCCAGCAGCGCGGCCCCTTGCTGTGGTGGAAATGCGGGTGGCATGCGTGGGGGCCTGGCTCTATGTGGGCAGGGGAGGAGGGGCTCGGCGAGGGAGCGCGGCTCGCGTCTCCCCGCCGAGTGCGGCAAGCGTTGGGGGCCGCTCGGGTGCAGGGAGAGCGGCCCCGGTCGTTTTAGGCAGCGGCGGGGGGGGCAGCGCCGAACGGCAGAGCACGGCCCCCGGGGGCGGCTGTGGGCAGGGTGAGCGCTTGGTTGCAGAGCGGGTGGCAGACGGAAGGCCTCGGTGGGGGCGCGCATCGCGGGCCTCCCCGCCGAGGTCACAGCTTGACAGGGGCCGCTCTGTTGTCAGGAGAACGGCCCCAAGTACCGAGGATAGGGGGGAGCCAAGACATGGTTTGAGGGAGGTGCGTGGGGGCTCAGGCCCGTTGGGTTTGGGAGAGTTGGGGGTGGGGACTGGGAGGTTGGGGGTGGGACTGGAGGTGGGTTTGGTAACTGGCGCAGGGAGAGAGGCGCATGGGGGCACACATGCCCAGTTGGGCGCCGTTCAGGGGGGGTCTGGTCAGGTGGGGAGGGAGGGACTGTCCGGGGCTTTGGGGGCCGTGGTCTGTGAAGGGGTGGGTGCTTGGGGGGGTGCAGGAGGCGGTGTGGGGAGCGTCCTGGAGGTAGAGGGGGGGAATAGTGGGGAGGTTGTGGGGGACGGGGGGGATGTCCCCCTTGCTGTTGGAATCCGAAGGGAGTGAGAGGGATTGGGAGGGCTTGGACATTTTTGCTTCCTGGGCGGAGGAGGTTGGGGGTGCGCATGGGGGGGGTCAGCCGGTATCAGAGTGCGAGGGGTTTTCATTGAAAGGCGCCAGTGGGGGGGTCAAAGGGGATCCGGGGGCGGGCAGGCTAAGTGAGGGGCCTGGGACGAGTGGGGTGGGTGGGCAGGGGGCAGCTGGTTTGGTGTGGAGCGACGGGGAGGGGGACGATGGGGAAGATGAGGAGGTGGTGGATCTTAGTGTAGTGGGGCGGGCATGGTTAGCTAGCACCTTAGGGACCGGCAGCAAGAGGGGTTGGGATGGGAGAGAGAAGAGAGGTAGGCCCAGCACACCAGACCATACTTTTCTTTTCCAGGCGGCGGAACAACGCGCAGAGCATCGCGGGGTGCCAGACTTGGTAGGGCTGGGAGCGGCCCGTTGGCACCAAGGAGAAGGGAGGGTGGAGCCTTGGCCGGCGTACCCAGTACCGGCGGGGGATCCCGTCGCGGCTGGCACAAGTAGGCCCAGGGTGGGCTCGCCGGCCCCACCACCCACTGGGCCTCAACGGTCTGGGGGACAACGCCGAAGACGGAGCGACGAGAGCGAAGACTTGTGTGGGTCTAGGAGGGTGCATTCTGCACCCCCGGCGGGGCCAGCTGGGGGTGCTAGGCAGGAAGAGTTGGATTACGACGAGGATAGTATGGAGGAGGGAGAGTTGCGGGATGGTGAGGGAGAGGGGGGGGGCCGAGTAATGTTGTGCATAGTATTTTGCAGGTGTCACGACGCCAAGCGAGGCCCACGGGTCGGACATCGCGCTGGGAGGAGAGGTCGGCCCCTTTGCCAGGACGCACAGTGGAGAGGTGGGCGGAATCCTTGGCGCCAGGTAAACGATCGGCGCGCTTGCGTCCTGTGATGGTGTTGGTGGGGGTGGGTGGGCCTGACCGGGAGGAAGGGGTGGGGGGTAGGTTGCGCAAGGGTTCCTATGTGGTGGACATAGGGGTAGGAACGGAGGCCCCGGGTGAGGGGTCGGTAGAGGGCGCAGGTAAGGCGTCCTTAAGCCTGGGAGACAGCGGGACTAACAAGAAGGCGACGGTAGAGACTCCGACGGGGGAGGGGGAGACCAAATTGGAAAGCAAGGAGGTGAAAATTAAACGGTTGCCATACATGGGAGTCACAAAGCCATTGGGCGCGCA
Organism: Calotriton arnoldi; assembly: GCA_963921515.1. Lineage (NCBI taxonomy): Eukaryota > Metazoa > Chordata > Amphibia > Caudata > Salamandridae > Calotriton > Calotriton arnoldi. The sequence goes on from CAWUFW010000040.1 coordinate 5,926,440, forward strand.
TTTGATGTTGTCTACCAAGGAACGTATATGGAAGGGGGAATATGTTGAGATGCTTAAACTCCTCCACAGAGAAGTTCGGGCAAAGGAGGGGTCTAAAGAGGAAGAATTTGAGCTGGCAAAACGGCCTAAGGTGCCTTTGACGATTGGAAACTGGACGGCAGCGTTCCTTATATATGACAGTGTGTATTGCGAAAAATACCCTGAAAGGTCTGTGGCCATGTTCAAGTACATGGACGTGATTAGGAAAGCACAGATTACTGGGGGCGGGTATGCCTGGGCGCAATATGATGAGGAGTTCCGGGCCCGCATGGCATGGGATACGGAGGCTAAATGGGGGGAACTAGACACGGATTTGTGGCAACACACTACGGGTTTAGCCGGGTCTGGGAAAACCATTTTTACGGCCAGCGGGCTTCTGCTCGTTTATCGGCCCTTTTGGGGCGGCCCCACCCGAGGGGGGGTGGGGGGAGCAGGGAGAGGGCAGCCAGGGCCAAAAGGGGCGTGTTGGGATTACAACAGGGGTTTGTGCACCAGGGAGTACTGCCGTTTCAGGCATGATTGCTCAGGGTGCGGAGGAAAGCATGCATTGGTCAGTTGTTGGGGTGGAGGCCAGGGTCAGCAGCAAGGGTCACAGCAGTGGCAGGCAGGAGGGTTTAAGTCGGGGGGTCAGCAGCAGCAGTTCATGGGGGGGCGAGGAGCTAAGGGGCCTGGGCCGAAGGGCTCGTACTCCGGTTAAAATAGACAATTTGGTGGCAGCCTTGCAGGGTATCCAGACTTGGAGGCTGCTGCATGTTTGAGGTTGGGGTATTTGGAGGGTTTCAGGCTGGGGTACGACGGGCCGAGGGCGAGACGGTGGGCAGACAATTTGAAATCGGCAAAAGAGCACTCTCTGGTAGGGCAAGAGAAGCTGGATAAGGAGTTGCGTGAGGGCCGCATGGCGGGACCCATTGAGGATTGGCCTCTTAAGAATTTGATTGTATCACCCATTGGAGTGGTGCCTAAAAAGGAGCAAGGACAGTTTCGCCTAATACAACCTTTGTCGTGGCCTGAAGGAGGTTCAGTGAATGATTTCATCGACGAGCGGGAGGCCACTGTATCATATTCATCTGTTGACATAGCCATGTCACTAGTAGTGACTGCGGGCGCAACGGCGATGATGGCAAAGTGCGACATAAAGTCAGTTTTCCGGCTGCTTCCAGTCCACCCAGATGACTGGGAGCTTTTGGGTATCCAGTTTGGCGGTCACTGGTACGTGGACAAAGCACTGCCGATGGGCTGCTCTATGTCATGCGCACTTTTTGAGTGTTTCAGCACGTTCCTACAATGGTTGTTTACGGAACGGACGGGTCACCAAGGAGTAACACACTACCTGGATGACTTTTTCTTTGTGGGCACCTCAGGCTCCGCGGACTGCCAGAAGGCACTGGACAGCTTCCATGAGATCATGAGGGAAGTAGGCGTGCCGTTGGCACCGGAAAAGACTATGGGTCCCTGCACGGCTCTGGCCTTTTTAGTTATTGAATTGGACTCTCAATTGATGGAGGCACGCCTTCCGGCAGACAAAAAGCAGCAAATGTTGGGGCTGCTGGCAACAATGTTGGCAAAACATAAGGTCACGGTGAAGGAGATTCAGGTGCTGTTGGGTCACCTCAATTTTGCGTGCAGGGTGGTGAGAGTAGGGCGGACTTTTTGTAGGTGACTGGGCAGGGCGCTGGCGGGACAGAGGCCCCCTCATCATCATGTGCGTTTGTCAGCGGGGGTGCGAGAGGATTTGAGAATGTGGCGGTTTTTCCTACAGAATTTCAATGGCATACCCTTGATGAGGGAGGGCGACATGCTTTGGGATGTGCAAATATTCTCTGATGCGGCTGGGAGTGCAGGCTTTGGCTTGTATTGGCAAGGGAGGTGGTGTGCAGAGCAGTGGCCCCCAGAGTGGGTGGATGGGGGCAGGAGTATAGCCTTTTTGGAATTCTTTCCTTTGGTGGTGGCGATCACCTTATGGGGGGGAACAGCTGGCACACAAGAGGGTAACATTCCGAGTCGACAACATGGCGGTAGTTCAAATTGTGAACCGCCAGTCCGCCCGGGATGAACAGGTTTTGAAACTGCTGGGGGTGTTTGTGTTGAGTTGCTTGCGACATGATATCGCCTTTCGCGCGGTGCATGTGCCAGGTGTGGACAATGACAGAGCGGATGCTTTGTCTCGTTCACAGTGGGGGAGATTCCGTGGGCTCACCAAGGACGCGGACGGACTTCCGACCAGAATGCCGATGCATTTGTGGTACGTAGGCAACACAGGATGTTGCAGTTGGTTTTAGGTTCGCTGGTGCGATCCACGAAGGCAGCGTACAGGACGGCATGGGGGGAATTTTTGCGCTCCGGCGCTATGCGGAGGGATTCCCTTGAGCTTCGACAGGAAGATGTGCTTCAATTTATTTTGGATTTGATTGAGAGGGGTTTGTCCAGGGTTACGATAGTGGGCAAGCTGGCGGGTATTGCCTTCGTCGGGAAATTGTTGTGGGGTTATGCCCCCTCCGCCGGGGAGCTGGGGAAGCGCATGTTGGAAGGTTGGGCTCGTGAATGTGGACGAGCAACCAGGGTTCGTAAGCCTCTGTCCTGGGAGTTGTTGGAGAGGGTGATTGGGATTTTGCCTGGGATATGTTATGCGGATGTGGAAGTTTGCCTCTTCTCCACGTTGATATCATGGATGTTTTTCGAGGCTTTTTGGGTTTCTGAGCTGTTAGGGAATAAAGATGGAGTGAGGTTTCCTTTTCTCAGGAAGGGGTCAGCATTTGGCTGAGGAAATCCAAGACGGATCAAAGGGGAGGGGGTAAATTGGTTTCTTTGAAAATGGGGGGATCCCAGCAAGCTTGCCCTTACCGGTGGGGTTTGAGGTGGAGGTCTTTGTCTATGGATAAAGTGGGTTCAGTTTTTAGGCACGGGGATGGACGGGGGGTGACGGCTTCACAGCTTCTGGCGGTGCTGAGGAAGGCGCTGGGCGGGCTGGGAATTGAAGGGAGGGGTTTTGGGACGCATTCATTTCGGATTGGGGCAGCATCTGAAGCGAGCAGTCGGGGCTGGGGGCGAGGGGACATCATGCGGTTGGGAAGGTGGTCCTCTGACTGCTATCAGCGTTATGTGCGCAGCGCAGCTGGGGGGTTGTAACGCGGTTGGTTCTTTTTCCTTTGGTTCATTCATGTTTCTCGTTGCAGGTTCGGTGATGGGTCCCCTCACCAGGGAGATGTCCATTTGGATTGTGGGCCATTCCTTTGTGAAGTGGGCGCAAATACAGGCCCGTGCCAGCTATTTTGGGGAAAGCCTGGGTTTCAATAAAGACATGTTTGCAGTTTGTTGGAGGGGGAAGGGTGGTATGCGGTGGAAGGAATTGCTGCAGGTGCTAAACGGGATTTTGGTGGCTGGTAGGTGCCCCGATGTATTGGTCCTTCATTTGGGGGAGAACGATATGGTGAGGGAAACGGGTTTGGCGCTGATGAGGTGTATGAAGCGTGATTTGGCGTTGATCAAGGGTCAGTGGTCCGGTTGCTCCGTCATATGGACGGAATTTGTTCCTCGGAGGGTCTGGAGAGGGGCGGTCAACCCGGGGGCAGTGGATAAGGCCAGGCGAAAGCTCAACACAGAGATGGTGCGTTTTTGTCGTCAAATGGGAATTTTTAGGATTTCGCACAGGGACATCCGGTATGATACACCGGATTTTTTCAGGGGCGATGGGGTCCATTTATCCCGGCTGGGTATGGACTTGTATTTATTGGAAGTAAGGGAAGTTTTGGCTAGATTGTTGGGCGTCCATAGGCGTTGAGGGTGTTTTTCCTAGGAGGCAGGGGCAGGAAAAGGGGGGAGGCGGCGTTCCGCCTACCCTCCCGCCTTTTCTTGGGTGGCGGGGTTGGGGAAAGTTGGCCAGGATTGGCTGTAGTTTTTGGTTAAATGTTGGTAATTGGGGAGGAGGAGCAGGGAAAGGGTAACCAGGTAGGCTAAGTTTAGATTAGAGGTTGGTTGGTTACAGTTGCAAAAAGGCAGGTAGGGATTTGGGTCAGGGGAGGTTAGGATTTGTAAATGATATATTGGGTAGGATTGTGTAATATTATGGTTATGGAATGTTATGTTGTATTTTGCGGGGTGGGGGATTTGATGTGGGGATCGTAGTGGTGGGGGGAATAAGGGGTCAGGTAATTCATGTATAGTGAGGTTTTAGTTTTGGAAGGCAGTTGCCAAGGTATAAATTGTGATATGCACCTGTTTCAATAAAGCGGCCTTTTACACACACAAAACTGGTCTCGTGCTGGCTTGCCCCCCTCCCTCCCAAGGGGGGTTTTTGGGGCAGCCGAGCCCAGCGAGGTCTGCCCCCCGGGCAGATTGGGAGGGGGGAGGGGCTGGCCGGCGACCGGCCATTTTGGGGAAGTTTGGGCTACATGGGGAATAGCCCAATTGTAGCCCAATTTTGAAGGAGGCAGCCCAAGGGATATAGGGCTTTTTTGCGCCTCCCCAGCCACCATTTTAGGTTTGGTGACCTGGTGCCTGGGAGCGCTGTGTAGAGTAGGTTTTTGTCCCCGCCCTCCCTCCCTAGATTTTAGGTTTTTGGGGTGTTTTGTACCCAATTTTGGGGTTTTTTCTGGCAGCGGTGTTGGAACAGGTTCATAGGGGTTTTTGAATTGTATATTTGTCGCTTGGAGCAGGTGCTGGCGGGGTTGGGGAATGTTGGCCAAAATTGGCTGTAGTTTTTGGTTAAATGTTGGTAATTGGGGAGCAGGGAAAGGGTAACCAGGTAGGCTAAGTTTAGATTAGAGGTTGGTTGGTTACAGTTGTAAAAAGGCAGGTAGGGATTTGGGTCAGGGGAGGTTAGGATTTGTAAATGATATATTGGGTAGGATTGTGTAATATTATGGTTATGGAATGTTATGTTGTATTTTGCGGGGTGGAGGATTTGATGTGGGGATCGTAGGGGTGGGGGGGGAATAAGGGGTCAGGTAATTCATGTATAGTGAGGTTTTAGTTTTGGAAGGCAGTTGCCAAGGTATAAATTGTGATATGCACCTGTTTCAATAAAGCAGCCTTTTACACACACAAAACTGGTCTCGTGCTGGCTTGCCCCCCTTCCTCCCAATGCGTTACCGGTGGCGATCTCTACGCTGCCTGTCATGGTCGCTGTGCTGCCTGACACAGACGGCCCACAGGCGAAGCTAAGTCGCACATGCTCCGCTTCCTAGCAAAGTTCCATAGCAGGCTGTGGTAGAACCGGCCTCATACATTTGTGAGAAATCCACAGACACCCTGAATACTACATTTAGAAAATACATCCGCCCTCTAAAAGTTTTAAATAAATGTCAGAAACTATCTCAATTTCCGTCATTGATAAAAAAAAATTGAAGGTGTCTACTGCTCTCCCCGCGGTCACAACACTTCAGCCGTGCCAGTTGAATAAACAGGGCCAAGAAAAGAAGCGTCCTTGCGCTTCTTAACAGGGGCAACCAGCTCAAGGGTATTCATGTTATCAACCTTATCTGTACATAGATTTCAACCAGGGGGCCCCAAGTCCCTGGGCCAGGGAGCCGCTAGATGGTTCTCAGGGTACCACTGCAGGGATCTCAGGGTACCACTGCAGGGATCTCAGGGTACCACTGCAGGGATCTCAGGGGACCAGTGCAGGGATCTCAGGGGACCAGTGCAGGGATCTCAGGGGACCAGTGCAGGGATCTCAGGGGACCAGTGCAGGGATCTCAGGTGACCAGTGCAGGGATCTCAGGGGACCACTGCAAGAATCTCAGGGTACCACTGCAACAATCTCAGGGTACCACTGCAACAATCTCAGGGTACCACTGCAACAATCTCAGGGTACCACTGCAGGGATCTCATGGTACCACTGCAACGATCTCAGGGTATCGCTGCAGAGATCTAAGGTTCCAGCTGCAGGGCCCTCAGAGCACCGTTGCAAGGATCTCAGGGCACTGCTGCAGGGATCTGAGGGCAGCGCCGCAGGGAACTCAGGACACCGCTGCAGGGAACTCGGTACCGCTGCAGGGAACTCAGGGTACCGCTGCAAGGTCTCACAGTACCTCTACATCACTCTCAGGTCACAGCTGAATGCTTTTCAGGATACTGCAGAGGAGCCCTCAGTACACCGCTGCAAGACTTTCAGGTTACAGCTGAACGGTTCGCAGGGTACCGCTGCAGGACTCTCAGGCCACAGCTGCAGGTCCCTCAGGGTAACACTGCCAACTCCCTAGTTACAGCTGAAGACTTTCAGCGTATAGCTGCAAGGGTACTGTTGCAGGGCTCTATAAGTACTGTCTGTTACACGCCTCTCAGAGTACTGTTGCAGGGCTCCTAGGGTACTACCACGAGGCACTCATGATACAGCTGCGAGGCTCTCAGGGTACCTGCAGGGCTCTCTGGTACCGCTGCAGGGCCCTTTGTGTATCGCTGCAGGGCTCTCGGGGTATCACTGCAGGGCTCTCTGGTACCGCTGCAGGGCTCTCGGGGTATCGCTGCAGGGCTCTCGGGGTATCACTGCAGGGCGCTCGGGGATCACTGCAGGGCGCTCGGGGTATCGGTGCTGGGTCCTCAGGGTATTGGTGCTGGGTCCTCAGGGTATCGCTGCAGGGCTCTCTCGGTATCGCTGCAGGTCTCGCTGCAGGGCCCTTTGTGTATCGCTGCAGGGCTCTTTGGGTATCGCTGCAGAGCCCTCGGGTATCGCAGCAGGGCCCTTTGTGTAGCGCTGCAGGGCCCTTTGTGTATCGCTGCAGGGCTCTTTGGGTATTGCTGCAGGGTCCTCTGTGTATCGCTGCAGGGTCCTCGAGGTATTGCTGCAGGGCTCTCGGGGTATCGCTGTAGGGTCCTTGGGGTATCGCTGCAGGGCTCTCGGGGTATCGCTGCAGAGATCTTGGGGTATCGCTGCAGGGTCCTCTGGGTATCGCTGCAGGGCTCTCGGGGTACCGCTGCAGAGCTCTCGGGGTATCGCTGCAGGGCTCTCGGTGTATCGATGCAGGGTCCTTTTTGTATCGCTGCATGGCTCGCGGGGTATCACTGCAGGGCTCTCGGGGTATCGCTGCAGGTCTCTCGTGGTATCGCTGCAGGGTCCTCGGGGTATCACTGCAGGGCTCTCTGGGTATCGCTGCAGGGTCCTCGGGGTATCACTGCAGGGCTCTCTGGTACCGCTGCAGGGCTCTCGGGGTATCGCTGTAGGGTCCTCGGGGTATCGCTGCAGGGCACTCGGGGTATCGCTGCAGGGCTCTCGGGGTATCGCTGCAGGGCTCTCGGGGTATTGCTGCAGGGTCCTCGGGGTATCACTGCAGGGTCCTCGGGGTATCACTGCAGGGCTCTCGGGGTATCGCTGCAGGGCTCTCGGGGTATCGCTGCAGGGCTCTCGGGGTATCGCTGCAGGGCTCTCGGAATATCGCTACAGGGCTCTCGGGGTATCGCTGTAGGGTCCTCGGGGTATCGCTGCAGGGCTCTCGGGGTATCGCTGCAGAGCTCTCGGGGTATCGCTGCAGAGCTCTCGGGGTATCGCTGTAGGGTCCTCGGGGTACCACTGCAGGGCTCTCGGGGTACCGCTGCAGAGCTCTCGGGGTACCGCTGCAGAACTCTCGTGGTATCGCTGCAGGGTCCTCGGGGTATCGCTGCAGGGCTCTCGGGGTATCGCTGCAGGGCTCTCTGGGTATCGCTGCAGGGCTCTCGGGGTATTGCTGCAGGGCTCTCGGGGTATCGCTGTAGGGTCCTTGGGGTATCGCTGCAGGGCTCTCGGGGTATCGCTGTAGGGTCCTCGGGGTATCGCTGCAGGGCTCTCGGGGTATCGCTGCAGAGCTCTCGGGGTATCGCTGTAGGGTCCTCGGGGTACCACTGCAGGGCTCTCGGGGTACCGCTGCAGAGCTCTCGGGGTACCGCTGCAGAACTCTCGTGGTATCGCTGCAGAACTCTCGTGGTATCGCTGCAGGGCTCTCGGGGTATCGCTGCAGGGCTCTCGGGGTATCGCTGCAGGGCTCTCTGGGTATTGCTGCAGGGCTCTCGGGGTATCGCTGTAGGGTCCTTGGGGTATCGCTGCAGGGCTCTCGGGGTATCGCTGCAGAGCTCTTGGGGTATCGCTGCAGGGTCCTCTGGGTATCGCTGCAGGGCTCTCGGGGTACCGCTGCAGGGCTCTCGGGGTATCGCTGTAGGGTCCTCGGGGTATCGCTGCAGGGCTCTTGGGGTATCGCTACAGGGCCCTCTGGGTATCGCTGTAGGATCCTCGGGGTATCACTGCAGGGCTCTCGGGGTATCGCTGCAGGGCTCTCGGGGTATCGCTGCAGGGCTCTCAGGGTATTATTGCTGCAGGGTCCTCGGTATCGCTGCAGGGCTCTCGGGGTATCGCTGCAGAGCTCTTGAGGTATCGCTGTAGGGTCCTCGGGGGATCACTGCAGGGCTCTCGTGGTTTCGCTGCAGGGCTCTCGGGGTATCGCTGCAGGGCTCTCGGGGTATCGCTGCAGGGCTCTCGGGGTATCGCTGCAGGGCTCTCGGGGTATCGCTGCAGGGCTCTCTGGGTATCGCTGCAGGGCTCGGTGTATCACTGCAGGGTCCTCGGGGTATCACTTCAGGGCTCTCGGGGTATCGCTGCAGGGCTCTCGGGGTATCGCTGCAGGGCTCTCGGGGTATCGCTGCAGAGCTCTCGTGGTATGGGTGCAGAGCTCTCGTGGTATGGGTGCAGAGCTCTCGGGGTATGGGTGCAGAGCTCTCGGGGTATGGGTGCAGAGCTCTTGGGGTATCGCTGCAGAGCTCTCGGGGAATGGGTGCAGGGCTCTCGGGGTATCGCTGCAGAGCTCTCGGGGTATCGCTGCAGGGCTCTCGGGGTATCGCTGCAGGGCTCTCGGGGTATCGCTGCAGGGTCCTCTGCGTATCGCTGCAGGGTCCTCGGTGTATCGCTGCAGAGCTCTTGGGGTATCGGTGCAGAGCTCTCGGGGTATGGGTGCAGAGCTCTCGGGGTATGGGTGCAGAGCTCTCGGGGTATGGGTGCAGAGCTCTCGGGGTATGGGTGCAGAGCTCTCGGGGTATGGGTGCAGAGCTCTCGGGGTATCGCTGCAGGGCTCTCGGGGTATCGCTGCAGGGCTCTCGGGGTAGCGCTGCAGAACTCTTGGGGTATCGCTGCAGAGCTCTCGGGGTATCGCTGCAGAGCTCTTGGGGTATCGCTGCAGGGCTCTCGGGGTATCGCTGCAGGGCTCTCGGGGTATCGCTGCAGGGCTCTCTGGGTATCGCTGCAGGGTCCTCAGTGTATCGCTGCAGAGCTCTTGGGGTATCGCTGCAGAGCTGTCTGGGTATGGGTGCAGGGCTCTCGGGGTATCGCTGCAGAGCTCTCGGGGTATAGCTGCAGAGATCTCGGGGTATCGCTGCAGAGCTCTCGGGGTATCGCTGCAGAGCTCTCGGGGTATCGCTGCAGAGCTCTCGGGGTATCGCTGCAGAGCCCTCGGGGTATCGCTGCAGAGCTCTCGGGGTATCGCTGCAGAGCTCTCGGGGTATCGCTGCAGAGCTCTCGGGGTATCGGTGCAGAGCTCTCGGGGTATCGGTGCAGAGCTCTCGGGGTATCGCTGCAGAGTTCTTGGGGTATCGCTGCAGAGCTCTCGGGGTATCGCTGCAGGGTCCTCTGGGTATCGCTGCAGGGTCCTCTGTGTATCGCTGCAGGGTCCTCTGGGTATCGCTGCAGAGCTCTCGGGGTATTGCTGCAGGGTCCTCTGCGTATAGCTGCAAGGCTCGAAGCGCACCGCTGCACAGCTCACCGGTGCAGGGTTCTCAGGTCAGGTACCGTGAATAGAACGGCGCTCACAGTTCCTCAAAAAGCTCACAGGGTACAGCTCCTGACGCTCATGCTACCGCTGCAGGGCTGTAAGGCTACAGCTGCAAGGCTCTAAGGGTGCCACTCTAAGGGTGCCACAGCAAGGCTGTAAGGGTGCCACTGTAAGGGTGCCATAGCAAGGCTGTAAGGGTGCCACAGCAAGGCTGTAAGGGTGCTGATGCAAAGGTCAAAGGACACTGCTGCAGGGGTCTCGGGGTACTGGAGGACAGCCCCCTGGGTACAGGTGCACGGCTCTGAGGGTACGGCTACCAGACCCGCACAGTGCCCCTGCCTGACTCTAGGCTACCGGCGCCCATCTGTTGGTGAAGCAGTGCCAGCTCTCAGCAGGGCATTGTTACTTACGTGGGCAGTCAGAATGAAAGCTTAACAACCACCTCCTCAGTTAGAAAGTGAGAATTGTCCGAAAATCCAAAAGGCCAATAGCAGACAGCGTAAAACCGGAAATACGCGGCAGTGATACAGAAGTGAAAAGGCTGATAGGTCTGGGAGTCAAGCAGCCGCATGTCGATATTTCCCGGATATCGAAGGGGGGCACGGGTCTGGGAAAGAGTCAGCCACGGCGCGCGTCGACAATTTCCGCAAATTCTGTGCTTCTGAAATGCCAGCAGGGCTGGCTGGGGCAGGGGCAGAGGCAGTTGCTCGTCAGGTGACTCACTGCCCTACGAGGCCAGCCCGCCTCTGGTGCTCACACAGAACTGCATTTCCGTCGCGTGTGCGGCGCTATTACGCTGACATGCTTGAGAACAGTTCAACAACCTGCTGCGAGCCGAAAAGGTCACCCTGATTAAAATGTCCACGTGTGAAGATTGTAAATCAGCAGCCAGATACCGGCCTGAGTCTGAGCTTTACACACACTCTCAGGGGCTGATTAACTCCCATGTGGAGTGACTTCTAAGCACTCGGCTGAGAGTCGGCACTAGACTCAGGTGCTGATTGGCCCAAAGGGACACCGGAAGCTGTGCTGAGGGACAAGCCCTTCTGAAGGGCCAGTAGGGGGCAGAGTCAGCTGAATGCGAGACATGCAACTCGACCGACTCTCCCCAGCTCTGCTGGGTCTCAGCTGCACAGGTCTTCAGATTCACCTGGCCGAGGGCCCACCTTCGGCGCATAACTAATGAAACCGAGAGCAGACCGCTGTTGCTTAACTGTTGAGAGCGCAATAAAGAGACCCGAGTTCTAATTTTGACATCTCATTCGAGCAAAGAGGGACCAAATGTTAATCACCTTGGCCCAGCTATGAAGAAGAAAGTGTATGCCCAGACGTGGGTTACAAATGGCACAGACAAGGCCCCCACTGGCGTAACGAAACTTGAGGGGGCCCCCCTGCAAGGTACGTGGAGGGGCCACCTCCAAACTAAATCGGGAGCTCTCCGGCTAGAGTTCTTTGCTGAGGGGGCCCCCTGGAGCTTGGGGGCCCCCCAGCACTGCGGGGGATGCGGGGGCCTGTGTTACGCCACTAAAAACAACGGATTGGAATGTGGCGCTAGGTGAGGACTAGTGGCTGAGATTCATTCAAGTATAGCACTCATCTCTCGTCTGCCACCTGTCTCTAAGTAAGAGGGGTTGTCCAGACGTGAGCTTGAAATGGTACAGACAAGCTCCAAAACGCTGGACATGAATGTGGTCCAGCTCATCACTCTTTCTGCCGTTTGATTCTCTCCAAGCAGGGGTGTATGGCAGAACACTGGAATGACTCAACCTCGCTCTGCTATAGGTCTTAAGCTGCATCTCACTGACAAGACCCTACAAGGCCGAAACTGGCCTAGGGTTGCTTCTGATCCCGTTAAGAGTGGGCCTGACCTAGCAATTAAGTCTCGATCAACCCTTAGGTATTAGGGCCAATAATGGATTGCACATGGTTCAGCACGGTCTGTAACGGGATACACACAAGTAAAACAAATGATGGATTGGAATGTGATGTAGAGTGATTAGCTATGTATGACATCAATCCAAGCACTCTGTCCATCACATTTTGTGCCACACAGAAGAAGAAACATAGCAGTCTCCACCTCACAACTTTCAACATGGAGTCAGGTACTCATATGCTCAACCATTGCAAAGCCAGCCAAAAGCCCAGTGCTCCCTTCTGGTGCTCCTCTGGACGACAAAGCACACCAGTAATCAGCAACAAACCTCCTAAAGTGACCTCGCGAGTCCAGGCCAGAGTCCCAGCTCCCACCAAGAAAGCGGGGAGACCGCACATACAGAGAAACCAGGGAGAAACCTCACACACCTTCGATTGTGCAAAGGAACAAAGCACCATTTCAGCTTCTACAGAGAGACCATTGATATACAATATGCATCATACACGCAGATGGTGACACACAGTTCATTGCACCTCTGGCACAGAAATCACTGATATCGCACTTCATAAAAAAGGGGCAGACATATCACCTCCTAAACAGAAATCATGAACAGACATCACTTTATACAGAGAGACATGGAAAGACAATCACATGCACAGAAATTACAGAAATACACCTAATCTCAATTCAAACACAGAGACACAATAAACCCTGAGCATAGGCTCCTGGGCAGATTTTTATTTCATATACAAAGCCTGGGGCGGCCATTTCACCTCATATAGAGAAATAATGGACAAATATCTCACTTCATTAACAGAGAGAGGGTCAGACATTTCACACCGTGATCAGAAATCCCTTACAGACATCTGGCTTCATACACTGGAACTGGGACATACACTTGGCCTCCTGCACATAAATAATAGACAGACATCTCACCATGCACACAGAAGTGGTAGACAGCCATGTCTTTTATATATATATGTCTATGCTAGACTGGGTGATGATAGGGAGGGCGGTATGCACAAATAGGCATAGTTTTGTATTTATAGAGCTTACAGACACATGCTTGCAGCTTCATAGTGTTGTTAATCACAGGTGTTACTGTTGCCTGGTTCAATGCGACGCAATTTTTGGAGTTAAGAAAGATTAAAGGCTGAATCTGCCTAGTCAGGATTCCAGCTTGCGTCTTGTGAGCTACACAGAGATCACTAGCTCATGTCTTAACCTTTTCATCTGTTCCACCTTTGTCAGTATGGGGCTGACAGGCAGATGCAAGATGAGCATTGTAAAGTCCCTGTATCTCAGTATCACACACAATGAAGGACAGAATCTGATGACGTGCGGCCGAATAGGTGATCTGATTGCCAACTATTAGACAAAAGCAGGTGCTAGACACTATTCATAGTACTAAGAAACAGTACATAGTGGCATTAGAAAAACACAAAGCACATTAATTACTCAGAGTATCAGTTCCTAGTATCTGGATTGATGTGTGTGAATTAATGGAAAAACGAAAACTGAGAACACACATTGGAGGAAACCATAACATGAAAAAACAATTTTAAGGAAAGACGATTTTAAGGAAATGCAGATAAATTGAAATGTAAAAACAACATTTGAAAGGAAAGATAAATTTAAGGGAAAATCCTAAATTACATTAAACTTGGATGGAGTTTAGGACTAGTGAGGGGTTTTTAGGGTTCAGGGATTGGTAATTTTTAGGGGTGAGCAGGTTTTTTTTAACAGTTAGGAATGGGTGGAGTTCAGGCATAAAAATGTTTCAGGGATGGGTGAGTTTCGGGCGGTGAGGGTTTTTTAGGCATCAGGAATAGGTGAAGTTTAGGGTTGGTAAGAGATTTTTAGGGCCCGCGGATCAGTGTAGTGCTCAGGGATGTTGGGGCATTGAGAGGTTTTAGCATTCATGGTTGGGTGGAGTTAGCGGAGGTGAGGTTTTTTTAAGCTATCAGTAATGGGTGAAGTTTGGGGGTGCTGAGGGTTTTTAGGGGTCACAGATGAGTAGAGTTTAGGGGTGTGAGGTGTTTTTAGGGCTCAGGAATGGGTGAAATTTGGGGTGTTGAGAGGTTTTGGGGTTCATGGATAGGTGAGTTTAGGGCTGGTGAGGGTTTTTAAGATTCAGTGATGGGTCAAGATTAAGGATGGTGAAGAGTTTTAAGGGTTCAGGATTGGGTGGAGTGAAGGGTGGTGAGGGGTTTTAAGGATTCAGGGATGGGTGGAGTTTAGATTTAGAAAGGAGTTTTTAGGGTTCAGGAATGGGTAGAGATTAGGGGTGGGGAGGGATGCTAGGGGTAATGGATGGATGGCGCTTAAGGGCGGTGAGGAATTTTTAGGGTTTAGGAACGGGTGTAGTTTGGGTATGGTGAGGGGCTGAAAGGAGTCTGAAGTGGGTGGAGTTTAGGCATAGAAAGGGTTTTTTAGGGTTCAGGAGTGGGTGGTGGAATTTAAAGGTAGCGCAGAGTTTAAAAGTTCAGGGATGGGTGGAGCCTAGGAGTAGTAAGGGCTTTTAGGGTTTAGGGATGTATTTACACTTTAAAAATAAGCATGCCAATTTCAAATAAAAAGACATTCTATGAATTGGTTTTTATCAAATGGTAAATGCCATTCATTATGAAAAATTCTCTGAAACAGTTTAGATGAAATGGTTTCTCAGTAATGGTATTACATTAAATTGTTTTCTATGAAATTACATACAACCAACTGGATAGCATTTGGTATGGAAAGTGGGAAGCTCCTGAAATATTGAGATATACATCAGCTGTGATCAAATGGAATTTGGGAACCTCCACACAGTCACATTTTTAACCACAAAAAGGTCTCATTATTTCTTGTGGGACAAGGGTTACTTTTGCAGTTGCTTTCAAAACCAAAGACAGCGTCTTGAAAAAAGAGCATAGCTATCATTGGTGCAGCGGCCCGAGGATCCTGGATAAAAAAGGGTCCATTTCAACCACAAATGTGGCTACCACTTACTGCCCAACATTAACGCAGGGGCTCATTTTGCTTGATTGCATTAGGACCCATGACATCTATAAAGCGCCACTGGTCTTAAAAGATTGCTCTCTGCCAGCTGAGAGTGCGTCATATGTTTTATAGTATGGCAAGAAGACTAACAGTACACATGCAACTACTTTTGTTCATCTAACAACACAAAGAACTCACAACTTCAAAACAATCCATAAATTCCCATATGCAACCAGAAGTCAACCCCATCTTCCCTCTTTTTTTGCTGCATGCAGGGCAGACACATGCCAGGTCCCGGGCCCTGCGCACCGCTAGAACACGACTGGTGAGAGGTCTGGCTGTGTTTATATGTGACTAATTGTGTAAAGTGATTGACATAGAGTAAGCATGAGTTCTGTAGTTGAGTGCTTCCAAAAACGCTTCTAACCTAACAGTTCGTCGTGTGACGATCCCTCTCCAGCCCTCAAGGTGGCAGAAGAGGCACACCAGCGCTGTCACATTCCGATTCTGCACTGACATTAATTTAGGCATGAAAGGCAAGGCGCCTCCTCGGACGCCAGTGAGAATTAATATCGCCCAATAAAATATTCACCACGGCTGAAGTTAAGTAATATCAATTTTTCAAGTCATATTAAATTTTTTACTAAGTTGACTCTCTCTCTCTCTTCCTTATTATTGCTGTCAAGCACCGTTTCCATTGGTTCTTTACTGGCGTCACCCACGTTCTGTATGTCATTGAGGACGCAGAGTTTCAGTTAACACTCAGAGTTTAAATCTATTAGGGCCATGTCGGGGTTTACTCCGCGTCAACATTGTGCATATGACACTCTTGAGACGATCTTTGGATAGAGATCACGGTCTCCTAAATCATCTGTCTTTGTATTTATTTATTTGCAGTTTTATATAGCGTGAACTCGACCAGAAGGCATTGGAGCGTTTTATATGTCGATTAAGTGATTTGCCCAGAATCACAGGTTGTTGAGGGGACGCCAAGACTCGAACCTGTTTTACGAGTTCCAAAGTCTGCCGCTCTGGCCGTTACGCCACGTCCTCTAAAAGGGGTGGGGATAAAGCTAAAAAAACATGAAAGCTGCTAAAACTGGTAAAACGGCTCACCTGCTTGTTGCAGAAATTTTTGGGGCAACATCAGAGCCCCGAGGAAGTCAGAAGCAATAATTTTATGAGGCCCTTTGTCTCAAGGCGTTTTTATGTTTGAGGTTTTGCCAACGGCTGAGAAGTTACTCAGGGAGGCAGAAATGTCAGCGGATCCTCTTAACACTGGAGGAGTTACAAGCACAACGACCATGGGAGAAGATGAATGATGGCTGCTATCTATGTCGACCATCAGCTGCCGCACACACCATTTTGGTCGGAATTCACTCTTCTTTGCCTCCGAAAATGCAGCTGCAGTGTATTAAGGGCTATTATTGTCTCACGCCTGAACAATTTCAATTGATCTCTAGACAGGCCTTCGAGACAGAACCAGGTTGCCAGAGGTCTCTGATGGGCTCCCAGGTGCAACCCACAGTCCCTTCAAGACGACCAGTAAACCCGCTACATTAACCAGGAATAATGGCTTACTTAAGTCAGCACACTCATCTAATTCACAACAATCACCCGACCAGGACTCTAAGATCTAGTCGGGCTAATGGCCCCAATGTAAAAAACATATCTAAATTACGGGTAGAAAAATAGGAGAGCTGAGTCCTAAAATATGGAAGGAACTCCGTATGCACCTGTAGTGAAGGCAATGAGGACCACCCCAGTTCCAGAGAGATTTGAAGACCCTCCTGTTTCAAAAGACATCTTGATCAATGACCAAGACTTCTAGCTCAACCAATCTCCTTTCTTGACTACCTAAACTCTTTTTCCTTGTGCAGAAGAGCAGAAGTGCAGCAGTGTAAGAGAAGAGCAGAAGTGCAGCAGTGTAAGAGAAGAGCAGAAGTGCAGCAGTGTAAGAGAAGAGCAGAAGTGCAGCAGTGGAACAGAAGAGCAGAAGTGCAGCAGTGGAGCAGAAGTGCAGCAGTGTAACAGAAGTGCAGCAGTGGAACAGAAGAGCAGAAGTGCAGCAGTGAAACAGAAGAGCAGAAGTGCAGCAGTGGAACAGAAGAGCAAAAGTGCAGCAGTGGAACAGAAGAGCAGAAGTGCAGCAGTGTAAGAGAAGAGCAGAAGTGCAGCAGTGGAACAGAAGAGCAGAAGTGCAGCAGTGTAACAGAAGAGCAGAAGTGCAGCAGTGTAAGCGAAGAGCAGAAGTGCAGCAGTGAAACAGAAGAGCAGAAGTGCAGCAGTGGAACAGAAGAGCAGAAGTGCAGCAGTGGAACAGAAGAGCAGAAGTGCAGCAGTGGAACAGAAGTGCAGCAGTGTAAGAGAAGAGCAGAAGTGCAGCACTGGAACAGAAGAGCAGAAGTGCAGCAGTGTAAGAGAAGAGCAGAAGTGCAGCAGTGGAACAGAAGAGCAGAAGTGCAGGAGAAGAGCAGAAGTGCAGCAGTGTAAGAGAAGAGCAGAAGTGCAGCAGTGAAACAGAAGAGCAGAAGTGCAGCAGTGAAACAGAAGAGCAGAAGTGCAGCAGTGGAACAGAAGAGCAGAAGTGCAGCAGTGTAATAGAAGAGCAGAAGTGCAGCAGTGTAATAGAAGAGCAGAAGTGCGGCAGTATAATAGAAGAGCAGCACTGCAGCAGTGGAACAGAAGAGCAGAAGTGCAGCAGTGTAAGAGAAGAGCAGAAGTGCAGCAGTGGAGCAGAAGAGCAGAAGTGCAGCAGTGTAACAGAAGAGCAGAAGTGCAGCAGTGGAGCAGAAGTGCAGCAGTGTAAGAGAAGAGCAGAAGTGCAGCAGTGGAGCAGAAGTGGAGCAGAAGTGCAGCAGTGGAACAGAAGAGCAGAAGTGCAGCAGTGGAACAGAAGAGCAGAAGTGCAGCAGTGGAACAGAAGAGCAGAAGTGCAGCAGTGGAACAGAAGTGCAGCAGTGTAAGAGAAGAGCAGAAGTGCAGCAGTGGAACAGAAGAGCAGAAGTGCAGCAGTGTAAGAGAAGAGCAGAAGTGCAGCAGTGGAACAGAAGAGCAGAAGTGCAGGAGAAGAGCAGAAGTGCAGCAGTGTAAGAGAAGAGCAGAAGTGCAGCAGTGAAACAGAAGAGCAGAAGTGCAGCAGTGAAACAGAAGAGCAGAAGTGCAGCAGTGGAACAGAAGAGCAGAAGTGCAGCAGTGTAATAGAAGAGCAGAAGTGCGGCAGTATAATAGAAGAGCAGAAGTGCAGCAGTGGAACAGAAGAGCAGAAGTGCAGCAGTGTAAGAGAAGAGCAGAAGTGCAACAGTGGAGCAGAAGAGCAGAAGTGCAGCAGTGTAAGAGAAGAGCAGAAGTGCAGCAGTGGAGCAGAAGTGCAGCAGTGTAAGAGAAGAGCAGAAGTGCAGCAGTGGAGCAGAAGTGCAGCAGTGGAACAGAAGAGCAGAAGTGCAGCAGTGGAACAGAAGAGCAGAAGTGCAGCAGTGGAACAGAAGAGCAGAAGTGCAGTAGTGGAACAGAGGAGCAGAAGTGCAGCAGTGGAACAGAGGAGCAGAAGTGCAGCAGTATAGCAGAAGTGCAGCAGTGTAACAGAAGAGCAGAAGTGCAACACTGTAACATTGCGACAGTTAGTGGTGGAGCATTGCCTTCCACCTTGTCCACCACTTATTTAGAATGTCTGATAAGCACACAATGGTCTGGTGATACCAAGATCTTAGTCGATAAGCCTGCTCTGGAGCAAATTGGAAGAATAAAATGTTACCTGACAGTCACACTTGGGTCATGTGTAACTCCACAGGCCATGGACGCTTTTGTTCCCTTAATGACGCTCTGGTCACGAGGAGGACTGGTTATGCGGGTACGGGCTGGAAAACAAAAAGTAATCCTAATGACACGAGCATCTCTGAATTGGCCGAATGCTCTACGATGGACATGTTGTCTTGGAACTCTATGATGGACATTACCACTCGCTACAATGGAACGGTCTTGGAAATGTCTATGCTGTGGAAACCCATTGGAAATGAATGTTGTCTTCAAACACTCTATGATGGGCCTGTTATCTTGGAACTCTTTACGATGCATCTCTTGGAAGACTATGAAGGTCATATTGTATTGGAATGCTCAATGTTCGTCAATCTAAATACCAAAATCCTATGCACACATACAAATTTAAGCAAGATATGCACATGTCATTCAAACAGCGAATTGTACAAAATTCATGGGTGATGTCATAATTTCTTTATTCTTCCACAACATCGCAGCCAGCCGACACGTGTTTCGTCAGGGAACAGTACTTCCCGACTCTTCAGGGCTGGAAGTGGAACAGCAGAATCGCGTGATCGGAATATCAATGATGGTTCACAATGCCCATAAGAAACAGTCGAAGTCCACTCTGCGTGAAAAACAATAAGTGACTAGTATTCACTGATAATCCAATAGGGTAAATTAAAACGACCAATACCGCCAGTAGAACATGAATAAAGTCAGTATCAGAAATTTATCATAGGAAGCTCCACAATTCCAAACAAATATTCGTATTTCAGTTAAGTCCAGGTAAAACACGTGTGTGTGTTCACCAATGCCATATAAAATTTGTGTGTAAAGAAAGATTTGCGTCCTGGCGGCACTGATTCCCTCGCTTGGGTGTGTTCGTCAATCTGTCCGGGAACTCACAACTATGGATGAACACTCTATGAAGAACGTGCCTTTGAACTTCCAACAACTGGTATGTTGTCTTCTAACTCTCGATGGTGGACATGTCTTGCTCTATAACGAACATGATGTCTTTGAACTTTTTATGATAAGTATGTCTTGGAATTTTCCGTCATAGACATTGTCTTGCAAGTCTCTTTGATAGGCATATTGACTTGAAACTCTCTACCTTGGGCATGTTGTCTGTCAACTATGAATGTTATCAACTATGAACGTGTCTAGGAACTCTCCACAATGGACATGTCTTAGAATTCTTTACAGATGATATGTTGTCTTACCACCCTCTGCCATGGCCATGTTAGCTAGTAAATTCCACAATGGATATGTCTTGGAATTATCTACAAAGGTATGATGGAGAGATCTTGCAACTTTCTACAATGGATATGTGTTGGAACTCTCTATGAAGAGTTTAAACCTGTCTCTGAACTCTCTACAGTTGGCATGTTGTCTTGGAACTCCTGATGAAGGACATGTCTTAGTCTGCCCTATGATGGGCATTGTGTCTTTAAACTCCTTATGATAAAATAAGCCTTGAAATTGTCCATGATGGACATGTCTATCTAATAGAAACAGCATACGTTGCTACTGTTTTGTGACTAAATCTTACCCCAGACAGTGACATCTGCTGATGCTTCGTCCACACCTCGCGAGTTAGTAGCGAGGCAAGTGTAGGTACCGGCATCAGAAATGTGGGCAGGGCTGATAAGTAAACTTCCAGATTCAAGGAGAGTGAATCGAGGCAGCTGCACTGAGCCGCTGGCCAGAATACGTTCACCTGTAACAAGAGGGAGAGGATGGAAGACTGTGAATTTAATCTGCAAACAAGAACATTCGATATACTGTGACCATTGGAAGTTAGAGTATGAGTGAAAGTAAAGAAAAAAAGGGAGTGCAGAGGGCAAGAGATAGAAAGGATACAAATGTGAACACCATTTTAAAGCTAATTATACGCTACAGTTTAAAATATGTGTTAACTACAACAAAGAGTAGATATGAAAGAGATGGAGACAACAGGAGAAAGGTAAGAGAGAAAGAGAAAAAGAGAAAAAGAAACAGAGTAGAGGAAGATGTTTATTTTGGGAGAGAAGTGACAGAAAGAAAGTTAGAGGAAAACAAGGGGAGTTAGAGATTGCAGGGAAAATAGTGCAGTAGGAGGAAAGAGGGAACAAAGGTGAGAGTGAAGTGGATCAAGAAAGACATGCGCACACGAGCTATAACATCATCACTAGCAGTGTGCAAAGTCACAGTTTTTCCTTGTGAAGTACTCAAGTTTCTCGTGAAAAGAAAGTAAAATATCTAATGTGCTTGAGATGCTGTGGGCAGCCTTCCATGTGAAAACCATATCTTTTGCAATGTTTTTTATCACCTGTAACCAAGCCCCACCACATTCTTTTAAATCATATTTACACACAAGCACAATGCTTTTACATAGATTTCCCTCGCAAGAGTCTACTATTTACCCACATGTGAGAAAAGGGTAGAGAAGGCGTGAACTCACATGCTAGTAGCAAAGTACTAGAGAGAATGTGCCAGAAAAGTGTACTATCACAAGCAAAACACTAGGCAAGGACTGGTACAAAGAACACCTCTGATACAAAGTCACGCGAGAGTGTAGGCACGAGAAATTACGCGACTCTGAAAGCTACAGTAAGGCCGAGAATCGGCAACTTCCCGAGAACTTGTTCTCGAAATGAAAGCTTCGCACACCCCAAAGCAACTCACGAGTACATGCAAAGATGGGCATCCTGAGACGCAATGTATATTAGTGAAGAAATAATGAAACACGCATTCGTGCACTGTTTTAAGACATTTGTACATTGACAGAAAAACCTACAAGTTAACATGTACATGGGGATGACGGTATGCACATTTGAACATTTATGTGGACCGTACATCAACAAATACATGGATTAATATTCACGCACACACATGGTGAATACATGCAGAGTGACTAACACGTGAAGGAGGATACAAAGGAGCAAACTGAAACACGAAGATCACATGTGCAGGAGTGGGTGAGAGGCCCACAAAGAGAAACGCACACTCACAAAGACATGGGCATAAGCATACATGCACCGGTGAAGCGAAGAGAAGCAGTGACTGTTAAGACACTGAGGAGTAAAGGCGCCCTTAAGCGCGCATTCCCACACACACTCACTCTCAAACACTATCCCCGTCTGCAGGGGCCAGCAGTCGTCTTCTTTTGTCCACCAGACCCTACTCTGTATATCTCACGAGAGGGCCTGCTGATTGCAGAGACTCCAGAGAGCGCCGTGAATCACGCCTGGGTCATAACAACCTGTCGAACCCGGCCAAACACAGACCTGGCAACCTTTCCAACACACCAAACACAGCCCTGTGAGGAACCGCTCTGCTTTGAACTGTCTCATAAACACAAGTCTGGTGGGACCTCTGCTCACACTCAGCCCCTGGAGCACCCTACAAGGAGTGGTGTGTGCCAGAGGCTCAGTCTGGGGTGCGGGTGGTGCAAGCCTGGCAGGAGAATGGGATGGGGCCTGGAAGCATGGATACTGTGCGAGGGCACAAGACACCATGCCAGGGCAGATGAGGAGTTGATTCTGTGCCGCAGCAGAAGCCACAGGCCCAATACTAACTCTATCACCAAAAACAAATGTAAATGTAGGAAGAACTTTCCTCTATCAGTAATTTGTTTTCTTTAATATCACATTCCTTGTGTGTGATGTCAAAAGAAAAGGGTGCATTTATAAGGAGAAGGGGCAACCCAGTAACCCAGGTAATCATGTAATAAGGCGAAACAATGGTCCCTCAAGGGGGAAGTGTGAACCTTTACTTCGTTGGAGGAAATTATTTTTACCATCAAAAGACTGGTTCCATTTCTAAACAAGACAGGTTAATTCAGTTTGTTCCATAATAGAAAACATTGTTGCATTTTTATATACTCAAGCCAAATCGGAAGTAAAAAAGGTGATCCCAAATGGCGAAGTGCAAGTGGAATAAGTGAGTGTAAAGTGCGCTGCTTTTTACATTCCGCTTATTGCACGTGGTGTTATCAAAGGGTAGTCTGTGCTGCTTTTTACATTCCGCTTATTGCACGTGGTGTTATCAAAGGGTAGTCTGTGCTGCTTTTTACATTCTGCTTATTGCACGTGGTGTTATCAAAGGGTAGTCTGTGCTGCTTTTTACATTCCGCTTATTGCACGTGGTGTTATCAAAGGGAAGTCTGTGCTGCTTTTTACATTCCGCTTATTGCACGTGGTGTTATCAAAGGGAAGTCTGTGCTGCTTTTTACATTCCGCTTATTGCACGTGGTGTTATCAAAGGGTAGTCTGTGCTGCTTTTACATTCCGCTTATTGCACGTGGTGTTATCAAAGGGAAGTCTGTGCTGCTTTTTACATTCCGCTTATTGCACGTGGTGTTATCAAAGGGAAGTCTGTGCTGCTTTTTACATTCCGCTTATTGCACGTGGTGTTATCAAAGGGTAGTCTGTGCTGCTTTTTACATTCCGCTTATTGCACGTGGTGTTATCAAAGGATAGTCTGTGCTGCTTTTTACATTCCGCTTATTGCACGTGGTGTTATCAAAGGGTAGTCTGTGCTGCTTTTTACATTCCGCTTATTGCACGTGGTGTTATCAAAGGGTAGTCTGTGCTGCTTTTTACATTCCGCTTATTGCACGTGGTGTTATCAAAGGGAAGTCTGTGCTGCTTTTTACATTCCGCTTATTGCACGTGGTGTTATCAAAGGGTAGTCTGTGCTGCTTTTTACATTCCGCTTATTGCACGTGGTGTTATCAAAGGGTAGTCTGTGCTGCTTTTTACATTCCGCTTATTGCACGTGGTGTTATCAAAGGGTAGTCTGTGCTGCTTTTTACATTCCGCTTATTGCACGTGGTGTTATCAAAGGGTAGTCTGTGCTGCTTTTTACATTCCGCTTATTGCACGTGGTGTTATCAAAGGGTAGTCTGTGCTGCTTTTTACATTCCGCTTATTGCACGTGGTGTTATCAAAGGGTAGTCTGTGCTGCTTTTTACATTCCGCTTATTGCACGTGGTGTTATCAAAGGATGGTCTGTACTGCTTTTTACATTCCATTTATTGCTAACGATGTAATTGAGAGAAGGATCTTTGTTGTTCATGCACAATGCACTAACTTCATTGGTTGTTGATGACATGACAAGCACTAAGTGTGACGCAAGAAGCAATACAGCCTGATTTCATTTTATTGAATTATAAGTGTGTGAGTCTGACTAAGCCTCAGGGAGTCGAAACAACAAAAAGATCCTTCGAGTTGGCATCAGGTGATCTTCACACCGATGGTTCTACAGTACAATGCGGACATACTAAAATAGCCACATCTTAAGAAACAAGACGCCCGCCAGTTGATTCTGTGACTAGGGTGGATGAGAGCGTGTACGCTCTCGCAAAGAGATTTTCTCCAACTGTAGTGCTGCAGCAGACCCCCCACACAGGCAACAGGATCTTATGACCTTCAGGGTGCCCACAGAGAGTTCTGCATATGTTGGTTCTGTGTGTCGCAAGGTTTGTGCTGCCAATAGAACAATATTGTTTTGCTACCCTCTTACCTAGCAATGGCGCCAAATTTGTCGTCAGTTGGGGTAGTTTGGCACCCCTTTAGTATGGCACCATAAATTGCATACTTAAAGAACCAGAGCCAAGAAGGGTGCACGGAAATAAGGCAGTTCAAAGGCAACTCCTAGGCCTTGAATATTGTGCTTTCAAACTGGGAGCTAGTGTGCGGCTTCTACGGCTGATGGATGGCACCAGGTTTCCCCAAGGCCATAGTCAGGTGAACGTCTGCTTTGCAAGACACCTGAGGCTCTTTAGTCGGGCCTGCTGGTGGTTCTCCTTACATGCAGTTACAGCAGCCAGATACATGCAGCAGGTAAACAGTTCGAAGGCCCACTCCCGTAGACCACCCCCCAGGGTCAACATAGATCTTACTCTAAGAAACTTACTGACACCACTGCAAGTAGCTAGGGTCGGGGTTCGAGAAGTGATCCAGGGTTGAAATTTATAAAGCGGCATCTGACGTTCTCTGGATCTAGGATAATGGCACCTTCACCCTAGTTTCTGAAGTTTCCTTAAAGTACATCTAAAAACCAATGCTACCAGTAGTGCTTTCAGACAATGTAAACGTGGCTTAAAAAAGTGGTTAATTAACATTTTCCCCTTGTTTCACCACAAGGGATCCTTACGGCTTTTGTGATATTGCGTCTTGCACATTTTCAAATGTGCTAACTCTGGAAAAACTAGAGAAAACCAGATTGGAAGATACTGTAACGTCATTTCTCCAGGAACACTCTAAAACACACCCTCCACAGAGCCCCTAAAAAGTAATTGAGGATATTGTGATCAAGAGCTTGGAAGGATGCAGAAATGTCCAAAAGAACCAGCACCACCCTCCCCCAATATTAATCATAAGAAGTGCATAGGTTAAGTATAGGCCCACAAAATAACTTTCTTCAAAGAAAGACTGTCTCAGAAGTGAACGTGCTTTCATTGACATTGGGGCAAAAAGAAGAATAGCCACTGGCTGGGATTTGAAAGATCCAAATGGGTCCACAGAAATTTATTTTAAATAGAATTTGCCCACAGATCCTTTGAGGAAGGTGTAATCGTAAGCGGGGCAAAACATACGCCAAACATACTCTTTTCTGTAGCGTAGATCTTACTATCTTTTCGGCCATAGTGTCAAGTGCTGAAATCTCACAAGGTCTCTGGGATAGATGCACAAACGAATGTTGTGGTAACAATGGCGGAGATTTGGAAACTCACAAGCTTTGCAACCTAGAACTGTGTGTCACAAAGCACAGAGAGCATGCTGCAAGTCGAAAGAGTACACTTTTGGCCCATACTGAACTACAAAGGACGGAATGTGTAAAGAGCGTTCCTCTGTCTTTGGCAAGTGAATATACAATGTACCAGTGGTTTCTGATCGAAAATCAGTTCCGTTCACATCAGAAACTACTGATCTGTGATCAAGATCCTAAGTGCGGAGGAAGGTAACAAATGCGCAAAGTGGTTGCGGTCTCCTAGTGAATGAATGAAGGTGGTCTGCTGTTCCTCACATGCCATTATCACTGGAGCCAGCCTCAGTCACAAATAGATTCTTGCCTCATGAATATTAATTAGGGAGGGGCTTTTGCAACTCCCTTTGAATGGGTATTTTGTGCTGTGACTGATTAATACATCAGTCACACTGCAAAATGAAGGTGGGGTCGCAAATCAGTCAGTGTGCAAAAAAAGCTAACGAGTGCGTGACCTCATCTCAGCATATCAGGCACTATGTACACACAGCATCCATTGTAGCAAGAGAAATCAAATCTGGAAAAAAGAACATATTTTAACAAGAAGTACTAGATGTAAATAAAAAAGCAATATAGAAGGCAAGACGGAGTACAGTTCAAAGAGGACGAAGACCCCTCCTTCATTGTGAAGACACCTTCTCCATTGCAGAGGAGAAACCAGTTTTTACAAGTGACCTGGGGCTTTCTGCTGCTGCCAGTCAGGCAGCAGCTGCAGCAAGCAGTGATAGGCAGGGCACTTAGGTTTAAAGTGCTCATGTCTTTGTGGGTGGCCAGCCAGACATGCACAGTTGTAACCTCTCTAACCCAGCTGTCCTAGATAAAGGCAGCATAGGGCTCCAGGGCTCTCAGGAGCGGTGAAAGAGGCCACTACCTCCAATCCTGGCGCTGCTCAGAGCAGCGTCAGGATTGGTTACTGCAATTTTCTGGAGACCTGAGAGAGGAGGACGTCGCGCATACAAGGTAAGTGGGATTATTTTTTCACTTTTATTTTTGTCCACCCCCTGCCTCACCACCCTCTTTACTTGCCAGCCACCACTGGTCTACAGGGCGGTACATTGTGGGTTTTGTATCAGAATCTTAGTGAGTTATTCAAGACATGCCTGTTAGTCATACTACATTTATTAGTAGTAAGAACAAGATACTGTTTTCTATCCCTTGTCTCAATTGCAGAATTAAGTACATCCTGTGAATCTATAAGAGATTTATGGCGTGAAAGCGCCATTCCGCTCAAACTGTAGGTATCATTGACATAAGCACAGGCCTGTTTAAAAATCAATTAATCCTCTGAGCAGCATTTCCAGTCTTGTAAAATACATTTATTGAATCCCCACGACGCCTACAAATCAGCCACAATAGTGTGGGAAAGTGGAAAATGTCATATTAATGTTTGGTGTCCGAAGCTACTCCGCTCTCATCATTTGTCCTACACCAACTAAAGAGAAAGGACCACATGAAAGGGCCATAGCATCTGTAGTTATAAATGTGATAAGTATTGTGTGTCTGCTTTCAACCAATGACAAGGGGATGGAGTCAATATAACAAAATATACAAGTGAATTGGCACTGACATGACAAGCCATCAGTGGAAAGGACGATATAATGTTGCTGTCACTGTGAGTGCCGTCACAAGGAGTCTATAACATGTTTATTAAACAGCTCAATGGGTTTCCAGCTCGAATCATGGGATTATTTAGATTACGAAAGAAAGATTGCACGTGGAGACCCGCTCTGCAGAAGGTGAAGCTAGAAAGATCAAAACACCCAAATCTATCTGCAAAGCTTAGAATCACGTGATGCTCGCACTGCTGTTCTTAGGTATATCATTGCTGCCATCAAACCGATTATAACCTATGCACTTGAATGACTGTTTTATGATGCTTTTAGAGTTTTATTTATATTTCTGAAGATGTATATGTTTTATTCTGTGCTTTGATGGTCCTACAATGACCGAATAAAGATGATTTGATTTGACCAAAACACCCATGACCTTGCGATTCCTTTCAGCGGACTCCGCCCCCTCCTCCCTTCTGCTCCGCGCCAGGTGCCATCAGTGCAAATGCTTCAGATGTCTTATTGGCATCTGTAAAGCTGCTGGTACTTAAAACAAAATGGATTCCACAGAGGATGCAATCCCTTTTATTGGAGCAATTTCAAAATTACACAAAACTGTTACAGTACATTAGCTTCTCAAATCACAGTGATTCCACCCACGGATACTACTCAGAATGAGGCGAGAGCGAAATACAAATGGAAAGGCGGCTGGTAGAGGGGTTTAGCCTGTTTTCAAACATCCCCTCTGCTGCTGGGTAAAACAACTGACCAGGGTCCGAACACTTTGGCCATTTGGGGAACTTGGGTCCACAGTTGAGAACATGAGCACAAAACCACATTTGTGGGTTTTTATTCAGGAAAAGGTATGTGAGGGGGGAATAAACAGACTGAAAAGGAGTGGTGGGCCAGTAGAGAGAGGTAGATTAGTCATGACAAGATCCAGTTTAGTCTCTCATTGATCAGACCTGTGCAGAGGTGATCTATAGGTGACTCGAGGTACAATGCATAGAACATCTGTGTCTTGTTACCTTTCTGCCAGGTGATTGCAGGTCTCGGCGCCCCGGAGGTCTCGCAGTGCAGGACCACCGACATGCCGTCGATCACAGTGCTGTCCACGGGGCCACGGGTAATGTTGGGTGCAATGCCTGAGAGGGGACAAGAACCAAGAGGCCTAATGTCACTACCAGCCCCGCTTCAGCGGCATAACACAAACAGATGGGCACAGAAGTACATTTAGTAACAGGCTCACCCCCTCTTTGGGTTGGGGTCCCTTCCCTGGGCTAAAGGGGCGCACATCCCATTTCACATTGGACCCGTGTCATATTAATCACTTTTTACAAATATTGCACGCATTCCTGTTTTTTTACTGGCTTGCATTCTTCAATGAAAAATTCATTTGTCAACATGCCTTGTAAGGCGAGCTGGTAAAAAAGCTCGCCGGAAAAATTACTTTGATACAGAAATCTGTGTGTATCTTGCATTTCAAACGTTAGAAAACTGTCGTGAAAGACTCACTATATCAGTGTGCTGACGTTGATGCATTGAAACTCATTGAACACAAAATATTTACAGTGCTACGAAGTCACAACACTGGCAAAGACGTATTGCAAAGTCACACAACACTTACAGACGTTTTTTTTTATGTACAGTGCTGTAGTCATACAACAATCTAAAAGGCTTTAAAAAATGCACAGTGCTGCAAAGTCACAACACTGGCAAATACGTTTTTTTTAAAGAATGTAGAGTACTGCAAAGTCACATAACACAGACTTTTTTATGTACTGTCCTGCAGTCACACTACACTCGCAAAAGCGTTTTTTTTTTTTTTTTTTAAATGCACGGTGCTGCAAAGCCACAAAACACAGACAAAGACACTTTAAAAAATGTAGAGTACTGCAAAGTCAAATAACACTCACGGATGTTTTTTAATGTACAGTGCTGCACTCACACTATACTCGCAAAGGCGTTTTAAAAAATACACGCACAGTGCTGCAAAGTCACTAAACACTGGCATAGACGTTTTTTAAAAATGTACGGTGCTGAAAGGTCACACAACACTAGCAAATACTTTTTAAAAAGTTTCTATGATCACAGCTTCCATTTTGTTTAGTCTTCTGACCCGGCTGCAGACTTGTATTCGCAGACGGTCATCATTTGAGAGATAGGAGACACGTGTATTACGCCACACTCGAAGGTGGACTGGCACATCGGGACCTCAGGCGCCTCTGAGACGAAGATAAGGCTGGGAAAGAGTCAGTGGCACATCAGCTATTACCTGCTGAGACTGACACTAGCTAAACCCGACAAGTCTTTTAGAAGAACTAACATGCCTAGAAGTCTACTAATTTCAAACTAGGTCAGTCTATCCCTCTCTTTCTCGACTATCTCCCTCAGCCCTGCCAAGTATCACGCAACAGGCGTTAGACTAACGCATTTAAGTGTGGTGATCCGCATCACCGCACTGAAATGCAATGTCACGCATAATAAATAGGCATAGCACCTCCTGGGCTTTGAAGTACTAGCGCTGCTAATTATGCACAATTAATGCGGATTGGAGAAAAAAAATGGAGTCGGCAGCGCGCGCGCTGCTCCCGGCAGGCTTGAGATCTGGCTGCTCTACAGGTGTAACTGCTACAATGTAACAGTAGGATTAATGTGGCATTACGATTGGTTATATTATGATGACGTCAGGACAGAAAACGGCATCAGGAGAGGGAACTGCGGCGCAAGCGGGTGTCTGCAGTTCATGAAATGAAATTGTGCTAGCTGCAGCCAGCGGCAATGCCAGCGCTGCTTGCACCGCAGTAAAATGTGTTTGAAAGAATGAGAACGATCATGACCGCCACCGAACCGTAACCCCATTGACCGCGGCAGGCCACTGAGCCCAGAGCACACCACTGCAGCCGCTGCTGGGCCTGAGAGGCTGAATTGTGCCAGGCGGCCGACATTTCTAAAGTAAGTGAGACAGTCTGTGGATTGAGTGAGGTATCTCTCACTCT
This sequence comes from Calotriton arnoldi, assembly GCA_963921515.1. Classification (NCBI taxonomy): domain Eukaryota; kingdom Metazoa; phylum Chordata; class Amphibia; order Caudata; family Salamandridae; genus Calotriton; species Calotriton arnoldi. The sequence continues at coordinate 5,956,117 of CAWUFW010000040.1, forward strand.
GCTGCTGCTGCTTCTTCTAATAACACTGACTTTGTTTTATAAATGTTAATAGCACTTTAGCGCGTGGTCACTTTCAGCTGCCTCTGGCATCGGCCCCTGCCGCCAGCCCCGCGAGATCTTCGGTGAGTGCGCACCCCGGCTGCCGCCTCCTCCTCGCTTAAACCGCACTGATACTCTGCCACAGGCCTGCAGAGGCAGGCGGCTCTGTTATCTGCGTGCAGCCCGCTCTTGAGGCTTGACGCTGCCTGCTTTCCCCATGCGTTCTGGTTGCCTGGCGGGTGGGGGCGGGGTGGTCCTGGCCTGACTCCTGTTTCTCGCTATGCTCTGAGGCCTCCCTTAATGCCCCTGCTAATACCTACTGAAGCTATTCTACATGCCGATGGACCCTGTGACTCGGCCTTCCTCTTTATGATACCTGACATCCTTCTAGCTCCCGTCTATGAGAGGGGTGATGTCTTACTGGAGCAACTATAGAGGACTAGCCTTGATAGGTGGCCATTAAGCGATTTGGGCGCCATTAATAATGCGATTTGGGCGCCATTAATAATACAGCGCCCTAGCTGGCTGTGACCTGTGTGGGTCAGCTGACTTGTGCGACGCCAGCAGGGCCAAAGAGTCAAGCACTGAGCAGCATGGAGACAAATGTAATGTAGAGGAGCACAGCAGTCCACCACTGCTAGAAACCACTTCAGCTGAGCGCAAGCATTTCCCATCAGTGGGTAAGTAGCAGCCAGTCCAGAGTCTTTGGAGAGGTGTAATTTTGTATTTACCTATGAAAGTAAGAGTTTGGATTTAATGATCAGCCTTGTGGGAAACTTTATATATATATGTATATGCTTTATTTAGCTCACGAAAAAGTGTCACTCATAGTTGTTGAATGTCACTCAATTACACTGTAATTATGAAAATGTCACACATAAGCAATCTGAAACCTTGGCAGCTATGCTCCCTGTAGGTCATTACAAAAACTCTTTCCAGTTCCGGATTTTTGTGTGGTGGACTAATGCATCCTGGGAGTTGTAGTTCTGTTTTGCTTTCACTGAACGAACTAGACTAACACACCTGAAATTAGTGATTTGTAGGAGAAAAGTTCAGCAGTGGAGGCAGCGTCCTAATTGACCGGGAATGAAGTGGGCTCCCTAGCCTGCATGCCTATGTTACAAAGACAATTAGCACTGTAGCTGTGATCACCGCCTGGTGTTCCGCTAACCATCAGTGATACTGAAAACAATCCAGGAAGCAACAGGGCCTACTATCTCGAGGTGTAGCGCACTATAAGTATATGTCACAAACCATGAGGATTACCGAAGCGATAGCACTGTCAAAGCCGTTCATAAGGTGAACATACCTGCTATCTCACAGCTTGCAACCCCTTCCGAACGCTGCCAATGCTTATTTCAGAACGTGATGCTGATACAATGATCATGAACACCGCTCTAAACATATGAAAACATAGTCATGCCTCCCATGTCATAGCTTTATGAGTATTCTCAGCAAGTGCCTTATCAACAGATTCTGTGTGGAGGACAACAGAGATCCAGATGCATCAACATCCTTTGGTGGTCAGTGCATTCTGGCCGATCAAGAAAAGTACCAAACTTTACTCACTTGTTACAGCAAGATATGTGGAGGTCTGCATCTCCCCAGCATGATTGCGAGCGAAGCATTGGAACATTCCAGTGTCATCTGGCACCAGCCCGGTGATCCGCAGACTCCCGTCAGCAAGGAGCCGAAACCTGTCGAGCTTACGCACTTCTACCAGGGAGGCATCTTTGTACCAGAATATTTCTGGCTGTGGAACACCTGTTGACAGAGGGAGGAGACGCTTGACAACTGACCATACAAACACCAGCCTAACCAATGATGTATACAAATAAAGGTCTTTTTTCTCTAAAGGATATACAAACCATACTCTGTAGGTAGATATAAAGAATATATTTTATATGCAGAAAAGAGCAGCACAGAAAATTAACAGATTCAGAGTGCCTTTGGAATACTCCTCAAATTTCTTTAACAACTTTCAAGAGTCCTGTTTCGAATAGTAAATTAGGAAGGAGCTGGCAAACAATCAGAAAAGTCATTACAGATTGTATTTCCACTTCAAAAGCACATCTTTCAGGATGTTTTGTATGTTTGTCGAACATCCTCATTATGGTGTTTATTTTATTGTATTTGTAAAGTTCTGGCTTGTGACAATGAAGCTGCTTCATGGCGCCAAATCATTCAAAAGGTAAGGTTCTACATTTTTCAGGGCATCTTCCTACGAGTCATCAGTTGTTGGTAGTTGGTTGGCTTAAGGAGTGAATGATATTAGTGGGCCCATGTCCTTTCTCAAGAGTAGGGGTGATCCAGCTAGTGTCCAGGAGGCTGGGAAGGCCTCTGTTAAAGGATCATTTTCAACTTTTTTTTAAGTGATTACAAATTTGATTGGTTTCTGAGCTAAGGACTCAGCGAGTTACATCGATGGGCAACAACAATTCTAAGTGTTTGGCCACTGAGTGTCTACAGATTACAACTGATTCCAGTAATCAGATTTGCTCCAATGGATTGGAAGTTGTGATTGGGTGTGGAGAATGATACCAAGTTTTGAAGGTAATCCATACCTAAATCTCCCAATTCTTGGAAAGTCATGCAGAGTAGTTTAAACATAATGTTCTGTGCCACCAGCAGCTAGTGGAGTTGCTTGAAAGCTAGAGTGGTGTGAGGAAGCCTCTTAACATTGAGGCAAAGTCTAGTTGCTTGGATGTGTGTCCTCTGTAGATCTGATGTTATCTTTCTTGTGTGCTCCTGAGGAAATTATGTCGCAATGGTAGATCCCTGATAGAACTAGCACTCTAGTGATTTCTGTCTGTTGTTTTAGACTGAGAAGAGGGAGAATCTCTCCAAACCTCTTTAACCAGATATTCATTTTTTGACGATTGTCGTGATCCGCATGCAAAGAAGAGATCTTTGTTGACCTATACCGAACTATTTGAGGGACCACCCCTAGCTCATTCAGCCAATCGAGTGGGAGACTATTAGTCAGAGTATTACAGGTTATCAGAATTTTAGGTTTTTTCCCGTTCAGTTGAAGAGAGGGATATTTCAACCATTGGTGGATAGTTTCAGGCATGCTGGTATATTTCCTGTTCTAAATGTTTGCCTAGGTGGAGATGAATTTGAATTCGGTCTGCGTACAGCTGCAATTTTTGTTGGTAATGGGAGACGATCTCAGCAATGTGTCTCGTGTAAATGTTAAAATGAAGGGAAAAAATAGACAACCTTGGCAGATGCCACATTCAACTGGATTCCGAGATAAGAATAAAGTCCCATTTTGATTTGGCGACTGCACTCTGAGGGGACCCGCTGCCACCATTAGATACCCTACGGGGGTTCAGGCTTATGGTTGTATCTAGAGCCTTCTTCCTGCATCTTGAACCTCTTGTAATATGTTCATGCTGCCGTAGGTGGTACCTGGCATGGCTATGTTCTACGTCACTCTTAGGTCAAGGGCTTTAAGTAATTTGCAATACGGATGAGTGCTTGAGAGCCTAGTAGGCGTCTTAGCGAGGCAAGTGCTGTTTCCCAGGAGAGCAAAAAAGCTGTATTAATTAATAACAATTGGGGTTTCGCCCTTTTCTTAATAAGGGGAATCTTGATCCCCATTTCAGCACACTAAGGTGTTAGGCTCTTTTCATCCGTATGGCCTGCCACTCAAATTGATTTAATATCGGCTCACACCTGGGGTGGGTGTCTTGAATGCTCCCTTCTCCTCCTCAAACAAAACCAGCTGCACACAACTGAAACAGGCCTTCTCCCTCTACATCTCCCTGGAGGAATCTCGTTAAGCTTCATGAAAGAGCGAATTGAAACAATGATCCTATCAGAACCCTTGTAAACGTCTCTTGTGCAAAAGAAGATGTCTTTCTAAAACCTAATGAAGCAGCTTTTAACAAGTGTCAAATCTCAATAGAAGTGGCAGACTAATTTCCAATTTACAACATCAACTTCATTATTAAGGCATGAAAAAGAATGCCACCCTCAAACTGAAAAAACCTTGCAAACTTTACTACATGTCTACGGCTGCCAATTCGGCTTTACACCTCTCAAGGGGATTTTGTTGTGTTAATATTAGTGAAGATTACATATTAACCACACAGAAAGAAAAAAACTCAACAGCCATTAGGACATAAAGTAACAGGAGTATTTGTATAGCGCACTTTCACACCTGATGAGTCTCTGGCTGCTATTAAAAGAAAAATGATCTTTATTGTTACCCACCCGAATGTACTCATTTTATCGACCTTAGAAGGATGAAAGGCTAAAGGGAGCTGGCAGGATTTATAATGTGACCATGAGGTCATAAACAGATCCCTGGAGTGGATTCATTAGTCAGTCTGAGCCATCAGACAGGGTTTGTCTTACAGGACCACACAGGTATGTGTCGAAATCATCTAACGTGCATTAGATCTTGCATTGGCTCAGGACGGACTCAAAATATTTAAGTAGAAGAGTTCATGTCGGTGGAAATACGTGTATCATTCAAAGTTACATAAGAATCCGCAGGACCATTGTAGCAGTTCAATGATTCTATACAGTCATTCTCTACAGTGTGAAATTTTATTTAGCCTCAAGTTCTTGCTTTTCCATCTTTTTCCTTCTTTATGTACATTCTTCCTCTATCATCCTTCCTACCATTCATCCTAATTTTCTTTCCATTTCCACTTTGTCCCCTTGTTTGATTTTATTCCTTCCCTCGTACTCTCTTACGTCACTTTCGTTGTCTTTACTATCATCCCCTAACCTGTGGTCTTCAAGCTCCCATTAACTTTACATATACTTCCGCCTCCACTCTCTCATGCATCCTATCTTGTTTCCCTTTTCCCATGTCTAGTCTTGGCTGTCATTGCCTGTGATTCCCTCCACTGTTTTCCCACTCACTTCATTTTAACCTTCATTCCCGCCCCACGTTCCATATTCTACCAGCTCTCCAGTGCCTGAGGTCAACACAATGTGGCAAAAAAGACAACATGTTGCCAAACACAAAATACAAAAATATGTAAAAATAAAATAATTAAATGGCACAACAGATGACATATAAAAGAACCAAAAAAGGATCAGGCTATTTTCATGCTGACAGAAGGGGTTGGACTCTCATGGTGGGGGTTTTGAACTTGGCTTGGGTGTTGGTAAACAAACCTTTTGCCTGGCATGGTATCTCCACAACCTTCTCCATCTCGGCGGTCAGGTGCCGGTCTGGCTCTTTGACAAACTGTGGTGGTTCTGTGAAAACAACAATCAACAATCAATAAATAATAATAATTATGTAAATGACAATAATCTTGGTCTTTTAGATCCCGCCCTTTACCCCAGCCCTGATTCGAACCAACAGGCATGTGACGCATCACCTCAAGTACTTTGCTCATGCCAGTCGCTCCGTATCCCATAGTGCTTGAGGCAACTGGTGATCAGGGGCATGCACTATGCATGAGAGTGTATATAATGTCTTTCTTGTCTCCCAGCTGATTATCCCCCCATTTTTATTGGGATCGCCGTCAACTTTAAAAACACGGACCCTATATGATTGTTGAGAACTTGCTGTAACGGGCAGTGCTGTCCATGTGTTTGTTGATAAACTTGTTGATCACGATTTATCACTTGAGCGTCACCTCTACAGAGAGCACAGAGCACGTTTATTTTGCATCAATATTCACTGCGCTGCTATGTGTTGTGAAATTGTTTTTCATTAACTCCTTTGAATAAATCTTATATGCCATTTGGTTCTTCGCATCTAAAGTATTGTTTCTAGGGACCAGTGTTTTTTTTTTGTTACAAAGCACACAGCGCAAAAGCGTTTAATAGGTCCCTTGTGCAAAAACTCATAACAGTCCCATCTCCTCCTTCTTTCTTCTGAAACCAAGCAGCAGACTTTGCCACTACTCAACTAGTATTGAGAGGGGGCAGAATTGGATAAAGTGACCAACTTCATCATTTCACAAAGTTGCAAAGTCTGTGTAATTAACCCATCTTTGCACCGGGTGACGTTTTCCTGGAAAATCTTTTGTGGGTGATTTTTTGCACTGAATTACTTTTGCAGATATTTTTCTGGAAAAAAAGTAGCTTTTGCTTACTTTTCTCCCACAGTAACCTATTTGTGTATATTGTTTCACCATCATATTTTAACTCTGCAACCGTTGTGAAGATAGGATTGTTACTTTTTCCTACTCTAGAACAAGGTAGAATAGGTGAAGTTAGAAACATTCACTGAACCTTAACTGGTGATCCTGAGTATTGACATCAATTGCTGCAGGGGCATTTGACTCTTGCGTGAGGTTCTTGTACTCACCACATACTCCTGTCACTGGTTTGCCTGATGCAGGAGTAGCACGGAAAAATTAATCTTGTTTATTACATTTTAAAAAGTGGTGGCCATTGCTGCGAAAAAAGGCTTGAGCACGCACAGGCCTGCTACTTTCACCAGCATCAGAAGCACGATGTTCTGCACGTATGCACAGTGTACTCTAAACAGCGGCGCCTCCTCGGCAATGGCAGAGGAGTGTCGACCCACTAGCTCAGAGCCAACAGCTGAAAAATAAAACGATAATTTACTATTGTTTTATTTTTCATCTGCTTGCTCTGCACAAGCATGTGCAGGGAGGGGCGGGCCAAACCATGGGATGGGGAGGAGGAGTGGTAAATGTGCCCTTTTAAGTGCGCATGTCAGTCTGACCGGCCGTTTCCGGTTGGCCAAAGTGAAATGCACACTTAGGTTTCGCCAAACCGGCTCTATTGTACAGCCAGGTTGGAAAAACAGCACAGACTCCCTGTGCCTGAGCCAGCGATAATGCAGCCGCTCAGGCCAATGCCCACACTGCTCTTCTCTCATGCTTGAGAGCAGCATGGGGATTGGATGGGGAGTCCGATGCTGTCCCAGGGACTGCTGGGACTAGAAACAGAGGAGCACGAGGTAGCCGGCAGCACCAGGTACGTCTTGTTTTTTTAAAATTCATTATTAACACCCCCGCCACACCCTCCCCCCGTGTGCTTCCCACCTTCTCCCCCCACCCCCTGTCCTCTCCACCCCCCTCACCGGTCTTTATCTCTGTCGCCCGCCACTGACTCTAAACAGAAACATTCACTCGCTGACTCGCCCACGAAGCGCTACTGCTTCTGCTCACACCCCAGCACCAAGTGAAACAGCCACCGACAGTGAAAGGAACTTGTCTCCCAAGTTTCAAGACAATAAACGGATGCCGAAACTGCTGTAAATGAAAGCATGCTGAGAGCGGACTACCGGAAAACACAGCAAAAAGAAGCAAGAATGTTTTCAAATATCAACAGAAATCCACGTGTACACGTGTTTTTTTATTGCACTTATGCTTTAATGCTTAGCCCAAATACCATTATAGATACAAAAAGCAGCAAATACAACAACAGCTGCATAGGCCAGCAATGTAAAGGTGAGGTTTCGAAGATGTACAAAAGCAACTTCTAACCTCTTCAGCTTCAATATTCTCTAGTTGCGCTCAAGTACCGCCCTGATCTCAGCAATTCATGTGCAGAAAATGAAATGATATGGGAAAACCTCACCAGCTTTTCTACATCCCTTTATCATCTGGTGCAGGCTTCTCCAACGAGAAGCTCGTGAGCTACTGGTAGCTTTCCAGGTACCTGTAAGTAGCTCACCTGTGTGCAGCCCAGTCAACTAAATTGAAAGCTTGTGCTAGGTTGAATTAATATATGTATACCAAAATTGAAAAGCATGTATTTGAGACGAAAATGTGTGTATTTTCAGAACTCATAAGCTGATGTGTGGAGAAAAATGGTTGAATTTCCAAAATATATTTAAAGCTATTATTTGAATGAGAGAAATCAAATGGTGTTGGGGATATTTTTTTACTAATATTATTAACTTGGTGGCAGGGCATTGCACCTATGGCTGTAATGTATTACCACTGTAGAGGCATTTTTACATTACTGCTGGCAACCTTGCCTGATGCACTGAGGTGATCGCTGCTGGTAAACTTGATTAAGATGGCCACTAATATATTCTTGTTTGATGTGGTCCATTACATCTCAAATAATGATAGTAGCTCGGGAGAATGTTTATTGACCATAAGTAGTTCTTATTACAGAAAAGGTTGGAGACCCCTGATCTGGTGTATATGTAGAAAACAACGCTCTATTCAAAAATAGGTTTGTTTGTTGGGGGGGGGCTTTCTGGGGCCTGAGCATGTTCTTCAAAACATGCTGACATGGAAAGTGAAATGCTAGGCCTGAATGAAAAGAGTCGAGCTCAGAAATAACCTTGAAGTCACAGCTGCCCAATCAGAGACAATAAAAGTTCTCTCTTTGTTTCCTGCCCTTTAATAGACCCATCTTACATATTGGAGCATATAGGACCCCTCTAGCCCGTTGAAGGTCCCTTGAGCTTTCTATCTTGCAAATTCTTTGGAGGTTCTTAAGTCCTCTGCCACGCCCCTAAATCTGGTGTTTCACTTACACCACGTGTTGTTAACACCCACATTATCACTGGACTATTGCAAACATTAGTCAGGCAGGTTTCCTTCCAGGCCTCTGGGAGGTCAGTGGGGCTGGAGCAGAGACCAGGGGATATATAATGGAAGAGGCAATAGATTGCCAGTGGCAATAGTCAGTTGCTGTGAGTAGTAATACTGGCCAAAACAGGAACCGGGACAAACTTACCACTGGCTTCAAATGCATACTTCCCAGCCTTACATGTAACAACCACTGTTATTTGCTTAGCTGCTATTTACGTGGAACTGGTGTCCGCCATCAGATTATTTTATTCCTGGAGGTAATTGCCTCAGTTAGTATTCAGTCCCCGTGGTAATTACGTACAGCTGGCGGTAATGTATAATTGCACTATAAACAGAATTATCACCTCTGGAGTGAACTCCAAGCCAAGCAGTAATTTTCCACCCACCGTGATTGTTTTAGTTTTTTAAAGGACAAACGAAGCATGCTCAAATTATCAGGTAATTGTAGCTGTTATTTTTGCACGTATTTCATGGACTTCTTACATAGTGAGGGCCCGATTCTGCCATTCTCCTACTGGCGTTTCAAAAGCATAGGTCACTTCGAGAATTTACCAAAAAAGCCAATGTAAAACAATGTTTATTTAGAAGAAGGTGAATTAATAGAGAAAAACACAAACAACGAAGTACGAACTATTAACCACAAAGTTGTGACATTAAAGAAAGGAAATTGTGTCTCTTATCAAAAAAGACATATCTGTACAGGCCCACAGCATAGGAAACCGTTTCTCCCAATACCACCCGATCCATCTATGTATATTAAAATATAGCAGCAATGCTTTCAAATATACATTCAGACTATGAGCAGAAAACCATACTATGCTTGTTCTTTAAAGCGGTTTTAAAATTTAGAGTTAAAAAAAAATGAAACTTTGGGCAGTAGAGGCAGGCAGCAGTGAAGGAGGACACATGAAAGAGAAGGCGGCCATCTTAGAGCCGTAAGAACAAAAAAGCTGGGTAGCAATAGCTGTATGGGGTGGGCAGGAAGCATTTCTTTCAAAGCAAAGGGGCTTGGGGCAATCCACCACATCCATAAACATTAAGGCAGCTTTGGAAAAGGCAGTTAGCTGGGGGGACGGGGACATTGTGCAATTATAAATAAATAGAAATAAAATAAAAATGTATACACTTTCAATTATGAAACACCATTTACAACTTTGCTATTTAAGAAAAATGCATAGCATTATGTTAAGTGTATGTAGTTATGTATTAGTATACTTGTTGCTTTAATAAATAGGACACAGGCATTTTTACATAGAGCTGGTCTACTGCAAAGGTGGTTTGCTTCTGAAGACCCTTACCAAGCACTGACAAGAAGGCACCCTCGCGGACGGACGGGACGCTGCTGCTGCGAAGAACAGCCTCACACTCATAGTAACCAGTGTCGCTCACGGTGGGGTTGAGGATGGTGATCCGGCGGCCATAGTCGCTGATTCCACTGGCCAGCACTGCACCATCTTTCCTCCAGATAATGTGGAGCTTGATCAGAGGCCTGGAGGGGCAGAGACAAAATGTACACAAGAACTCACGTGAATCACTTGATTAAGAGGCCAACTGAGGGTCAGAAAAACAAATATTTACGGTGGCAGGAGGTAAGTTCGTAGCTTCTAAATGTTTGCCATCAGGACAAAACGAAGATGGATATTTTTAATTGCCCAGGATTCCAAGTTTTATCCCCGAGTAAGCTCCAAGCACATCCCTGTCTCCACTCCGTTGGAGTGGAAAAGGCGTCGCCCCACTTTAGTGACCCGCCCAAAGATGAAAAATAAAATGGTAATACATTACCATTTTAGTTTTCATCCTCCTGTCCTGGAGCAAGCGTCAGGACAGGGCCGCTGCTGAATGACAGCAGCAGGGAGGAGGGTGGGCTGTGGTTTCACTTTTCAAAGTGCGCATGTCCCTTTGGCAGGCTGTCTTGCGACAGCTAGCCAGGCATGCCTACTATGAAACCTCTGAAGTGCAGGGCTCCAGTGTCCTTGGGAGCGGCGAGTAAGGCCGCTCCCTCCAATGCTCTCAGAGCATGAGAGCAGTGCCAGGATTGGTGCACCCACTGCCACATCCGGTTGAGAAGAGGTCCGGAGCGGAGGACGTCGGAGGACCTCGGTTCAGGTAAGTTTTTTCTTTTTTTAATTAAAATATCTGCGCACGTCCGCCCCCACTCCCTGTAGATGCCAGCCGCCACTGCCTGTCTGACGCACAGCCAGTATCTACTTGGCTGTGAAAACATACCTGGCGTTAGCCACGCACTCCAGGGTGACTTCAGACGTCCCCGACACCACACTGGTGTTCCTGGGGGCAATGATAATGGTGGGAGCAATGGGATCTGCGGGACCACCAACATCTGAAAGAGACGGGAAAGAACAGTTCAGTATATTTTTTGGTTGTTTATGTCAACAGCCACCTTCCGAGCCCCTTGGAACAGGTCATAGAGCGTACTAGAGTTGTCACTAGAAGTCTTGTCTGCTTGTCACAGAAGGGCTTCAACTAAAGTGTAAATTACACATCGCAGTGAACGGAATATTTAGGCTGGCACAAGCATACAATATCCCTAGTGATTGAAAAAAACATCATAACAATAAAATAAAATCATAGACCTCATCATAGCTCAACTCTTTATGCCCGATGCTCGGATTATTCCTGTTTCTTTAAACTATCTGCATTCAATGACGCATAACCGACCCTGAAGGTATGGGACTAGAGGCAAATTATAAAAAGAAACGCATGCTCCAATATTGAAAAACTATGTGTCCATCTCATGGGCATGGCCCAGAAAGCCACGCACACGTGCACAATTTTAAAAATGAATGTCACTGGCTACCCATGAATACATGGATAACTTGAAGTTCTAACTGTTAACCAAAAGCCATCTTTGTTTACAATTCGAGTAAACTAAAGAAAAAAAAGAAAAGTAAATAGTCTCCTTCGACTCCAGAAATATGTGTCCATTCTTTAACCACCTTATTCTAGTCACTAAATTCAGGACAGCCACAGATGTTGTTGTTTTTTTAAAAATGATTTGAATTCAAGATTTCTCAATAGAAAAAATAGAAGCTTTCTACTTTTAGTTAATATGACAAGAGACAAAATAGGGAGCATTGGAAATGGTCGAAAACTTCAGATATTTTAATAAGGCAGAATATTGATTACAAAATGGCTGTTATCAATGTCGTTTGAAAATAAAGTGTAATAATTAACAACAGATTTACTTCAGCAACAAATATTTCACTACTCAAACAAAATTATAGTCATCGCTAAACCAAATTACAGTGATTCCCATCTTGATCAGTTTCTCCAACTCGTTTGAGCAAGATCCAGTGGCCCTCATTTCCTACTGATTTGAGTGGATAGTAGAGTTTCCACCCACATTGCTTGTACAAGTAATGCTCTAATTTTTTATTCAGTATTACTACAGGTGATTCTAGGAAACATTTCACCAGGTCAGACCTAAAGGAAGTAGTCCATGAAAAATGGTCTTAAAATCAGGAATGGAATTTAAAAATTGGTGTGGAAATACCGAGTTTCGATGTTATTATCAATTCAGTAGTGGCTAACTAGGAATACTGCCATTTCACTATTTAAGGATGATAAAATTACCACACTTGTATTACCATGATACCTGGAATGTTTGCCACAGTCTTAATAATGAAATCTGGCATGTGGACATTCTCATTGCTTATAATAAAAGGCAGAAACTGAAATGAGTATCTTGCCTTTCAGTGTCATCCCTTTATCACAACTGAGGAGGACGGCCATGTGCCAAAGCCCATTATTAAAAGATTTAAACAAGATGGAGAAATTGATTAAGATAACAATGAATGTCACTGACACAATGGTATGGACAGCGCAACACACCCTGTTAAATGTCGAAATGAAAATGTTCATAATTACTACATGCTACTGCCAAAAGGATACGGATTGGAAATGTAAGGAGTAACAATGCAGTTAATAACTTCAAATTAGGCTAAGACATGCTCTGAATTTATTCTGATTAATGAATTGGATGGGTGCCTTTATAGATTTTACGAGTGCCCTTAAACTGCCTTTCTTCCACAAATAAATTTGATGGGTCAAAAAATGTTGTGTTATTAACTCACAAATATGTGTGTCCCCTCTATAAAATCGCTTTAATTGTACTATAATTTTGCTGTTGACTAACAGCAACAGCAAGCAAGCACGTGTGAAGAGAAATAGGTTCTTCCATGCGGTGATAAATAAATACTAAAAAGAGGCCAGAGGCATTGGGAATGTGAAAGGTATTGTAATAACTCCGGTTTAGCAATGTGAACCTAGACACACAAAATACCTCTGTTACGCGTGAAATATTGGTAGGTTAATAAAAATCGACAAGCTCTTTCAATATAAACTACTTCTGGCTTTCAGTAAGTTATAAACAATACACAGAATCAAATACACGACTTGTTTTGTTTTATTTCTCACGTCTAACCCAGGCACTTTTTGTCATATTTGAAGCACTTTTATGGAGACATGGTAAGCATATACAACATGGGATCCTGCAATCCCAGCATAAAAACAGTCTCTACTTTACTTATTACAGGCGACTTGTGACACACTTCAAAATGGCATAGTTGATCAACTGTAATAACTTACTACAGTTAAGTTCTGATGTCCCAATGCCTAGTGCCAGAACCAGCAGCCAAGGTGAAATGTGGGACATAATTAAAGCTGTAGTTAAAAAAAAAAAAAACGGAACAAAATAATTGGCTTTTCCTCCTCCTCTGTTTTTCTTGGTGAACAGTAATAAGCCGAAAGGACATATTTATGTCAACATGTTTATTTTTTGCACACTTTAGTTAATTATAAGATAAACTCTCTCTGCATGTTTCTACACATTCTCAGCTATAGCACTTTTTAAAAATCTTACTTGAGAATCTCTCTGCACGTTTTTACACATTCTCAGCTAAAGCACTTTATTAAAATCTTACTTGTATTAAATTGATTTTAATATATTTTTGCAACCAATAGCTAACTGTTTTTTGGTGTGTTTAATTTTGGAGTAGAGATCATGGATGTCAATTCACCAAAATGTCTGGGGTAGCGGATGTGACATCACGTCATCTGACCTGTAATTTCACTCAAACACACATGCTTACACATACACACACATTCACTCACACACACACTCTCTCTTACATATATACACTCTCACCCGCAAGCATGCACAGAACATACATTTAAAAGCATTTTTTACTTACCTCAGCTCTCAGACAGGGTCATATTCCAGCTAACTGCACTCTATTTTTATACTAGACTAATAGTGAACAATATGATATCATTCACTATTAGTGTAACAAAAAACTGACTGAAAACAAGAAAAGTGGTGCATTAACCAACAGCCATAAGCACCAGCTGCCCCTGTGTTCCTGGCACTGACTTTGCCACCTTTGAGTTCAGGGGTCGCAAAGGGCCAGCCTGGGGTCGCAGCTAGGACTCCTAGCAACCCCTAAATGAGTCCATGCTAGAGATTCTACTTTTATGCTTCATGTGTGCAAATATGCTATCTCTTTCATATGAAAGAACAAAGCTCCATGAATTTAACTGGTTTGTAGAAAAAGTGACTTTGCTGCCATGTATTAAAATGAATACAAGGATACTACAAGCCATGTTGTGGTTGCATGAACTTATAAAGAAACTCGGTCTTCAGACTCATTCCTCTATTTGCACTCTTCGGTGACTTGCAATATCCTTATAATGTTTATACTTTATTACGCATATTTAGAAATTTGCGATAACATGGGGGCTCAGGAGCATCTATTGCTGTGCTATATCACAAACATCTTTCTGTATTAACGGCAACAAGCACAGAGACCAGAGTGCAATCACTCAGAATGCTGTCTATGTGTGTTCCTTAAGCCACTGACTTTTCCTCTCAGCCTACTTGGTTTCCCCGCCAATAATTATAGGCTTATAGCTCACCTGTGAGCCACTAAAGAAACTCAGCTTCTAAGATCTGTTTACAATTCACGAGCTTAAATACTAAGAATAAGAGGGCTAATAGATGTAAAAATAAAACTTGTTACTTAAGCGCAAGGAGCTAATTGGGGTGTGGCGCATGTGGTACAAAAGGTCCGAATGATTCACATTACACAGAATTGGAGATGAGTTAGATGTATTTCCCCTCATTCTCCCACTTATAATGTTGCTAACAGAACCTCACTTTCTAGAATTATATTCTTGTCTTCGCTTCAGTGGTCCACGGAATAAGCAGACTGGTTGACTAGGAGAGAACTGTAATTTGCAGTAAATCTGCACCAGATGCTTTGCTGACTCGACAATTCATTCTACTTGGAATTTATCGGGAACACTTTGGCCAGACCTGCTGGATCGTGCATGCTTCCTTAATATCCCAGGACTGGCTTCGCATGTGCAACTCCTCCCCATCCACTTTGGCCATCCCAGGAGGCCCCACCCAACCATTCCTACACTCCTTGGAACAGCACAGGGGGAGTAAAATGGCAGGAAGAGGAGATATGCAACTCAGCTGACCCACATAAACTAGTCTTCCAGTTTGAATCGAATAGTAGTTTTTTTGAGGTTACACGAAACAGGTATAGGTATTTCACCACAAAATAGAATGTGCCGTTCAGGGCCGAACTGGCCGTAGTGGGCATCAGGCGTTTCCCCGGTGGGCCGGAAGGGTGGGAACCGGTTTTGGACCCCTGGGGACCTGTTTTGCAGCAGTATCGGCCACCTGTAACAAAACCGGCGGCAGGAGTGCTGCTTCCCACTCGCACCCCCCCTCCCGCCCCTTGGGGGCCGGTCGAGCTGATTGCCAGGGCTTGTTTCAATTCCCAGTCCAGCCATGGTGCCGTTGTCCACAATTATGCACTCGCAAAAAACACACACACGAACAAAAGATGACATGAATATATGCTTACACATCTTAGTTAGTCTGTGATTGTGCATGAACTAGGGTTGTCACTTAGCTTTGTGTCATCAAGAAACCATGTTTTCAGTACTGTCGAAACCTAATGTGTTCTGGTAGGTGAAGGCATGGCTTATATCCATAAGAAACCTGTGAACAATGACTTAAAACAGACAAAGTCAAAATAAACTTTATTCGATCTCACAATGGAAGATCATAAAAGTAAACAAGGTAAATAATTAAAAGATGCAGGCCCCAATATATATTCATAAACATGAATAAAGATAAATGGAATATAATAAAAACATTCATTATAAAAAAGACTTAAAACAGAAAGGTTGGAGAGCTGGCAACGAAACATGAAATTTTGATGACATGGATCTAGCTAACATTCACACACTTGATGTGGTGCACTGCACATAATACAAAACCATATACAGCAATGTCTTTACATTATTAAGCGCAAACACTGAAGGAGACCTGCATGACCTTCAGAGACTAATCCTATTCTACCTGATGCAAGATAATTATTGACTATCCCAGTCAAGAACGCAGCGGAATTCATTCATTAGAAATCCTAGTTGGTAATAAACTGTTTATATAGAGGATAATTAGTAGTTATTGATCTCAATAATTATCTTGAATTTCTCCCCTCAAAACATGGAATGTGCGGAATCTTTGCCAGAAGTCCAACCCCAACTTCTACCATTGAAATCTACGATATCTCCTTGTTGGAAAGTGGATTATTGGTAGGGGCAAACGTAGGTCTGCCACTGGCAATAACGCCACTAACACAGCATAGGGCTCAGAATAGGTCTTAGAAAATTATTCCTATGCTCAACCCTTGGTAATGTGGCTGCGAGCAGGCAGGCTTAACTTCAAAGACAGGTATGTAAAGCATTTAAAAACACCAATTCAGTAAATAATTAAGACAGAACACAAAATAAAAATCCAACACAAATTTATAGAAATAGGAAATATTTTTATCTTTTAAATGACACCAAAACGAAAGAAATCCACTGTAGGGAACCATAGATATGAATTTTTAAAGATTAGTCACCTTCTGGTGCTTAGAAACCAACAGTGCCCCTTTTAGTCATTTCGTTGCCTCTGACAGGGACATATTCACCTTTATCAATTGTTCTGGAGGATCTCTCACCAGTCTTGTGCGCCCCCTCCAGCAGGTTGGTTCCTGTTAGAACTCCTTCCTGAAGTTCTTCTTGCGAGTCCCAAAGTATGCAACACACAATCCAGTGTTTTGGAATCTCCAAGAGGGTCTTTGAAAGTGTGAGACTTCAATTCCCACAATCCACTTGAACAAAACCCTTACAAATCCACTGGTAGTACTCCAGGCTGGGGATTCTTGTGGTGATGTTCCAGGTGAGCTCTGTTAACCTGTAGCTTGCAGGGAGTCCACTCTTTAGTCCTTTTACAGCAAAGTAATCCACAGGCCTGTAGTTTCAAATGGTGCAAAAAGGCGTAATTTTCAGAGTGCAGGCCTTTGGAAATGCACATCAAACTTCCAGCATGGCCCGTCTTGCTTTCTTAAGTTTCAAGCAGCAGATCTGAGAGGCACTTCCCCTCTCAGATACTTATTCAGTGTTCTCTGGGGTCAAGCAGGAGGGCACTCCTGTTCAATGAGCTGCAGGGTTCTGACCACTTCCTGCAGAGTGTGGCAAAATGCTAACCCAGAAACCACTATTCTTCCAAAATTCAATATGTCAGAATTTTCAGCAGGGAGAGAAGAGCTGACTAAACACACCCCTAGGATGGTCTCTCCCCCTTGCATCTGCTCATTCCTTGCTTAAGCCTAGCATCTGCCTTGGGTCAAAGAGGAGAGTTTTAAATGAAACTGGTGTCTTTAGCTTTTCTTCCCCTTCCCTTGAAGAGCATTATTTAGTGACCCTCCCCCTGGCTCCGGCATTCCTATGCCCAGAAACCTCTCCTACCCGAGAGGCTTCCTAATCCCAGGGGTCATTTATCACCTCTTCAAAGCAGCCAGGCTCGCCCACTTATCTCTGACCAATCAGGGCAGAGCAGTACAGGGTTGAATTTTGGCTTACAGACAAAAAAAGTCTTATAACGTCTTGTCTGTTCATTTTACGATAAATTCAACAATACCATATTGTTGGATTTATCATTACCATTCTACTGAGTCCTTTAATCCTAGTTTTATGGCTTTTCTTTCTCCAGTTATTAACTAATAACCATTTCCAATGCTAACCTATTGCATGGGATTTGCAATGGGAAAAGTGACTTGGGCCATTTTTCCAGCACCAGGGCTTTAAAAAACATATTTTATAAGTACACTACATATATCCCCTAGGTGTTCCCCCCAGCCCAGGAACACCTAGGGGAGACTCTAGGGGTTCTGAATATGTAAAAATATTGCAGATCCTCCCTCCACAGTGCTCCTACCACCAAAGTCGATTTTAGGCAGCACTTTATCACAATGTGGGGAGTGAAATGTGCAATTTCACTTTACCCAGAGCATATAAAACTCATTTTATAAGGGGCCATCTTATAGATACCTGACCCCCCACCCCTGGGACACCTAGGGGAGACCCTGGGGGTACCTAATGTGCCCAAACATTGTAGGTTAATCATTTTAAGTGCCCCAAACACAAAAGTCGAGTTTGGGCACAATTTACTTTTTAAAAGCAGTCCTGTAGCCCGGAGCCACTTTTTAAACTGACCTTAGGCTTCAGCAGTGCACACATGCAAGTGCGGAAAGGGCTGATGGCCTCTAAACTGCCATGCCCTATTATATACTAGGGACTGATAGGTAGTTTCAATCCCCTGCCCTAATATGTACTAGGGCCCTATGGGGTAGGTTCCAAGGATAGTCAGGACAAATCAGTATAATCGTGTTGTTCGGAATAAATTCCAGTACGCAGTGTTCATATTGATACTTTTTTATAGATAGAGGTGTTGTGACTCATTACAATTTTTTTTGAGTCAAATGGCCAAAGAGTGGAAACAGCCAACACGTGTTTCGCCCCTTTTACACGGCCATCCGGCCTGGGGCTTCCTCAGGGCGTCGTCAAATATTTTTAGGGACCTGAATGATCCTGATGAAGTTCCTCTAAATCTGTGGTCAGGCTGGAGAATCTCGGGCATAATTCCCTGGGTTCAGTTGAATATCTTGATCGGTATCAGTATTTGACTACGCCCTGAGGAAGCCCCAGGCAGGATGGCCGTGTAAAAGGGGCGAAACACGTGTTGGCTGTTACCACTCTTTGGCCATTTGACTCAGAATTTTTTGTAATGAGTCACAACACCTCTATCTATAAAAAAGTATCAATATGAACACTGCGTACTGGAATTTATTCTGAACAACACGATTATACTGATTTTTCCTGACTATCTTTGGAACCTTCTTGCAATAAGGGGGTTAGGGGTTTCCCCCTGTCAAGGACAAGTACCCTAACTGCATTTTGCTCAACTAAGCACGGCAAGTAAGGGATTGGGACCCACCACCCCTTTTCTTCTTGAACTGCCCTATGGGGTAGGTCATGCCAATCACAGGGGTACCCCAACCTTTAGTGTACCCTAGTGTATGTAGGTGTTTTCACTGTATTCTAGTAGTTTTCAGCATAGCCCTGGGCCTGGTTAGGCAGAGCCCAGGGTCAGTCAGAGCCAGTTACCACCAGTACCTGTCAGCAAAAAGTTGGGTGGTGCCCAGGGCACAGGATGACTTTGCAACACTCATGATGACACTCGGCATAATTCAAGTTGTTCCCAGAGTAGAGGACAAGACCTGGATCGACCCATACGTTCCCTGGGAGATCGAGCACAGGCCCTTCAGGCAGTAGCTGCCCTTACACAAGAAAGAGATAGGGATAAATCACGCTCTCCTCTTAAATCCCCTTCATTTGAGGAAGGTGTATCTTGAACTATGACTGTTTGATTGTCTTTTCCACACTAATCAACAGATGGGAGTTTACCCCGTTGATGGTCGCTGGAGAAGATAATCGGATGAGTACTTGAACATCTGTTTATTAGTTACACATATTTGTCATATATTATTCGTAATTATTAGATTTGTTCACCCTTATTTCTCCCTTTACTTCCCTAAACATGAACCAATGATAATTCCTAATTATTACCCCCCTCTTTTACCCTATTCCTATTACTCTTTTTACCCTATTCCTATTACTCCCCCTACTATTTTTCAATCTATACACATGTTAACACTCCTTTGTCCTTAGAATATTTCTGTATGTATTTTTGAACTCATATGATAAAGAACTAAGATACTTTATTATATACATAAATTCTCACTTATCTGTTATGAACTTGTTATACGTTTGTCATGAATTATAAGTACTACTATCCTCTTTCTCTCTTAATCCATTTCTCAAACATCTTTCTTTTCTCCTCTCTTAGCTATCCTAAACATATGACGATAAATTAACTGTTTTAATATTTAATTGTTCTGATATCGAACTATGGTGATATATATGTATAGTATGCTGGTTCTTAGGATTGGTTACACCTAATTGTTATAATAGCTAAATTAGGAAACATTTAATGTTATTTACCATTCTTACTATTCTGTGTAAAGTCTGTTTTACTTTAACTTACATATGATATATTAATAGCCTGTTTGATAATACTCTTCCCTCCCATTAGATATTATTAAAACTTTATAATATAGATATTAGACTTATAGACCATATACATGAATGACAGTCTTTTGCTAAGAATTAGACATGAATTCATTATGAAGTGTTAACATTACTATGCTCCTCCTTTATCAATTCCTCCTACATATCTTCTCTCTCCCACCCTCTATCTAACTACTATATCTGATATTATTTATATATGATAATATTTATTATTTAACTGCCTTACTATTGAATTATTTAATATTATTGTTTCTCTATATGATGTTATTATCCAGATGAGATCATACTTAAAATGTGATAATTATATATATTATTTAATATTTAATTACTATTATTATTATGCTAACAGTTTATTTGATTGTATCATATATTTGACAATTTCATATTACAATGCTCTCTCTCTTCTCTTTCTTTCTCCTCCCCTTCTCTCTTTTGATTCTCTCACCCCTCTTGCACTAATCTCTCAAGATGTAAATTTCTTTCCTTATTCCTTCAACTATGACTCCAAATTCTACTTTATTGTTCGAAAATTGTTATTATTATTGCGTAGATGCATCCTCCACTGTTGATTTTGTCGCCAGATGGGGCTCCTCCGGTGCGAATAGCCCAAAAGTTTAGACCCGCAGTAAACAGTCTCTTCCCCCTGGTGTTGCGTTTCCTTCGCACAGCACATCTACCACTCTTTCCCTTTTTTTTTCTCCATTTTTCATTAGTTTTTCATTAGTTTTTCCTGAACTTTGCTATTCTTCTCTCCCACTTACTTCTTTATATAGCAAATAAGTGATCCCTCCATAACCCTTTAATTTCTTTGACTCTTCCAATAGACTATCTATCCTCTTCCTCTCTCTCTCTCTACCCGGTACTTATTCCTCTTCTTTATCTCTTTCCTTTCTTTCTTCAACTCCTTCCCTCTATACAACCCACTCTCCTATCCCTATTTCTCCCTCTCTCCTGTGATACTTTTCCCATACTTGTTTAATCTCTATTCCTATATTTTCTATATTTTATTCCCTTCTTTATTTACACTTTCTTCACAACTTAACACCCCTTATCCCTTATCTTTTCACATTTCCAATGCATACATGGCTGTTAACACATCCTCTTCCTCTCATCCGTTACGCATAATTTCATGGAATGTTAATGGTCTTACACACTTTATTAAATGCAAAAAAGTACTCTCTTAAAAAAGAAAAGAACTGATATTGCTCTTCTACAGGAGACTCATCTAGATGCGCTAGAGTCATCTAAATTACAGCGAGACTGGGTGGGAAAAGTTATCCGCTCTGGAAGTAGGTTTAACCTCTCCAGGTAGAAAACCATGGCGTATGAACATACAAAGATACCGTTCGCCTCAGAGCAAAATCCAATTATGTTCCCATTTCTCTGAATACTTAACTAATAACAAATGATCAGTTACTTCTTCTAGAACTGTCTGGGCTGCTGCGAAAGCAACTATCCATGGACAATTAATGAGGGATGCAGCTACGGCTAATAAAGCAGCATTTTTGAGTAGTACTGAACTTGAGACTCAAATTAATTCTCTTACACGTTTATATACTTCTTGTCCTACTATAACCAACCGCAAAAGTCTGGAATTAGCTAAAATGGCACTTAATAACTTATATACTTCCAAAGCGGAGTATGCCCTTCAACGTCTAAAAGGTAGACACTATGAACAAGGAGAGAAAGTGGGCCGCTTACTTGCAGCGCAGCTGAAGCAACGTGAAGCCTCCATGGCTATATCCGCAATTTGAACAGAATCAGGTGAAATTCTTACTAAACCGCAAGATATAGTAAATACTTTCGCATCCTTTTATAAAGAACTCTACACTCCTGAAAATCCAGCAACTGAAGATCAAATACCAACATATTTCAAAAAAATTGATCTTCCATGTCTTCCAT
This sequence comes from Calotriton arnoldi, assembly GCA_963921515.1. NCBI lineage: Eukaryota > Metazoa > Chordata > Amphibia > Caudata > Salamandridae > Calotriton > Calotriton arnoldi. Next base: position 5,978,070 of record CAWUFW010000040.1, read on the forward strand.
GTCTTACAGATGAGGGTAGACATTTACTGGACAGTGACATTACCAAAGAAGAAGTTACTGCAGTCATCTCCAAATTACCCTACCATAAATCCCCAGGTAAGGATGGTTTCCCAGCGGAATATTACAAATGGTCTGGAAAAGAAATTGACACTCTTCATTCTGCTTTTAATGAAGCTGTCCAGACATCCTCTCTTGGACCTATTTCTAACAGAGCATTAATTGCAGTTATCCCTAAGCCGGGCAAAGATCCGCTCGCTTGCGGTAGCTATGGCCCCATTTTCTTAATAAACAGCGATATTAAAATTCTTGCAAGTATTCTAGCGTTGCGACTCCGCAAAGTCATCCCTTCCCTTATACACCATTCACAGGTTGGCTTTGTCCCAGGTCACACCTCTAGAAACCATCTCCGAACACTAGCCCATACTTTATGGTCTGCTAAGGGACTGAATGAAGATGCGGTCGCTCTCTCTCTGGACGCAGAGAAGGCGTTTGACCGTATTGATTGTGTCTATCTTTTCGCCGCCATGAAACGTTTTGGCTTAGGTGACCAGTTTATCTCCAAGGCCTGCTTACTATATGACAATCCCATAGCCCAGGTCAATTGTGGAGGTTTTCTTTCTGACCCCTTTCCAATTCGGAGAGGTACTCATTAAGGATGCTCCCTATCCCCCCTTTTATTCCTATTAGCGATGGAACCCCTTGCTTCACTTATTCGCCAATCATCACAGATTCAGGGTATACCTATAATGGGAGGAGTGTCCAAACTGTACTTATACGCTGATGATATTCTTCTTACCCTTAAGGATCTCTCTCATTCTCTACCAACCCTACTTGAGATTATTAATGAGTTCTCAGCCATTTCTGGGTATAAGGTGAATTGGGACAAAAGTGAAGCTCTTCTTCTCTCTTCGGGTACCACAAAGCTTCAACTGATGGATTTCCCTTTTGCTGGAAACCATCCCAATTAAAATATTTAGGAATTCTGATTAATCACGGTCTAGTGGGGATGGTTTCAGATAACCTCTCGCCTCTTATAGTACAAATGGAAACAGGCTTTGCCAAATGGTCACTCTTAGGCTTTTCCATGTGTGGGGAGAATACAAGCGGTAAGAATGGTCACTATACCTCGCTTTACTTATGCACTAGGAATGCTTCCACTTGTAGTACCCTTGGCCACACTTCGTCGTATAGATTCCCGTATGTGGGCCTTTGTCTGGGGAACTATGCGTCCTCGTTTAGCTGTTGCTAAATTAATTGCTCGTCGTTCTCATGGTGGTTTAGGCTTACCATCATTAGAACATTATTCCTTAGCCTTACATCTTTCACAATTGGCTTATCTACTCCCAGGTGTGAATGATCCTCCACAATGGGTCACAACAGAACGCTTAATACTCGACTGTGATGGTGGCCTTAACTTCTTATACAGTACTCGTAAGCCTAGAATTCCTCTTCGCATCCTGTGCTTCATGCTATATATCAAGCATGGCAATTTGCGCACCGCATCTCAGGGACTGCCCATCGTTTGCACTCTAAAGCTCCAATATGGGGGAATGAAATGATTTGAATCAATGGTCGAGCGCTTTACTGGACTAATTGGAGCTCAAGAGGTATCCAGACATTAGATCAGATCATAATAAATGGTGAATTGAAATCCTTTGATCTTCTTTGTGAAGATTTTGACCTTCCCTTACATCAGGCTCCAAAGCATCTACAGTTACAGCGTTGCCTGAGGAGATGCCTCAGTTCTTATCCCTGGACATTAGAATCATCGCCGATATTGGATTATCTCCATACTTGGGGACGGCATAAGGGAATAATGTCGGGATTATATTGCACTTTAACTAATCACCTATACTCACAACCACTTCTTAAAGCTCTCTAGGAGAAGTGGCAGGAACGCCTACATATTACTATAGACAAAAATGCCTGGCCGGACATACTGGAAGCCCTGGATAAAAACACTTGTGAGGCGCGCCTGAAATTATGTCTTTTTAAAACTTTACATGACTGGTACTGGACGCCATCGAAATTACAACGAGCTGGACTGCTACCGCACTCTAAATGTTGGAGATGTTTTGGAACTAACTGCGATCTTACCCATATAATTTGTGAATGCCCCTCTATACAATATTTTTGGACACAAATAGGAAATACACATAAGGAAACTATTCCCCTTCGACTTCCTTTTACTCCTTCTACTATTTTATTACATGACCCTGGGAGTCCATCTGTCATCTCACGTCATCAGTGTCGCCTTTTACATACTGCACTCTCTACAGCCAAAATCTGTATCTTACAATTGTGGCAATCCCCTAACCCCCCTTCTATGGAGGATTGGATGGTTGCAATGATTCAGACGGCATCACATGAGCGTATAATATATAAATTACAGGATCAAGAAGAAATATTCCAACAAGTGTGTGCTTCTTTTCTCCGAGATTCTTGAATATTTTCCTCTTATTACCTTGTTTGCTATCTTCCCCCCCTTTTATTTCACCTTTTATTTTTATTTATTTATTTATTTCCTTATCTCCCTATTCTCCTTTCCCCTCATGTTCCTTCCCCTTCTGTTCTTTTACCTCTTACATCTTCTTACCGGGTAGAGAGATGACTTTGACTTAGACTTTCACTTTCATTTCTTCTCTTTTCACTCCTCTATTTATTCACTCTTTCATTTATTCACCCGCCCTTTTCATCTATTTCCCAACTATCTATTGATTTATTTAACTATTTATCTATTTATTGATTTATTTATTAACCTTTTATGATATTTCATCACTCCCAATATATATCATATTACATATTTTTTACATATATTAACTTAGTGGCTTTAAATACATTTGCTCGCCCCATAATTTATTCTAATTTATTTCATGATTATAAAAATCAGAGTTAGGATCTTTTAGGATTCTTTAGCTTATTATGTTCAATACCCTTCTTTTCCATTATTATCTTTTGTCTTTTATCTTACCCCTCCTCTCCCTCCCCTCTCCCTCCTTTCTTCCCTTATATAATATTCTTAATTCATTTATATTACATTGTATATGTAATGTCCATAGACCATTATGGGTCTGTTATGTTGTACTATATTCAATTATTTATATACCTTAATTTCTTAATAAAGAATTACGACACAAAAAAATCACTGTCTCTCACCTATTGAAGCAATGTGAGGCCGCGCGAAGATGCAGAACAAGGCACAAACTATGCTTTAAAGTAAATCAAATAGCCCTTTCTAAAGTGCCACACTCTTTTGAAAGGTGGGCCATGCTTGCAGGGTTTCCGGTTCGAATCTCCAGAGCGAACAGCAAGCGGAACGACATGGGGCGAATTTTCAAGCCAGAGGCAGGTGGCTTTACGACTCTGAACTCCAAGTTATGTTGACTGGATTGAAGTACAAACTGCAGCCTAATGCTTGATGCCAGCTCAACATGCAGGCTCTCTGCGGCTCAAAATGTTTAATTCTTAAGTTAAGATTAAGTTGTAAAATGAATTATGTAACTCGCAGGTTTCTTTAGGCCTACTTCCACTTGAACATATATCTCAGTTGATTCTGTAGACCCCCAAGGCAGAAAATTGGTGCAAAGAGTAGAGATAAAGGGTGTTGGAGGCACTTTAAAAAGGGCTGGAGATAACTCTCTCCAATACTCTAACAAGCAGTCGGGAAATATTCTGAGTAGTAAAGCAGGTAGGCCTCCTCTTCTTAAATATAAGCAGGTTACCGACCTGGAAATATACCTAGTATAAGTCTGTAATTTGTTGCTGGTGATCTCTAAAGCAGTTCTAGTAGACGCCCACACTTCCCATTGCCATATTTGTAGTGAATGTGTGCACCTTTTGTTCTAGGAAGGCACCCTTTTGCATCACTTCTATTTTAGATTTTCATACAGCTAAACATCATGATGATGAAACCTTGTCTCCGCTGTGCAAAGTTCTCCTCTGCCTTCCAAGTTAAGCCTTATCCCTCCCTGTTCAGACTCCTGGACTACAGAGGCAAACCACTCACCATCCAAAATGTAGCCTAGGCCTCGTGCACTTAGGGGGCACCAGAAAGTATCCTTGGACATGTACTATAACTAGAGAAGGGTGCTAACCAACTGTTCCACTCACTAATCACAAATGTGTCATGCCAGGTTTAGAACAGATCCTTCCACCCATCCTGTAGTTTGTCTACGAAGATTGCAATGTATGAGACTTTGGTGGAATATTTATCATATCTCATAACTCTCTGTAAACATACAGGAAAACTGCATTCTAATGTCTCTACTGGTCATATCATCCCAGATTACCTTTATGTTATTTTTATCACTCAAAAGATACAAATTAAAAGTAACATAACATTTTATATATCAGGAGATATTTTCCTGTAACATGGGCTTCCGGGTACATAGGAAGTCAAAACAACACATTATTTTTTTTAGAAATTGGAGCACATCCATCCTTGGCTCATGCTTCCGTGACTGACCTTGGTGGCAACCTTGATAATGTCTATGTAGATATTGGGTTTACATATGGAACGTCCTGGCATTTAGCACACACCTGAGATCATCAGTGACTGTTCGTTGCGCACTTGAGGTGACACCACAGAGAATGGAAAAAGACAGACTTGGAGAACAATAACTTCATATAAGGCAGAGACACAGAGATAAATAACTCAAATGTGTGTTCATTACATTGGGTTCCTTGCTGACTTCAAACTAATCCTAAACCTCAGTGCTGCAGGATTGGACAAAACCTGCTTTGCCCAATGATGTGTCCTGAAAAAACACTCTCCCACATTTTGACAGGAGTCTACATTTGCTGCGAACACCCATATTCAATCAAGATTACACTATGCAAAACGCAGTTTATCTGCCAACTCCAGAAAAATATTTCCACCACCTCCAACTTGTCCTCCAGAATGCCACCTCAGATGGGCCTATATTACTCCCATCTTGAAGACTGTACTTTGGCCGCTCATGTATTCCAGAATCTCTTCGAAGGACTGGCTACTGTCCACACAGTGAAAAATAACAAAAGGCATGTGTAATTTATGAGTAAACGTGCTCCTTATCGCTTTATTCCTTCACTGCGTTCTTCTAAACATCGTTTGCTGGCAGTTCCCAGAATAAGAACAGTCTCTTATGGCTGCTCTTGATAGCTGCACTGAAGCTGGGGAACTCCCTACCTTATAATCTACAAGCTGAGACAAGTCATTCTAGCTTCAAGAAGCTACTTAAAGCCAGTCTCTTTAATATCTAGTCCAGCCCATCTCTCGATCATTAAAGATTTTGACATTGGTGTTAGATTGGTACCTGTGTTAAGAAGCTCTGTGCACTCAACAGATATATAAAATATAACAGACAGTGAGTATTAGTGTATGGCTTTATGCTACATTGGATACAATCACAGAATATGCTAGGTCACAGGAAGATATTACATTTTCTTTTATTTGCCAAAGCACTTTGAAAATCAAGCTCACAATTAACGAATGTATCCAAAAACAGCATTTACATTGATTACGGTGGTCATTTTAAAGCAAGCAGTGACAACTCAGCCACGGAAACCCCTCGCACTCCCTTTCTGAGATGTGAGTTTATATTAAAATCAAATTCAAAATGTGGCAAGATATTTTAAAACGTTCTGCTGTGACATGGAGGAAAAAGATAGTCTTTGCACAATAGAAAGGCTGCATGTAAAGTTTAAAAGCTTGCGATTGGTGTGAGGTATGGTGAGTGTTGGTAGCAATGTGGGAAAAGTAGGGAGCTTACACAGGATTCTAAATATTTCTAATGCCTGAAAAGTACATAAGACACTGCTCCCTCCACATAGAAGAAAGTAGTTCGCTGCATTGTTACCCACTATCATTGTCAAGCCCATAATTATAATATAGATAATACTAAGTATTAGTATTGGCTGTGTATTTATCGCACATTAAAATCTAAATTTGTCTTTTAGACTTGAAATAAATATTGTCATCTACTCAGTGTGTCAACAACTCTGACCTGTCCACTGTGCAATTACTGCCAAAGGCATTTGTGGGGTCGGTATAGTACTGCTCCTGCAGTACTCTTACTTGCCCCCCACAAAACATCTAAAATGGGAAAAATGCAAATACTCCGGGAATATTCATATACAATCAGTACAATTAGAATGGACTGTGCCCTCTTTGAGCATTCCATAACAGGGAGTTGGACATTTCAGAGACTATTCATAAAGGCATGTAAAAGTACATAAAGAGTTCACCTGTAGAACTACTTCCTGTGCTCATAAAAATGTTTGTCAATCTTCAGTCAAAAATGAGGGCATAGTACGAGGAAGAAGGGCAATTAATAGTGTTTAATGCCTTCAGCAGGGACAACATGTAAATTAGCAGATATAACCAACAAGCCACTGTTACTTTCTTCTTTCTGCTGCACATCTTCACTCACCCGAAGTGTTTAGAAAGCAGTCAAGCAATAGTTACTGATCACAATCAAAGCCTTTTCATTGGCTAGGACAACCTCTAAGTTTCCCAGAAACTGGCAAAAGGTATTATTAGTATGCATCTTATTCTCTTTACCTCAGAACAACAATGAAATGTTGAATTTGCAGTGCTCTGAATCAATGACCCGCAACTCCACAGTGATGTTTGCAGTTAGTGCTTAATTACATATTTTACCGTGAATACAAATAATAATGACTTAGATGATTCTGATTTACATTGTTCTGATAATGTCCCACAGGGTGTGGCGGATGGGAACAATTTTACAAAAAAATAAAACACGATCCTATTTTGAAAAATATATTTTCTTCATTCATTTCTTCTCTATGTAGCCTTTTATACCTTGGCAGCTACCCTGTCACATTGAACTTCACTCCCTAAACTTCTTGGAGGTTTATGATATTTTATAATGCCCCACTTAGCCCTTCAGGTAGCCTTAGCTGCCATCTTAGTACATGTGCAAAAACAGACAAAAAGGTCTGATATTATAGTGAGGCAGGCCACAGCATGATGAATCAGTAAGTCTCAGAACTGCAACACACAGAATTCCCCGTGACTTCGCCAGCGGGGCAAACTTTTACAGAAAGGTAATAAACAGCAGACAGGCAAGACTTGCATGGCACCAAAAAATAATCCTGACTTGGCACATTTAATGGAACAGCTCCCCGATTGGTTCTTTTTAATAAGTTCAGTCTGCAGTCCCCGCGTGACCATCTTTCATCCTTCTGCTATTAATCTAATATGTTCTCTGCTCACCTGCGCGACCATGTGTGTAATAAACAACTTAGGGCGCCGGCCTGCTATATCAGCAGCTCTGGCGCCTTCACCTTTTTATGGCGCCGACATCAGCACTCTTATGGACGTCGTTACCCTGATGTACGTCTATGTTTCCTATTCTCCAGCACACTTCTGTCACTTTCTTGCATTTTTAGGTCGGATCAGCTGTCTTTTACTCCAAAGCCATCAATGTTTCTCCTTTTTTATGTTGCCTCGATGCCTTGACGCTTTTCATAGCCGATAAAATAGTTTCTTGGGACACTAATTCGCTGCAAAGATCTGTGGGTAGGTCATCGGCTCATTTGAATTCCTAAATTATGGGGAATTTAAGACTTTTATTGGGGCAAAGATGAAAAGGTTAGTGCCACTGAATGGGATACTTACAACACCCATTATATACTGCACAAAAGACGATTTAATTTTCCGATATTATGTGGTAATTGATACAATATACTGTATAAAAATAGTCTATTAATGATATTTTTTTTCTTGTTCAATCATCGTTCACTTTTCCATTATTTCTTAATTTTTTGACATTATTTCCTCTCTTCTTGACCCATTTTTCCTTCCATACTTTATCTTCTATTCTCCTATTTCGTTGTTTAAATCTGTTTTTACACCCTTTTCAATTCCTTCATTCTGTGCATCACTACTGTGAGAAAGAAGAGTCGTTTGAAGGCCTGGGCAAAAGGGCAGTTGCCCAGGGCCCCACCTTTAAAGGGGCCCCTAGAGAACTTGAGTCAATCAATCAATCAGGGGTTTGTTAAAGCGCGACTACTCACCCGTAAGGGTCTCAAGGCGCTAGGGGTGGGGGAGGGGTGGGGGGTGCAGGTTCCATCCATCAAGGAGGGGGTTTGTCGAAGAGCCAGGTTTTGAGGTTTTTTGCGAAGATGGGGAGCGATGTTGTCTGTCTGAGGTGGAGCGGAAGGGCGTTCCATGCTTTGGCCGCGAGGAAGGAGAAGGAGCGGCCTCCCGATCTGGTCTTTCTGGTGCGGGGACCACGGCGTAGGAGAGCTGGGCTGATCGTAGGGTCCTTTGGGGTGCGTGGAATTTGAGTCGGCTGTTCAGGTATGCTGGTCCGGTGCCGTGGAGGGCCTTGTGTGCGTGGGTGAGCATCTTGAAGGTGATTCTCGCCTCGACAGGGAGCCAGTGGAGTGTGCGCAGGTGCTGGGAGATGTGGCAGTGTTTTGGCAGGTTGAGGACCAGTCTTGCGGCGGCGTTCTGGATGTTCTGTAGCTTGCGGGTGAGGTTTTTGTTTATTCCGGCGTAGAGTGCGTTGCCGTAGTCGAGCCTGCTGGTGACCAGGGCGTGAGTGACGGTCTTTCGGTGTTCGAGGGGGATCCATTTGAAGGTCTTACGAAGGAGGGGGAGGGTGTGGAAGCAGGAAGACGAGACAGAGTTGATCTGGCGGTCCATTTTGAGCTCGGAGTCCAGGATGATTCCCAGGTTGCGTGCGTGGTCCGTGGGGGTTGGCGGGTTTCCGAGGGCGGGGGGCCACCAGGTGTCGCTCCAGGCATCGGGGTTTGGGCCCATGATGAGTACTTCTGTTTTGTTGGTGTTTAGTTGTAGGCAGCTGTTTTTCATCCATTTGGCGACGGCTTCCATGCCTTCTCGAAAGTTGCGTCTGGCGGTGTTGGGCTCGTTGGATAGGGAGAGGATGAGCTTGAGTCCTTGTCTCCATCTATCTCACCTCGGTCAATTTCTCTACCTCAACCTCTCCCCTCTCCACTGTCATCTTGAGAATTTTTGAGGTCCTGGAAAAGACATTTTAGCTGTTTTACGTGATCCCTTTTCTGAAAGTTTAATGTGTATATTACTTTTAGGCATTGTATGGGCTTCAATTTGCACAAAACCGGTAACACAATTAAAAAACTTCCAAATAGGGGGCCCAAAATATGTACTGCTTAGGGCACTAGAACTCCTTAAAATGACACTGCAAGAAAGTAGATTATTAGTTGGAGTGGATGGTAGCCCACCACTAGAAATACTGTCACTTTTCTTGTTAGACCAAGTAAAGGTTTCAGTAATTTGCACAGAGCAGATAGGTTTAACTTAAGAAAATGTGTGAAGCACTTATAAGTACCAAAACAGTTAAAAAGTTAAAAACACAAAGCAATACAAATCCCACTCCAGTTTATAAAAATAGAGAATATTTTGATGAACAACAAAATTACACCAAAACGCTAAATATCCAATATGGAAAACAGGAGATATGTTTTTTTTAATTTAAAAAAAATAAAATAAATAAAAATCAAAAAAATTGCAATGTGCCAACCGCAGCCAACTGGTCATGCTAGATAGGGACAAGGGTTAGGTTTAAGGCTGACCACAGTGGAGCATAGATCAATATGAAGACCAGGTTGGTCATGATGAAAGTTACCTTCAGACTTAGTGTCCTCATTAGGGCAAGGCTGCAGGCTGGATCTGAATACAGGCTCTTCTACAAAGGATGAGGTCTCAGTGAAGCCATCGATGAAGGTGGGAAAAGTTCAGAGCAGGATAGTTCTAGAGTTCGCACCCAGGAAGCCGTCGACGTAATTTGAGTGCTGCTCGACTTTGGGACTGGTGAAAATTTCTACCTTTGGAATTAAACTTGCTGGAAGTCGGATTACCTCAGCGGGGCAAGGCTGCAGCATGTGGCCGAAGAGGATTCGATGTTGTCAGATGCAGTCAGCCCCACTGAATCAGATTTGCTGCTGCGGAGAAGAACGTAGCCGAGCTGTGGTGCAGTCAGGCCCACCGGCAGTGCACACTTGGTGCATCGGCTTGCAAGTTGGTGTCGGTCCCATGACGGTTCTCAGCTTTTAGGGTTAGACAGGAGGAGTATCCTCCGACACCAACCAAGTGTTCCAAGACCTCAGGAATGGTACATGGGGGTCAGGAATCACTCCAACAGAAGCCCCCAGCAGGGCCCAGGCCAAGTCCAGTTAAAACTGGTCATCTGGGCTCTTTTCAGAAAGTGGGCTTCTTGCAGCTTTTGTGTCCCTATTGCTTAACAGGAGGTAAAGTGACCTTTGAAGATCACTTCTTTGTCCTGGGTACAAGTGGGAGCAGGTTAAGCCATTCAGGTCTCCTCACAGGTCTCAAAAGCAGGTGCAGACATTCTTCTATCTTCCACATGTATAGTAGTGTTCTGAAGAAGGTACCCTAGGTGTAGCATTTATGCCTGGCTCTAGCTGTGTGTGAGAGTGACTCCTGCCCCCTCCCTAACCAATAGGCAAAAAGTTCTCAAGGGTAACCCAGCCCACTTTTGCAGCAGTGCCTGCTTGCCATGCTGCAAACAATAACATAGCGTCCCTCTCTACATAAATCCAGCATGGCAGAACCTTTCTTCTCCTATATAGAGCTCCTGTACCTACCATACTGGTGTGTTTTTGAAAATGAGCAAACCCTCCTCTTTGGTCATTCAAAGCTGGTGCTGGGGGCAGCTCCAGTCCTCTCCCATTGGCACTGAAGACACAATGGAGGCAGACTGAGGTGTGAGTTACATCTGCCAGTGACAGAGAAGGCATCATTTGAAGTTAATTAAGTTCCTGGACACAGCCCAGATGGTCATCCTGTCAGAGGAAGACACCACCCCACACCCAAGGGCTTTGTCTTAGCTCTTGGAGACAGTTCACACCACAGCAAAGAACTATTCAGTTCCCGGGTAACGGAAGCTCAGGCAAATTGTCTTCTACAAGTTTTAGGCAGGTTAAAGGTGACCTTTTAAAAGTACCTTTCGTGCAATATTTGTTACAAATCTGACTTTACCAATTAATGGATTTGTAATGAATATTTTAAAACGTCAAAGGATAAACGTTTTTTTCTTGTTCCTAGATTAACTTTAATAATGTATCCCATAGCTTAATCACGAACAGCTAACCCTGCTACAGTGAAAATAGCTTATGGGGCATTGCCACTGTAAGGACATGTTTTACATTAAACTTTTACATGCACCACTTTTAAATATCATTCACCCTGCCTTATGGGCATTTAAGGCCTACTTACAGGGTGACATATTAATATTCAAAATGAGGGTTTAGGCCTGGCAATTGGGGATATTTTGACAGGTAACATTTGCAGTTTAAACCTGCAGAGCTAGGTTACTGCTGGCAGGCATCCAGTCATATTTTGCATTGCCATGTTATAGTGGGATGAGATGTGCTGCAGCCCACCAATGACATGTTACTTACATGCCCTGGGTACACTTTGTACCATATATTAGGGACTTATAGGTACACTAAACATGCCAATTAGGAGTATAGTCAATTTCAACATTTTTTTAGTGGTCAGAGTATTTGCACTGGGTCCTTTTTAGCAGAGATTTAGTGCAGAGTAAAAAAACAGCAGCATCAGTCCAAAACAATAGGGTAGACATGTAAAAAGAGGCATTTTCTTACAGTTACCTTTTTTCTTTCCCTCTTCAATTGTTTTCTTTTTTAATTCTGTTTTTTCTCTTTGCACTATTTCTTTTTCTTTATTATGTAATTTCTTTATACTTTTTTTAAAAAGATGTTTTTATTGGTTTGAAAAACATGTAAATCACACATCTTTTGTTTGCATACATTTCAGCACAGTTACATCATTCGTATATATAAAGGAATCAATAGTAAATCAGCCACTTGCCCCTCCATCACCTCCATTATTCTTTCTCATCTCCATTTCCTTGGTAGGCGAGGTACACAGTTCCCCCCGGTATGTGTTCCATTTGCTCCATTTTTTTATCCCACTTCTTAGGACAACCTCTGGACTTGAACACCTCTTTTTCTGCTATCATACATGTGTCTAATTCCTTTGCCCAACCTTTCGGCGATGGCTCCTCTACCACCCCCCACTTCATTGCAATTGCTCGTTTCACTACGCGTATCCCAGTGTGGTCATTTGCTGCTCCACCTCCGTAAGGTCTGTCGCCTCCCATATATTAAGGAGCCCTAGTTGTGGGGTTAAGGTAATCTCTTTACCTAGTGCCCTTCTGCATGTGTCTTGTAGCCTTCTCCCATAGAGTTTGTATGCGGGGACATTCCCATATAATGTGGTAAAAGGTTGCCTCTTGATGACATTGGCGGAGACACAGCGCATCTGGTCTATTCCCCATTTTTGCTAGTGTGACCCCAGTAAGATAAGTTCTATGCAGGATTTTTAATTGAATCAGATGGAGCCTAAGAGGGATGGCTGCTTCTCTCAGGGACATCAGTGCCGTTTGCCAATCGTCCTCTTCAATTTGCCCAATATCAGCTTGCCACTGTTCTCGAAGAGTATGAAACGGATCCGGCATGTTATTACATAGTTTTCTATATGTCAACGATACAGCTTTCTCTGACATAGGTTCCGAAACCAATCGGTCCTCTAGAGGGGATGACTCCGGTATGTTTGCCACGTCCGAGAGTGCTGCTTTAAGAGCATGACGGACCTGTAGGTAACAGAAGACCTCCCCCTGAGCTAATTCATATTTCTCCCCTAATTTCCGCGAATGTTAATATTTTCCCATTTTTCACTAGGTGGTTTATACATTTATTTTTAATATGTTTTGTACCATAGTGAGATTTTCTTGAGAAATAGTTTATGACACATTGCAAGGGAACAAACATGCAAATATTTGAACATGGAAGTTTTGAGATTGCCTTTTGAAGGTTGAGTTGACAGGACTGCTTGAAATTACTTTGGAATGTGTGGGGCATCAATAATTATTTGCAGAGGTTTGGAATTACTAGGGGCAATCGGTCATGTTTCTTTCACTCTTTCTAGTTCCTGCTCCCATTTGGCACATATATAAGACTGCAGACAATTACTGCTCTTCAGATTCAGCAGTGCCACGTGGTTGAAGAATTTTCCTTCCATTTGGGAGTCAAGCTTTATTCTTTAAGGTCATAGTGGGTGGATTGGTAACTGTGCTGCATGGTTTTAGATCTTCTTTTCCATTGCATAGCAGTGGATGCCACTGCTTACAGCTAATTTTGCGGCACTACATGCATGTCAAAGATCAACGGAAACTGGCATTGGGTATCTATCTGTTGCAGCTGGCAGCTGCTTAGGTTGGTTCCCTAGAGGAACACCTTGGTTGAGTGAGAGTTAAGGAACATGGAAGCCAGGTCAGACGCTGTTAGGAAGGTCTTTAGGCCTTAAAACCTTGGAATATGACTGTAACAATGTTGTGGCTCATGGGATAAGATTTTTCGGTCATTCACTCTGTATTGATAACTTTCAGAAACACGTTACTTCTTCTGTTGCTGATGTAAGGACCTACCCACATTAGGAGTGCACTATTAGGTAGTGGTGTGTAAAAATGACATCCTGTGAGATCCCCTCTGAGCCACACCTGTGGGAGGTCTATTCGGTTTAGCATTACGTAAATGTGCAGCCAATGCTCCAAGTTACTCAGACCCACAAACCTAGAGTGGTCGACCAAAAAAAAGGTGTTCCTAACTATACAAAGAGAACTGATCCAAACATATTTATATCTAGTGCAGAACAAAGGAATCTGCTGTGGTAACTGAATATTACTTAGACACTACACACTTGTGAGGCCCAACAGATGCTGAAAATAGAGATACACAAAGTAAAATTAGAAGAGTAGAAAGAAGTGAGAAAAAGAGAACAGAAGGGTAAAGAAAGAGAACGAAGCAATGAGAAAAGTGAGAAGCAAGGGGAGAAAGGAAAACAATCCTGCATAGTTTGTACAGTTTTCACCGGTGTGAGATTAAATGGCAGGTAAGGATTACTTAGACGCCCTGACCCTTAGTAGGTAGGCCCACACAGAAGATGAACTCAGAGCATCTCCAAGAATTGGTGCAGGGAGTTGGAGGCAGATTGTTAACCCGTTGCGTGCGCCCGTTGGCCAACGGCCGTCGCGAGCACTACCTCTGTAGTGCTGCGAACGTCCGTTGGCCGACGCGGCCCCGCCCACTCCGCTAAACCGCCGCACCGCGGCGGAATTGCCGCCGCGGTTAAGCGGTTAAAGCTGCTAAATGTGGTAGGCTAACCCGCAAAAAGGTATTGGTGCATAAAGATATGACATCACAATACACGCAGCAACATCACATACATGTGTTCATAGACGTGGGTTGTTTATGTAGACTAGGTCTGTCAAGCCTAAACACGGCCAAACCGAGGTGTTGCTACATAATCACTCTTTACCTCAAACACCCATAACTGGAGGATGCCTGGGCAAAGATGCCTTGTAGGAATTAAAGAAAGGCCTTTCCAAGGTGACATGTCTGAGTCATAATTTCAAATAGTCCACGTGGCCCCTGATTGGTCGCATGAGTCAAGTGATATCTTTGATTATCTGGGCCCTGTAATCAATCAAAGCGCTGTTGGAGCAGGGATGAAGAGACAAGGCTTTCGATGACAGGGATTCACAAGGGTTAAAAATGGTCATGTTGCATGCAAACTCCCTAGGAAAACAAACAATGCAGGAGAGAGGCCTTGCCAGAAGGTAGTTTGAGCTCCCACCCAGCCGTAAGCAGGGTCAGTCTTACATTAAGGCCAATGTAGGCAGCTGTCTTGCAGCACATCTGCAAAACCCCAAAAGGGGATGCCTGAATGCAACTAATGGCCTTGCAACTAGGGGAAAGGGGATATAATTTTGCCTTGGGCTCCAAAAATATTTCTACTGGAGCTGACCCAAAGGCCCTATAAACCACTGAATTTCCAGAACAATATACACATTAAGAGACATACTGGGCTTTGGCAGCACAACAAGTATATGGCCGTGCTTCACCTCTTTCTGTGTGGAAATGCAAGTGGCGCAGAAGCCTCTCAGTGTCAAAAGCATAATTCAAATGAACCGGCAGTAATGGGTCCCTTGACTTTCTTGACATACTGGTGGCTTAGATTTGTCCAAAAAACACGCAGCAGACTATAGTCTATTCCTGTGAGGAATTCCGTTTGGCAAAATGACATGATCTGGACCCTTTCTGATGATCCTACCATGACGGTTTTGATCATCCTTGCAAACATGTTCACAGTTATGAGTTCCTTTTATGGTTGCCTTCCTAATCCCATTTTTCTTTGTCTTCTGAAACTTTCATTTTATTCATCCTTTTTCATCCTTTCTTCTTTTAATCGCCATACTGACTGTGTACCTTAACAACTTCCTTTCCCCTTCTTTCTTTTTTGTAATGTTTAATTCTCTTATTTGTTTCTCCTTTGTCATTCTTTTTCTGCATGTTCTTTTTTCTCTGTTTACCCCTTCCTTTTATGAGTTTCATTCCCGCTCCAAATTCTTATATATCTGTTTCTTTTCCTTCTCTTTTTTCACTTTTTCTATTTGTTAATTCTTTCACATGTGCTAACCAGTTTACCTTGGATATAAACATTTAGAAATTGTAAACCTTTTCAGGAATACCAGCCAGTCGAACACTGTTGAGGCCTCAGAAAGACATTTACTCAAGCTCAGTAAATATACTCATTTGCCACTGTCTCTCCAATTCAAGCCAGTGTTAATATAACACTGTTGCCAGGTCTTTAAGTGGGCCGGGTCTGTCCGGGTCTGAGCACCGGCAGTTTTTTTGGGGGGCCCGAGAAACGGGTCTCTATCAGGCTCTATTTTCGCGGCTGGCAAAGGTAGTCCTTTCTTTTTTTTTTCTGGACTGCAGTGAGAGCTAAGTTTCCTCACTGAGTAGTGGAGGTCACAGCATGACGTCCACGGCACGACGGCATGACGTCATGCCAGGTGAGCGTTGTTGGAGGAAGGGAAACCCTTTAAGAGAGCCATTTTCTCTTAAGATTTCCCTTCTCTTTTTTCAGCGCAGGAGCAACGTCGTGGTGGTGCCAGCGTGGGACCTTCGTCACCTTCTCTTTTTCCAGCGCAGGAGCAACGTCGTCGTGGTGCCAGCGTGGGATGATGAAAACCGAGACTTTTAGAAACAGGTATTACCTTCTCTTTCCTGCTTTCGTTTATTTGCTCCCCTGTGAAATGGATCCAAAAAATAAAAACACTTTTGCTGGAAACGTCCTCTTTTTCTGACTTTTTTCAATTTCTAAGTTCAGCCTCGGGGTGGAGAGAACTAAAACATTCAAAATATGAAAAGTAGCTAGCTAAAGCAAGACAGAGTGGTTGCAAGGTGGCCAGATTGATTTATTCACACCTAAACACATTAGCGCCACTTTAAAGTGTTTGCCAGTGAAGCGCTACATTTGTTAGCTCGTCTCTCTTTGAACAACAATGCTTTCCCTGGGTGGGAAAGTGCACTATTCCTGGAGGTACTGAAATACCTACTTGATGGGTGAATTGGAAAACAAAATGTGTACAGCGGCTGTGTGTTCACGAATGTGGTCTTTTTAAACCATACTGCTTAGGTTTTGTAAGGATATAAGCAATGGGCATTGAAACGGGTCCCTTCTGGGCCCTGTAGTCATGGCCTTAACTTTTCAGGCAAAAGCACTCACTAATTTCTGAATAATGAGTGTAAAAAGAAAAAGGTAACCATGTTGTTCCTGCTTACATTTCATGTGCTTTACTTAATCTTGCATTCTCTATGAGTGTTTGCTTTTTCTAGGATGTTGTTAATTTTATTTTAGGCAGCATATTGCTCTTGTCTAGTGCGTAATTTGAATTGAGTCACATCCAGGTGTTTATAGCGGGTCAATGCAGTGCAAGTTTCTCTCAGTGGGGGAGTATGGTGTTGAGTGGGGGAGAGGATGTGGCACTGTTAATGTTAATGTTAATGTTAATTGGAGCTTCTAAAGCGCATATCACCAACTGGTCTCTAAGCGCTGTGAGAGAAGGCACCATAGCGGCTCTACTGAGTAGTGCGCCCTAGCTTAGGCCAAATTTGTGCCCCAGGCTTCTATGAAGAGGATGGTTTTGAATTTTTTCCTAAAAGGGAGAAGTGCTGGTTCTTTGCGGAGGCCTTCTGGCAACTTATTCCAGAGCTGGGGGATCAATGTAGAGAAAGCTCTGCCCCCTTGGAGGAGCTCAAGAAGCGAGCACAGGATAATAACCCAGCATCTGAAGATCGCAGGGAGCGCCCTGGTACATAAGTTACCAAGCGTTCTTTAATATATGCTGGGGCCTGTCCATAGATTGCTTTATGGGCTATACATAGCCCCTTGAATCTAGATCTCTGCTTCACTGGGAGCCAGTGTAGCTGCTGTAGTAACACGGTAGCGTGGGCCCTCCTAGGAAGCCTGAAAATCAGTCTGGCAGCATCGTTCATGACTACCTGGAGTTTTGTTAGCTCCTTCTCTGGAAGGCCAACATACAGTGAATTCCCGTAGTCTAAACGAGAGATAATCAGTGCAGTCACTGCCATGCGAAGTGCGGTAAACGACAGAAGGGGGCAAGTTTGCGTAACAATCTTAGCAGCCCCACACATGTTCCCACCACAGCAGAAACTTGGTGGGACATGGAAAGTTTGGCATCCAATTTTATCCCTAGGCTCTTTACAACTGAGGCTGGCTTTGGAGTAGGGCCCAGCTCTTGAGGCCAGAATTGGTCACTCCAGGGGTTAGTATCTGTGGTGACAGCCAAAACCTCAGTTTTATCGGGGTTTATTTTGAGGGAATTGGCTATCATCCAGTTTATTGTAAACTTCAAAATGTTCTGTATTCGAACATGGGCCGAGGGGGAGTTAGCAATCTGGATGATAATTTGGGTATCATCTGCATAGTTAAACTTGGCACTCCATACCGGATAGAGCTGCCACTAGGGGGTAGAGGTAGGCATTAAAAAGAAGGGGAGACAGTGCCGATCCCTGAGGGACGCCGCACGTCAGCCCACCAGAATCAGAAACCTGATCAGCAAGTTGGATCCTTTGCGATCGGTCTGATAAATAAGAAGTGAGCCATTGGAGTGCTACCCCCTGGACTCCTAGTTCCCCCATCCGCGACAAGAGTAGGCCATGGTTGACCGTATCAAATGCCGCGGACAGGTCCAGCAGAACCAAGGCACATGGTTTTTTTGTATCTGCCATCAGCCTAAGTTCATCCAGGACTGCCAACATCACTAGCTCTGTACTGTGGTGAGCCCTAAAACCAGCCTGTTTTGTATGAAGTAGCCGATTGCTCTCTAGGTGGTGAGTGAGGGTTTTCAGCACATGTTGCTCCAGCACCTTTGCCAAGAAAGGGAGCTGAGAGATAGGCCTAAAGTTTTTAAGATTTGCTGCATCAGCCCCAGGTTTTTTCAAAAGAGGTCTAACTCTAGCCTCTTTAAAACTGGTTGGGACAAGGCCGGTTTTAAGGGATCGGTTTAATAAATTGAGGACCTCCTTTTCCACAGCAGGAAGTGCCAAGCGAAACACCATAGGTGGACAAGGGTCCGCAGGTGAACCGGATTTGGTCCATGCCATGAGGAGGCACAGAGAGTCGTGATCTAATTCAGGGAAGGTTAAAAGAGGTGTAACATAGGCAGGAAGCGTAGGAGCCGCCACAGAAGGGATCTGGACAGCAGGGGTTTGATGGATGACTACCAAGAGGTCATTAACTTTGTGCAAAAATAAGTCTGAAATTTATTGCAATCTGTAAGGCAGCCTAAAGGACTCTGTTCAGGTGACTGTCTTAGCTCAGTTATAATCCGAAAGGTCTCCTTCTGTTTATTCTCGGCGGCCAAGATCCTGGATTCATAGAATTCCGCCTTCGTGGCTATGATGGCTTTTTTATAGGTGGCAAACTTAGCTTTGTATTCGGCGAGTGCGCCTGGATCGTATGTTTTACGCCAGGCTCTCTCCAACCGACGTAGCATTTGTTTTTCCTCCCTGAGTGCCGCATTAAACCAGGGCGCCCTTGCCCTTGTGCCTCACTCTCTCTCTACGAGCAGGAGCAACTTTGTCAATAGCATTCCTCATCCTAAATGCGAAGGACTCACTTTCCTGGTCAAGGGTGCCCTGCACTAAGTTTTCTGAAGCTGAATTACGCAGGATTGTAACTAGGACATCTTTTTTATTTTCTTCCACCCACGTAAGACTTTCCATTCTGGGGGGGTGAGGGGGTCCTACCGGCAAGGGGAATTACGCACCTGATCAAGAAGTGGTCGGACCAAACGCAGGGACTGATATCTACTAAACTGGTAGAGGGGTCAGTGGTCCAAACTAGATCAAGGGTGTGACCTTATTCATGGGTGGGGGCCTTAATAAGTTGTCTAAGTTTCAAGGTGGTCAGAGCCTCTTCCAATTGTATGGCATGGGTATCTCTAGGTACAAGGTTCCAATGTAGGTTAAAGTCTCCTATTACCATAACATTTTGGTACCGAGAACGAAGGTCACTCACTAACTCTATAAAGCGCTCAAGGAATTTAGTAGAGGTTTGGGGGGGGGCGATAGACCACCACTAGGACTAGACAGGATGTCTTGAAGAGAATCTTAGCTCCCAAAATGTCTGCGCCCTCAATGTTATCGGTGACTATTGTGTTCAGTGTAAGTTGTTTGTTATATAACAAAGCAACCCCCCCACCTCTTATGTCTCCCAGTCTGTTATGCCATAGGGCTGTGTAGTCTGGAGGCAGGGCTGCTGTCATGTCTGATATTGAGGAATGTTTAAGCCATGTTTCCGTGATCCCCAAGATGTCTATAGAGTTGTCTTGGAGGAGAGAAAAAACCTCCAAGTTGTGTTTTTGCAGAGAGCGGGTATTTAAAACTGCTACCCGTAATTCATGTGGGCTAACAGACTTTCCCTGGGGGTGGTGTATAACACCTGCTTTCCCCACTACATATGGACTGGACAATAAGCCTTCCGCTCTTAAAATGTCTGCTACATTGTTGTTTAGAAAGGCGGACCTGGGGGCTAAGGCCAGGATTTGGTCAGCCGTATATATAATGTGCGGGCCAGGGGTTCTGGCCCCTGGTCCCGGCCGGGCTCGGACGGGCGCAGACGGGCTTGCCTTAGGCGCGGCACTATGGTCAGAGCTGCTGAATTCGGAACTGGGGAACCAGGTTCAGCCTTCATGACCAGTCCACCAGACCACTCCTGCTGAGGGAGCACATTCCCATGCTAGACCTTAGAAGGCCCCGCAAGATCTTAAAAGCCCTGGTGTCTTAGCACCAGCAGGTGGACCCTAGCAGTGGCATGTGTGGGTTAACCTTGAAGGCCTGTCCGCCACAATTCATTCTGAAGTTCACCTCCAGTCTTGCCGGCAGGCCTATGAAGCAGCACACCATAGAGTGACAGTGACTCTGTCACTGAGGTCAAAGGACCCTTGAGCAGGGCGGCTCTAGGGCAGTGCGACCGCACCAGGCGCTGACCACCTGCGATCCGTGCAGCTAACAGCAGTGGGGCAGAGGGGCCGGGTAAGGGGGGATTTCAAGGGACGATGCCGAGGGAAAATTAAATAATTAATTTTCCTTCAGCATCACCCCTCGAAACCCCCCCTTACCCGGCCCCACCGCTGTTACCTGCACGGACCGCGGGTGGCGCTGACTTCAGGTGGGGGCGTCATGTTTGCAAGTATAATATGGTTTTAAAAGCACTTGCTGTCTCCTTCCTGGCCTCCAACAATTTTCGGCAACAATAAAAATGTCATGATAACTCCAGGGATTAATGTTCTTAGTAGAGAGAGATGGTGTTTTATCTAGTGGACGTTTTGACTCATGGAAAGGAAGCGCAGAGGGTTAATGTGCCCACTGCTAAGAACATGTACCATGCAGATCACAAAGTGCACATAATGTAAATAGGTCAGTGGGTTACTGCTTTTGTCAGAGAGACCCTATTGTTACTTGCAGTTAATAAGTTAAAATCCTTACATAGAACAGTGAGCTATTTACTGTCATGTAAGAGCTGCATGCAAACTGCAAGGTATAAATTAGAGCATTATGTTTTTTCCACAGTCTTTGATTATCCTAATGTTGCAAAAAAGGGTTCATTTGGGTAGAAAACAATTCTGATTATTAAAGAGAACCCTCAACCATGGTATTACGTTTTAAATTCTGAGTTTGTGTTTCTCCAGACCAATCACTATTAAACTATGCTGCCTACTAGTATGGTTGTCATGTGACTCGTACACCTTATAGTCCTTTGTCTTATGTAACATTTCGTATACAGTGATTTACACACATATATTACACTGAGATAAGAAATCATACGTGATGTAAAGTGCTCTGACACCCTATACTGCTATTAGTGGTGCTGTAAATTTTCTGATACTTTATTATTTTGACATTTTTACACATGCTAACAGTATCCGCAAAGATTTTTCCTTATTAGTACCAGTGGAACATACAAGTGCAGCAGTGAGAAAGTTGACCAGTTAACCTTTGCAATGGGCCATCTACTTTGCAGCAACACAAGTCACATTTTTTTGTAACTTTTGATCCGTTTGAGCTATAAACAATTTATTAGTTAAAATCGTCAGATTATGCAGCAGATGATGTATTATGTGGCAAATATGGCAGAGCAATAATTATGTGGAAAACATTTGCAAACTAGGATATTTTGCCATTCATGTTTGAACTGCTCTTGTGGAAAAGGGTGGGGAAGTGCTGATGACAAACTCCATGGCTGGGAAACAAATGGCTTGCGATTCCACTTTTAAGGATATTTGGGACATTCTGTGATTGGAAACGTATCCCACTTTGTGAATGTATTTTAATGTCAATAACTCATATTAAACCTTAAATAAACATGTGTATCCATTGTTTAAATTAAATAACGTAATAAGCTGTAACTGGTTAGTGAAATGGGAAACAAATACTAAAAATTGGGATATTTTGCTCTTTCTGCCACACCTCTGACTCCGCCGAGAAACCCCAGCAAAATAGACCCAGTGAATATCTTCAAGGGTTTTGGGGAATCCTGCAATAGATTTCTAAGTAATGTAAATAATTTTGACATGTTTTTAAAGTGTTTGGTATTTTTATGGCTTATACTTAATAAATATACCTTTTTGCCTATTTTATTATCCTGCTGGATGCGACTTCCTGATTTTCTTAAGCACACAATGCTAGTTATCTTGATTTAGACCACGCCCCTACTCAGAAAGGCCACACCCCTTGAAGAGATTTGCCACGCCCCTTTTAGAGCACCCCCAGTTTTTTTTTCCCACTTAAAGCCCTGACTGTTGCCAAACATATCAAATTCCACGGTGCTAGTAAAACGGTAATATATTATTCGTATTCCCTTTGCGAGTGCGTGTACACAAACCAACAGTGATGTCCTCACATATATCCTTCATGAAGTCATCTGTGATGTGCTCTGAAACCATGAGCTCAGGGTAGAGGTGGAAGGAGCAAGGGCGGCTCCTCCACTAGGGCGGAGGAGCATCGCCCCACTGCTTTCTCACAGTGCGAGAAGCAGAAACATAAAATGGTAATAACTTTCAGTTATTACCATTTTATGTTTGATGGCAGGTGGGCGGGGCTGCTCTGTGAGCAGGCAGGGCAGGGGAGGAGTGATGTGCCCACTCCTGAGTGCGCAAAGACAGTTTGGTCAGCCCTCTGGGACCGCCCAAACCAGTCATGCGCACTCTGCCCTTCTCCATGCAGGCTGCAATACATCCTGCATGGAGAACATGGCCTCCCCATAAGCCCCTGGCTGGGCAGCGTCCCGACCAAACACAACGCTGCTTGCAGCGTTGTGATTGGCTTAGGGGAGGGAGCCTGGGTGCCTGCTTCCTGCCGGAGGCAGGAGAGCAGGAGCAGAGAAGACGCGTAACCCGGCCGGCGGAAAGGTAAGTTTAATTTTTTTGTTTATTATTATTACATTACCCCACCCCACCCCCCACCCCGCGACCTCCCCGCGCAACCCCCGGACCCTTCACCCGCGAGCCATGCCGGCCACGACTGGGAAGGAGAGTTAATGTTCCCCCTAAATTTAGGCATCCAGTTTGCGGAATCTTAACAGTAGGCCTGGATGAAATTTAAATTATGCCAGTGTAATTCATGTAATTTCAGAAATTTCACATTACGATTCTGTGAAATTCTGGACTTAGCCTGAACGTACTATTCACTGTAAAATTTCACAGAGAATGCTCTGGAACAACAGAATGTGAGAGTAATTATGCATAACAGTCGTTCAGTTACGAATTTTTGAAGTAATGTTAAAAGAGGACGGTGCTTCTGCTTTATGGACAACCTCATTGTTTTCCTAAAGTTATTTCATTTTATATTTGTAATGAAATGCAGTGTGAAATTATATTCACTCAGTCTTTGGGTATGTGGGACACCGCTCAAGCCTGCAGCCTAAACATAATGTTTGTCTGCGATACATATATTGCGGTACTTTTCGCCACGCACTGCCTGCACCACCAAAGCACACCAAACATGGCTCACAGATTGTGATTCCACACTGTGGTTAGTACAAGAGTGGCGTACATGACAGAGAGTGCCTCACCGGGATAACTTTAAAGGGGGCCCACAGCTTTGGGCTGTGGATTACAGTGTGAGACTGGATGCTGCCCCCCCTCCGGCTTGAGGTAATACACAATGTTTTTTGGGTTCCAGTCCAGTTTTGGTACCATATACCTGTACTCTCAAAATGGGAGCTGAGGATTAAGTTCAAAAAGCGGTCGCCAGACTTTTTGCCAAATAGTTCCAGTTTCCAACTAGTCCACGAAACTAGAGCTCCCAGAGACTGCCCTCAGCAGGGAAATTCAAGGGCATTGTGGGGGTTAGTCCAGATTCCAAATACAGTGTTCATTACCATATTTTGGTGACGCTGTAAAGCTATGATTGGTATTCTCTCATCACCACATACGCCATAGACCAACCTGATACATCGAACATGATGCGTTCCCTTAGCTTGGAATTTGAGGGATACAATCTGTGGTGTCAATTCCAGACCACATCCCTCGGCTTCGGACGATGTGTATTGCTTATTGGCAAATACTTTGGAAAACACTAAAATGTATAAAACATGACAACAACCTTCAATTTTTTGCTTGTGTAAGATGCACTGTGTGTTCCAGTTAGAGACACAAAGTACAATCTGGCATTGTGCTTAGTTCATTTTGCGTGGTGAGATCCAGGGAAGTTACTTATTTCCATCTCATGTGACCTCTGGAGTGCTTTAACCCTGCCTAATTTAGCTCATTTGGGCTTGTGGATCCTGGACGGGTCCAATGGGTTAGTTTTTCTTTACTAGTCGGATGTCAGGCCAATGTCAAAATTGCATTATCACTTCCACTGGGATCTGTGAAATCCCAGGGAAAACTGCAAATATTTTGAGCCAAAAACAAAAAATTACCCCAAGGCAGTGAGTAAATTGAAAAGGAAAGTTGGCAAAGATCAACTCATCAGGAAATAAAGATGTAAGGAGACAGTGAGGTCTCTGATGATTACAGGGCAGTCAGTATACGTGTGGATGCCATAGCTTACTATCAGTGTCCCAGGGTCTAAGATACTATTTCATTCTAACTGGATAAACAGGACACTGCAGTGTTTGCTGTCACTCACCTGCTGCTTGGTTTGCACCCCCCCCCGACACCTGCCTCTGCTCCACTCAGGAGCAGCTCTGCCATCTCTGCAAGGGAACCACAGTTCCCATCAGCCCCCAGGAGGCAGGGCCAGCCTGTGTTTGTGGCTCCTGGCTCTGATTTAAACCTTCTGTGGCTCCCGCCTCGCGGAATACCGCAGTGTTTACTGTCCCTCACCTGCCGCTTGGTTTGTGCCTAGAAACCTGCCTTGCGCTTTGCCTCTGCTCTACTCAGGAGCCAGTGCCGCTATCTCTGCAAGAGAACCAATGCTACCAACAGCCCCCGGAATGCGGGGCCAGCCCATGTTCACACCTCCCGGCCCAGATTCAAACCTTCTGCAGCTCCTACCTCGTGGGACGTGCACAGGCGGTGCTGGGTGAAGCCCCGGCCAAGGACGGACCAGTCCACGCCCGTTAGAGCCCGAAGAAGGCTGGGCCCTCCCTCTTTCACCCACAGTTTAGGTATAGTGCCCTGCCGCCTTTGCCCCGGACAACGTACCAGGCGTTCTCCCCTCTGCTTGACCTGCACCAGCCTCCCAGTAGTCACTGCCCAGTTGTGCCCCCACGCCCCTGCTAGCCTGGTACTGCTCCTCCTACCTTGCAGTCTGGCTTTTTCCCTGTCCTCTCTCCCTCCCTGCTCTGCTTGCTGAGAGACCCCTGACCTGTTCCTTGTCCCACTTCACTGCTTCGGGCCTCCCTCTGCCAACTGCAGGCCTGTTGCTCCCCGTGCCTCACTTCCCACGTTGCACCCCTTCGCACCTGCTGTCTCCCTCCGCAGAGACTCCGCCAACCCCCTCCTAGTGCCCCCACCCGACCTCCGACATGGAAACCAAAATGCACCCATGCAGCAGATGAGCACAGAGGGCACGCCGCTCGCAGCACATGGGTCTTGCACTGCTCCAGGACTCCACCCCCCATGGGCCGCCATCACTTCACTTCGGACAAACTTCGAGCCCTGGGCCCCGGACGCCAGAACAACAGCTGTGCTCAGGCATCCCCCAGGACCACCGAAGGCCCCTTCTCCTGCCGGGACTGCTGCTTCACCTGCATCACAGGGGAAACCACTGACGCCATATCCATCAGTCACACCACGTCACTTACACACATTAGCAAGGCCGGCGCAAACACCTCTGGATAGATCAACTGCCTGCTGATCAACGCATGCTCACTTAGAAAACATGCCACAAAAATCTGGGACGCCATCACCACCCATGCCCCAGACACCATCTTCATCAGAGAGACCTGACTGAACCCTGCATCAGCACTCGACATCGCCACAGTGAGGTTCTTTAATTTTGACCCCATCTTACAGTCACCGCCATTTTTGTGTTGCCTTTACACAGGCTGCTCGATGAGCAAAGTGTCTCTGCCCTTTTGGACTGCAACGTGTCAAAAACCCCTCCGTCCTTGTCCTTAAACCAATCTCAGACACCAGCCGGCCTAACTAATCCTTGTCTGGACTACCTAATCCCCGTATCAACTATCTGTTAGCCTTTAGTATTCTCCTCTCGCCATATCTTATCTTCTGGCCTTCGCTATTCTCTCCCTGTGTTTTCCTACCTTGTAACCTTCCTCTTGAAGCATACAGATATGTCCTGCCATTGCAAACACCGAATTATGGGTACCAGTATTGATTAACTTTGGGGGCTGGATAACACACAACATGTAAGCAGAGAGCATTCTGGTGACACAATATCTTGTTTTCAAACTCTCCTGATTGGCTAAAAATTTGTGTGATGGGTGTATGTTTGTACAGATGTATTTCGACGATAAAAGCTTGTGAGCCACGGAGTCAAGTGGCAGTCTCCTGAGAACCTACTTGATGTACTTCTTGGACAACTGTGCTTAGCTGCAGCTAATAAACTTGGTTTTCTACGCCAACAGAGTATTCCGTGTCTCTGTGCAACAAGGCAGGTGAACCCGAAGATTTCAGGCGTGCTCTGCGCCGCCAGGCCCAAAGGCCCGGTTCTTCAATTGGCGCCCAACGTGGGGCGGCTTCAGAGGTAGCAGTTGAGCCCAAGGATCGTGAGGAGCCCCGCAGGAAAATTCCAGAGGAGGCGCCCCACACCAGCGACCCCTGTATGTCGAAGAGTGGGCCGATGGTCTTTTGAAGTGTGGCTTCTCCTTTCCCACGGCTGCTGGTGCCTGCTGCCCTGACTGCTGCCCTGCCTTGGTCCCTCTTTTGGTGATGACTGGTATTGCGAGACGTTAGACGGACCTCTGTTGGCGTGAAGAAGACATTTGTTAAGTACTGGTGGGTAGCTCCCACTCCTTTTGTTTGTTTTTGGGTTCTTAAATTCGAAAATTGCAATTGTCGAAGCCAAGGGGTGAGTACGTTTGTGCTGTTTTGATTAGCCCCTTGTTGTTTGTAGGAAGCCAGTGAAAGTAACGATGCCTGGTTTCAGTAAGTTTAAAAAATGGTGTTGTTTTTGTTGCGATATGGACTCCCGACTGGAGGACTCTTGTCCAATTCCTCCGGCTGGAACTCCTACTTATGAGCTTTACTCTAAACATGGTATAGGCCCCATCACCTTTAATGAAATATGGGTCCGCTATACGAAGAAAGATGGTGTTTTACAGTGGCCACATAATGGTAGTTTTGAGCCTGATATTTTAGACAATTTAGAAGCTACTTTGTTTAAAAGAAAAGCCCGGCCGGCTATGTTTGACTCTTTTCGCCTTTGGCGCAAGGAAGCCAAACAGAAAGAAATTAAACAGGCAAAAAGAGATAGGAAAGAAAAAGATATCACTGTCATACAGGCTGCCCAACAGTTTAAAAATAATGAAATAGATCATGCGATAGAGATCTTAGATAGGCAACATCACATGGCGATTGACAAATGTTACCCAGTGCTGCCAACTTCTTCCCCAAATCGCGATGCTGATCCTGAGAAGGATCCTTTAATGTCTCACTTATTACGATCGCCCCGCCCTATGTACAAGGCGCTAATGCACCCCCGCTTTTGTTACCCGTCCAACAACCTGTTATTCTCCCACCAGCTCCAGCTCCTGCACCTCCAACACAGCCCTTTGTGGCACTGCCACTCCCGCCATTTCCTTTGCCTTCAGCTCCCTTGTTTCCAGCTCCTCTGCCTCCGACTTCTTTGCCTCAGTCTTCTTTGCCTTCGACCTCCGCTCTACCTGTTGCCTCTTCTCCTGCTCCGTCTCATACACTATCTCCTGTTTTTCTGCCAACTTCCCCTTCTATCCGTCAGCGGATGGTTGAGACTGTTTCTGGTCTCTTTTCTCTCTCTTTGGGTCAGAAAGTCTGACTCCTGTTCTTCCCCGTAGGCAGACCCGTAGTTTACTTCCTGACTCCCAAGAACGAGATACGTTCATGAGTCTTGCTCGCAGGTGGATCCTGAGTGATCTCGAATATACTGTTCGAGATATCATGGATACTTTTGAACAGTGGGATGCCCCTGTACAAAGATTGGTTTTCAATGCCATGTGTGAAATCCTAGGTAAGGAATGGGAGGCCACGGGATTGGGTTTAGCTCCCAAGGGTTTGCTGGATATTAGGACTGATTTTGATAAAGGAATTATTGTGGGTCCTGAGGTTGAGAATGCTATACGGACACTTATTACTTTTAGATCAATGTTCTTTTCCCGGTCTTTGTCTGAACCTGATCTTTCTGTTAGGCGCAATCTGAAACACTATCCTATGCGAGAGGTTCCCCCAGTATGGAGAGAAGAGGTTGCAGCCCAGGGTAATAATCTGCTTATACCGGCTCACTTCCAACGTATATGGGTACATGTACCTTGGAAGAGATCTGAGGTGCTGGCCCTTAAACAGTCTTTACCTGACCCCCGTAAAAACCCTGCTGGTTACTACAAGGAATTATCTCAGACTGTTGACGCTTGTATTATGAATTTGGCTGACATAGATATGTTAATGGGAAATGTTGTCCTACAACCATTGTGGGCTAGGATTCGGAAAGAGGACCACGCCCAAGAATTAGGAGGTGGTTGGAATGCTATACTGGCTGCTGATGGGCTCCAAGTGGGTGGTGCTAAACCCGATAATTTAATTGCAGAACTTCCTGGTAGAATAATTACCTTAATGAAAACTATGATGCCCGCTCTGCGAGTTAATTGGGATAAGTTAGCTGCCTGTAAGCAGAAGAAGGATGAGAGTGTCTCTGACTTCTTCACTCGTTTTGAAGAAACGTTTCTTGATCACAGTGGTCAGGATATGAGCACAGAGGGGGACAGCGATTGTTCGTAGATAAATTTGTATTTAATTTGCTTCCCGAGCTCTCTAATAAATTAAAGGATTCCGAAAGTTCATGGGCTGTTTCTTCTTCAGCCCAGATATTGGCTACTGCCCAATATTACGAAAATAGGGATAAGGAGGAGAAGGATAAATTGGATAAAAAGACTAAAGATTTAAAGACGAAGGCTCTTTTACAACAGGCTTATCCTCCTCTTCCTGCTCAGCGCCAGTTTCAGCCGACTCCCCAGTTTCAGAAGGTGTTTCAGAAACCTGAGCCTTTTGTTCCACGGCCTCCACTGGGTCCTAATCAATGTGCCTATTGTAAGGCAGAAGGTCACTTTAAGAATAATTGCCCGATATTATTGCAGCGTGCTGGTGGTACGCCTGGGCCGCGAGGCCGAGGTGGCTTCCAGTCAACACCTAGGGGGAGGGGGCGAAGTACCATGTCCCAGGATCAACTTTCCTTTCCGCCGCAAAATTCCATGAATTATTTTGATCAGCAAAATACTCAGTCTGCCCATTATTATAATGACGATTATTATATGGAAGATGAGAATCAGGGTTTCTCTAGCTAGGACAGCCGTGGACAAAGTGAGGGAGTAATTTCAGTTCCAGTGGACCAAAATGGGCCTTATGTTGATGTTGTTGCGCTTGGTGTATCAGAACCATTTCTCTTGGATACTGGTGCAACGAAGAGTTCTATCATCCACTCTAAACTCCCTGGGGCACCTTTGTCTGGCTTAACAAATGTTTCTGTAGGATTTTCTGGCGCCCGGTTCGTAACCCAGTTTCTTGTCTTTTACCTATCTCCATTGGCCCTTATGATTTGGAGGCTCCTCTTATTTTGACAACTGGTTGTGGTGAGAATTTGTTGGGGTTGGACTTGTTAAAGAGATTGTATGCGACACTGCATTGTTCTCCTTCTGGTGTACATCTTACTTTAGGCAAGAGATTAATTTCCCGACATATTTGTCTAGAGACCAACTCCCTTCTGAATTACGTTCCCTGCCTACTACTCTTTGGGCTACAGGCCCCAATGATGTTGGTCTCTTGCAGATTCCACCCTATGTTGTCACCCTCAAGTCCAATGTTAGGTTACCTCGCATTCCTCAGTATAGAATTTCGAGTGATGGTGAGAGAGCGCTGATGGCTATCATTTATGATTTGGTTGAGAAAGGTGTGGTTGAAGAGACTAGAGGAAATGTGTGCAATAGTCCTGTTCTGCCTGTCCTTAAACGTACTGACTCTTCCCAGCCACCGGTTTATCGTTTTGTAATCGATCTCCGGGAGGTCAACAAGATCGTTGTACCCCAGTTTCCTGTCGTCCCAGATATCACTGCTTTATTGACAATGATACCTGCCTCAGCTACCTGGTTTTCGGTCATTGACCTTAAGAATGCTTTCTTTAGCATTCCCATTGCTGAGGAAAGTAGGGATATTTTTGGCTTCTCTTTGGGAGGCCGAAGCTTCGGTTCAAGCGCGCACCTCAAGGCTATTGTGAAAGTCCCTCCATTTATAGTCAGGCTTTGAAAACTCAGCTCGATGCTTTCACTTTGCCTCCAGGTGCCACCCTTATTCAGTACGTAGATGATCTGCTAGTTGCTGCTGATTCTGAGGAAATTTGTAAACGAGTTACTGTTTCACTGATGCATCACTTGTCTGACCTTCATCATAAGGTTTCACCCTCTAAATTACAATATTGTCGCCAAGAGGTTACCTACCTAGGTCATCTCTTGTCGAAGGAGGGACGGCAGTTGACCCCAGAAAGAATCCAATCAATTGCACAAATGTCTGTACCATGCACACAGAGAGAGGTGCGTGCCTTTTAGGTATTACCTCTTACTGCAGACAATGGATTCCGAATTTTTCTTTGTTAGCAAAACCTTTGTTAGCACTTACCCTTAAAGATACCCCCAACCTCTTCCTTGGACAGAGGAATGCCAGAAAAGTTTTACTGATTTGCGTACTTCCTTGTGTTCTGCTCCTGTGTTGGGTACTCCGGATTACAGCAAACCTTTCACACTTTATGTGCACGAGAGAGAAGGTTGCGCGTTGTCAGTTTTGACACAACAATTTGGTGACAAACAACACCCGTGTGCTTATTTTTCGGCTACGTTAGACCCTGTAGCTAAAGCATTACCTAGTTGTCTGAAAGCTACAGCAGCAGCAGCAGTTTCTATTCGCCAATCTGCTGGATTGGTGCTAGACAATACGCTTATTGTCATGGTGCCACATGCAGTGGATACACTTTTAAACAGGACAAAAACCCAGCATCTTACGAGCGCCCGTTTATCGGGGTATGAGCTGACGCTCTTGGCTAGTCACGTGCACATCAAGCGATGTAATACCCTAAATCCAGCTACATTGTTACCAATCCCAGTAGAGAAAGACATTCAAGAGCAACATGATTGTTTTCTCCGTACAGAGGAGGAGACAAAAGGTAGGATTGATTTAAAAGATACGCCGCTCCTGGACCCGGATGGGATCCTATGGGTGGATGGTTCGTGTTTTAAGCTCCCCAATGGTGAAACGACTGCAGCCTATGCTGTTACCACTTTGCATACGATTGTGGAGACAGCACGCATTAGGCAGAATTCAGCCCAAGCAGCTGAATTGATAGCTCTGACTAGAGCTTGTGTATTGGCCGACGGGAAGAGAGTGAGTGTGTTCACCGACAGCCAATATGCATTTGGGGTGGCCCACAGTTTTGGCCGCCTTTGGAGGGAAAGAGGATTCTTTACCTCACATGGTACTAAAATACAGCATGGTCAGTTAGTGAATGACCTTTTGGAATCACTTGCTTTACCCACTCAGATAGCAATTGTGAAGTGTAGTGCGCATAAAAGGGTCACTGATGATGTGGGTGAAGGAAACGCTTTGTGGATCAGATAGCGAAAGAGACAGCGAGAGATGTGACGAGTCATATGTATGTTGCTGGACCTGCTAGATGGGTCAGTCAAGGAGGAATGTGTGAGGACACAATAGAAAGTGTGAAAATGATTCAGGAAGAGGCTACAGAGAAAGAATTGAGTAAGTGGAGAGATAGTACGGGAATGTTGGATGCGACAGGATGTTGGATAGAATTGTCAGAACACCAACGTTGGCTGTTACCAGACGCCTATGTACTTCCAGTAGTGACTATGGCGCATGGTCCAGCCCACATCAGTGCGAAAGGAATATGCAAGCTTTTGGCTCCGGTATGGCAGAATGCAGGGATTCCTAAATGTGCAGACAATCTTGTTAAACATTGCATTGTTTGTTTGATGCACAACCCAGGAAGAGGGACACCAACCCCAGCAGGCCATTTTGATCCCCCAACGTATCCTTTTGAGGTAGTGCAGATAGACTACATTCATATGGAGAGATACAGAAACTTAAAGTATGTCCTTGTGGTGGTATGTGCCTTTTCCAGATGGATAGAGGCCTACCCCTAAAGGATAATACTGCCTTGTCTACAGCTAAGGTCCTTCTGAAAGAATACTTCCCGAGGTTTGGTTTACCTCGAATTGTCTGGAGTGACAATGGAAGTGAATTCGTGGGTCAAATCATGCAGAAAGTATGTGCAGGTCTTGGGATTAAGCAAAAATTCCACGCGGCAAACCACCCTCAGTCAGCGGGTTTGGTAGAGTGCTATAATGGCACTCTCAAGCTTAAACTTGCAAAGATACAAGCCAGCACAGGTCTTGCCTGGCCCGACGCCTTACCTCTAGCCCTCTTGTCAACTCGAACAACTGTTCATTCTCGTGTGGGACTTAGCCCATATGAGATTGTGTTCGGACGCCCGGCTAATGTCTGGGGTGTCCCTAGACCCAAGAAGTACTCTGACATAGAATACCCAATGTTAATTGACTATTTGCATGACCTCACCACTAAATTGCGTGTTCTCCATCAGCAGGTACAAGACACCTTGCCACAGGCTTCCTTGGATCCTGGGCACACCCTCCAACCTGGCGACTGGGTGTGCCTTAAGAATTTTCAGAGGAAGAGGAATTTGGAGCCTCGCTGGCGGGAGCCAAGACAGGTCCTGCTGACAACACGTACAGCCGTAAAAGTCGTTGGGAAGAAGAACTGGATCCATGGTGTGCACTGCAAAAGGGTACCCTTGCCTTTGCCTTTTGATCAGTGGGTCCGCGAAGGTATAGGTGATTGTGAAGGATAGAGAGTTCCCCGGTTTGTACCTTTTGGCGATGCACACCTAGAATGGACTCGGACTGAGAAAGAGGACGATGATGTTTTGCAAGAAGCTGTACCATCGCATCTCAGAATAGATACAACTGATCCAGAGACACTTTTTCAAGACCAGACTGTGCCAAACAAGGATAGATACAATCTGAGGCCTACAGTGGCCAAAGACATTTGAAATTTATTTTTATTTTTTTCTCCCCTTCGTTCCTAAACTGCATTTTTTTTATTTCTTAGATTGCATTTTTGAATTTTTGAATTGTATATATTTTCTTCCTTATGTGATACTGGACTCATCCCATTTTTGCAGGGTCGTGGTAGGAGACTTGGTTTGTGACCTGAGTAGTGGCACTAGGTCTGCAGGACTTGCAGTGTCATAGGACGGCCAATAACCACAACTAAGCGAGATAGGAAGATTGCCACGAGCAACACTTTAGGGGATGACTTCCGGTGAATCAGAAATTGATAAAAAAACAAAATGAAGGAAAAATATTGTAAATTACTATTTAATAGATGTGGCGTAGTATTATGTGTTTTAACTCTGTTATGTGTTTTATTAGCTTGTGTGGGTTGGGTTATTCACACTTTGCAGCCAGCATCTGTACCTATATCTACCTCTCAACCCATACCTTTTCGCACTACTATTTCCCCACACCAATTCTATACGCTACCAGGGCATGAACAAATTAGGAGAATGGAATATCTCAACAATTCATTCATCCAGCTATTACACCAGCATCAATTAGTAATCAATACCACCGATTGTTGGGTTTGTGGACTTTTACCCCATAATACAGATAAAGGAATGCCATATTTAGTTCTACCCTTCTCCCTAAAAGGATCTGCTTGGGCTTACACCTCTATGTTTGCTAATGCCTATGAGAACCAACATCGACATCCTGTTGGTCCGTATATGGATGGAATTGACGTTAGTCATAATTCACTAATAAAGGGAATAGTGGCTATGTCAAAACATTATAAAACATTTAGTGAATTCCCCACCGACGAGCGACAAGCATACATTGACTGGAATGTGACACATTATGTCACTAGCCTTACAGACAGAGCCAAAAGGAAAGGATCCCCACCTATATATACTGTACCCCACCAAGGTCACCTATGTCTCCAAGCCAATGGTCAAAATCCTAAGGCTCAATTGGGAAAGAGCACTTGTAATATTACATATATCTATACATCCCGAACGTCTCCACCATTGGTAGCATCTCAAGGAACATATTTCGTCTGCCATGACAGAGCCTATACATGGTTACCAGCCGATTTCTCAGGGACTTGTTATATGGCTTTTCTCCTCCCTCCAACATATTCAGCTCCTTCGGGACATCACAAGACAAGGTACGGCAGAGGGGTTATTGCTTTGGAGGACACAGCAGGACAGGAAGGAGGTGACTTCCTTAAAGGATTCCTCCCATTTTGGGGCCCTATGGCCAATAGTAGAAATATCAGACATCTCATTCGGGTAGTTGAGGCAACAATAAATGAAACTGTCGGAGCACTGAGTAATATCACTGCTGAGCTTCAGGCGGATCGCCTTATGACATTACAGAACAGAATGGTGTTAGACATCATTCTCGCAGATCGTGGTGGAGTCTGTACATTGATTGGATCGAGTTGTTGCATTTATATACCTGATAACGCCCCTACAGTATACCAGGCCATCTCTAAATTGCACCACACTGCTGAGTCCATCCACCAGGACGAAGGAAATTGGTCTCTGATGGGATGGTTTTGGGAACTACTGTCCACATGGGGATGGAAGGTATTGACCTTTGTTGGAGTAGTTTTGGCCATCATCTTCTCGTGTTGCCTTTGTTTACAATGTGGCCCCGCAACATGTGGTCTTTGTGCTATTATGTGTGTCCCAAGACCCATGCCACAGAAAACTGAGAATATGAAGATGAAGATGATGTTGCAGCAACAGCTTGACGACTTCATGACCATCGACATTGATTCAGATTAGCGTGAGTCTTTGTGTATTGCCTGCGTAATGGCAAAAGGAGGGTCTGAGGTTCTTTAATTTTGACCCCATGTTACAGTCACCGCCATTTTTGTGTTGCCTTTACACAGGCTGCTCGATGAGCAAAGTGTCTCTGCCCTTTTGGACTGCAACGTGTCAAAACCCCTCCGTCCTTGTCCTTAAACCAATCTCAGACACCAGCCGGCCTAACTAATC
Source organism: Calotriton arnoldi (assembly GCA_963921515.1). Lineage (NCBI taxonomy): Eukaryota > Metazoa > Chordata > Amphibia > Caudata > Salamandridae > Calotriton > Calotriton arnoldi. The sequence goes on from CAWUFW010000040.1 coordinate 6,013,221, forward strand.
CTTGTCTGGACTACCTAATCCCCGTATCAACTATCTGTTAGCCTTTAGTATTCTCCTCTCGCCATATCTTATCTTCTGGCCTTCGCTATTCTCTCCCTGTGTTTTCCTACCTTGTAACCTTCCTCTTGAAGCATACAGATATGTCCTGCCATTGCAAACACCGAATTATGGGTACCAGTATTGATTAACTTTGGGGGCTGGATAACACACAACATGTAAGCAGAGAGCATTCTGGTGACACAATATCTTGTTTTCAAACTCTCCTGATTGGCTAAAAATTTGTGTGATGGGAGTATGTTTGTACAGATGTATTTCGACGATAAAAGCTTGTGAGCCACGGAGTCAAGTGGCAGTCTCCTGAGAACCTACTTGATGTACTTCTTGGACAACTGTGCTTAGCTGCAGCTAATAAACTTGGTTTTCTACGCCAACAGAGTATTCCGTGTCTCTGTGCAACAAGGCAGGTGAACCCGAAGATTTCAGGCGTGCCCTGCGCCGCCAGACCCAAAGGCCCGGTTCTTCAATTGGCGCCCAACGTGGGGCGGCTTCAGAGGTAGCAGTTGAGCCCAAGGATCGTGAGGAGCCCCGCAGGAAAATTCCAGAGGAGGCGCCCCACACCAGCGACCCCTGTATGTCGAAGAGTGGGCCGATGGTCTTTGAAGTGTGGCTTCTCCTTTCCCACGGCTGCTGGTGCCTGCTGCCCTGACTGCTGCCCTGCCTTGGTCCCTCTTTGGTGATGACTGGTATTGCGAGACGTTAGACGGACCTCTGTTGGCGTGAAGAAGACATTTGTTAAGTACTGGTGGGTAGCTCCCACTCCTTTTTGTTTGTTTTTGGGTTCTTAGATTCGAAAATTGCAATTGTCGAAGCCAAGGGGTGAGTACGTTTGTGCTGTTTTGATTAGCCCCTTGTTGTTTGTAGGAAGCCAGTGAAAGTAACGATGCCTGGTTTCAGTAAGTTTAAAAAATGGTGTTGTTTTTGTTGCGATATGGACTCTCGACTGGAGGACTCTTGTCCAATTCCTCCGGCTGGAACTCCTACTTATGAGCTTTACTCTAAACATGGTATAGGCCCCATCACCTTTAATGAAATATGGGTCCGCTATACGAAGAAAGATGGTGTTTTACAGTGGCCACATAATGGTAGTTTTGAGCCTGATATTTTAGACAATTTAGAAGCTACTTTGTTTAAAAGAAAAGCCCGGCCGGCTATGTTTGACTCTTTTTGCCTTTGGCGCAAGGAAGCCAAACAGAAAGAAATTAAACAGGCAAAAAGAGATAGGAAAGAAAAAGATATCACTGTCATACAGGCTGCCCAACAGTTTAAAAATAATGAAATAGATCATGCGATAGAGATCTTAGATAGGCAACATCACATGGCGATTGACAAATGTTACCCAGTGCTGCCAACTTCTTCCCCAAATCGCGATGCTGATCCTGAGAAGGATCCTTTAATGTCTCACTTATTACGATCGCCCCCGCCCTATGTACAAGGCGCTAATGCAGCTCCTACCTCGTGGGACGTGCACAGGCGGTGCTGGGTGAAGCCCCGGCCAAGGACGGACCAGTCCACGCCCGTTAGAGCCCGAAGAAGGCTGGGCCCTCCCTCTTTCACCCACAGTTTAGGTATAGTGCCCTGCCGCCTTTGCCCCGGACAACGTACCAGGCGTTCTCCCCTCTGCTTGACCTGCACCAGCCTCCCAGTAGTCACTGCCCAGTTGTGCCCCCACGCCCCTGCTAGCCTGGTACTGCTGCTCCTACCTTGCAGTCTGGCTTTTTCCCTGTCCTCTCTCCCTCCCTGCTCTGCTTGCTGAGAGACCCCTGACCTGTTCCTTGTCCCACTTCACTGCTTCGGGCCTCCCCTCTGCCAACTGCAGGCCTGTTGCTCCCCGTGCCTCACTTCCCACGTTGCACCCCTTCGCACCTGCTGTCTCCCTCCGCAGAGACTCCGCCAACCCCCCTCCTAGTGCCCCCACCCGACCTCCGACATGGAAACCAAAATGCACCCATGCAGCAGATGAGCACAGAGGGCACGCCGCTCGCGCACATGGGTCTTGCACTGCTCCAGGACTCCACCCCCCATGGGCCGCCATCACTTCACTTCGGACAAACTTCGAGCCCTGGGCCCCGGACGCCAGAACAACAGCTGTGCTCAGGCATCCCCCAGGGCCACCGAAGGCCCCTTCTCCTGCCGGGACTGCTGCTTCACCTGCATCACAGGGGAAACCACTGACGCCATATCCATCAGTCACACCACGTCACTTACACACATTAGCAAGGCCGGCGCAAACACCTCTGGATAGATCAACTGCCTGCTGATCAACGCATGCTCACTTAGAAAACATGCCACAAAAATCTGGGACGCCATCACCACCCATGCCCCAGACACCATCTTCATCAGAGAGACCTGACTGAACCCTGCATCAGCACCCGACATCGCCACAGTGAGGTTCTTTAATTTTGACCCCATCTTACAGTCACCGCCATTTTTGTGTTGCCTTTACACAGGCTGCTCGATGAGCAAAGTGTCTCTGCCCTTTTGGACTGCAACGTGTCAAAAACCCCCTCCGTCCTTGTCCTTAAACCAATCTCAGACACCAGCCGGCCTAACTAATCCTTGTCTGGACTACCTAATCCCCGTATCAACTATCTGTTAGCCTTTAGTATTCTCCTCTCGCCATATCTTATCTTCTGGCCTTCGCTATTCTCTCCCTGTGTTTTCCTACCTTGTAACCTTCCTCTTGAAGCATACAGATATGTCCTGCCATTGCAAACACCGAACTATGGGTACCAGTATTGATTAACTTTGGGGGCTGGATAACACACAACATGTAAGCAGAGAGCATTCTGGTGACACAATATCTTGTTTTCAAACTCTCCTGATTGGCTAAAAATTTGTGTGATGGGTGTATGTTTGTACAGATGTATTTCGACGATAAAAGCTTGTGAGCCACGGAGTCAAGTGGCAGTCTCCTGAGAACCTACTTGATGTACTTCTTGGACAACTGTGCTTAGCTGCAGCTAATAAACTTGGTTTTCTACGCCAACAGAGTATTCCGTGTCTCTGTGCAACAAGGCAGGTGAACCCGAAGATTTAAGGCCCCGGCTGCATACAAGACTGCGAACCGATACCGCACCAATGGAAACGGCGGTGGCACCCCCATAATCTACAAAAGGACCCTCAAATGTGCAACCACCATAGACAACACCCCCCCTTCATGGAGCACCTCAACTTCCAACTCCAAACGAACAGCAAGGCCACAATCCGAGGCACCCTCGCCTACAGACCTCCGGGACCTCGCCCACCCTTTTGCAACTCCATCCTCGACCTCATTGCTCCTATCACCATCAACTCGAATCTGTATATCTTTCAAGGACACCTTAACTTTCACCTTGAGAACACCAATGAAACCAACACGGCTGACCTCCTAGAAAGTATGGCCAACCTCGGTCTCAGGCAACTGGTCACTGATCCCACACACATCGCAGGACACACGCTCGACCCCATCTTCTCAGTCAGCAACAAAGTAAAATACACCCACACCAAAGAGCTCACCTGGACTGAGCACCACTGCGTCCACTTCATCATCTCAGAACCCCTCAACACACCCACCTCCATCACCATTGAAACTCAGCGCAGCTGTTCCAAGGTATCAGAACAACATTGGACCAACGCCCTCAACTCCCACCTACCCACCACCACAGAGTAGATAAAAAAGCAGTGGACAACTTCACTAACTGCCCCGAGGAAAGTGACAAACTCCAAGAAATGAACACGACACCCCAAGTGGTGCATGGAAGAACTAAAAGCCCAAAACCGCCACTGCAGACAGACGGAAAGAAGATGGCATGCCAATAAGACCCTCGAGGACTCATTATGTTTCAATGCTGCCCTCAACCGCTACCACCACCTCCTGAAAAACACCAAGAAGACCGCCCTAGCCACCCATATAAATGACAGCTTCAGCTGCAAGGAAATTTTCAACATAGTCAAGGAATTCACCACCCGTTCAGCAACAGAAAACAACATAACACCCTCACAAGATCTCTGTTACGCCCATACAGACTTTTTCCACAACAAAATTATCACCATCTACCAAGACTTCGCACCCCAACCCTCACCCGCAAACAGCATCAACTTCCTCATGCAGACTGATGCCAACTCACACCAGCTCACCTCATGAAATCCCCTCATCGAGAATGAAACGGTGACCTTCATGAGATCCATCCACTCCGGAGTCCCGCAGACCCCTGCCCCCACCACGCTTACAACTTCGACAATCAACTCATCAGCAAAGAACTCACCAAGGTCTTCATCTCCTCGATCACCATGGCCTACTTACCCCAGAATTGGCAACACACGGATGTGAAGCCTTTGCTGAAGAAGCCATCCGCGGACCCAGAAGAACTGAAGAATTGCTGTTCCATCTACTTTGTCCCTTTCCCACCAAGTTCATCGAGAAGGCAATCAACATCCAGCTCACCAGGCATCTGGAGAACCACGACCTTCTGGACCCCTCCTAATCTGGCTTCAGAACAAACCACGGCACCAAGACAGCTCTAGTCACAGCCACAGATGACATCCGAATGCTGCTAGACCAGGGAGAAACAGTGGCCCTCATATCCTCGACCTCTCAGCTGCTTTCGACACCTTATCCCACCACACACTGATCAACAGGATCAGAATCCAAGGAGCAGCCCTCAAGTGGATCGCATCATACCTCACAGGAAGAACGCAGAAAATCATTCTCCCTCCCTACTCATCGCTCCCTAAGAACATCACCTGCGGTGTACCTCAAAGCTCGTCCCTCAGCCCAACCCTCTTCAACACATACATGACCCCTCTGGGCAACATCGTCAAAAGCCACAGATTCAACATCATCTCCTATGCCAACAACACCCAACTGGATGAACAACAACTGTCTACAACTCAACACTGGCTGCATGGTGACTGCTGACTGGAAAAAGGACATGGCTAAAGACCATGAGCTGCAAATAGACCTCACTGAGACAGCCAAAGGACGTGTGTGCCACATCCACATGCTATCGTTGGTTTTGAGCGCAGGCCACAGCCAGATATCATACTGATGATTTCACATGAGACGACAGAGATAACAATCACAAATTACTCCATTGGTGACCGTACAGGTGGCAACATATATACCCGTGCAGATGATGTATATGTAGAGTGACCAGGAGTCTCGGATTTGCAGCGACAGTCCCGGTTTTTCACAACCTGTCCTGGCAGATTTCAGCAAATGTGGCACGTGTCCTGGTTTTCAGAGAGGGCCTGGTGAAAACAGTGGGAGGCACTTTTTGTGTGTTCAAAGACGGACTAGCAAGCAACTCGTATCAGAAAGCAAGTCAATTAGCAGTTAAAATATTGGGCTTAAAAATTACATTTTATTTCCTTAGTTTCTCCTTGTCTGTGTTTCTGTGTTAATCAGCGCTGCCATTCTGTGCTGATGTAAAATTATAGTCCTCCTTCTATTTTTGCTAAATGTCCCGGTTTTTGGCTTTCAAAATCTGGTCAGCCTATGTATATGGAAGCAAAGGCTTCGTAGCTGCACACTTCATTCATGGATATCTGAACAAACTAAAAAGCAATTGTATTGTGGCATTGCTAATGTCAACAGTCAGATGTTCGCACACTAAACAAAAGGTTATAATAGGGACCTGCCATTACACTCCCGAGCTACCAATATAAATGCAGGTGCAAGGATGATGCTCCGCTGCTAATGTTTAGATTTCCTGCAAGAACCTGCATTGGTAAGGAAGATTGTCATAATTACACTTGGAAGCTCCTGGATCGGGTTAAATAAACTTTCAAAAATGAAAATTATACTTTGGGTGATTTATCCCATCTTTGACTTGCATTACTTTTCAAGTCCAGCAGATGCAGGACAGGACATTACACTTCTTGTGACACACCCAAGTATGATAGTCCGACTACAGGAGCAGTGCTTAATTTGCGCCTGTGCTTTCCGGTGCTCCGCACCGGCACCTTATTGTCTGCACTGGGGCTATGACAGTCTGCCACATGATGGCGCTGTTGCTAATTTAGGTATGAACACAACAACAGCGGTTTATTTGTTCAATTTACATTAACAATGACTAATACCTGCCTCCCAAGCCATTCTTCTGGCTTTAGGGGCCTGGAATAGTCTGACTTGTCACACTTGTAGGAGTGTGAAGGTTGGTAGCTGTGTATGTACTGTCATTGGCAGCTGGCAAGGGTTATGTGAGGTGCAAGCTGCAGTGGCCTCCCGACGAGAGCCCCGGCACTTATCCTTTTACAAATTAAGCACTGTACAGGGGAGCCTAATACCTCTGTGTCTTGAACAGTGCAAAAGAGAAAGTTTCTGTGTCATCTACGATCTTCCTATGGGCGTGAGGTGCTAACTAGACCTTACAGATGTGCCCTGTCTTTATATATCTGCTGGGGGCCTACTTTTAATTGGAACAGACGCCAAGTCGAGCTCATGTGGCTGTGCTCCCGCGGTGCACGCCTCGTTCCATGCAAGAAGCCTTAGGCAGAGGCCTTGCCAGGCAATGCTCTGACACTTCAAGCCTCACTCCATCTGTCTAGAAGCACCGGAGGGGGCACAGCACCTAGCCGCGCGCGCGCGTGTCCCGCGGTGCCTGCCCACCACAATGCTGCGCTGGCAGGCGGGTACCCCAGAAAGGAGAAACATCAGCGGCCAATTACTGCATCTCTGTTGGTCTCCCCCGCAGGTGAGGAGAACGGCGTAGGAGCTGGTGGGTCGCTGCCGGTAGAGCGGTGCGCTGCTCGTTACTGCGCCATCATGCTCTGTACGGCGCTCCCTGCAGCCACCAACATCGCTCATTATCACTGCCGGAACGGCCGGGTGGCTCAAAACAGCTTGGGCACCACATCTACCATACCAGTGCGCAGCGGGCCGCCCGAGGAGGACCTGCTGCTAATGAGGCCGCCCTGCAACGCGAAACGCATATCCCCTTGACCAAGGCAAACCGAGGGAGGCCCAAGTAAGAAAGGCCACCTCCCAGCCCCCACCGCTTGTTATGCCAGACTTCTGAACTCAGCGCCCAAGGCCACACGAGTGCGCAAAAGTCAAGGAGCGCTGCTTTCTGGCACGCGTACTAAACTAATTCTTCTCCCTAAGGTGTCGTGGGAGGTGGGTTCATATTGAGGCCATTTCTAAAATCACGGATGAGATGGTGAGAAGGGAGGGCTGTCCCATGTCCTAGTTTGAACTGAACGTCTCATGTATTTGTTTTTGGTGCGTTTAAACGCCGTGGATGAATATAGATAAGACATACATGAAAGGAGCAAGCGGACTGGGTAAGACTGGATAGTTAGTAAGGCAACGACCATCTTTCACCAATAATTGTCACTGCTTGCTGGCTCCCCATAGAAAACCAGAACTATATATCAGACAGCCCTCATCAGACCTGACAACTCACACGGTGGTGCTACTGTGTGGCACAGAGGTCGAAGTGTCTTAAAAACGTAAGGGAACTGTGATGCTGTGCGCAATGGGACGGAGTGAGTGAGCGTGGTCAAAGACATGGTTAAAAAAACAAAACATTTCTGTAACATTTTTCAGTCTTTCACCTTCAGGTAACTACATATAAAATAACACACAGCTTCACCTTCAGGTAACTACATATAAAATAACACACAGCTTAAATGAAAATGAAATGCAAGTTCTGTTAATCAGTGGGAAATGCACTATTGTATATTATGAAACCTCTATTAGTTAATGCACTGCACTAGAGAGTCACAGAACCGAATCCTGGTTGGTGCAGTGGAGAATAGGGACTTGTGTATAGGGCTACAAGGTCCCAGTCTGTGACAGAAAGCACTGTGAATATGTAAGTCATTATTTTAAACATGCATAACACACAGTATAGGACAGTATAAGATAGGCTGATACAAAATGCGTAAAAAGGTTTCAGTTAAAATAAGTGCTTCCAAATTATAGATTTAGTAATATCCGGACTGTACATAGTGCAATTTGTTTTATAACTGTCTTTAAAAGCACACACTTCACATCTTAACTGGTAGCTCCCTTACACTACCTTTCAAGAAGAATAAAACTGTATTTTAAAAGCACACACTTCACAGCTTAGCTATTAGCTCTCCTACAATAACTCTCAAAAAGAATAAATGTGTGTCATCAAGAAGCATCATATGATTCCATCAGTTAATGCCAATACCGGCTTCCAAGCACTCTTCAAATTTGCAAATTGACCAGTTGCACACATTTACATTTCTTTCAGGCAAGAAGGCACCCTGGAAAGAAGGCTAGTTTAGCTGTTTGCCCCTCCCTTGGTTTCACAGCACAGGATTCTTCCTGTCTTACACTTCAGCTGAAGCATTTCAACTCTTGGAGTCAACTGTCCTGGAACAATTGTCTTTTCACAAAAAGTAGGGGAACTGTTTTTTTTAAATCAAAAAAGTATGGGCATATTGTGCCTTTCAGATCCCCCCACTTCAACCACTGGTGACACTATATCGGCTCCCTATCCATGGTCAGTCAATATCACAAGGTGGCAGGGAAAACATGCTGAAAACAACTCTAAACAGTGGATTTCCAGCTAATTTTCAGAGGCTTTGAACTGCTGACATCCATTAAGGGGGTTGAAAACTCCAGTAGACATCGGCACCAGCCTCAGCAAGCTTTTGTTTTTTGTAGAAGGGCGTTTGGGGGCAGGGGCAAAAGTGCCTTTTCGGTACTTCTCAGCATGAGACTCCACCCCCCCTTTAATATCCCGCCCCCCTCCTCACATGGTGGAATTTTAATTTTGGTTGGCAGATGTGTTGCATCACCCACAAGGCCTTGCATACAGCCACTCCTCGCTACCTAGTGAACAAACTGAAGCTTTCGGGAAGCACCAGACCATCACAAAATGCAGAAGCTTTGCTGTTGGAGCCTGAGACCTGCACAAAGGAACAATTCATGGCACATTCCTTGTCGGGTAGTGCGACTAGAATATGGAACTCCCTATCCCCGAAAGTACTTACCACCACTTCATTGCAGATCTTTAAAACTAAGCTTAAAGGCCTTCTTCTACAAAGAAGCTTCAGCCAGCTGCCCACTTAGCCAACCCCACCAGGATAATGTACCCTTCCAAAGACTGAGTCCTTCTGCACTTCTCCTGTCTCAGCTTACCTAACCTCGCTGCTAATACCCTCACCACCCACCTCCCCTATAATCTATATGATCGAAACAAACAAAAACCCCTATGTTTCGACCCACCACTTTATGCCTTTTGTAATAATCATAACTAGCAACTGTTTGTAACTTAGTAATGAAACCTGTTTTTATTGTAAAGCACTCTAAGACTTTTGGTAATGTCCGTGCTATATATAAATGAATACAAAAATAACAGTATACAATGCCCTTCAGTCGTGCCCCTTAAGCTTAGGAGTGAATATTTTACCTTTCCGAAGGGGGCCTACCGTGTGTACTTATGTATGGACGAGGATTAATATCGCAGTTTTGTATGTACATATTGGTATTTCCATCACATGAATGAAATGCTCTACATGCCCAAAGACAAGCATAAAATCAACGAGTGATAAGAAAGGTAACTGGGTTTTGGATGGGTAATGCATTGTGATGTAGTGTTCTTTTAGGAGGTGCATTTTCTAAACTTTCCTAAACAGAACTGGGGCGCTCCTTATGGATAAAGAGATGCTGCCCCAGGCTCTGGGCGCATAGATAGAAAAGGTCTGCTGCGTTTTTTTTTTTTTAACCCTTCTTAGTTTGCAGTCTGATTGTGTCCCGGCTGCGGGTGTGCCGAGAACAACCAGACGTGGTGAGCGTATCTGCAAGATAAGCGGTGGTGCTGGTCATGGTGGCTTTGTAAATGATGCAGCTGGTTTTGAAGATGGTGCAGGATGGCAAGAGGTACCAATGGAGTTCCAATAGGATGGGGATGCTGTGATCCTTTTTGGGACTGGCATGAACAAAATGTGTCAATCCAATCCAAGTGGCTAAGGAGAAGAATTCATGTGTTACTGAACACAACAGTCAGCAGACGGCCATTATCCTCTGGGCCTCAATAAGATGCTATTGCTCATCTTTGCCATGTCAAGCGTGACATTCTGAAGATAAGAAAATGAAGCTGCCTCACTCCAGGAGCCTTAATGTTATAGGTGCCCTCTTTGGAGTGATTGATAAGTGCTATACAACTACTCAATAGCCTAGTATTAAATAACGTGCTTGCTTCCACAGTCTTCGGGTTTTGTAATGATAGCGCTCAAATAAGTGGACTGATAAATCAACTGCCATGAGTCAAAATGTTGTGCATCATTAACTACAAACGATTTCCAACCAGCAAGAACTCCTTGACGAAAATCTTGTAAACTAACCTTTCTTCTTGTAAACCAAAATGCCTTTCTCTATCTCTCTGTTATTATTTGACCTAAGTACACCATTGTATCCCTCTATTTTAGAGCGCGCTATACCCAGTTTTTTAATGTAGCACTTAGCACCAGTATTCAACTTGTTTTAGGATGCTCACAATTTTTGCAGCTAATGGAACTGGGGTATATAAAATTAATTTGACCATGATGGCAGTGTCATGTATGAATTACCACGTGTCGCAACTGCTTCTAATCTTTGCAAGTTCAGTGACTTAACCCACCTGAATACTCTTCTGAAAGTAGGTATGCATGTTCTCTCCCAAGAGCTAGCATGAGCTTAAATTTGTTTATCTGTACATGCTAGCTTTTAATATTTAATAAATGCTGACATCTTACTTTTTCAATAAATGTAGTATTAAAACAAATACCATTTTTGTCTTGTATGTCACCCAGAGGAAGGGTAAGATCGTATACATTATGACATTATTACACTACTTCTAATGGAGGTCTCTAGGTTTCACCACTAATCATTTAGCCAAATCTATTTCTCTTACCTTCCCAGACTGCTCCACAAGATTTGACACAGCAGGTACAGTGATGTCTGAGCTACTTATGAGTACTGAGGGGTCTTTCTCGTCTCTGCCCCGTGCAGCAATTCATGTCAACGCTGAACAGTTCGAAAGGTGAGCGTGTTCGATGTGCCAAAGCGTGGTTCCCATTCTAGGATAGCTTTATTGACAATGACCTTATTGGGGGTCTCAGAAAGTGGAACAAAGTACACTGAAAACTGGACTGGGATTTTCAAATAATTTAGGCTGAGGCAAAGTCCAACACCTGGCTGGGGCATTATGAGTTGCATGCCAGGCTCGATGTAGCGTGCAATTGACTCTGTTCAGCTGGCCTTCATGAAAGCAAAACCACAGTACATTAACAAACAACTCATACAATAAAGAAGCAGGCTTTCTTTGGAATTGTTGAGCTGCACGTGATGTGACCTGTTGCTTTTTGTTTCCCTCCTACATTTGGACATTGCACTCTCCCCATCCCTCTTTTAAATGGTGAGTGAGTTATTTTGCACTATTTTTTACTCCATGCAGTGTCTGCAGAAACTCTTAATGCCCATGTTGCCCCAGATACAGACCTGGATACTTTGCCTTCTTTGGTCTGTATTGAAAGGTTCCAAAATGCACATATGGTACACACTCATTGGATCCCCTCTGATCGGGCCTCTGTAAAGAGCTGCTCCTTCAGCAAACCTTCTTATAGCTCCTTTGTACCCTGGGTATTTATTTCACTGCCCTGTTTCAACACAAGAAGGCAACTGCATTTAGGAAGGGAGTGTAAAAAAGCTAGGCTATGCAGGATATTTCCAGAGGAAGCGCACACTAGCCTGAGAGTGACCCAATCTCCGTGACATCACAGACCTTCTCCTCAGGCCTATAGCAAAGCAGTGGAGGTGCAAGGTACAAAGTAATCGCAGATTGAGGGTCAATGTTAGACCTGACATCCTTGGGTTGGTATTCCTCAAACATTTTGCCGTCACTCCCTTACTTTGCTGAATCCGTTTTTGTTGGCATTAGGACTCTATACACGATGTCCCTGCTAAGCTGTGCTAAAGTGATTGTGCTCTTTCCTTAAAAAATGATAAAATTTGAATAAACCTGATTGGCACATTTAATTTACTTGAAAGTCTCTGGTAACTGGTACTACATGTACCCAGGGCCTGTAAATTAAATGCTACTAGTGGGCAGCAGCACTCATTGTGCCAACCATAAAGTAGTACTATAAAGCATGTCTCAGGCCTTTAGTGCAGTTTTAGATTGCAATTTAAAACTGACAAAAAAATCTTCCTTTTTATTACTCGTAAGTCACACTTAAGGTGGGGCCTAAAGGCTTATACAGGAGCTGTCATAGTATGGAAAAGGTAGGACATGTGTGTTGAAGTTTTACATGTCCTGACAGTGAGAAACTCTTAAAGTCGTTTTTCACTGTTGTAAGCCCTATCTCTTGCATAGACTAACACTGGGTTACCTTATTGCATATATTAAGTGCTAACTTCAGACTGGGAGCAGAAGAAGAAAAGATAATTACACTCCAATGAATTGTAATTGAAAATACTCTTTAATGGTGAAGTCAGATTTTAAGATACAGTTTGAAAATACCACTTTAAGAAAGTTTGCATTTTTCTGTCAAAATCAAAGGTGCCAGGTGCTTTTCTGCCAGTTCTCTGGTCACATGACTGTGAATGGCTTGGCTGTTGTGGGTTGTGTATTGTTTCCAGACAGTGAGACAATGGAGGCCTAGGTTTCAGATGAGAGGGTCTTCCTGACAGGGTGGCTGGTGAAGAGCTGTATCCTGCCCTGATCACACTTCAAAGTGCTCTGCCTGCAGTACACACAAAGGAATGTGATATACCAGGCCTGCCATTGCTTTTGCCACCTTAGTAACTTTGGAGCCGGGACCAGGGGAAAGGGAAGAACTGGCCAGAATCAGTTTTGGGGGTAGGTCAGGGAATTCCCTCACAAAGGCTGGCACTAGGTATAAAAGTGAGAGCTTCAGAAACGTTCATCAGAACACTCCTGGACCTGCGGAAGATTCAGAAGAAAGACTTCCCTGCTGTTCCAGCAAGAGGGACTGCCCTGCTGACTGAAGATGCCAGATTGGACCTGCTTGCCTTGGACCTAGCCTACGCAGAGTGAACCCAAGGGTCAGTTGGCTGACCTCCTGTGTGAGTTAAATGGACACAAAAAGCTTACAGAGGACTCCCTGCAACTGCCCAGCTGACCAGCACCAGCTGCTGGCCTCTGCTGGAGTTAGTCCTGATTCCCAAGGGGTGCCCCCAGGTCCTGGACCTTTGGCTGGCATCAGTGTGATGCAGCATCTTTGCTGCATTGTGAGTCAGTGTGAACTGGTATGGTGGTGCTGGGCTGTCTTGGGAGATTTAAAAATCAGCTGTGCAGCACCGTTCTGAGCCAACTAAAGAGTTCATGGGGAGAAATAGACATAAGGAATTGAAGCTCGCATCACAGCTTTCTGTGTAGTCACAGAAAAGGAAGTATTTTGTGAAGTTACAGAAGTTTTGGACTCCTTGCAACTGTGAAATGTCCTCCTCGTGCTGAGAATTGACCGCCCGCAACGATCACCAATGCAAAGTTCCTGCGGTACCTGCCGTCTGCACTGACAGTGACTGTCCATGATGACCAGCAACATGATACCTGCACTTCAAACTGATATTGACCCTCCATGACAATCAACCAACATGAAGCTCCAGTGATGATCGACTCCTCGCGCTACAGCAATGACCATTCGTGACAGTCGACCTGCTCCTTGGGCCGACAGCCTCCTCCTTGCGGCCCCCACTAACGCGAAGGGAACTCTTTACATCGGATTTGAGAAGGTAACTTTTCACAGGACTAACATGGTCTCTGTATCCGACCCAAGCTCCATCACAGTCTGCCTGATTTTGTGACTTTTCCCCGTTCTAGCACAACCAGATACCAGTGAGTGGCGCTTTGTGGTTTTAAAAACTCATATCCCTGGTTCAATTGATTAGATTTTTGTTGTTTTTTGTGTTATTTTATTAATTACAAATTACTCTGTTTTTCTAAATTGGTTTAGGATTTTTCTTGTGTTGTGTTTTTAATGTATTACTGTTTTGTGCCAAGCTACCAGAGGGTTAAGAACAGGTTAATTTAGTGACTTTTGTGGATCACCTAGACAAGGATTGTGTTTATTTTTAAGAAGGGCTTCCACCCCGCTCAACTAATAGCCCTTTTTTTTTTTCTACAGCTAGTCTCATTTGAAAGGGCCGATAGTGAAACATAGTTAACCTGCCTACAGTATTCTGAGCCAAGCAACAGCCAGCACAGCCAGCCACCCCAGCACTGGAGCAGAGAGGACGGATTTGCTTATTCTTCCTTTTCAAAGTTTCTGACTTTGCTTTTTCTTCCTTTTCGAAGTATTTAAATTTGGAGTATCAATAGAAGCCCTAACTCTGGTAGACTTTTATGTTCCTAAGCACTGCCAGTTCTTGTTGAGTGGGAAACTCCCTGTTTTCAGCTATTCTTCTCTCCCCGCTTGCCCTTCCTTCTGTGTCCTGCAATCAGCTGCACCTTGAAGTGCCTGAGAGGTCATTAATTTATGCAACTTTATTGGCATTTGATTAGCACACGATACCGTGTGAAATTGTGTTACCAGTTGCGTAAGTTCTATTTTAAGTGAATTTGTCAACTTCAATGAGTTGCGGGTGTGCGTTCATGGTGTTGAATGGATGAGATAGAAAGGCTCTACCCAATCACTTACGGATGGTCCGCATACCCATTTCCCAGCATAAGTATATGTGTAAGACATTTACTTGCGGTTAGTGTTGTTGCATGCTGTAACATACAAGTGGATCTGAGAGTAACAGGCAAGGAATTCCACATTTTAGTAGACATGTAGGAAAACGATCGACCCGCAATCCGGCACTGCCTGATATGAAGAACAGACGGAATGTTGGAGGACGAGGACCGAAAATCTCATGCAGTTTTGTAGGGAAGCACCTTACTTCTAAGGTATAGCAGCAGTAGCGGCTGCTACGGGACAGTAGTGGTGGGCGGGAGGTGAAAAAAAAGAAAAGGAAAAAACTAAAATTCACGCACCAGCCGGCTGCCGCCTCTCATTCCGTCCTCTTCGGTCAACTCAGGAAACAGGAAGCACACCGGTTCCCGAACTCCCCTAAGCAAATCACAACGCTGCTGTCACCAGCATGACAGCAGTGTCATGATTGGTCTGAGCAGCCTGGTTTGGCGCTCAGACAGGGAGTGGGAGGCTGTGCATGTTCTCCAAAACTGTCATGCACACTTAGAAAGTGCCCACCACTCATCCCCCTGCTCTGTGGGCAGCCCAGCCTCGCCCCGTCCCGCACCTAAACAGAGCCAGTACTGAAAAATAAAATGATGATAACATGGTGTTATCATTTATTTTTCCTGTGGGGCGACGCTCCTCCGCCATAGCAGAGGAGCCGCCGCTGTATAGCGGATCCGAATTATGGAAAGCTCTATGTACACAGCATTAATCCATAAAAGGGCATCTTTGCTGCATCGTGAGCCAGTGTGAACTGGGATGGTGGTGCTGGGCTCTCTCTCTCCTTGGGAGATTTAAAATCAGCTGTGCAGCACCGTTCTGAGCCAACTAATGAGTTCAAGGGAAGAAATAGACATAAGGAATTGAAGCTTGCATCACAGCTTTCTGTGTAGTCACAGAAAAGGAAGTATTTTGTGAATCGATCTCAATAATGCAAAGCATATAGATGCCACAGCAGGGATCTGAGGGGCAAAAGTCTGGCGATCATCAGAAAGGATGCTCAGGGTGCGAGTAGATGTAGTCTGGACAGGAGTGGAGCCGAGCTCAGGAGGCCTCCACCCGAAGATCGAACGGAAGACTGAGACCCAAGGAGCAGCATCTCAGTCTTGTCGGAGTTCAGTTCCCAGGAGTTGCAGCTCTTGCATGCAGCAACAGATGACATATATGTGGCACATTAAACTGCTCTGTTGGATGATAGTGCACAGTGCGTCCTGATGAAGATGTAGCTACAGAGAGCACGTGCTACACAAGCCCTAACACCACAGAACACTGGACACATGCTTCAACCCAGTGCTGTGACCCCACACCTCGAGTTGAAACTAAGCCCAGCCAATGAGGATGCCACAATACTGAAACTGAAACAGTGGCATTCAAAAATATTAATTTATTATTAGCAGAACGGCAGCCAGGAGAACACAGGGTGCACACTACCCACGTCATCACAACAATTCATTAAGTTAATGGAGCTCGTGCTTCCAGGGGGTGGGCGTGGTACCAATCACTCTCTGCAGGAAGACTCCCAAGGAACTCAACAATGGGGCCCGAGCGTGCACGGGGCCACGCGTCACTGCGTTTTACACTGCGTGTAGCGTGATATGTGCTCACCCCAACTTGAAGAATCATTGTTTTCGCTTGAGGTTATACTATAAGATTTCTTATATCCAGCCTACGTTTACACTTTGTTTGTGCTTTGAAACTAGGTTATAATCTTATAAAGAAACCCTGATGAAGTCAGTAATGAGGAAACAGGTGTGGCTAGAATGGCTGAGTAATAAAAGAGGATTCCAGAATACCTTCAGTGACTGACACAATGATCTTTAATTATGACTGGAAGAGATGAGTGCCAGGGGACTAACGTGGACTTCAATAATAACACACACACAATATTCCTAATCATCAAGGTAAGGAGATATGGAGCCAAGAGTTGTAAATGTGCACTTCCTTATAGATACCTCCCTTGATGAGCTAGAGGCAGCTGATAGTAAACAAATACTTCCCTATATGTACTTACCTTAATGACATACAGGTAGTACATTTACATTTCACTGTATATATTTGCCTCGACAATATAGAGGTAGTTGATATTGTGGACCTAATATTTTTGGATATTTCAACAGCAGATGGAAGGTTGTAAGCCCCAGCATCGCTGCAGCGCCCTCTATTGGAAGAATCAAAATCCTGCAGCAGAAACCTATGCGGGATGGAAGAAGGTCAAAAGGGCCGACCCCAGACTTGCACTGCCATGTGAAACCCCGCAACCTACATGTGACAGAGCGGCTACACACTGTTCCCTGCGAGCGCCAAGAAACCCACAGTTCGAGAATGTGGAGCATACAAATGGCTCATACGAGAACCCGCTGGGACATGGATTACTCTACAGACAACCTTAGGGGGTGCAGCAATAACAACCACCGTCAGCGCAACAATTGAGGAAATATGAGTCTTCTGGTGGAAAGCTGGGAATCGAATGCAGGAAGGGTTAAACGTCACTCACCCCTTCATTCCCCACTCGCAGTGAGAGGCATGAAAGCAGACCGGAAGAGCCCTGATTGTATATTTTATGCCTGACTCTACGGGAGCAGTTGGCATCTCCGTGACCGTCGGGGGACAGTAATCTTCTTCTGGTATTAATACGTTTTTGCAGCTTAATATCTTTTGATTGATGCCTCGGTTCCCCGAGACAGACAGGGCTGCAGATGTGCAGCGAAAATTCACATCTGTGTTTGTCTGCGCCCAACCCTCACGGCTGGCACCCTGCAGGGCGCGCCGTGCCTACTGGAGCTGAAGGTTACCCTGTCCCGATGCCAGGGCGTCCTTGGCATTGGCATGAATACTGCGCGCACGCGCAGTGTGCTGTATGTACCCGGCGCTGTGCAAAGGGCAGAGGTGAAGGCATGACCCTGACCCTGCAAATCAGCAGCCGGGTCAGATGGCGTCATGTCAGTGAGTGATGAAAAAGAGGTGTGAGAGCTCGTGGGGGTGGGGGGGGAGGTGGGGGGAGGTGGGGGGGGGGTGGGAGTTAAAAGCAATGCCTGGGAACAGGCCGTCCGAGTCTCCAAGGGAACTCAGTTATCACGAACACAGGAGGAACGAGGGCCCCAGGGTTGGTATCAGTGATTCTCAGCTACAGAACGTTTCTGAGGATGAATTCAGTGATGTTCAGACAAAGAATGTCTGGGGCCCCTGCAGTGATATCAGTGATGCTTGGGTACAGAATGACTGAGGGTCCCTGCAGTGCTATCAGTGATGCTTGGTACAGAATGACTGAGGGTCCTTGAAGTGATATCAGTGATGCTCGGGTACAGAAGGACTGAGGGTCCCTGCTGTGATATCAGTGATGCTTGGGTACAGAATGACTGAGGGTCCTTGAATTGATATCAGTGATGCTCGGGTACAGGAGGGCCGAGGGCCCCTGCAGTGATATCAGTAACGCTTGGTTACCGAAGGACTGAGGGCCCCTGCAGTGATATCAGTGATGCTCGGGTACAGAAGGACCGAGGGCCCCTGCAGTGACATCAGAGATGCTCCCATGCCCATACCATAGAACTCGGTGGGCGATGCCAACACTGCTCAGGTGCAGAGATGTGAATGTCGGAAATAAACAGGTACAGCAAGAGAGTGGGTCAGTTCCTTGTGGGTGATAACTGAGGTTCAGGGGTAGATGTGGTGTGTACGCCGCAGGGGTGACATCAGCTCAGGTACAGACGGTGTAAAGGTCCCTCAAAGTGATGACACCAAAGAACAAGGACAGAAGACTTGAGGGTCAGTTCCTTGAGGGAGATACTAGTGATGCACCGATACATAGAAATGGAACTTGAGGGAGCGCCTGGGGTGATATCTGTGAAGCGCCGGCATGTGTTTTCATTAGGTTGTCTCAGGTGATATAGAACATGTCACCGTGTTGCCTCAGTACACTACGAAAACAAACGCAAACAGAGTTGAGGTCCCCGTGTTGGAGGCTGTTGTGTTCTGGGGAGGGTTTGGCTCGTTGCTGTGAAAGACTGCATACTCCGTGGGCAGAGCAAGGCTCCTCGCAGGCGCGCAACGCCCATTGGGCTCAATAGGCTTCACCCCCCCCTCCCCCTCACCCCGTGTGTGTCAGCCCGGGCTGAGACAGCTTCCCGGGCACACACACACAGACAGTTTTTGAGCTGTTGTGGTCTGGCGTCTGTCTTACTGCAGCCGCACCCGAGTACTTTACATGTCTTTAGAAGACCATTTACTTGTTAACAATGCCTTGTTTTTCTTTCACCCCTTCTTAGAGCCCCTGCATCTTCACTCTACCGATTGCTGGAAGAATTACCCCCCCACCTCCCCCCCCCCCGACATTTTTATTAACCCCCCCCTCCCCCCGAAATTTGACTCTAGTTGCGCCTCTGGCTCCTCGTGCAGCTGTGGTATGGGTACGTGGTGTCCAGTATTTTGTTTCACATCTTTGACAGTGGTGGTATGTGATTTAAGTGAGGGAGTACAGGCTTTAATCCGTACGGGGAGTTTGATTTAAGTCCACCCCGGATGTGGGCAGCGTCTCATGTCAGGCATTACTCAGTTGCTTCTTGAGACACTAGAAGCGCTCCACGTGTTGTGCACGCTGATTGGTTAAGCACCTGCACAATGTGCGTCCATGGGTTACGTTTTCACATGCCCTTCTCTGATGCCCACATGTACCTATTCACATCCCAATGCTCCTCTGACTCATCTCCCCGTTCAAAAGAAACAGTTGTGAAAAATAAATGAATGTCCCCAAGAGTCTGCGAGCTTTTACATACAGCGGCGCAATCTTATCCGTCAGCTCTGCCTCCATGCCCAATTCATCAATCCAGCACTACGTCAAAGCCAGTTAAAAACCCCAAAACCACAAGCACTTTCCTCTTGCACCAAGTTTCATAGTCTATGGCTGCCTGTGCTTTTTATTCTTACTTGTTGTGCTTGGTCTATTGTGAGCTTGACTTATTACTCAACACCACAGTATTAAATTCTGGATCTACACTGCCTGCCACATTGAGCGGCAGTGATCCCTTCGCCTCCCTCCACCATCGTTGGGCTTGCACAGTGCTCACTTACTTTCTATGGTGAGCGTGATGGGCTGGCTGGTCTTGTTGTCTCCATTCTTGTCGTTGACCGCCTGCACATAGTAGCGCCCCGCATCTGGAGCTACCGAAGACAGGATGACCAGGGTATTGTCCATCGTGATGGCGCTGCATGAGAGGGAGAGAGTGGGTACAGCTTGGGTTAGAGAAGAGTTGTGTGGATGCCAGACAGTAGTCCTGAGTAACTGAGGCCCACCTGGAGGCATATTATATTTACTGTAATAATATTGACATTTTATACTGGCACCCCAAATATAGAATTATCATTTGTTTTTTAAATACCACCTTATTATTACACAACTGGACGATAGTCGTTTATTTGATCCTGTGAGGATGAAAGCTAATGCAGGTTAGGGGTGGGCGCAATACTCCATTCTGCCAGCGGAATTGGCGGAAATTTGGTGACTCCGCGTTACTCTTCTAAAGTGGAATTCCGGCCAAATTACGCCAATCAGTGCGTGGTAGAATTTTTCTCACACGGGGCTCCAGGACTGTAAGTTGGCGAGCGCAAGTGAGATTTGGTGTCCTCTAGCGCGATTTCCAGTAGCTAGGAGGACATCCGGAGAGATTTTCTATATCGGCCGGTCGTGATTATTTGTAATCAGAAGGCTGCCGCTTGAGTAGAAAACCTACTCGAGCGGCAGCAGCTTGAGTAGCTGCGCCCTCTAGAGCGCTGTGTGGTGCCGTTCATGCTGATTTTTCAGCATGGAATGCGCTCCCAGTGCCAGATCACCGCGCAAGCAGAGACATGCCTATTTCCACCCATTGGCGGAACTCCGTGGAATCTTGCAGAGTTTTTATGTAACTCGGTGGAATTCCACGTAGTCAAATTCCACAAGTTCCACCCACCTCTCATGCCAGTATTACCAGGATTCAAATCTGTGACTACCAGGTAATATAGGGTTCTCTGCAGTGAATGTGCTCCCCCACAGAGTTATGTCTGAAGCTAGAGAAAATGGTGGCAGCATGCCATTATAACACCCAAATAACCCTTAAACTACAACCTTGTAGGGGCAAAGCCTACTACACAGTGCATGCACAGTCTGTTGTGAGACATATTGCAGCTTATCGAGAACATACAGAGGTTTGGAGTCTGTCCATCGCTTACCATTAGTTGGCTTTCCTGGTGCCTCTCATTTGCCTGCTTCTTTTTTGTCTCCCAGCTTGTCAATCTTGTGTTTGTTCCTGCCGTGTAGCATTCCCTCTTTACACCTCTTTTCATTGGTTGCCTTCACTACTTCCACTACTTGTTTTTCAAGAACTTCTTTAGTGTTAAGCACTCTATAGGAGTGTGTAAACCCCTTTTGTGTCGCTCCTTCCACGTGTCAATGCTGCATCAGCATCATCGCTTTGCGTAGAAAGCAGATTTTACTGCTAATATCCAGGGCAAGAATAAATTACTAATGAAAATCTGTGTTTTCAGAAAAATTGTGCTTTTGCATTAGTTCTAAACGTGTCTAAACATCATGAACATAAACACGCATGTTTGAATGAAAAGCACCTTTAAATATATTTTCTCTAATCAAGTGATTTAAACATCAGATGCAATCGCTCTAGCTGCTCGAACGCACAGTATAAATTCATCATTGAGAAATAAATGTGAATTTTATTGAGGGAACTACTTTAACATAAGAGTGAATAGTACATACAGGATAAGTAGTCCTGAACATATAGATTTGTAGTACAGGCAAGTTACCTACTGTGGTGCCTGTGATTGTGTTTTGTGGTACCATCTTGCTGTTGGGAGGAATCCGGAGACCTGCAACTGTGGTACATGTAGCTAGTTATCCTTGATTGCAGCAGCATCTCTTTGGGGCAGTTTCTAAGCCCAGATATGGGTGGTGCTGGCTGAGTTACAGGGTTACAACCAAGCAAATCCACGATGTACTCAATCCTTTACGAGATCAGCTGAGCTAGTCACCAGAAGGTAGTAACTTAAGGCGAGTGTGATAGGTATATGCAAATCCATGCACACTATCTTTCACACATCTCCATCACACGTCACGCTAAAGCACACTCTGAAGCTCATCACAGGTTTGGAGCACACCTCCAAGCCTCACACACAACACCAACATTCTTCCCACACAGATCATGCTAAAACTTAACAATCTACCAACCAAGCACCACGAACTAGGTAGCCTCTTTCTCTACCACAAAAAATACGTTGGATCCTGATAAGAGGTAGGAAAGCAACATATAAAATAATACAGCGATAAACAATGTAATACAGTTGCAACAACGTACATGTAACTAGGGCAGTGAGCCAAAAGTCAAAGTACAAGCATAAAACAGGGACGGACAGGGAACAGTCAGAACCCCGCGGTCTGAACCATGAGTGTTCCGACTCCGCAAGCCCTACTACGCATGCCTTAACCACGCATATGCCTTAACCACGCATGTGCGTGGGTAAGGCAATGCGTGGTAGGGTTTGCAGACGGACAGAAGCAGGAAGAAATCGCGGTGAGGTAAGTGGGGAGTTGTTTTGTGGGCTGGGGAATCCGGGTCGTTTTGTGGGCAGGGGGGATCGGGGGTTGTCTTGTGGGCAGGGGGGATCGGGGGCTGTTTTGTGGGCAGGGGGGGTCAGGGTTGTTTTGTGGGCTTGGGGTGGTCAGGGTTGTTTTAAGTGGGGCGGGGGTCGGGGGTTGTTTTGTGGGTTGTGGGTGGGTCAGGGTTGTTTTGTGGGCTGGGGGGGTCGGGGTTATTTTGTGGACTGGGGGTGGGTCGGGGTACTTTTGACGGCTGGGGGGTCGGGGGTAGTTTTGTGGGCTGGGGTCGGGGGTATATTTGTGGGCAGGGGGGTGGGTTAAGTGTAGATTTCTGGGCTGGGGGTGGGTCAGTTGTAGATTTCTGGGCTGGGGGAAATTGGGGCTAGTCTTCAGGGCTGGGTGTTGGAGGTAGTTTTTAGGGCTGGGGGGTTGGAGGTAGTTTTGGTAGTTTTCAGGGCTAGGGGGGATTGGGGCTAGTTTTCAGAGCTGGGGGTGGGGATAGTTTTTAGGGCTGGGGGGGTGAGGCAAGTTTTCAGGTCTGGGGGGTATGGGGTAGTTTTAAGGGATAGGGGGTTGGAGTAATTTTTAGGGCTGGGGAGTGTTGGGGTAGTTTTTTAAATTAGGGGTTAGGGAATTAGGCCTCAGGGGGAGGGGAATGGGCAGTCAGGGTATTTTATAAGGCTTGGAGGAGGGCGGGCAGTTTTTAGGGCTGGCCAGGGTTAGGTTAAAGGACAGGGTTAAGGGACAGGGTCTTAGGAATTAGGGCAGGGGGAGGACAGAGCGTGGAGGTTGCACCTCAGGGCGGGAGTGGGGTGGGGGAGGAGTTTGAACCCTAGGGCAGTGGGAAGGAGGGTGGCGACCTTAGCCATGCATACCCCTTTACCATGCATGCCTTTACCACGAAAATTCGTGGTAAAGCAATGAATGGTTAAGACGCGGTCATTATTCAGACCGCGTGGTTTAGGCATGCAGGGTTGTGGAACTCGTTGTTCCATCATACAACCAGGATGGACACGTGGATCTTCTGGACTGAATAACTTCCAGTGATGAAGTTTACAATAAAGAACTTTACTGAAAACAATGTGAGTTTAACCATAGGTCTACAAGCCACAGACAAACCTCTCCCAAAGGACCGCAGTTGTTTGTTTACCAGAACAGCCAAAACAAACAGAATAGTCAGTCTGATTTCTTGTTCCCATGTGAAACCAGAGGTTTGCAATTTCCATACTAACTGGTTTGCAAATGGGAATCCAATTTGTGATGAGACCTAAGTATTAATAAGTCACATCGCATATTGTTCATTCACAGGAGGTCGTAAAACAACCTGTCTAATGAATATTAATTAGACAGGTAAAAGTTCAAGACCCCCTGTGATTGGCTGGAAATGCAGAGACAGGCACCTGCGAGATACTGTAGACCCCGTACCTACATCTGCATTCCCAAAAGGGAACTTTTTTTTTTTAAGCAGTCCATTTCCATTATAAGAGGACCCATTCTGGTTTATTAAAAAATACATGTTTGGGTAAACATCACTGGAGGCAGGCAGGGGCCTTCTTGATCACAACCTGCTCCAGAGTCCCTTCAATCTCCACGCGACGGCCAACGCAGGTCACAAAGAGGAAAGTGTCCCACGGGAAATCCTTCCCCTTTGTGAATTAGTCACCACCCGAACTCGGAGGTCAGTAACTCATCATTGGTTTTGAACTGCATTGTGGTTATAAACAATTGATTCATTCCTCTCCGAAAAAGAAAAAGGAGGGGGGACACCCCTTTCACGCCCTCTCCTATTTGTAGTTTGGGAAGGACCGCAAAATCTGTTTTTACAAAAATGATTTAACTCGTAAAGGCTTTTGTACATTAAGAAAAGCCTTTTTGTGGTTGCAAACTTTGATATTGCGAATTGCAGGGTTTGTGATTGCAAACATCTGGCCCGTTGTATCAAAATCATCTCTAAAATAAGTCAACATTAAAAGTATAATTGTACCCAGGGCTTACGGCCCTTTCTCATGTGTGTGCTGCAGGGGATGCAAATAGCATTATCAAAGCCAATCAAGTCACGCATCCACACAGTGGTAAAAGATTCATAGTAAATCAATGGCCAAACCTGGCAGGACAAAGAAAGAGTGAAAGGAAGCTCAGTATTGACCACTGCGTGAGGTCTCAAGACAGCTACAACACTATTGCAGTTCCGACTCATCTGAGCTGAGCCCGAGCTTTGTGCGAGATGATAGTCACATTGTTATTCACAAGAAGACTCCTCTGTTTATTGGGTACCGGTTGATTCTGTTCTAGTTCGTTCACCTAAAACTAAGGAGATTGTTTTCACCTTCTAAAGAAGAGTGATGCATTCGCTTGAAATGCATTGCAGATTAGACATTTGTTACACTTTCTAAACTTGAACATGAGCTGAGCCACGCGGGATGTTTCCTCACAAGCGGAAGCAGGCTTGCCTTAACCATTCATATGCATGGTTAAGGCAGTGTGCGGTCTAGATGCTGGATGGGCGGGCACAGGAAGAGGAAGGATCGAGACAGGACGCGATCAGGTAAGTGGGGCTGGGGCCAGTTTTTAGGGCCGGGGCGTGGGAAGTAGGGTAGTTTTAAGGGCTCTGGGGTGTTGGGGTAGTTTTTAGGGCTCAGGGGGGGGGGGGTCAGGGTAGTTTTTAGGGCTCAGGGTGGTCGGGTAGTTTTAAGGGCTCAGGGGGGGTCGGGGTAGTTTTTAGGGCTCAGGGTGGGGGCCTGTGGTGTGATCTTTACCACACATAATCCTTTAGCAGTCCTGCCTTTACCACAAAATTGCGTGGTAAAGGCATGTGTGGTAAAGACATGCATTGTTCAGACGCATTCGTTACTCAGGCAGCGTTGTAGAGGCACACGTGGTTTAGCCATGCGTGCCTCTGTAATACAACCTACTTTACATGAAGACATATGAATGTATATTACGGCAGAAAAACAAAGTCAAAAAATGTGTCGAAACACAGCTTAACATACCATATTAGTGACTGATTTCAAAGGTCATATAATAACCCAGGATATAACTAACAACATGCAGACTATGCATGACTCTATAAACATTATAGAGGCATAGGTATGTAACTAGTGTTCTTAAACAGCAGTAACATTACACAGTGAGTGATGCTAAAAGACACAAGGCAACTGGAAGCCAACTATGTTCAGACTGCCAAACATGGGCACAATTTAAACAAATTGGAAACTTTAGGGATGGAGGTGACCCCTGCATGGCTGTGGAGAGCGTGCACTCTGCTATGTGTTCAACATATGGTAAAGACATGGTATGTTTCCACAGGTTTTTAATTTTTGCCTCAGTGAACGTAACAATCATGCATGTTCAGAGGTGGCTTCCTGTGTAAAAGAGCTGAGACCACAGAGCGTGGCTCTGATGTCGAGCGGGCACCCAAAGTGCATTCCTCCATTGCGGCGTTCTTACTGTGCACTTGCCGAGACAGACTGGACGCGTTGCAGCACCCATTGCTAGTGGAGGAGCCAGTCCCTTTTGCCTACCGCCTTCATGAGAGCCTCTTTTGTTAAAAGATTTACTTGTTTCACTAACCTGGGTCCTTTGTTATATCACTGTGGTACTTGGGCGAAGAGTGAGTGTTCACCTTTGTATGTGCGAGTTAGGGTAAGAGAGCAGGGTGTGAGCTTTACTGGATGGGTCACAAAATGGAGGCCTTAGGTGAGAATGGCCTGGCTCTTTTGTCTGACCTGAGAGAAGAACGAAAACTTTCCTGGTCCTTGCCTCAGCAGTGTGCGGCAGATGGGCTCTGGTGGCTGATGGGCAGGTATGACATATCCCTTCCTTTTCCTCACCAAGTACAGAGTCCTGGAATTATTTTGCCTCGTTCCCTAGGATGGTCACTATAGCAGATGATGGGTGGGGATGCATTTTTGTAGCCCTCTGTTCCCTGCCAGGGATATCCCAGCACAGATCTATGGCATGTGGTATCACTCTTGCTGTCCTACCTGCCTCTTTTCTGTCTCCCTTTCTTCTCTTTGTCACTCTTGTGCGCAATTCCTCACCAATTTTTAGTTGTTAGATCTGGCTATAGACAGTTCTAGCTGTGAGCTGTTCTCCAGTCTTCAAAACAGTACAGTAAGAAATAGAACAAATTGTGGTTTCATGTTTTACACTATTTTTTACAATTTGACATTCCTTGCTTGGGCTGCACATCTACCCCAGCATTTGAAGGGTATTACCATGTCCCATTTGTATTCTCATTAGATTTTGTTGCTGGGGTACCAAGAGGTTCATTTGTTAGATGGCATATGCTACATGGTGCCAGCGTGTGTTCTTTGAAGAATTTATTATGTGTTGACATGATGGTATTTGAATTGCTGAATTGTGGTTTTTTGATTTGGAGGCGTTTGCTGTTGGTTGCCTGAGCCTTTCATAAAAATACATTGGTATTCACTAATCACCCTTATGTGTTCATTTATTTTATTTTGCTGTCATGATAATATGTTCACAAAGTAAAAGACATGAGTGCACACAGGCTTTCCTAAGAACACAAAGAAAATAATGTTTTTTTGTAAATAGTATGTATTATACAATATTTTGCTGTATGGCCTTTAAGTTCACCACTTAAATGTTAATTTCATCTTGAGATTCCTTTTCCTAATACGCTTCATTGAGAGCACAGCTTAACTCTGCTAATGCAATCAGATGAGCAAAGGGGTCACGCTCTCAACTTCCATATTGATGAAATCCAAGCTATTGCTTCATGATGGTACTTTCCTTGTAGAACAGCTGGAGGCAGCCCAGACAAGTGTGTGCAACTATTACCAAACACCTTCCTAACAAATCTTGGACCTACTAGCGTTTAAACTGCTAGTTTACTTCTTTCCCTTTTTCTCAAACACACAGGGCTTTAAGTGAACCGGGTCCCTCCGGGTCTCAGACCTGATAGTATTTAAAAAATACACTGAAATGGATCCCCATATTCATATACCCTATATTCATTCATGCCCTTAACTTTACAGGCAGAAACACCGAATGATTTCTGAACAAAGAATGTAAAAAGTGTTATGGTAATCCATATTGTTCCTGCTTATAGTTCAAATGTTTTACTTAACCTTGCACTCCCTAAGAGCGTCTGCTATTTCCAAGATACCGTGTTTCTGTTTTTTTTTTCGTGCAGTAGATTACTTTTGTATAGTCCCTACTTAGAACTGAGTCACTGCCAGGTGTTTGTAATGGGCCACAATTGAGAGCTCTGCAGCAGAGGCTGAAGGCATTGTGTGTTTCTCATGGTGGCAGTCAGAGGGTCAGAGAGGTCATCAGAATACATGGCCATCCAATCCGTGACCTCTCTGCAGAGAGCACAAATTCCAGTTGCAATTCTGATTCTGTGCAAATGTGTGTGAAGGAGGTACACAGTTGTCAAAATATTGACAATGCGAAAGTAAAAGAAACTGCAGTGCTTGCAGGTTAGTGGGCCCGTTGTGTGTTTGGGGGCGGTGATGTGAAGAAGATGCAGGCAAGTGCATTTAGGAAAGAGTCAAAAGAGGGTGCTGAAGAGGAAAGAGATGGGGTGGAAGATATGCAGATGGAAGAGATGTGGCGAGGAAAAGGGTGTGCATGTGCAACATAGAACGAACATAACAGGAGTGATGGAGACACTCTGAAGACCACAACCTCTTCCACCGGCCTCAGTAAGGTTTAATTCACAGTCTGATAATTTCAGAATTAAAACATTTTCAATAATAATTATTTACAACAAAATCGTTGTTCTTTCTCGTTTAAGCCATGGCCTTAATTGCATAGGCAATGCCGCTTTTAGGGACCCCACACTTTTTTCTTCCCACTTAATGCCTAGTAGAGACATTTGTCTCTCTTACACACACAACACTCGACATCTCTTATCCTGTTTTCTGTACAACACGCATCCGGAAGTCTCTCAGCTTCATGCACACATACATGTGAGATTCCCACTGGCTGTGTTTTTCCCTCACACTTGCATTATTTCCCGAGACTCCCTCCCTCTCATACATATTAGTGTCCTGATCTCTCACACATTCCTAGTCTGTCTCACACACGTGGCCCCTGTCGGTTTCCCCTCCTCTCTCTCACATACACAACAGCACCCGTGGCACGTCTCTCTCGCACCTGCACCTGCACCTGTCTCAGCTTTCACACTGGCCTGCCTTTTGCGGCGATAACATGTAATATAGCCCTTTTCCATGCTGTGGAAATTAAAAGAAAAAAACAATCATTACCGCCGCAGAAGCAGCCGGGCTTCGCCGTGTTTTCCGCGCGCCCTACAGTGGCCGCGGCTCTCGGCAGCTCGTAATCTTTGTTTTCTCAAACCAGGAATGGGTAAACAAGAGGGGAGGATTTGTGCGCCGACGAGATTAGGCCGTTTTAGAGGTTTGTATAAGCAACCCCCGTCGCAGCGGCAGCGCCGGCAGTAGTGGTCGGCCATGATAAGCGAGGGATCAGTGCAAGTTAAAAGCGCGGCAGCGCCGTTTCCACAGCCTCCCTCGAGGACGCATTCAGTGCTTTGAAAGCTGATTAGTTCTAGCGCTTTGCTCGCACCGGTGATCGCCGTGCTGCTTTGTGTAACTGGCCACGGGGCGAGACCGAGCCACGGCACTGCTACCCCCTCGGTGAAGGTGGATTAGAAAGCATTGTGAGCAAGCCCAGGACTGGAAAACCGAAGGCATCCTCAATCCAATGCAAACCTACGGGCAATCACAGAGTACTTCCTGTTGCAAAATCTCCCTCTTGAGTGGACCCAGAAGCTGGCATGCATGTGAAAATGACAACATGGGCCCTGGCTCCAATGCCAGGGCTTGAGAAATGGCGGCCAGGCAGCCATCTTCTTGACAGATGCATGATGCGCAGGCTAGATTGCAGTCACTGGGTGCTCATGAATTTTAAAGTTAGGCAAGACTAGTCAGATCTCAACAGGCCTCGTCAAGGGACACTGTAGATTGACTGAGACCAGAATTAATCAGGGCCTGTGCTTTCTGCCCTCCTTGGGGGATTCCGGGAGTAGATACCTGCATTTTACAAAGGCTCCGTTTCAGAGTGCCCTGCTGCCATGCAGTTGAATTTGGGGCTGCTACCCATAGGAGTGGGTGTGCTATGAAAGAGGGTCAAAAGCTACACAGCTGCCGACAGGCTACGTCAGAGCAGACGGACGAGCTAGAGTTCTCGTGGTCTTTTACAGTGTCTTCTAGAGCCCTAATGTTGTGACAGTTCACGCAGGAAGTCCGTTCTGCAGGAACATAATATCAAGAAGCTCCGTGTCTAAACCACTTCCAAATGCGAGAACCTCCAAAAATCAGAAAAAACAATCAAATCAATGGGTGGGAACCAGTAACTTCATAAAATCTAGTATGGGCGAAGAATGAGTTCAGACAGAATATCCGCAGTGAGTGAGCATAACCAGGATATCCTGTGTGGACAGAGAGCTCAGACATGGATGCCAATAAAGATAGTGAGCTTCGAAAGGATATCCTGTACACACAGTGAGATCATAAAGGCTAGCATGTATAGACAATGAGCCTGATTATGCACTTAAATAGTTCTAAGCATAAAAAGGGATGAGTGGGATGTTTGCATCGTTCACAACTACAGATAATCACTCTCTGACAGTTTCCAGTCAATTGTAATTCAGCTTGCCTGTTCCATTAAAAACGAGTACCAACTATAAGCAAATTAGTGTTGACTAGCAACATCCCTTCTGAACAGGAGCATAAGCAGTCACAGATTGGTTTCGGCCATGTTGTGCCTCGGCAGTGAGGTGCAGCTTGAGCCCTCTGGTACTGAGCCAGGAAACAGGCCTGGGTGTCTCTCCTACTTAGGGAGACTCTCTTACCGATCCATCACTTTTTGTGCTGTCTTCAGGATTTAAAACATGATATCTTGTGCAGACAGCGAGCTTAGACACGATCTCCTGTGTGGAAAGAGAGCTTGTGAGCATACTAAAACGGTACAAATTTGCTTCCTTTAAGGGTTTACCATTTTCACAAGATATCCTGTCTGAGCTCACTACCCACAAAGGAAATATTTCAGGAGCTCAATATCTGTACACAATATCCTGTATTACCATAATGTCCCTAGAAAATATGGTGTGTAAGCTCAGTGTGTCTATACGGTATCCTGTTCATGCTCTAGTCTGCACAGGTTATCACGCATGACTTCACTGTATGCATTATCTTTAGAAGTCCCTTGATCCCAGACTCTCTTCAGAGTTTTCCTGTGTTTCTGTTTGTTCCTTGACTTTGGGTGATCTCCCTGATAAAGGTAAGCCAATGGAGGGGAAGATGGTTGCGTAGCGTGGATTTTCACAGGTAACATATATTTCTATCTCCTTATTACATCGGATAATTTTACTCAATTGCTCGCAGTGGCGGCTCCTCCGCTACGGTGGAGGAGCGTCGCCCCACTGCTTTTAAGCAGTGTCACTAAAGGAAAAATAAAATGATAATAACTATAAGTTATCGTTTTATTTTTACTTGTTGCGGCAGCCTGGCGGGTGGGACAGGGCTGGGCTGCTCTGTTGACAGAGCAGGGGAGGAGTGGTTTGCACTCTCTAAAGTGCGCATGAATATTTGGCCAGCCGATCAACGGCGCTCAGACCAATCACAACACTGCATTGCAGCATTGTGATTGGCTATTGGGAGGCTGGGAGCTGGGTACATCCTGTTTCCTGCCCTGGAAGCGGGGAAGAGGACTGAGAGGAGGTGGTGGTGATGGTGGGCGGCAGACAGGCAAGTGTTAATTTTTTTTTTTATTCCCTCTTCCCCCACCTCTGTCCCGGCGACCCGACCCCCAATGCCTTCAAACACTAGCCGCCACTGTTTGCTCAAGTTTGTATTCTATTGCTACCATGGGCTCCTAACCTCTCAAATCATGCCAACCAGATCACACTGATGAGTCGAAAATTGGGAGAAATATATGTGTGTGTAATTGTTTAATATTTGCGAGTGGTGCGTGCCTTTTTCTGAAAAAGATGCACTTAAAGCAAGGCTGTCTACAGACTAGCCTGGCTCGAAGTCTATTGAGCAAAGACCTGAGGTGTCTCGATGAACATGTGCTCACCCTCAGCTCCCACTCGAGCTTTGATGCAGGGGTGAACACTCAATAAATGTAGCCAGGCGTTGTCGATATTCAAGGCAAATGTATCCTTCTGTCTCCTGAAGTGGTTATGACACTTATAAAATCATATCTCCATCAAATGTGTAAAGATGCTGAGACTGAAGAAATGCAATCTGGGATAAATTCGATTTTTGGGACCCACCTGCCATGCTTCATCTGCGAACTGTTGGAAAACAAGGCGGGGTACTGAAGAATGAGGGTGATGGTGGTTGTCGGATCTGCTGCACCGCCGCGTGGGACATCTTGCCTCATCCGATGTGCAGGGCTCCCTCTGGTTTCAGCAGGGGGAGGGCGCTTGAGCTTCCCTCATCTCTTTCCATTAGGGAGGCGTTGCAGGATATTTACAGACGCAGTGCCAGACGCAACCCGCATATGGTGTCTCAATGGGCTGTCGAATTAAGTCATCTCTTTCCACTTACCTAGAGGCTCACTCGTCTTGATTGTATTTATCTTTTTCAGCAGCCATGAATTAGGTGAAAACAGGAGGAGGGAAGTCAAGAAATGTCTTTCATCGGATGCTGATTCTCAACAGTCGAAGAATGCACGGCCTCCACAAGGTTACATGCTGTCCACTGCATAAAGCACACTGCAACATTGCCCATGCTAGGCACTTGCAGCATTCAATAACTTCATTTGCCTAAGGCCGCACAGTGACTCAAGGAGTGGTACCACGAAGTAACTACCATTTTGATCTGAGCCATGTAAGGAGAACGCCAAAGGCTGTTAGTTAAGAGTCCAGAGTTCACCAGTACAGCCAGGTGAGTCATTAGTCCAAATGAGGATTGTTAGTTGAACCACAATTGGCTTTCCTTCCGTGCAAATTTGCACACTTGCCAAGTCAGCTGATTTTGGTGGTAGGTTACCACTTTTTTGGTAAGACTTCAGCCTGCATTTGTTTCTCAGTCAGCCTACTGCTTTTGGGGAAGCTGCGCACCGAACAGGAAGAGGCCAGCACGTTTTTGAAAGCTATGCAGTATTCTGAAATGGGATTCCCAATGATCTCATCAAAGGGTCAAAAGGAATGTGATTTAATTTTCAAGGATGTTGTCATTATGCATTATAGAAATTTCTATTTTGTTTGGTTATGTAAAGTAGGAAATAATGCATTCGCTGCACTCTGCAGACCAGGACAGAAAAAAGTGTTTGTTTTTCTTGTGACATCTAATCTCAAAACAAGTATTTGCAAAGCTGACAGGTTTGGCTTTGACAACGCATGTTTTGTCATATTTCTTGCAAAACTCTAATGTTGGTGAAGCTGCCAGGCCATCATCAATCTAAAAAACAGAAAACTGGCCAAAATCAAAAATATTTTTTTGATCTCAATAACCACACATTGCCATAGTTAGTCCGTGGCACTTCAAGGAACTACTTTGTGTGGATGCGCTCCTTGTGAAATGGCAGAATGCTGTCACTCCAGGGGAAGCTAGCCAGTGGAATAAGTGAGCTGACCCATTGGCCCATGTCGTATGCTGTAGTGGGTGACATAAAAATGTGAATGGCTCAATAACTAGGGCCACTGGAATTATGTGGCAGGGGAGAGCCATATTATGTGGCAGGGTTGACTAAATTATGCTTAAAAGGCAAATTATGCAGCATAATGCGGTATATTCTGTGATAGCATTATTTATTTTCTCATTTTTACACTTGTTAACACTGTCTGGGCATAGGTTGCACCTCATTAGTACCGGTTTAACACCCAAATATAGCAATAAGCAACAGAAAGGTCGCCTTTGCAAAGGGCCTTCCTCTTTGCAGCAACACGTGTCGCTGTGTTTTTAGTAACTGTTTAACCGTTTAAGCAAGATTTTTTTGTTATAATCTGCATATGATGAATTATGTGGCAACTCTATAATTATGTAAAAAAAGCTGCAGCCACACAATGCATAATTCCTGTCAATATCAGTCCTATAGGGGTGAAGAGTACTGACTGAAATCCCCTATAAGCATAGTATACATATCATTTTTGTAAAATTAAAAGATATTGGCTAACGTCAGTCCTTAAAAAATGGCCTCTGCCCTGCATTTAAGACAAAGAGTGTATTTTTATGCAAACCATGAAACATTTGTGTGTCCCAATTCCTTCAACGTAGTCACTGCCGCAGAACAGAGCCCCGAGCCCCATGTCATGTTTCTTTTCAAAAGTGAAATACAGACAAACTTTGTTCACAAGTAGGCATATAGCCTTTAAATTTAAAAAAAAAGTGACTTTTCATTGAAAGCATATGCTCGGTAATTTTACATATTGATTAATGACGCACGAGAAACTATTTAAGTTGTTTTGGCAAATGAGGGACACTGAAGATCAGGAAGCTCATGTGATTTTGCCAGGATCACACACTTGGATCACGAGGGGAAGCTGGGGATTAGTTAATACTCCTGTCTCCTAAAACATATTAAAAAAAACTCATTTTTAATGCCAAAGTAGGTTAAAAAAAAAAGATTTGAATCGTTTAAGTCACTTTTGTTAAAACAAAATATTCATTTTTTTTTATTGTGACTACTTTTTCGTGAGCAATTCTAGGATATCAGCTAGAATGTAAAGAAACCTATTTACACACGGCCGCTTACGCAAACATTTTAGTGAAACCCCCCTTGCTTATTAATGTGGCACACGCCGTCGCCCACTTCAACCCTCAACTGTCCCCGTCCTAACCTAACCAACTATCTAAGGACCAGTCCAGGCCGACGACGGCTCCTTTCACCTGCTGAGGGCGTTTATTCAATCTCTGCAGCGCGCAGCCGCCTGCAGCTCGCGATAATTTAATTAAGGGGGAAAATAAAACACACGCTGACGGGACTAATAATAACAAAATACCCAGCAGGCTGTTTCCTTTATCCGTGGCCTTGACGCAGCGCCCGCCAGTACACAGTCGGCGCATTGATAAGGTGCGGTAATCTCTGCTTAAGCACACAAAATTAAACTCCCCAGTAAAATATATGTGTCTGTTCACAGCGGCTCGATGCCCGGTTCCTGCCGGTTTCTCTCTTTTCTTCCCTTCTATGCTGCTCGTCTGATATGTATCTCCCCGGCACAAACATCAGCAAATATGTTTTTTTTCTGTGGAGTGGCCCTTTGAACGCAGCTCTGAATTGCGATACTCTGTTATGGCGGAGATGAGGCCGGCGCAGCACGCCTGCCGAGCCTGGTCCCTCAATTATGACGTTGTTTTCTGGTCGTGTTGGTAGCCCGGCGGCAGTCAAGGTTTGGCCGCCACACAGCATGGCTGGCAGGGGTCAGGGGGCAAGAACATGTCTGGATGTTGCCCCTTCATACATGGAAGGTAGACAGAGATGGGAGCGTTTCAGGTATTTACATAGCAAGGGACGATTCCTGCATCACTGTGATACACTTTGGGGGCATGAGACCAACCGATGTCATTCAATCTAACTGCGGAATTTCATACTGGGGCAAATAACAAAGACGACCCGATTAACTGCAATGCCTAAATACATTGTATGTCTGTCTCTTTGTTTCCATGGTTCTTGACATTTACCCTGAACGCTCTTATTTTGTGCTCTGCTCCATGTTCTGACTCTCTTTTCTCCACATATCACTGTTTTCTCTCTCTTCATACATGCTTGGTCCTTAAGTCTAATTAGCTCTCTGTGTATCTGCTTGTATTCTCTGCCTCTAGAGTGACCACCTGGCATGGAGGCAAATTCTGGGCAGAGATTATAAATATCAGTACAAAGGGTCAACATTCAGGCCAATTCAGGACAAAAGGTAAGTTTTCAGACACATCTGACCACAGGTAAGTAAATAGAGACTCTGTCACTCATTTGTTTGCTTCTTATTTGTGTCCCAGCTTGTCAATCTTATTTATGTTTGTCCCTCTCATGAAGCATAGCCTCTCTACCATCTCTTTTGATTGGCTGGCTTCCGCGCGTCTACTGCTTTTTTTAAGCACTACTTTTTAGGTCCAGCCTGGGCAGCGAATGCGCTGCTCTGCGAGCCATTCTGTATTGGAGTAAGCGCTTGAAGCCCCGCTCACTCTCCGCCCATATTTGTCATTGGCTTGGGTCATTGTCCTTCATAAATGCAGGCTTCTGAGTCGTTATTAGGCTTGTTAGCGCCTCCTTAGTACCGCCTTGTCTTAATTTGTAACCTCCCATGAGGACTGGCCCTTTTACTTCGGTTGTTACACAGTATGTCTTCTTTAGTCTGTGATCACTATTTTCTTTAATGAGTTTCTCTTAATGCAGGAGGGCAGGAGAGTCTCTCATGTGCAGTTGTGACCACCAGCTTGTTTATTTAACTTGTAGCAAACGGGGAGCTCTTCAGGGGCCATGGGAGACAGAAGGGGGCAACTCAGTGATGCTTTCAAGCATTTGGAATGCAATAGGTATCACATTTGCAAGAGTTTAAGCTATTGGCATTGTAAATGACAATGCCTTTTATTTATGTTTTAAAAACCAAAACAGCGGGGGCATGGCTTGAAACACCGCAAGATGGCCGCCTTTCGGTGAAGCTCCGCACCGCGACCAAGACCCTTTTGGAGTGGCAGCCCTCGTCTCCTGGCAGAATGCAGTGGAGGTCCTGAACACGCGGACGTGGGGGCACAGGTAGCTTATATTTTTGGCTTTAACTAAGCCGTTTTTTGGCCCTGTTTCCCCCGCGCTGCGTTCTCAAGTTTTCCGGTTACGGCCGCCATTTTGTACGCCGAGGTATGCGGTGGTGAATCGCAATTAACAAGCTAACGCGTACTTTGGATATTTTATATGGCCAAATCATTCTCTCAAGTTGGCTTTTATTGTTTTTCTTCTTTTTTTGTTTTTGAAGGCGCATTGGCTATATTAACCTTCCTAATGCCTTCATATATGTATCTCAAACTTATAGCTCTACCAGGTGTGTTTCTCTTATGGGCTCCTTTTGCTTTTTGCTCTTTTTAGCCGCTCACCTGCTTGTAAAATCAATGTTTCTTCACAAGAGCTATTAGAGTGGCCTCCAGCTGCATCTACTTTGGATTTTGGTCCTCTTCTGGTGTTTTGGAATTGAGATACGCACTCAAATATCTGGTTGCAATCTGTGGTTGTGTGTGCATTACGTAACCCACCCTCGCTTTCTCTACATGTAATCTTCCTCTCTCTCTCCAGCCAAAAGGGTGCCTCTGTGACCATGTCCACCCTCCGCAAAGATTCCACTACTGCTGCCTCAAAACAAAAGAAGGAGCATTGTTCCCCTACAAAATCTCCATTACCGCTAACGCTAGAAGACCTCATGGAGGAAATAAAACTTTTGAAACCTTTTGCCATAGACACCAATGCTACCCTTCAGAGACTAGAGGAAAAATGGTCAAGTCTAGAGTGTCGGTGGTGGAGCAGAGGATTAACGACGCTCAAGATGTTATCCCTAAAGTCGATGTTATCTCCAACGAAATAGCTCTCCTTAAACAACAAACGGAGGACTTGGAAAATTGCAACAGACGCAACAACCTCAGAATTTACGGTATTCCTGAAGGGGAAGAAGGATCTGACATGATTGCTTTCTTCAAAATTCATATCCCTAAATTGGTTGGACTTAAGGAAGGTACTAATCTCAACCTACAACGTGCGCACCGCATTGGACCCAAACTTGGTGGGTCTCCTTCTGCACCGTCAACCAGTCGCTCCAGAGGAATAATTGTCCTTTTTTTGGAATATACTGAACTGCTAATGGTTCTCTCAGCGGCCAAGCAGAGAAAGCAGATGTTACGGTCTAGCCAGAGAGTTTTCTTTTCACAAGATGTCTCTCGCGCCACCGCCGCCCGCCGTAAGGAGTTCCTTTCCTTTCGTCCTGCTCTTCCCTCCATGAACGCCAGATGTGGTCTAGTGCATCCTTGTGTTTTTTAAAGTTACTTACAAGGAAAGGTCCTACTCATTTGACTGTCCTGAGGACTTAAGACAGTCTATTTTTCGCCACAAAGGTGAAGACATGGATTTCGGGAAATCCTGAACATGGACTCGTTTAACAAGTTTCAGTTCTCTTTCACATAACCTTTTTATTTTACAGGAACGAATAGTTATTGCCTCTGTCATCCAGTTTAATATGTAAATGTTGCTTGTCCGGTTTCTCAGGCAGCTTATATGTAACAATTTTTGCATTTTCTTTTTTACAGATGTCTCTTGTCTAGTACAGATACCCTTCCTTGATGTTCCTTCCTCCGTGTGCCTCCCTTCCTAGCCCTAGTGTTTATCGTTCCTCTTCATATGTTGATAAGTGTTACTCCCTTTATCAAATATGCTCGTTCCCTGTGTTTATCTTTTGTATCATTTTTCATTCGGCTGAACTCTGCTCATTATTTCTTCCTACCTGCCGCTCCCTATTCTATTCTTATTCATTGACCCTCTTTGTCAGTGGTTTTCGTCGCTTCTCCTCGACTTTGCTGAATCTTTCGTCTGTCTTCCTTTTTGCGTTTCCAAGCCTCTTCATGTTGTTCTATCTACACTGGCAGTGTACTTTGTCTACTTTGACTGAAGTCTCCTGGCTTCCTGTCAACTTATTTTTCTTTATCATTTACACCTCTTTCTCTTTCCTCTTCTTCTCGATCTCTGGTTTCTTTTTTTCATTCTTCTTTCTTTGAGTTGTAATTCTTCTCTTTCCCCTTTTTTCACAAATTTTCTATCTCAATTTATTTTCACTTACTTTTCTTATTTTGGCTTGTGCTCTTTTAATATTCGTTTTTGGCACTTCTTATTGTACTTTTTTCTTTCTGTTGGCTCAAAATTTTGGCATGCTGATTTCATACAGTTACCGTTTTTAGAATGCTTATGGTTGCTTGTATTGTTCTTCCTTCCCCATTATGACTGACAATGTTCGTATTGTGTCATGGAATGTGAAGGGTCTCCGTAACCTCATTAAGATACAAAGAGTACTCACTCATTTATCTAGATTACATTGTAAGATTACAATGTTACAGGAAACCCATCTTAATGAAAATGATATTAGTTCTCTTAAAAAGCACTGGGTGGGACACGTGTTTTGCTCCCTGGCTAAGGAAAGAAAGAATGGAGTGGTGACATTATTTCACAAATCCCTTTCTCCAACTATAGAAAAGGAGGAAAGGGACGCTGATGGAAGATGGCATCTTCTTCACCTAGTTATTAATGGTTCCCCTTTTTCTCTCCTCAACATTTATGGTCCTACTGGTTTAGATTCACAGTTTTAACAATCTATGTCGCCTGTATTACATTCCTGTTCCAATTCCCATCTCCTGGTGGGGGGGGACTGTAATCAGGTTATGGATCCCTTCATTGACAGGAAATCTGCCTCTAGATATATCCCTAATAAAATGCAAAAAACCTTTACAAACACTATCCATTCGAGAGGTTTGGCTGATGCATGGAGGACATACAACCCGGACAGCTTAGAATACACCTTTTATTCTCCCACACATAACTCCAAGTCTAGAATCTATAAAAAAAAATTTGACTCCCCATCTTCTAGCTAACTTAACACATGCCGAAATCGGTTCTATTCTTATCTTTGACCATGCACCTGTTTTTATTTATTTAGATCTTCCTTCTGAACCCTCCAAGCCTCGCAGATGGCGCTTCAATAACTATTTACTTAAAGATCCTCTTTTTATAGAGAGGTTCAAAGGTTTTTTATCAGAATTTTTTCCTACTAATATCAGCCCGGACATACTATTCCATAATGTTTGGGACGCTTTTAAAGCGACGGCCAGCGGTTTTATCATGGATTACGTGGCTGTCAAGAAAAAAAACTCTTCTTAAGGAATCCGCTTCCTTATTATCTTCTATTAAACAACTCGAGCATGCTTATTACTCTTCTAATAAGGAAGATACTCTCAAGCAGTTAGTTCAGGCTAAATTAAATTTTAATAGGAAATCGACTAAGGAAGCTTCTGGGACGTTGCTAAAGATCAACTCTAAATTCTACGGTGGACGCAATAGAGCTAGTAAACTGCTGGCAAACTATTTGAAAGTCAAATCTCAGAAATCCAAAATAGTAAATATCACTGATGGAAGAGGTAATAATCACTTTAAAGATGAAGAGATACAAGAGGGCATCACTCCTTGACAAATGTGTGGCTACAGGAGGTGCCCCCGCTCAACAGACCATGAGGCAAATAGCCACCAGAGTATAGGAATCTAAATCCGATATTTAACCTGCACAGCCTCCTAGGTTTTGGACCCTGGAAGCATTTTAGCTCTGTTAATGTTGCAAGAGTTTTCTTACTGTTCTTGTCCATGTCTTCATAAGGCGACTGTTTATTGTCATTCTTCCTGCTTCTATCTACAAGTTATCTCCATGGATGTCTTCATAGAGGAGTCCAGCCTTGTAATTTTCCAATAACCTGTGTGAGTATGATGAGTTAAGGTATAAGTGTTCAGTGTGTCTTATTGTCATCGGGTTCCTTGATGGCGGTCAGGCTCTTTCTGCGATCCTGAAGTTGTAGTGATCACTTTGAAGCAGTAGAAGTAAGGCTGCTTGACTTCGCTGCTGATCAGCTTTATGAGAGCTTGGTCTGACGGGGAATATTTGGACATTAAAGTTTGTTTAACTCTCCTGGATAGCTTAGTTGAGTAGTCAAGGACTAACATATTTGATGAAGGTAACTTATTTGAGAAAGTTGCGCCCAGGCACAGTAAAGCATGATTAATTCTCACATACATAACCAACATCACGGTCCAATTAGGGTTATTAGTTGAAAAAAGAAACAATTTCAAGTCTCTAGCGCAAGCATTTTCAGAGATTTTACAGTAATAACTTTAGGGAAAGGGAGTCCTTTCCCTCTGAAGCCAAAATTGCAGAAAAAAGTGAGAAAAGAAATGACTGAGAAACAAAATGCGAGAAATAAAAACATAAAAAAAGAGAATAGTTTGAAAAAAACCAGACAGTACTAGGGTTGTAGTAACAGAAATGAAGGGGATTATGGACAGGATTGGGGTTATGGAAAGTCCTTAATCTAGGTTTAAGATATAGGTTAATTCATTGACTAGAATTAGGGCTAGGTGTATGGTAAGGGTTTGGGAAAGAGGCTGTAGATAAGGGTAAGAGTAACGGCAAGGACTAGAGTATGGTATATTCGAATTGGGCTGTTAAGTGTATGGATGAGGGCTGAGTTAGAAAAGAGGTTAAGGATAATCTTGGAGTTTGGGATAGGTCAATGGTAAATCCTTAGGTTAGTGTTAGGATAAGAGATAATTTGAAGTCTAGGAATAGGGTTAGTTTTATGGTAAGGG
Organism: Calotriton arnoldi; assembly: GCA_963921515.1. Lineage (NCBI taxonomy): Eukaryota > Metazoa > Chordata > Amphibia > Caudata > Salamandridae > Calotriton > Calotriton arnoldi. Next base: position 6,053,809 of record CAWUFW010000040.1, read on the forward strand.
GTGAGGCGGTCTCACTTAAGGGTTATATTTAGGAGTTTTCAGAAATCAATGCAAATATAGTTAGCATTAGAGGTTAGATTTTATGATTCAATGGAGAATAAATTATATTAGGGATGTTTAAATGTGTAGAAAATGTCTCAGTAAATGTTTTCTCTCTTTTTGGATTATCCATCTAAACTATACATTTTCTAAATTAAAGTTTCTTACTTTATATTTATCACTTACCGTTTTCTCACTTTTTTCCTCACTTTCAGCCTTCGCTCATCTGTATTCACAGGTTGCTTATCAGTCTGTAGTTCATTCTGCTGTTTGTTACTTTCGCAAATTCATCTCCGATAAGATTGAATAGATTAATGTTCTCATATGTGCATTCAGAAACATGGCTAGTTCCAGTATTGTCCTTGTTGATTGAAAATGACTAACATTTGAGTCTCATGAATATAGCTAACCAGAGGTGGCTCCTACGTTAGAGCGGAGGAGCATCGTACCACTTGAAAATCCCCCCAAAGACGAAAAATAAAATGGTAATTAATTACCATTTTATTTTTCATCCCCTGTCCCGAGCCGAGTGTCAGGACGTGGGCGGGACCGCTGCTGAGTGACAGAAGCATCAACCAATCAATCAATCAATCAGGGGTTTATAAAGCGCGCTACTCACCCGTGAGGGTCTCAAGGCGCTGGGGGGGAGGGAGGTTAGGCAGCTCCGGCTCAGTCGAAGAGCAGGGTCTTGAGGTCCTTCCTGAAGATGTGCAGGTTGGGCGAGCATCTGATGCTGACCGGGAGCTCGTTCCAGGTTTTGGCTGCGATGTAGGAGAAGGCCCTTCCTCCTGCTCTGCTTCTGCGGATGGTCTCTGCTGGGGCGAGGTCGGCGGATCGGAGAGTTCTTTTGGGTGCGAGGAAACAGACTCTATCGTTGAGGTATTTGGGTCCGATATTGTGGAGGGATTTGTAGGTGTGGGTGAGAAGCTTGTAGGTTATTCTCTTCTTGACCGGGAGCCAGTGTAGGTCTCGAAGGTGTTGCGTCATGCGTTCGTGCCGTGGGGTCCCGAGGACTAGTCTGGCTGCGGCGTTCTGGATGGTTTGGAGCTTGTGTAGAAGGGTCCTGTTGATGCCGGTGTAGAGGGCGTTTCCGTAGTCCAGTCTGCTGGTTATGAGTGCGTGGGTGATGGTTTTTCTGTGTTCGGGGGGGATCCATTTGAAGGTCTTTCGGAGGATACGGAGGCAGTTGAAACTGGTGGAGGCGACGGCGTTGATCTGGCGGGTCATGGTGAGAGAGGAGTCCAGGGTGATGCCGAGGTTCCGAGCATGGTCTGTCGGGGTGGGAGGACTCCCGAGGGCGGAGGGCCACCATGTGTCGTCCCAGGCGGAGGCCGAGGGTCCCAGGATGAGGACTTCTGTTTTCTCAGTGTTGAGCTTCAGGCAGCTGTCCTTCATCCAGGCCGCGACGTCCCTCAGTCCTTCCTGGAAGCTGAGCCTGGTGTCTTCGGGATCCTTCGTGAGGGAGAGGATGAGTTGGGTGTCGTCGGCGTAAGATACTATGTTGAGCCCATGCTGTCTGACGATGGCGGCGAGGGGGGCCATGTAGATGTTGAAGAGCGTGGGGTTGAGCGATGATCCCTCTGGTACTCCGCAGTTGATCTCTGTGGGTTCGGAGATGAAGGGCGTGGGGGGAGTCTGATCCTCTGTGTTCTGCCGAAGAGAAAGGATCGGATCCAGTTGAGGACGGTTCCTTGTATCCCGGCGTCGTGCAGTCTGGCTGCGAGGGTGTGGTGTGAGATGGTGTCAAAGACTGCGGAGAGGTCTAGTAGGATGAGGGCTGTGGTGTGTCCCTGGTCGAGTAGCATGCGGATGTCATCAGTGGCGGCGAGGAGGGCGGTCTCGGTGCTGTGGTTGCTGCGGAATCCGGCCTGGGAGGCGTCTAGGATGGAGTGCTCTTCGATGAATGCGGTCAGCTGGGCATTTACAACTCTTTCGGCGATTTTGGTGGTGAACGGGAGCAGAGAGATGGGCCAGTAGTTCTTCAGGTCCATAGGGTCGGCCGTGGGCTTCTTCAGGAGGGGCTTGACTTCTGCCTGCTTCCAGTCGTCAGGGAAGGTGCCGGATTGGAGGGAGGCGTTGATGGTCCGTCCTAGTTCGGGGGCGATGGCGGCCTTCTGGTAGATGTGTAGTGGGCAGGGGTCCGTGGGGGCTCCAGACCGGGTTTTCATCATGGTCGTGGTAATGAGTTCCACCGTGGCTCAGCAGGGAGTCGGGTAGGATTGTATGGCACTGTTTAAAGTACACATGTCTTTTTGGCTGGCCACATGCGACGGCCAGCCACACATGCACACTTTAAACTTCTCAACCCAGCTGTGTTAAGACAGCTGGGTTGAGAGACAGTGCAGGCATCCAGGGCGCTGTGGAGCACTGAGTGAGGCTGCTCCCACCAATCTTGGTGCTGCTCACATGCAATCACGTGAGCAGAGCCAGGATTGGGCAAGGGAGTTCCAGCATCCGGTTCCAGTTCCGAGTCAAGAAGAAGTCTGAAACGAGGACGTTGTGTCAGGTAATTTTTATTTATTTTTAAAAATAATATTTTCCTAACATTTTCTCTGCACGCGCCCCTGTCCCCCTCCTGATAGATGCCTGCCACCACAGAAGCTAACTTGTTTTTTAAATAGCACTTCATACTACTTCTGTTCAATATTGAAACGTGGGGCTATTAATTGAACATAGAAGTAGGCATTCGTAATAAGGATAGGCAAAATGAAAAGAATCAGACGAGAAACAAAAACGAAATATTCAAAAACTTTTGAATTATCTGCATTTACAGACTATTGTTTAGGTATATTCTAACAAAAAAAAAAAGAAACACAGATATAAAGAAGTCGGTGTACTGGACCCACAGCCTGACAGGAGGCCCTTTGCATACTGTGGGTATGTGCACTGAACAAAGGACTTGTCCAATGGGTAGTTGTAGGCAATGGGTAGTTGGAAGCAGGCATGACCTAAGGCAATGCCTGTTTCTCAATTTGTACAGGACATAGTCCCATGCCATGACGTTTTGATATTGTGGTCTTAGCCATCACCTGAATGTACTGAAGCAGTGCAAAATGTATGGCTAACATCCATGTCCTGTGCACAGTACTCACAGGACATGACCACTGTTGATATCCAGAAGGTACTGAGGGCTAAAAAAAGGAACCCCTTGTTTTTGCAAAATTAAAAATAAAACTGCAGATTTTGCTACAATGTTCATGTACCCCAAGGGAGGGTTTGTAGGCCCCAGCATAGCCCATGAGGACCACAAACCCTGCCGTAAGGTCCACGTAGGAAAGCACCTTTTTCGTATGGCCACCACCACACTTTTTCCAATGCTGAAAGTTTTGACTCTGAAAATGCACTGGAGTCTGCTAACCAGGCCCCTGTGCCAGCGCTCTCTCCCTAAAATATGATGCATATGAATTGGTAATCCCAATTGGCAAGGACTTTACCCCCCTTATAAGTCCCTGGCAAGTGCCACCAGTGGTACCCAGGGCTTGGGAGTAAACGGGGTCACCAGGACCTGAAGCACTGATTGTGCCACCCTGAGTGACCCAAGTAAAAAGATGACAGCAGTCCTGCCATTGCAGACTGCATGAGCAGTGCAAACCTCTCAAACTCAACTGTGCCCTCACCATGAGTGGCAAGGTCACAGCTCTATTTTCAATAAATGCCAGTCACCCCTAAGGTAGGCCACCTGAGCCCAGGAGGCAGGGTGCATTATATTAAAGGTATGGACGTACAAGTGCAAGCTTATATGTCCCTATAGTAGCCTTCTTCCATTAGACGCTGCAATAGGTGTTCAGGAGGGCCATAGGATAACATGGGCTGGCACCTAGGCATTCCCAGGCTGCCAGTTCCATTATGGTCCCACTAAAAAGTGTCATGTTTGGTATCAAACAACTTGTCTGATCAAACATTACTTTTCCCCAAAGTTGGATATAATGTGGCATGCACCCAGGTGGCTACCTTAGAGGCTGCCGACCTGGTTGACCCAGCCTTTTCTGTGCCCTGGCTGACAGCCTGCAGCTGCTGCCACCAAGCCAGGAATCGGACCCCTGCCGGGAGGTTTGAACTCTCCCAGGAGTCAGAAACAAAGGCCTGTCTGGGCGGGAGGTGTCCCCTCCCTCCCTGACAGGATGGCTAATGAAGTGGCATATCAAAGCGGTGAGCTTCAAAGCTCTCACTGCACTGATATACAAGTAGGCTTCCACCCAGAGGAGGAAAAAGACAACCCCCTGCCCCAGGCACATTTGCAACCAGGGCAGGTGGGAAAATTAGATACTTAGGAGGCGGAAACCTCCAGAAGGCTAGCCACACCCCTAGGGTCGGCTACCTGGTCTGAACAGCCAAAGAAGGATTCTGCCAGTTTTTAAAAGAGTCAGAATAGATGCCTCTGGGTAGAAAAGGTGACACACTCCCCTATAAGTGGTCACATCAGGGGCGGATTAGCCGCTGGGCCCATTGGGTACTAGCTCCCACACCCCTAAATCTGGGTTTTAAGGGGTTCCCCTGACACCAGAACCTCAGATCTGATCGACTTGCAACAAAAGGACAAAGAAGTGACCCAAGTCTGCGACTTCAGGACCTGCACAAATAAAAGGCGCAAAAGATCACACCTGTGGCAACCACCCTGCAACTGCACAACTACGACTCGTCCTGGACCAGCGACCAGTTCCAAAGTAAAGAGGAACCCCTCTCTAAGCCAAAGGCAACAAAACTCCCTTGGACAATAGGTAGTAGCCCTCTGCAGGCAAGAACCACCCTCCTGGATCTAAAGAATCACTGGCCATCTGGCCCACTCAGGGAATCGCCCAAAACTAAATGGTCTAGCTCATTGTGGGAAACGTAGTCCAAACCTCGGGCAAGCTTCAGGTGGCTACCGTTTTCCCCCCAGACTCGAAATGAGCAAAGACTGAGCTTAATTGGCTTGTTGGTGGCCAGTCAGGCTACCACCACCTTTATTCAATTCTGTGCCACGAGGGAACCCTGCAGTATCTTCAACTCCATGCCCTGTTGCCCCGAGTTTGCATCCCCTTCTTCACCAGCACTGTCTAAGCGGCAAAGTCAGAAACCGTGGCTCCCATTTTTTAGCACCAGGGACAGCCAGGACTACTGTGCACCCGGGCCCTACGAGCCAGGTGAAAAATTAACTGACTGTCTGAGCTTGGTCCTGAAACCCGCCTCACCTTCACACCCAGTGGTTTCCACTGAACTCAACCTGCAAGTGACCGTTTGTCACTAGTCATTCCCCCATTGACTGCAGCATTAAAATTTTGCAGGAGTGAAATGCACTGATTTATTTTGCCTTTATAAATATATTACTGCAGTTATACTTAATGATGTCATATGTGAGATAATAAACAGTGTCTTATTGGGGGGAGGGGTATGAGTTCTAGTTAGTTAACCTAACCATCATTTGAAACTTTCAATGGCTTTTAGATTAGGTTTTGTAATCATAACAGTCTTATAACCAAAGCTAACCATTACTTCACTTTGATCTGTTTTTTACATTGATGTTTGAGTTTTTTTCCTCAAAATACCACAGCCAAATGCTCCTTGCCCATACCCTGCTATTACTACCAACCCCAGCTGTGCATGAGTTCTGGTTGGGCAACCAACCGTGGGAGGTCAATCCCTGTAGCACACTGTCTTTGACAGTGTGCAGTTGGTGTTGGGCACAAGGCAGGCCCTGTACCCAACCACTATCGATACTCAACGCCTGCTTTGCATGGTCATTGGCCAAAGGCCAGGTACAACACCCAACCTGCAAAGTTTGGTAAGCCCCTGATCCAGACATGTTTGTATTTGTATAATATGGTCCTATATTGTCACTGAGGAATTCTGTTGACATCATAACCCACAAGTTCGAATTCGAGTCGTTTATAAATGTCACCATAACCAAAAATTGAGGGTAGTTTTTCTAAAATTTCACATTCTCAACTACATAATTAAGCAGATGTTTTACTTCTTCTATAGTATAGTAGTATTCAATAAACATTACTTTGTGTTAATAAAACTCTTTTCAAGCTAACTGCACCAAAAAAAAACATGTAATATAAAAAAAATATGTAGCAAGCAGTGTGCAGTTTGATCCTATATGGGCATCTTAAATTTTATGTATATAATCACTGAAAAAACGCCAACGGCTAAAGGGACGTTATAGTTAGGTGAAAATGTCAGGTAAAATATACAATTTTATGGTTTAACTCTTTTTTTATTGACAGTTGCAAAAAGTGAAAAGCATGTCATCAGAGCCACGCAGGGCCCGACTGTGATAGAGACAACTCAATTGTATTGCAAAAAGAACGTGGACATTCCCCCCCACCCAGAGAGAAAAGGAGGAAAGGAAATAAGAAAAGAACCACCCCCTCCCATCCCTGGTCCAGGCTTGTGACAAAGCGTGAGCGCAGGCAGCTTGTCTGATCTGAAGGGCTATCTGGCTACAAAGTGGGGTCAGGTGCGTTGATACGTAAGAGGCGTAAATACCGTGGACAGGTCAACTCTCGAAAGTCTTGGGCCAGTAAAGTAAGAAAGGGTTGCCACAGCTCGCTGAAGGAAGAGCCCTTCCCCGCCAGTGTGAGGGAAATCTTTTCCATTCCCAGTACGTGCCATAAACGTTGGTACCAGCCCGTGTGGGTAGGGATCTGAGGAGACCGCCAATGGATTAATATGTTCTGGACTGCTGAGCCTAGAGCGATGGCTATTTGCTTCCCTCTCCGTGCCTTAAGGGGATATGTGAGTGGGTTGGGTACCCCCAGTAGAACATATGCGGGAAATCTAGGGACTTCAGTGTCGAGATGTTTGTCTACTTCGTCCAGGACATGTGTCCAATAGGACCGGAGGTGAGTACAGTCCCATAGTAAATGGACCAAGGTACCCCTCCCGCCGCACCCACGCCAACAATCCGGGCTTAGTGTCGCGTCGACCTGGTGGAGTCGCTCCGGGTGTAGTACCAATGGTACACCAATTTAGTAAAAGTTTCTGTGAGTCCGACATGTGTTGCTGTGTGACGTGCCCTGTAACAGGCTCCCTCCCACTCCTCGGGATTAAGATCGCGCCCAAGCTCCCTCTCCCATCGGGCCCGCCCCGCGTGGTACATATGCGAGTATTTAGATTGAAGAAACTTATAAAGATCTGAGATCAGTTTTTTGTCCGAGGACCTCGTGACCAGCCAGCGTTCATATGGCGTAAGGCGCCTAGCCGCCTGTGAGCGGTTAGTAGGGTGTAGAGCCCAGTGGCGTACCTGAAGGTAACGCATGCGTTCTGATTCCGGAAGGCCAAAGTCCTCCCGTATCTGCGTGAAGGCGATAAACTCGCCATCGGCGAATAATGGACCCAGCGCCCAGCAGCCGGACTCCCGCCACCGATGGAAGGATCGTTGGTCCAACCCCGGACTGAACTCAGGGTTATCCAGGATTGACGTGAGAGGTGATGGAAAGGACGTGAGTTCATGACTTAAGTTCGTCTGATCCCATGTCGTGAGTATCGTACGGGTCACTTGTGAGGCGTATAAGTTGGGAGGGCGATGAGCTTTCGCGAGGAAGGGAACCTTCCTAAGTGATGTACCTGCTACAGCACGGTCCTGGAAAAGCCAGTTTTTTTCAGACTCGGCCCGACTCCATTCCACCAGATAGCGTAACTGTGCGGCCTTGTAATAGAGGGCGAGGTCGGGAACCCCCAGACCCCCTCATTCGGCGGGAGAAAGCTGACCGCACGTTTCATTCTTGGCTTACGGCCCTGCCAAATGAAGGCAGAGAGATCTGATTGCACCTTTTGGAGCCAACCCGTAGGGGGACAAAGGCAGCGTTTGGAATACGTAAAGGATCTTGGGAAGAACGGTCATTTTTATAGCGGCGACCCGCCCCAGCCAGGAAATCTGATGGTGTTTCCATCGCCGAAGCTCGGCCTGAATCTGAGTATGGAGGCGGGAGAAGTTGGCCAGTCTCATGCCCTGCAAAGTAGGAGCCAAGTATATTCCCAGGTATGGGACAGGGTCGTCCGACCACGATAGCGGGAAACGAGCCTGCAGGTCCGCTTTCTCGTGGGGTGGCAAGGAGAGGTTCATCGCCGTCGACTTAGAGAGGTTGACTTTAAACCCGGACGCACCTCCAAAAACATCCAGTTCGTCCAAGAAGGCTCCTAGAGCTCCTTCCGGATTCGTTAATGTGATGAGGACGTCGTCCGCATACAAGCTAATAGTATGAGTGTCCCCCGAAGCGTATACCCGTGATTTGCGCATGTCGCCGAACCCTCTGTGCCATAGGCTCCATATAAAGAGCGAAAAGTAAGGGCGAGAGGGGCAACCTTGCCGCGTTCCCTATGAATGGGGAAGGGAGCAGAAGTGTGCCCATTGACTCTCACGGTCGCTGTGGGGGAGCGGTAGCAGTTAAAAATGTGTGTCCGCATCTTATCCCCAAATCCCATATGGCTCAACACCTGTTCAAGGTACGGCCAATGGACTCGGTCAAAGGCCTTTTCGGCATCGATCGTGAGCAACATGTATTTCCCCGGGATACGGGAAGCTTTTCGATGAGATGCGCTACTCTTTTCGTGTTATCACTCGTCTGCCGCTGTGGTATAAACCCAGCCTGGTCGGGGTCCACCAGCCCTTGCATATAGGGGCCCAGGCGGCTCGCCAGAATGGAGGTATATAGCTTCAAGTCTAAGTTCAAGAGCGATATGGGCCGGTACGAACCGCAAACGGATCTGTCCTTCCCAGATTTAGGGAGGACGACTATTGCCGCCTCCAGCATGGAAGAGGGTATTGCTCCCGTCGTCGCAAATGAGTTAAAAAGCCGGGTCAGTATGGGAGTGAGGGCAGCGCCGAACTGCTTGTAAAGGCCGCAGTGTAGCCATCGGGGCCCGGGGATTTGCCCAGTTTCAGGCGGGCTATGGCAGAGATTACTTCCTCCGGCCTAATCTCCCGTTCGATGTGCGTCGCCTGCTCCGGCGTCAAAGTCGGAAGGTCCGCTCCGGCCAGGTAAGAGACAATGTCAGCCTCCGCCAGGGGCTGGTCGTCGTACAGGTGAGCGTAATATGTGCGGAAGGCATCTGCGATAGCCGCATCTTCGGTAGATAGTACTCCGGCGTTATCTCTGATCTCCTGAATACCCCCCGTAACCGCGCTTCGTGGAGTTTATGCGCGAGGAGGCGACCGCACTTACCCCCCCTACAGAGAAAGAATGTCGCAGTCGCAAAGCGGCATATTCAGCCCTGTCCTGATCCAAAGCTGACAACTGCTTCCATGCAAGCGATAACCGACGCCACACACGAGGAGCCCGGTCCGCTGGTGCATCTGCTCCAGCTCCCGAACCTGTTGCGACAGCTCCCCCGCTTGGCCCTGCGGTCCGCATTGTCTGCAGACGAGATGGCAATGACCTCCCCCCTGATGACTGCTTTAAGGGCCTCCCACTGTGTCGAGAGCGATGTGTCCGGAGTGTCGTTATGTGCGAGGTAATCCACTATAGCACGCTGCAATTGAGTAACCGTATCTGGCCTATGTAAGAGAGCATCCCGGAATCGCCACTGTCCAGGGGGCGGCTGACCTGGGAGAGATCCAGTGAAATTTCCACCGGGCTATGATCGGAGAGGAGGCAGCCAGGATGTCAGTATCGAGGGTGGCCGCACAGATGGCCCTGGTACCAAGGAAATAATCCAATCTCGCGTAGGTCTTGTGTGCGTGGGAGTAATATGAAAAAGCCCGGGATTGAGGGTGATGGTGTCTCCAAATGTCTGTGAGATCAAGGTCGCGTAGCCATTGGGACCCTGTGTGAGACAGTGCGCCTACCTGACTTGTGCGTTGGGTGGACCTATCTAAGTCATTATTAAACACTAAATTAAGATCACCCCCATCAGTATGTGGCGTTCTTGTGTTGCTGTGGCGTCGGTGAGGGCGGTCTGTAGAAAGCGTTCCTGCCCCTCGTTGGGGGCATAAACCGATCCCACCACCACAGTGTGACCCCCAATAGAAAAGTGATAAGTGAGGAGCCTGCCTTTGATCTCAGCCCCCTTCTGTATCGCCTTCCCCCTAAATGCCCTAGAAACCAGGATAGCCACCCCGGCCGTCTTGGTGGTCGTGGAAGAGAAGAATTGGATCGGGAATGCGCGTGACTTGAGACGGTGACAGTCCCTTGAGAGAAGATGTGTCTCCTGCAGGAGACAAATGTCCGCACGGGTGTTCTCTAAGTAGGATAGCAGAGCCCTACGTTTGACTGGATTATTGAGTCCCCTGACATTGAAAGTGAGAACCTTAATTGGGGATGGAATCATTTGCCCATGTCTTGAGCCCCGCAGTTAGCCTGTACTGTTGCATTACCTGCACTTTGATGGAGTCTTGCCAGGGAGAGCAGTACCTCGATCCCTGGACCAGGGCCCCCAGAGTCAGAACGCAGCCGAGAGCAAGAGACCTAGAAAGAAGAAAGAGAAAGACCCTAAGAAAGAGGGAGAAGAAAAAGAAAACCCCAGGCGCAACTGGCGCCAAAAAGGACAAAAAAGGAAAAAAAATGTATCCAGTCTATCAATAGTCCGTCATCCCAGGATGAATCGGAAATAAGGAAAAGTCTTTGGGGTGCAATGGTGGCCAACGTAGATTCCCTCCCATCCCCCCGCCCACCAAATATCTGCAAAAAGTGAGACATAACGGCCATGGTCCATCACTCAGAGGCCTCGTTGGTCTGAGCCCCCGGCATCGCCGCTATAGCAGCCTGTTGCTCCCTCTTGACCTCCTGCGGGTCGGGTTTCCTGATGCGGCGTCGGCCGCGCTGCTGCCTCCACTTCGGGCGATTGTCAGAGGCACTCTGGTCCGGGCGTTCCACGGGGTCGTGGTCCGCGGGCGGAGAGATCCCCAGGAGCTTGCATGCTTCAGTGAAGGAACGGAGTTGGAAGAGCTTCCCTTCATGTCGGAATACTAAGCGGAACGGATGCCCCCATGAGTAAGAAATGTTTTTTGTCGCAGGGCCTCGGTGATAGGTCGAAATAGCCGGCGTTTCTGAAGCGTGATTGCTGCGAGGTCCTGAAAGAGCGCCAATGGTTGATCAAGAAAAGTAATCGGTTGCATCGATCGGGCTTGGCGAAGAATGTCCTCCTTAGTACGATAATCTTGTACGCAGACCAGGATGTCTGCCGGGGGTGCCGAAGGCGCCCTGGGAGAGCCCACTCTGTGTGCTCTGTCCAACTTAAGATCGGAGTCGGGCGCTCTACCCAGGATGAAGTTGAAAAGCTCCTGCACATATTTAAAAATGTCTCCCGCCTCTGCATCAGTGCGTACCCCTCTGATGAGGATGTTATGGCGGCGTGAACGGTTCTCTAGGTCCTCCAAATGGGACTGGACGTCCACTTGTTGCTCGTGGATTCTCACCACCTCCTGTCGCAAGGCCTCCAACTCCGTATCGCGGGTGTCGCCCTTGGTCTCCAGGGACGCCACTCTTTCCCCTATTTTGTCCACATCTTTGCGGACATCTTTGATCTCTGCCGTTAGGTCGCGCTTCATAACTTGGAGGTCGTCCCGAAGGGCGCGAACAGAGAGTCCAGGTAGGCCCGTGTCACGGGCATGTCTGTCGTGTCGGCCATCCGCCCCGCTAGGCCGTCGTTGTCGGTCTCCGCCGGACCCTCGCTCCTGGCCCGTGCGAAGAGATCCTTGAGGGACCTCTCCTTCGGGGTTTGTTTGTCCTTCTTGCCCCGAGTGGATGTCATGCTCAGCCGATCCCGGCGAGAGGGCCTCAAGACCCGGCCGCTCCCCGGCAAGGAAGGCCCCCGTCACTGCCCCGCTCAAGCAGCGGATCCCGTCTCCGTCACCAGCCTGCGTTCACCCCTGTGCGGCCCGACCGGCGGGTTGTGCGGCCTCCCCCGGTGCAAGTCCCGCCTGTACAGCAGGTTCAGGGCTGCCTGAAGAACGGCCTGTAGTGTAGTGTGCAGGGAGACCCTCCGTAGCACCGGAGAGGAGCCGCCGGTGGCGCCCGGGGCTCCCCGTCAGGAAGCGGAGATGAGGAGGAACAGGCCCCCAGGGAGCTCGGGCGCTCCTCGCCAGTGAGCCCGGGCGTGCAATCCAGTCCAACCCGCCGGCAGGGGATCCGCACCAGGGCCCGCGCTCAGGGCCGGGCCGGGACACCGTGACCCGCGAGAGCAGTCCGCCGGCGTAGCCGGAGTCACCAAAGCGCGGCTCCCGCGCGGGGGCCACCACAGATGAGGGCACACTAAGGACTCACCGCTGCGGCCTCTCGATCCACACAGGCCGGGATCCACCGGGCCGCCACCACCGCCGTCCGCGATGCCGCCAGGCGCCTCAGAATTCCACCTGCTGCTGGGCCTCTGCCTCGATCGTTCGGTTGCCCAGCCTCCAACCAAGTGCGCGGGCCAACCACCGCGCGCCTCAGGTCGCCAGCCGAAGGCCGAGCTGCCCTCCGATAGCTGGGCCCCAGGCCAACGCCGCTGCGATCGGGCCCCAAGTGCACACCCGCTGTCTCGGCCGCAGCAGCGGCCACGGCGTCGTCAGACAGCAGCAGTCCCCCGCTGCAGTCCGCGAGGCCCGTCTGTCCCCCGGGAGCCGAAATGCCCCCAGGTCCACACTCTCAGTGCCGCCGGTCGCCTCCGCGATCCCGGACGTCGTTCCTCCTGTCGCCCTCCAGGCCGCGATGAGGCCTCGGCAGCATGCAGGCCACTGGCTCTTGGTCGCCAGCCGACCCTCGGTGCTGGGGTCGGGGGGCCCCGGGGACAGCCGCCGATCCGCGGCACCACACTCCGCAGCCCGCGGGCGTCCACCTGTGCACTCTCCCCCGGGCTCCGGTCCCGCAGTCCGCGCCGCAGCGCAACACCCTCCGGCGATAGGCCCGGCACCCAGACAGGGGCGCTGCCACCGGAACCGCCGAAGCTTCGCAGGTCCCCGAAACCAGGTCCGCCAGGCTCTGTGCGACTTTAGAAGCCTCTGGTCTGCACCTCAGCACAGTGCAGGGACCCGGGCCGGTGCTGAAAATCGGCGAGCGGAGGAGAGAAGGCTAAGCACGTCTTAGCTCTCCGCCATCTTGGCCACGCCCCATATATACAATTTTAAACAAACAAAACCAGTGGAATTCACCAGTTATAATTATCTCAAGTAACTTTAACTCATACCCTACTGTAAGTATAATTCACATCCCTGCCATGCAAAGTGTTGTTATGAATGATGTCATTTCAGATGTTGCAGTGATTTTATCAATGATGTCATAGAATATGCTATGAGTGATGCAATATGTGTGGTAATTAGCAGTGCATAACTATAACTGATGAATATTAGTTGTTTTGTTAGTTTAACACATTACTTTTTAACTGACATTTTTACCTAACAACAACGTCCCTTTAACCTTTGATTTTTTTAGTGAATTGCTAACCGTTTTTTAAAGTAAAGTAAGTTATTATTTAAATTCCTAACAATGTCACTTTAACCTTTGTTTTTTCAGTGAATTTCTATGTTTTTTTTTTTTTAACAAAGTCAGATGTCACTGTACAAACCCCCATAGGAGCCAACCCCCCCATAGCAGCCAAACCCCCCTGTCTGCTGCTGCGGACGGCTGATTATGTCATGTAACAATATAAAGGGTGCCATTTTAAGTAAGGTAGGTCTACTGACTTTGTCAAAGGATCAGAACTTTAAAGTATGAAAAGCAAGTCTATTGGCTTTATCAAGGGGTCAGCACATCAACATATATAAAGCAGACCTATTTCCTTTGTCAAAAGTACCAATAACTATATTTAAGTATATATTTTTATAAATTCACACATTGCAATGTTTAATAATAGTGATTGTCACAAATATCTTCAATTAAGCATTTAAAAAGGAGTAACATGTCTGAGTCCCCAGCCAGCAGCCATTCAGAGTGCAGCAGGAGCCGGCTGTATTCCTTTGCTCCTGTCTGGAGGTAGCAGCTTTTTTCCCTGCTTCTGCCAAGAGAGTGTGGACAAGGAATTAAATTTGTATTACCTGCCCACACACTCCCAGTAGGGAACAGCAGTGCCCCGGGGGATTGGGTCCCCGGGACTATAGGATGGCCAGGGGAAGGGATGGGGGCTCACACCCCGTCTCCTATTAAAAATACCTTTCTCCCTAGGGGATGGCTCTTAGGGACCATACGGTGGCATGGCTCGGAGAGGGTTGTCCAGGGGGGTGTTATGCTTTTGAATATGATTACAGCCCGAACCGCTGAACAAAATTACACCATATTTGGCAGAAAGCTAGATCTTGGTCCAGAAAGAGTACTTTTTGTAATTTGGTGTAAATTGATTTAGTAGTAGTTAAAGAAAAAATATTTATGCATAGACAGATTTCATGGTGAGCTCTGATTGGCTGCCATTATAAAATATTAAAAAAAGACAAGAGGGCAGGGTAGCATTACCCTGACCCCCTAAGGCCTGGTGGTGAGGTCCTACAGAGACCCTTCTGGGGGGAGGTCAAAAACGCTTTTAAAAAAAATTCCCCCAAATTCGTGCAGGATCTGTGGATAACAAAAAAAAAGCGTGGTTTCCCGCACTTGTTGTTACTAGCGCCACCGGTGGGCCAGGTCCTAGGGGGTGGAATTAGTTATCATATATTGGGGAGCCACTTTAGGCCCCGGGGACCGTATCCCCCGAGTCTTGGCCGATCTAGAAAATTGGGAGGAGGTCGCGGGCCCCCCTCCTGGGCAACCTGTGTATGCTCTTGCTTGGTAGGAGCAATTTCATAGCTCCTGCCAAGCGAGAGCAAACACTAAGTCCGCTACCAGCGGCCAGGAGCATGAAAAATGCTCCCACTTTGTGGGAGCGGTCTTTTCATCTGTTTCCCTGACCGCACTGAATCGGGCAGGGAAACTGACGAAAAGATTACTCCCGCCCGCAGGGAGCAGCATTTTTAGCTGCTCCCTGAGGGCGGGAGTAATGACGGCTCCTGCTGGAGGTGGGGAACTGGGTGGGGCTGTGGGCCTTGGTGCTCCCCCCACGGCCCTCAACAAGAAGACAGTGGATTTAACCCAAATCTGTGACTGGGGGTGAATGTTTGTTTGGCTTAGCATTCTGTCCATCATCTGTTCTTTTTGCATTTGTCACCTCTAGTGGGAAGGGTATGCCCGGATGTGGGGCCTGTGCTCGTCACGCCACCAGATTCAAGCTAGCCTGGCTGATGAGGGGTGATGCCCCGAAACCGGTCCCAGGATACTTGATTCTAGTCCAAGGAGGACCTGGCCTGGCAGATCGGGCTGGACTGTTCCCATGGGGAGCAGGGTCAAGACTGATTTGCATATGGCTGGGTCTAAGCTGGAATGGCATGGCATGCACAAAAAAGATGGACTTAACCCAGATCTGTGATTGGGGGGTTAATGTTTGATTGGCTCAGCATTCCATCCATCATCTGTTTTGTTTGCGCTGGGTAGGCTCCCACCCTTTATTGGTTGGGCTCTGGGATCCCTGGGGCCAAAATCAGCCTGGGAGGGTGGCTGCCTGGCCCCCCCTTCCCCATTAATTATTGGCCGGGCCTTGGGGGATGGGGTCCCGGTCTGAAATTGGCCCAGGAGGGGGGGGGTCCCCCTCCCCCATTATTAATTGGCCAGGTGCCGGCGGTTGGGATCCCAGGGGTCGATATTGGCCCAGGGAGGGAGACTGCGTGGTCCCCTCCCTATTTAAAAACATGTAGGGCCCCAGGGGATAGGATTCCCGGGACCAATTCAGCCTGGAAAGGGGGACTGTGTGCTCCCTCCCTATTTACAATATGGCCGGGCCCTGGGACATGGGGTCCCTGGGGCCAAAATCAGTCCATGGAGGGGGGTTGCGTGCCCCCCCCTGCCTCCTATATCCAGCGGTGGGCCCCAGGAAATGGAAGTAAAAAATTGCTCGTGGAGGGGGACCATGAACCTCCCTCCCCTAAAACTTTGTGGCCAGCCCCAGGGATTGGGATCCCTAGGTCTGAAATCAACTCAGAGAAGGGGGCTGCATGCCCCCCTCCAGGGTTGGCTGCATTTGGGAGTTGGCCGCAGGGCCTGGCTATAAGCCAGGCCCTGCGGCAAAACCCTGCTGCGCACACCGAAGGTCAAGCCTAGTGGGAGCTTAGCTGCATGTGGGGGTTTGGCTGCAGGCCCAGCGGCCAACCTCAAGCTGCGCACGGCCAAGGGCCATTTGCACCATGGTGTTTTCTGCATCCTGGGTGTGGGCCAGGCCCTGCAGCTAACACTCCGCTATGCTACGCTTCTGCCATGTGCGGCGATGGTTGGATTAACATATGACAATTAAATATTACGTTACGTTGAAAAACCATAGAAATTTACTGAAAAAAACCAATGGTTTCAGGGACGTTCTAGTTAGGAGATACCATTAAAAAAACATAGAAATTCACTGAAAAAACCACAGGTTGCAGGGATGTTCTAGTTAGGAAATAGAGTTTAAAAAAACCTTTGAAAAACACTAAAAAACAAAGGTTACAGGGACATTACAGTTAGTTTCAGATTTTACACATACAGAAAACCCTAGAAAATCAGCAGTTATAGTTAAACTTATCTGAAGAAACTATAGCTTGTGCCGTAAGGCAACTATAACTCGCGCCCTCGTCATGCACTGCTAATTATCCCACATCAGTCATGACATCTTCTATGACATCATTGATAATATAACTGTAACATTTTCAATAAAATTACTGATGAGAAAACTGTGCATGGCGGGGGCGCAAGTTATAGTTACCTTAGGGCACGAGTTATAGTTTTTTGAGATAAGTAGAACTATAACTGCTGAATTTCTATGGTTTGTGTGTGTGAAATCTGAACAGAACTATAACGTCCCTGTAAGCTTTTATTTCTTTTTGTGAATATATATATATATATACATAACTATTTTTTCCAGGGCCCTTAATCTCGCCATAGCCTCTCTCTCACATCTGTTTAATTTCAGTGCTCTACATCACACACACAAATTATACAGGGTCAATAAATCATACAAACGTCTAAATCAATCTTTAGAAAATTTTACATATGACAATGAGGGCTACAAGGTGTAGGAGATACATTATCTATAATGTTAGGCATTATATGTTAAGAATCCTTGGTCTACAGAAACACAAACACTGGATTTGAATTGGAACACAGTGGCTAGAGTTGTCTATAGAAATAATTTGTTTCTACCCAAAGCAATCCTTTTCAGCAACTTAAGAGTAATGACATTTTGAGAAAAAACATTAAGCTTCTAAATGTATGCCTTGCATTTTTCAAGCAGTACTTTGATTTCAGTTTCTAGAGCACTGTTTTATCTTAGAAGGGATGTCATTTATGAACTGCAAGTAACAAAAGAATCTCTGTGACTAAAGCAGTAACCCACTGTGCTATCTATATAAAATACAAATCTGTGATCCGCATGTTGTGCTTTGCAGCGGTCATATTAACCCTCTGTGCTACTTTATGATAAGTCAGAGCTCCGACTAGACAAAAAGCTATAGATTACCAGCAAGTACATTAACCACAAAAGTTATACTACCATTAACATTATCCCTTGAAAATAGCTGGGCACATAAAGATCTCTGCAGCAGTTTCCCCATCTGACTACTTAGAGCCGAGCAGCAGTGCAGCTCGTTCGCACAGCTAATTGTGTGATGGCCTGTGTCAGGTCACAGGTGGGGCCACTGAAGTCACTGGTGGTGAGTAGTGGGCTTTCGTGTGGGCGAGGGGGAGGGCAGAGCACAGTCTGGCTGGCCTGTGCTGCACACAGATGCAGAGAGGCAGAGGTGGGCTGGGCCGAGTCCAGAAGCTTGAGACTCTTTCTGCCCCTCCCAGCTCCCGCTGGTCTCCTCTGACAGGGACTTCTCTCCTTTGTGGAATATTCTGGTTACCTGGCACTGGTCAGATCAAGAGTCTAGATAAAAACACAAAAGGTCCCCACACAGTATCTACTATACTTAAGTAGTAATTGTTATACACAAAGTTAGTGTCAGAGAGAGACTCAAAGAACCATATACTTATACAATTAATTAAACAACCAATCATCAGTGCAACACAGAGAATGAATAACAACCTAAATATAAAATCAATATAAGATTTATTCAATGATAATATACAATTAAAACCATAATACACCATTCAAAGTTAAAAAACATTTCATTATTAAAATACACAGTTACAGTATCGTTAGAAAACAGGAAAGTCGACGCTGCGTTTCGGTGAATCGTAAATTTATCACCTTCTTCAGGACAGTTTTCTAAACATTTAGGAAGATGATTAAACTTTGATTTGTAGAAGTGATCTTCTTACAATAAGGGGCTGGAAATGTGACACTCATTGAAAACCTCTATTAAATAAGAGATCAATTTGAGGAGATTGTGTTTGTTGTGGCCACCATATTATTCTTCTTCAGGAATGTCCAAAGGCTCAAAAATCAAAGATGTAGAAGTGCCAATGGCTGATCCACCATGATAAAGGGCACTATGTCTACACTCCAAAGCTTCGCCGTATGTATTATGAGTTTTTTTGCGGCGGAGATATTCTGATTATATCACCGTCAAGGTCATCAAATTGAATAAATTAAAAACCTAGAAAAAGTAGAATGGCCTCCTCGCCAACAACAAGACAGCAACTTCCGGGTCAGGAGGAGGCCATTCTGCTTTTTCTAGGTTTTTAATTTATTCACCTTGACGGTGATATAATCAGAATATCTCCGCCGCAAAAAAACTCATAATACATACGGCGAAGCTTTGGAGTGTAGACATAGTGCCCTTTATCACGGTGGATCAGCCATTGGCACTTCTACATCTTTTTGATTTTGAGCCTTGGACATTCCTGAAGAAGAATAATATGGTGGCCACAACAAACACAATCTCCTCAAATTGGTCTCTTATTTAATAGAGGTTTTCAATGAGTGGCACATTTCCAGCCCCTTATTGTAAGAAGATCACTTCTACAAATCAAAGTTTAATCATCTTCCTAAATGTTTAGAAAACTGTCCTGAAGAAGGTGATAAATTTACGATTCACCGAAACGCAGCGCCGACTTTCCTGTTTTCTAACGATACTGTAACTGTGTATTTTAATAATGAAATGTTTTTTAACTTTGAATGGTGTATTATGGTTTTAATTGTATATTATCATTGAATAAATCTTATATTGATTTTATATTTAGTTTGTTATTCATTCTCTGTGTTGCACTGATGATTGGTTGTTTAATTAATTGTATAAGTATATGGTTCTTTGAGTCTCTCTCTGACACTAACCTTGTGTATAACAATTACTACTTAAGTATAGCAGATACTGTGTGGGGACCTTTTGTGTTTTTATCCATACTTACCCTGTCCCTATCAATAATATTAGGGTACCTCCCTTTTTTGTTCCTTCAGATCAAGAGTCTGCCTGGATTCCAGTGAGTTACTGACAGAACCCCTGCCGGCTATTGACCACAGGAGTGTTATGTTCCATACAGGTACCCTAATATAGGCCCGGGTAACATCATACCCCTTCACCTACATTACCTCCCCTACACTACACTGTAATGGGCCTTTAAGGATTGAACCTTTACCTAGTTCTAGTCCTGGGTGCAGAAGGAGGGTTTCTCCTAACAATAGAGTCCTATAACTCCATCAATAGACTCACACAATATGAATGACTATTCATAAGCGTTCTTAGAAACCACGCTGGGGCTACACCACCTTCCTCCCCATATCTACGTACACGGTTCATCCCATACGTCATCCTCACATCCAACAATGGCTACTACAAGCAACAAGGGACAAAGGAACCCTAGATACTTTCTGTATAAATACAGCACATCTTGCTAGTGTTAATTAGAGGGAACCGAGACTTCCAGGCCGACACACTTACCAGAGACGCTGAGGCTCCTGCATGCAGACGCTCCAGCTGACAGTGGTCTGAACATCCCTCGCGGGGTGTCCAGCTCGAGACCAAGAAGGGCACCTACATTCTCACTTCAGGTAATGGGGTTCGACTAAATCCTAGAGGGATTCTTAGCTTCACACCTACTCACATGCTAGGTACACTTAGGTACATCTAGATAGGCATTGTAGGAGTACGCGCTTTCTTTTATCAATGCATTTTATATTCATGTATTTATTCATGCGTAATGCAAAATGGTAGAACTATACTATCCATTTATATTCACTGTACTGCTAATCATATATCTCTGCTACTGTCTAATGGTTGTTGCAGCTCATATGTTCTACACAAGAATAACGACTGTTCAATAAACCCTTATTGAAACGCCCAGGCTGTTTATTCTGTGTATCTCTGAGACAAGATAAGTGAGCACGAGTGACTGAGCGAAAAGTAGTACATTGTTTCCACGATTCTGAGGGAGCCGGGTTGTCATGTTCTAAGGTTGCCAGAAACTATTCTCTCCCCGATAAGAGGAGACACTAGTGGCACTGTGAGCTAGCTTATGCAAACAGGCTAACATTTCTCGGTGGGGGTGCTCAGAATCAGTCTCCCACCAAACCCACAGTTTATGTTATCCAAACGTGCTGGTCCTGTATGGGTAATATAGGAACTACACAACATGGCGCCACCAACGATGGTTGGGTACTTATTTAACAGTAGAATCTGAGTAGTTCAGTCATGCTATTCTCAGAGACCCCTACTCACAAAACGCCAGAGACGTCTGGAGTGGGTGGGCACAATCTCCGCCACAGATGAGTAGGCGAGAAATCCTATTTATTGGCTGTTGGTTACTCAAGCTTGAAGGACATTTTGTTCCTAAAATTGTGCATAAAACCTCATCATAGTTTCCTTCGAAAGTTAGTTTGTGTTCTGTATACAATGACTAACCAGGTCTTAGACCCACTGCAAATGCCACTGCCCCTCTCAGACGTGGAAGAAGATGTGATTGCAATACAAATCGCACAAAAATTCAGACGTACTATCACCCTGAAACTATTAGAATATGGTTTAGCACCTAGGGGTGGCTTAGTAGCGTTCGTGATTGAGGCACACGAATCAAACAAAACAGAGATATTTTATTCGTGGGTTACATTCCCAGCAGCAGATGCAAGAACACAGACATTTCACTACTATACAGAAGGAGATGCACCACAGGAATATGGTCCTTGCGAGGACATAGAAGTTCCACTTACTTACCAGAAACACCTATACTGGTTTAAAGGCACCCTACCCCATATAAGACACAGAGTAAGATTAGGTCCGCTCGGAGGAGACGGTGCAACATGGCCAATATTAGCGGCCTACACACCACATCCTGACATTGACACAATGCCACAAGCAGACTTACTCTTACAACACAAGGATTTAATTAAAATCTACAGAAACTTGACACAATTCGTCATGAGGACTTTCACAGTCCAACCAACATCAGTTGCAACAATCGGAACTCAAATTCAGGGTACAGCAACTAAAATTACACCACAAACATTACACACGGTAATGGGCAAAATGCCCAAAAAACGTGAACAAATGCCATTCTGGATAGCTCAGAAAATAACTCAGCTCGAGGCAGTATTCCCGAATACTACCCCGTTTGAAAAACACAGAATGCTAACAATCTGCTTGCCCATGGGAATAACACCACAAGTAGAGGACTGCACCTCTTGGAGTACAGTCTTTGCTGCCATATATACCAGGACACATGGTATTCCTTCATTAGCAGTAGTACCAGACGTATTGAGACAAATACAAAACGAGTATGGAGCAGAACCTGCCCTGAACTTGGGGATGAAGTTATTAAATAACTATGACCAGGTATCAGCCATAATACTAGCTAATATTAAAGGGGAAGCAGCTTCAGTGGCAATCCGCCAACGCCTAAGGGAGTTCAGCCCGTTAGAACAACAACACGAACTGCCCAAAATAATTGAAACTGCATATGCAGAATTAGGCAGAGACAGTTTGGGTGGGAAAGCATTAAAACCACAACTGATGGGCAGTCCTGAAAAGGGCACTACAAAGCATACACCTGCTTCTTCTAAAAAGAAGTGGGATAATAAAAAACAACAAAACTTTAAAAACAGATCTCAATCCCGAGGCAGATCTCCTCCACAGGAGCCCTCTGAAAAGAGGTATAACCTCAGGAATAGGGATAATATTAGGAAACCTGACAGGTATCAGGATACTGATACACGTTCCTCTTGTTCCTTTCAGGGCTCGACGAAAAACTCAGAGAGAGAAGGATGGTCAGAACACAAATAGGAGCGTACAAAGTCCAGAGACAAGCAGCACGCTCAAGACTATACTTCCAAAAAAGAAGACAAGCCAAAATCAAAACCTCAGTTTAAGAAGAAGAAAGTTGCAGGCATAAAGATCAGACATGTCCAGAATTCTGAGGACGCAGCTTCTGAACGGGGAATGGGCTCTGACGATGCTAGACAGTGCAGCAGAAGTAACAAAAGCTCGCCAGAACCTGATGGAATTTCTGGTGACAGCAGACTTGAATGATTACATCATGGTGGAAACACCAGACACAAGGGTGAGCGTCCCACATAAGTTACACGAAATAACACTCCAAATGGAGGGGGACAAGCCCAGGAAAGTTAAAGGTCTCTTTTGGGAAAATCTGTCATCTGGTTATGACATCCTATTAGCAGAACAAGATTGGCCACCAGCATTCGTTATGGAGTGCCCTAGGGGAGAAACGGTAATTTTTCCAGCATTCTCTGACCTCGCTCCCATACATCTTAAACATGCATATGCACAGGAGTGGGCGGTTGCCCTAGCTCCAGCACTATACAAAAATCATGCCGGTTGGGATGAGGATTCAACCCACCACGTGATCCCATTAAAAGTTTCACCAAATGCTCAGAGGCAATACCCAATAAAGCAAGACGCTAAAAAACAGGTCAGGGAGATCTTAGATCAACTTGAATACCAAGGGGTGATTGAAACATGCACCTCACCAATCAAAAACCCTTTGTTTCCCGTATCAAAACCAGACAACTCATATCGTCTAGTTTTAGATTACAGACATATAAAAACTCATGCACAAAGACATTCGCTGTCCAAAACGAACACAGTGCCGCATTAATGAAGAACATTGTGCGGAAAAAATACAAAACTACACTAGATATCTCAAATGGATTTTTCTGCCAAAATATAGCTCCTGAAAGCAGGTATTTGACCGCATTCTCAGCGTTGGGGTCCCAGCGGCAATTTTGTCGTTTCCCCCAGGGGTATAAGAACAGCCCGGGGGTATTCTCAGCAAGAGTAACAGAGTTACTCCAAAAATTTGATGAGGAAGCATTGTCCTATGTGGATGATATTTATCTGACGGACGATGACTTAAAAAAAGCACTTGACCAGGGTGAGCCCCATTATTATGGGATTCGCCTCTGAGGGCTACAAATTTAATTTTAAGACAAATGTTTTTACAACACTTCGTGATGGTTTTAATGCGCTACTACCTAATAATAGAAATGGTTCGCCAGCATTTTTATCATTATTGACTGTTCGGAAGAGGAGTGGGTGTTATGTTCCATATAGGTACCCTAATATAGGCCCGGGTAACATCATACCCCTTCACCTACATTACCTCACTACACTACACTGTAACAGGCCTTTAAGGATTGAACCTTTACCTAGTTCTAGTCCTGGGTGCAGAAGGAGGGTTTCTTCTAACAATAGAGTCCTATAACTCCATCGATAGACTCACACAGTATGAATGACTATTCATAAGGGTTCTTAGAAACCAGGCTGGGGCTACACCACCTTCCTCCCCATATCTACGTACACGGTTCATCCCATACGTCATCCTCACATCCAACAATGGCTAATACAAGCAACAAGGGACAAAGGAACCCTAGATACTTTCTGTATAAATACAGCACATCTTGCTAGTGTTAGAGGGAACCAAGACTTCCAGACCGACACACTGACCAGAGACGCTGAGTCTCCTGCATGCAGACGCTCCAGCTGACAGTGGTCTGAACATCCCTCGCGGGGTGTCCAGCTCGAGACCAAGAAGGGCTCCTACATTCTCACTTCAGGTAATGGGGTTCGACTAAATCCTAGAGGGATTCTTGGCTTCACACCTACTCACATGCTAGGTACACTTAGGTACATCTAGATAGGCATCGTAGGAGCACGCGCTTTCTTTTATCAATGCATTTTATATTCATGTATTTATTCATGCGTAGTGCAAAATGGTAGAACTATACTATCCATTTATATTCACTGTACTGCTAATCATATATCTCTGCTACTGTCTAATGGTTGTTGCAGCTCATATATTCTACACAAGAATAACGACTGTTCAATAAACCCTTATTGAAACGCCCAGGCTGTTTATTATGTGTATCTCTGAGACAAGATAAGTGAGCACGAGTGACTGAGCGAAAAGTAGTACATTGTTTCCACGATTCTGAGGGATCAGGGTTGTCATGTTCTAAGGCTGCCAGAAACTATTCTCTCCCCGATAAGAGGAGACACTAGTGGCACTGTGAGCTAGCTTATGCAAACAGGCTAACATTTCTCAGTGGGGGTGCTCAGAATCAGTCTGCCACCAAACCCACAGTTTATGTTATCCGAACGCGCAGGTCCTGTATGGGTAATATAGGAACTACACGACAGGAGGAGGTGGAGCGATACAGAAGACAGTTGGTAAGA
This sequence comes from Calotriton arnoldi, assembly GCA_963921515.1. NCBI lineage: Eukaryota > Metazoa > Chordata > Amphibia > Caudata > Salamandridae > Calotriton > Calotriton arnoldi. The sequence goes on from CAWUFW010000040.1 coordinate 6,078,359, forward strand.
ACTTTTACAAATTTCAAAGATGGCTGCCATTAGTAGCACTTGTGCATGCTACATTACATTGACATCCCTGTGACCTGTAACAGCACTGTAACGATACAAGTCGTACAGCATTGTAACAGAGGTACACATGTTATCTCACATGTGAGACACACACACACTGTAGTCTTTCTGATAGTGGCTGGGGGTGGGCGCTAGCGTGTGGGGAGGGGAGGAGCTGTAGGCTGGGGCAATCACTGTCTGGCAGGGAGTGTGGCTGTTGTATAAGCTAGCCTAATTCAGTGGGACACTGAACTGCATGACTTTGAGGGAGGCCCTGAGCCACATTAACAAAGCATGCACACAAGACTCAATTTAGCCCAAAATCAGTCACCCGCCAGTTGAGTTTTTCCCCACACATATGGAAAAAAGATTGCCAATTTGTGTGGGAAATAGCCATATATGGCAACTCTGAAGGAGATCCACAACAGCGTTGTCCATCTTTTATTTCTTCAACCACCAACAGCGTGGAAATGAAAGATGGACAATAACGTTCTTCCGCCAGAGCACAAACGGTGCCCCCGCGAGCTCTGTGCCTGGTTCGGTAGCACCAGTCACACCGCCCTAAAGCCAGCATTGCATATCCCCTACTTTATTCCAAACTTCATAACTGATTTTCCAGCCCGTATACCCTTTCATCTGAATGGTAGTAATGCCCTACTGCATGGCCTCCCAGACTTCACATTGGCACTCCTTAGGGGCATACATGACACAGCACGTCTCATCCAAGGTCTGAGGAAGTATGATTACTCAGCCAGATCCTGATGGAGCTCCATGGACTCACTTTGCTGGCTCAGACCATCTTCAAATCTAGCTGCATCATTTACAAAGGCATCACAATCAGCACCCCCTTCCGCCAACCCCCACCCCCGCTTACCTTGCAGACAAGCTCACCATTTCTGGTGATTCTCTGCATACCCAGAGAATTTAAAAAAAAAGAAAAAACAGGACAACAGACCTTTTCCCTCTGTGCAGGAAGGATCTGAAACAACAGTCTCGTATCCATCAGGGCCGCCCCAATGCTGTTCCAGTTTAGGAAAGAGTTAAAGACTCACCTCTTCAAAGAAAACTACCTCGCAATGCATTAACCAAGCACAACCAAGCTTCCTCTCCAAATACTCGGTGGCTTTAAGCTTGCCTTTGACCACGTGCAGTGCTCCACTGCCTTTTGGCTAGTTTCGCACTATAGAAATACCATATACATTCATGCATACTTTATTTCATCCAGTAGCCCACTCGTTTAATAATTGCGTTGTATTGAAAAATCACCTTTTATTGCAAGTTTGCCGATTCATTGCACTTTGATACCAAAACCTGTATTGTACATTTGTCAAGGTTCGATGGATGGGGGCTTAGAGTGGCCCCTGGTGGGGTGGTATCCTGTGGCATGGAGACTGCACACTGACTTCAGCACCAAGTTCTGAGTTAACAGGTATTTTATTCTGAGTACAAATACTACTTACGCCCGGTTCGGTTTCCATTTCTTTCTCTCGATGCTCTCTTCCCCACCCTGTTCTCTCTCTCTCTTTTTAACCTTTCACACACATTAATTTCTTCCCTCTTCGTCCTTACACTCCATCTCTAGACCCCCTACCACCCTGGACCTCAGAAGGAGAGCGGCTCAGACGGTTCCAGGTGACCAGGACCCGGTCTCCCGGCTGCACCCCAGCCTGCAGTGCCCCAGATTTCAAGCATTTCAGCCCATGAATAATTCATTTTCCTCGCTTGGAAGTGATAGGCCCATCTTTCCTTCGCCCTCCCCTCGGAGACGCTCACTATACTTTCTCCAAGCTCTGCTATTAACATGCAAAAACGGGTCCTAATTGCAGATTTCCCAAGACAAATGTGTGCCAGAGGAACAAACATTGTGAATTTATTTTGCACAATCGCTATTCAGCCAACTGTGTGAAAGGCGCCGTGGGCATTCACAGTCTGTGCCAAGTCTGTGGTGCAACAGGACAAAAATTAGGAATGTGTTGCAGAAAGGGAGGAGAAGGCGAGAGGTGCAGGGCGAGAGATAAAGACAGAAGGCGTGCAGCCGCAGCTAAAGTGAGGGCTTCAGAGATAATGGAGAGGTGTGAAAGTACAGTGTTGGAAGAGACAGGCTAAGGAGGGGGGAAGAGATGTGCGGGGAGGGGTACAAGGAGAGGCAGTGACATTACAAGCAGGAATTAAGGAGGCGTTTGAGAGGCAGAGAAAGAGAGTTCAGAGGCAGGTAGGGAGATCAGGGGTTTGTGGGGACATAAACCATGAGGACGAAAGACGAATGGTTTGTGAATCTCTCTCACCTCAATACCGAGATGGCAATATAGGATCACATTACACTTGTTATCATGTGCATTTTATATGGCATGTTTATTTTGGTGCAGTTATATTTAAAAAAAAAATAATAAACCCTTGTGTACAAACAGGATAATGTTTATTGAAAGCAGTAAAGGAAACATTGGACTGCTTGTCTGTGGTAAAAAGGGCAAAAATATGTCATTACGGGGTTCAGATGTTGCGGGTTTGGTGAAAAAAGCGTTACGTTAGTTAAAAACACATTCTGTCGTAAAAGTAATATATTTATGAGGCTGCTGTCTGGAAGGAAGAGCGAACAATGGGCCTTGATTGAAATTAAAATGCTTAGCGTATATCTTTCAGAAAAAGAATGGCGAGTAAACAAAGGGTAATGGATCATCATACCAGAGTGGTTTGGGACTTTCTCAAGCTAGATGCAGGTCACTAACAGAATAATTAGCTGGAATTAAGAAAGTCAGACTGAGGCTATGCCTGCAATTGGATGGAATCTGTATTTCACAGGAATCATGTTATTTCATGGATAAGCCTCATTTTCCATTGAAAAGGCATTGTTTGGAATGTTTGGTAACTTTTGACACCAAAACAAACATTTGCATGACATTCACGTGCAAGGCCAGGAGCAGTGCATCGCGGGTGGCCAAGTTAAGGTTAACATTAACTGTTGCATCTCACTGGTTTCTAGAATTGAAATAACAATAACCTCTCTTCAATTGTGTTTTTCAGTGGACTCCTATGTGTTTCTCTAATCAGCAACATTAGCCATTGCGTAACTTCATGAACGTCTCTGCACTAAAAAAAGCATACTCACACGTATTTACAGACACCCACCCCCACACAGACACACACACACACACCCACACTCTGTTATTGTTATTTACATGTCCTTGTTAACATATCCTTGTAGCTTAGTAGAAATGTTAATGTGCAGTCGCGGCCGGCATGACTCGCGGGTGGGGGGAGGGGCGGGGAGTCGTGCGGGGGGTGGGGGGTAATTATTATTTTTTTTTTAAATGTAACTTACCGTCGCGGCCCGCTCCGGTCTGGTCCCACGTCGTACCGCGTCCACGCCACACAGGAAGCAGTCAAGCAAGCAGCCTATCTCCCCTCCCCTAAGCCAATCACAATGCTGCAATGGCAGCGTTGTGATTGGCTTGGACGTCGACCGCACAGGCGTCTATGGGGAGGCCGTTTTCTCCATGCAGGTTGCATGTAGCCTACATGGAGAAAACAAGTGTGCATGACTGGTTTGGTCGAAACAGTCAGCGCCCACAACAGTGGGCAAGCCACTCCTCCCTTGCCTGGAGCAGGACCGCCCACCCCCAACCAAACCCTTCTGCTTTCTTGCAGTGCGAGAAGCAGAAACAAAAAATGGTATTCATAATACCCTTTTATGTTTCTGTTTCTCGCACTGCGAGAAAGCAGTGGGGCGACGCTCCTCCGCCCACATGGAGGAGCCGCCCCTGTTAATGTGGCTTTTGCAGACCAGTGTGTCTACTCTAAACACCACAGGTTTGAATCTGCATAAGAGAGCTCAGTGGGGTTGTGTGATTGTTGCAGAGATCCTTATGTAACATAAAGGACACAAGTTCCATTTCTGAAACATAACCAGGTGGGTATGCCCCGGCACCAAATATATCCAGATAACTTGCAGGGCAGACATTTGAATTCATGCTGGGATAACTCAACCTTTTGTTTTCTGGCGCTCAATAAAATGAGAACCATTGGGTTAGGTAGAAATTAAAACCAATTGTTAAGTACTTAAATGTATATATTAAATATAAAAGAATGTTATTTTACATACCTATCGTTTTTTCTTTGCCAATCGTTTGTCTATTCTATGAAACACGACAAATTAAAATGCTTGCATATACATGCCGATCTCGAAGTCCATTTGTCAAGTTTTAAGCTTGATGGCATATTTGCTTCCTGTAATTTCCTGCTGGGTCAGGATGGCACGTGTGGCAGTGGCCAGCTGTGCCAACTATCCCTTCTGATGTTTACTTCAGGACAAAACATTGCCTAATGGCATTCAAGTTCTGCAAGCAAAGAGTGGGATAGTGGAGTGTGTTTTTCTTTCATTAGTCCTGGGTTTGTTTTAGAGAGTGAAACTGACTGGCAGTCCCTGGGGACAGACGACAAACTAAAGAGCTGAAAACCTGGATTGTAGAATTCGACACAGATATGATCTACTCAGTCAAATTCAGTCTTGTGGCAAATCCAGTAGTTCCCTTGTGAGAAAAAAGGATGTTCCTCCAATAGAAGCCGACTCTGTTGTGCTGCATTAGTCATGGAAGCAGTGCTGGATGACACACAGCTAAGACCCTCCTTACCAAGACACAGAGACTCATGAAAGTGGCACCCCACAAAAGTCATGTCAGAAGTTGTTGCAGAGCTTGGGTCGACTCACTGAAGAGGACCCTTTGTAGGACAAGGTGTGAGTCAAAGTTTAATAGAAATGTGTTCCAGTGAAAACACTGCAGACCATGCTTCTGACACAGTCTAGTAATATTAGCCGTGTTCGCTGCCTCCTCATTAATTAGTAGGGTAACTTTGTTGTAAAATGTATAAATAAATGTGGCAGCACGAGCGCAGGGCCCACAACAAAGTAAGGTGCCTGGGGAGTCATCTTTCGTCCCCTCCGCCACCCCTCATTTCTGAGGCCCTGCATTAAAGACCGATAACCACTAGTGTAGGGGAAAGACTTTTCAACAGGGCAAAAAGTATATTCCAGGGGAGAAAAATTTGAAAACTTAGTTACCTCAATTAGGTCCTGAGGTACAAATGCCTTTTGCAGTCACAAAGCAAAACCACAGGGGTTAGGACTGCAAGATATGTTTTTCACAATATATAAAAGCCCTTTTACTTAATGCAAATGTCTTTCACACTCATGAAATGGCTTTTGCACCCTGCTCCAGCTTGTAAAAAGGAGGGGATGTGAAAGAGGCCCCACTACCTATTTGTGAGTTGCATTGGCATGCATCAATCCTTTAGTGACTGACCCCCTTGTTCGGATGGTAACTGGTTCCCAAAGAGTACACTATTCCTGTAGGACAGCATGCCCACTAGGAATCATGTCAGAGATCAGGCAGTGGTCTGGGGCACCATGACATGCTCCTACACAACGCCTTCTCAGCATGTCAACATTTTATTTCACAAACAGCAGCAATCCTTTTAAGGGACAATGGAAAAAAAATGTTGGGATGCTTTGAATGCAAGTGCATGGACAACGTTTTGCCATTCCTCGCAGGCCTCTGTCCCCGCAGCAGGTCATAGACGCTCACAAAATGCAACTTTCCTCATTAGCATTCCTGAGGGTGAAGGTTCAGTGGCTCCCTATGAATGTACATTTTGGGATTCGACTCAGTAATACATTAGTTGCTTTGCGAAATGCTGAGCAGATCACAAAGGAGTCAGTGCAATTCACACCCATTATTTGGGACCTACCCAATGATATATCAGGTCCTTAAAGTCAGGAGCGGGACCACCTCTACCACCTCAGGGTGGCCTGCTGATTATACCCTTATCCATCTATTCTATTTATTCTGTGGACATTTCTCCCCTGGAATGGTACCCTCGTTCATGCCGAGCCCTGATTTGAGGAAGATGGGGAGAACTGTGGCAGCAGCCGCATTTTGCCATTCAGGCATGGAGGACATGTCATCATGGGTGTTCACCTTTGAAAAAGGCACGAGCAACGTCCTGCATGCACTGGACGATATTTCCAGTGTGTGGGGGACATTTCTAGTTTTTTTCTATCCGGGGAGGTGGACGGGACATCTGACAAATTATTAGCGAATATCTCATTCCGGCCTTACTCTTAATGAGGCACTATGTGTAGGAGAGCAGGAGTTCTCCTAGACCTGTGCACTTTATCCTACTTTAATTCATCCTATCAAAGTCAGAAACCCATTCAAATGTAGAAGGAAACCACTGGGAATAAATATCTGCTTTTTGACAGGGTTTAAAGGGTGGAGCCCTAGCAGAGAAAAGCAGTGTGTTCAACACAGGCAGTTAGGATGAGACTCAACACTACATCTTGTGACTTCCAGTAATCTTCAAAAAGTGTGTGTGCAATTCACTCTTCAGGAGTTTTCTCAAAAGCAGGCACCCTAGAGGCACATCAAGACCAGGGAATGTTCTGAGACCTACTGACACTATTTTGTTACTTGATCATCGACAGGTAGATTGTCTGAGCATTGTGTAATCAACGGGTCTTGGTGGGTGGGTAATAGGGGACAGCAGCTTTGGAATATTTCCTGGGTGTTTCTCCTTGGGCCCTTTACTTGGTGCAGAGGACTCAGAATGCAATCCCAAATAACTCCAGGAGGGTTTCACATACTAAGATTTTTCGTCTACTAGCCCAGTAAGGCTACCTTATTTTGTACGCATTTGATCCTGCATATGTGTTTTTTGAGGAGGTAACTATTGTCCACATGGCATAAGTCAGGTTGTGCAAGGATAAACAATCTGATATGCTCTGCTCAACATTTATACTCCGGGAACTGAAGGATGTTTGAATGATGAGTAATAAATACCAAAGTGTCAGTTAAAGCCCCTTTGGGCATTTTTAAGTCCAGAAAATGTTTTAAAATGTTCAGAAATATGCACAAGGCAGCCAAATAATTCTATGAAATGTATTGTGTCAATACATGACATTCTTGTTGAAGCCAAAAAGTATATTGAATTGGTTAAGGTTAATTTTCTCTTCAGCGTCTTCCCTGACAACTTATCCAACCATGCCCACTTCTCCCCACATCCTCAAGCCAATCTCACTGAAAATTGTCAGATTCTTTTTGCAATAATCCCTCATTGAAAAAATCAACTTACAGCTGGAGAGAGGCAAAGAGGGGTTGAAATAAAAGGCCATTAAAACCTTTTCATCAAGACCTCACCGCAGGTGTTTTGAAGATCAGAAAAAATTAACGGAGGCTAGGAAATGGCAGCAGGAGACCGGTTGTTGAGGCTTCGACAAGTCTCACAGAAATTACAGCTGCCAGAAAAAGATACTTCACAGTAGTGATAATCAGTCAAGCAAGAGGGTAAGTGTTGGTGGAGAAGAGAAAAGTGTTGGAGTAGGATCAGCGAGTAAGTTAATGCACAGCTTATTGAATATAGACTTAAGTGTTATAATATTTAATTCATGTCTAATTCTGTGAATTACCCGTTTATCATGCCTGTGGAGGTGGTTCTCTGAGCTTAGATAAGAATTTATAGCAAAACGGAAGAAGGGCTACGGTATTCAATTTTAAGAGGTCATTCAATTTGATATTAAGGGATCCCATTGCAAACTATGAAATAAAAGACTGAATGTCACTTATGGCTACAGCTATTCAAACGAATCCCAAAAGGCTAAACTACCCGTTCACCTATTATCAGGAAAGTCTGTTGAATCAACAGATTGGAGAGCAAACTCAATTAATATCATAGCCCCAGGAACTAGATATTACAGGAAAAAACCTAACACGATAAATTGAAAAAGCACAACATTTTGGTACATTTGCTGCAAAAAAGATAGGGTGGCTAAACCTTTTAGTAATAGAATTCAATAAGATTGTCTTGACAACATTGTGAAAGATTTACAGCACACAATAATTGCCCAGGGTTAGATAGGATATCAAAGAAGTATTTTAATTTGTATTATGCCCTACCCCACTATATCTAACTCTTTTTCAAAAACGAATCTGGCATTCTGGTGAATTTAGAGGCCACCAGCATAAATATGGAATATAGCTGGAAGAAGGTACTGGACCCCACGTTGGTTTGCTCCTCCATGGCCGAGTACAACAGGTCTCGATCCACCCTTTCACCTCCCCCGCTAAACCTTTAAGATGGGGGGTGCCGCAGGGCTCGGCCCTGAGCCAGCTACTCTTTAGTATCTATTTGACACCACTGGCGGAGCTCATTGCCGAAACTGGGATCAAGGTAACATCCTATGCGGATGATACTCAACTGATGTTCACCTTCAGTGGGGTATCGGCATCTAGCTTTGACTCACTTAAAGATTGCCTAATAAACATCTCTACCTGGATGAGCAGCAACTTTTAAAGCTTAACGCCAACAAGACGGAGGTCTTGTTTTTTAACCAAGTGGTATCTCCTCCGACGGCCTTGTGGTGGCCAGCTGAACTGGGATCTGCCCCTACACCTAAGGACTCGGTCAAGAATTTGGGAGTCAAGTGGGACAAAGACCTGTCCCTCGCCACCCATGTTCAACTTTTATCTGCGGCCTGCTTTGGCAAGATGAAAACCATCAGAAAATTTATTGATTTCTTGCCAGAGTCTGCTCGCAAAACCGTTGTCCATGCGTTAATCACTTCCCATCTTGATTATGCTAATGGACTCTACATGGGGCTGCTGATCGGCCTAATCCGTAGGCTCCAGATAATACAAAATGCGGGAGCTAGGCTGGTCTGCAAGGTCCCTCTCCGCCAACGGATTTCTCCTCATCTTAGACAACTCCACTGGCTCCCGGTAGCCAAGCGTATTGAATTCAAGGCCCTTACGTTTGCCTTTCGGGCATATCAGGGCAGAGGGCCCAACTACTTGAGGAAGAGACTTCGCCCCTACGAGCAGGACAGATCTCTAAGGTCCAATCACAAACGCTTCCTCACCACCCCCCGCTTTGCGAAGGAAAGATTGGGGGGTAGGACATTTGAGGTGGGTACCACTAAATGTTGGAACAACCTACCTGCGCAATTACGTATGATGCATTCTGAACAGGAATTTAGAAAGGCCTTGAAGACCTGGCTTTTTAGTCCTAATGACTAGATGTGCACCTACCACTGTTTATGTTGCTGTCTGTGCTAGCGCCGGGACACCCATTCGGGGTAGCTGTGTGCTCTACAAATATCTTTTATTATTATTATTTGCTCTGGCTAGATGCAACCATGTTAGGAAGGCATGCTTGAGCTCAAAAGATGACCTTTGATTGTGAAACATATAATGCCCATTTCATAAAACAGGGTAAGATTAAATTTAAAAGCTATCTACACATAGGACAACCTTGAAAATAGAGTTGACTTTGGTTTCATCTTCATTCCCACAAAACTTAAAGAGGCTTTTAGTAGAAGAGATCTCGGATCACACTCCTTTCCTAATTGGGTGTAATATTATCCAATTGGAACTTGGTTAAAAGACTTAGGACCTGATTATGGACTGCCAAACCCGTGGTGGAGGTGTGGTGGTGGTCGGGGACCACCGCACCAGTGGTCCGACCGCAGTATTAAGAGTACGGCAGTCAGACCATGAGTGAACTGAGACAGCTGCCAGGGATCTGCGATACCTGGTGCAGCGGTCTTGAGGCAGCAAATTGCTTGGCGGGGCTACTGCGGCACCGCCAAGCATATTACGTGTTTCCTCACTGTGACCCTAACCATGGCGGTGAGACTGCATTTGGTAGAGTGGCGGTGATGAAAACAAAGGGGGCCCTGCAGGCCCCCATGGTGCCACAAGGCTCATGGGGTCCATGCCGTGCAGGAACGGGCTTTGATGTTCCCATTGCGGTGCCTTTTTGAAAGGCACCGCCGTGGGTCGCCAAAGGACTGCCCGTCAGACCATGAGAAAACTCCTAATCTGGCAGACGGCCGGCAGACGTGTTTGGCGGTGCGGAAGCGGGCGGTGGCATGCCGCCCCGCACCACCAAACTCGGAATCAGGCCCTTAAAGATATAACCTAAATCATCTGTGGGGTAAGGCCTTTGGAAATTAAAAGAAAGGCAAACTGGAATTAAACTCTGAATGGAACGAAACCAACGACCTCTTAGTACACTCTGGAATGCCTCTCAACTGATTATAAGAAACTCCAGCATTGCCAAGAGATCCTACTATGTGGAGAGGTGTGGTGCAGTGGAGAGGTGTGGTGTAGCGGCCAGGGCAGCTGACTTCGGAGCACAGGGTTCACGGTTCGATCCCCGGCTCCGGCGGCAGCTCAGCTCAGCACCGTGTGACTCTGGGCAATAGCTCACTTAATTTCCACTACGGCCCCCAGCGCCTTGAGACCCGTAAGGGTGAGTAGCTGCGCTATATAAAAACGGACTTACATTTTTTTATTTTTTACTATGAAACAAGTATCAGGAATCAACCAAGCAAAATAGCAATACAATAACATGTTACCAGAAAGGTAATTTTTTTACTTAAGAATTTGTTCATTGGCAATAAATTTACCGGATTCCTCATCCAGCATATTGTTCACCTGATTTAGGAGAGGCAGACCTATCTTAACAGTTCTTCAAATGAACTGAATAATGAACTCAGATCAGTCTTGCATGAATAGATTTTTTTGGTCAGACTTCAAGAGGTTCTTCTTGATTTAACTTCCTGAGGACGTGTGGAAGAATGTTCAAACCTTTGGAGGTCTGAAGCTTCTGAACTTCGACTGATTGTCAGTCGATGTTTTAATATTTCCATTTATAGTGAAAGACATAAGTTAGACAAATTAATAATTAAAAATAATATGATCTTGGTAGAAGAAAGCTTTCCTGAACAATAATGTAAGAAATGTGCAGGCACTCTGTCCTAAAGGGACAAAGATACCAGAATCAAGCTAGGAAACATTGACACATAAACAGGACAAACATCTACTGAGCTGCTCTAATTCAACATCTCCATCCTTAAATTTGGCTTCAAATATTTAATGGCATTATTCCAGATTGTACACAGTTTTTTATTAGGTGGGTAGTTTACACCAACCAAGAAAATGTTGTGGAAAATTGTTCATTTGAAGATCACGTACAATTAGTTTTGCAACTAATGCTGCATGCCCATAATTTAATCTTCAAGCAAGGGTAGAAAAAGGACACATTACATCATAGCTGTTAGCCTTGGAAAGAGGAACCAGATAGGGCTGATTTACGTATCCTCTGATTTTTGTGAGCTCCCTTCCTGTGCCGCTAGAGCCTGAGCAGCACCAAGGAACTGCTGTGGACACCAAGCACTGTAACTAATGCTACTGGCTCTTGACATCATCTTTACTCTGAGTGATCAGGGGAGGGACACACTGAAAATCTTGGACATCAGCACAACATTCTGAGATAACTCCAGCTATATAAGTATCTTGGAATATAACAGAACTTCTACTTATGAGGGGGAAACAAGGATATGAGAACTAAACACCCTTTATTTGACAGTTATATTGATTATGAGATAGCTAGTAGTGGCTCTAACTTAAGATTTGACCACACTCCGCACATCAAAATTTGAACAATTGCTGTTGCAAATTGTAAGTGAGTATGACAGCTGGAAAATACATCCTTTGCCATCAATGAGAATTGCAGCACTTCTTAAAATCATGGCAATCCCAGAGTGTAATTGGCTTTTGAGTGCCATGCCTTAGCAATTGAAGATACTAGTCGTTAAGGTACTCTCCAGGATATCGGTAGTCTTCCTCTGAGACCTGCATGTGCCTAATCTGCTGCGTGTGTGGGTGTCCACAGTAGTGTTTCTGGGAAAAAGTCAACTGATCAACAAATGGCGGTGATCCAGTTGTTGTACTCCCAGTATTGGAATACATTCTTGAGCTCACGTTGACGTGAACAAGTTCAGCTTCTGTTCCATTTAAGAAACTGCTGCCCAGACATAAAATCTCAGAATTTCAGACAGGAAATATAAAAATTCAGACATCCCCACTGATAAAGTACCTACTGCAGTCTTGAAATGCTTTGGGGATGATGATAAAGAAAGGGTGTGTTAATGAAAGCACAGTTCTGTAAATACATTAATTAAACACTTAAGGAAGCTGATCTGAATTTGGAGACCTTGTTCATGTGTTCAGTCTCCATTCCACAATCTTTATACACTGAGAACAAATCTTCAACAATATCCCTCAGGTACTAGGGTGAACTATGAAGCCTGGGGCGGCCCTGGCACGTCTGGGGTTCACTTCAGAAGTTGACAATCTCAACAGTACAGCCCTAGCAACAGCCGCAATAGTCATCATTCCCGACTGAAAGAAAGACTAACGAAACATGTGTCGGGAATAGACTGGAAATGATTAAAGCAGCCACTCATGAAATACATTGGGTGAGAGAAGGCAATGCCACGGAAAAGGAGATGCGTGTGTGGTTGACCACCTTAGTCTTTCACTTGGGCACTTATGAACATTGTAATCTTGATGGATTTATTTGCTGATTTTCTCTTTAAAATAATGTAGAATCAATCACATGCTCCTTTGTTTGGGATCCACCATGTAAAGAAAGAAAATAAAGGACATAAGAATACTTTTCAGACTATGAAATATTTGGTTTCACGTTCTTTATTAGCATAGAAGGAAAAAGTTGAGAAGTTTAAACAAGAGGGAAACGTGCTGGTTGAGGAGGAAGAGAGGCAGCGAGGAAGGAAAGTAGAGGGGAAGAACAGGTAACATATAACTAGGTAACAATAGAAAATGTGAAGAGATATTTCTAGATTAGGCCGCAAATGGTTGCTAGAAGACAGGTTCCAGATTGTACTAAAGATCGTGAACCCCAGGTAAAGCCAGCAGTTCCTCCTGCATTAGCATTCCGAATGCTGCTTTGCATGTTTCCTTCATTACCATCACAATTGATATATATTTTAGATGATGTTGTTAAGATGCCAACCCTTATTAAGCGCCTTTGTACTGCATAAAAGATGATTTTCATATTTCATGTTGTTTGGTCGTGAAAACAACAGAGCTGTTCAAGAAATTATACCCCGAAGGGAAAAGATGACAGGTTTACTTGGAAGTGATTGAATTACAGGAGGGCTGACATGCTTTTTTCAACCATCCCTCTCTCAGTCTACCTCTGAATTCTGGGCAGGATCAGAGTGTACTGCCCTAATGTTCATGAGAAGGTGTACTGTCCGACCTGTGAGTCATGGAGTCTATGGATTTGCCCAGGAGTTGTGCCATTCTGTACCGTATGCATTTTGGATTTGCTGTAAATTTGACACCAGGTGTTGGCACTACAGGCAGTTCCACCCCTGTGCACTTGAAATCTGTAGTGTTTTCATGTGCAGTCTTCGATGAAGAGCAGGCAGTGGATGAAAACACAAACATGGTCCTCTCCTAACAATGAGTAGCCCGCTTCTGTGCCACAATGGAGCTTAGCAGAGGTGGAATAACCAAAGGCTAAGTACAATGCCTTGAGAGTATGACCGGAGACCCGTGGATGCAGATTTGTACATATGTGGCTTTTGTACTGTTAAAAAGCAGTGGAGTGCTGTACAGGATCGAAGGCATGTTTGCATGATGGGAATGTGAATCATGGTACTGACAGGGGGTAGGCTATTTAATGTGTTGTGATACGGTGTCCTTTAACTGGGTATCTCTTCAACTTTTTTCTAAAGTGAAGAAGTGTAGAAGATATTGTTCCAGATCTTGTGTGCACAAATAGAGAGAGAGAGCGAGCCTGTTAGGATGTCTATTTATTGCCCATCTTCATATCTTGATGGACACTCACATGGATGTGCACACCACCCCGTCAAATGATAAAGAAAACAAAACTCCAAACTGTTTCAGTGGAATCACTCTCGGTGTTTGGTTGGGAATCAGTCTGTAATTTGAAGATCCTCTCCCCTCAAGAAAGAATGCATGCAGGTTCCATCATCTGCTCTAGCGCAAGAGTCAAAATCAGACATGTTTACTTTGAAGGTTGGATGGAGACCCTGGCCAAACCTGTACAAGGGGTAAAGAGGAGAGTGCCTTTCATTAGATAGAGCCATTTATCCATGGTATAGTCCTCTGAGCAAGTGGCTGCCACCCTTGCCTGATATAGTGGGAGTGTATCCACCAATACATGGTAAAGCCCAGTTATGGATTTCCAGCTGTTCACATGTGGCAGTTGTAAGACTAGTGACCACCTGAAAGAATGACAGGGGGTGTCCTCTTTGTACCAGTTCTGTACACGTTCTCCATCTCTTGAGTGAGTGGCCTTCAAGATGCACCACTGGCTTAATTTACAGGCTGGCTATGATTCCATTGATTTTATTTTCCCGTCCCCTTGCACTGTTGTTTTTCCTGGGGGAATGGAACCTGGCAGGACAATCCTATTGGATGTCTGTATGGGATAACCTCTCTCAAAGGCTTTCTTCTGGCTTCAGCAATCGAGTAACAGAGCTTTTGTGTTCCTGGAGCTGGCAAACAGGAGATTGGCCAGCTGGCCCTTGCAGAGCAGTGCCAGTCTCTGAGTGCTAGCCGGGGTCAGGAGTCCTTGAGTCTTCTTTGTTCTAGCCAATCCTTCTTCAGATGTGGTCTTCCCTGGTCCAGGGATATTTTGAAGTGGAGGTGGTAAAGTGCCTGTCTTAACTTGTGCACTAGTAAGTGATTGGATATTTTTTCCATGGGTGGCTCCTCCTAAAGGGCGGAGGAGCATCGCCCCGCCTGCTGCGAGTGCAGCAGGCAAACACAAATAAATAAAATGTCATTTCAATACCATTTTATGTTGCCACCGGCTCGCCCTGTGCAGACCGAGGGTGGGGGCGGGGCTCAATCCTGCAATTGCAGGATGACTGCTGCCCCTGCCAGTGTGACATTTCACTACTGTGAGGGCACACAATTTCAAATATGTAGTGTGCCACTTTGTAATACAATAATCACCCAACCTTGAGGGCTTACAAGGCACACTTCGGGGTGACTTATTAATACATAAAAGTAGGTTTTCCTACGCAGCAAAGGCACTTTTACTTTCCATGTGTCACTGCAGTCCTTTTAAACTGTACTTCACCCAGAGCATGGTGGTGGTCTTGGCAGCCTTATATTTATTGTAATGATGAGAGAGGAGCACTCCTAAAAGTAATCTCAGTTTAATTAGAATTACCTATTTAACTCGGCGTGCTACAGTGGTGTGCATGCTGCCTAAACATGCCTTGTCTAATAACCACCTAAACTCAAGTACTTGGACTTGACCACTATGCACTGTAACTTATTGCAACTGCAATGTACATAAAATCAATGTTCTTCACAAAAATACAAAAAACAATATTTTCAAATATTCACCTGATAATACACAATTTTTCACAACAGAACAGAGATACATTTGTTATTACATTGTATTTATTCTGTTACTTAAACAAAACATTATTGTTATTCCAATGCTGATGAATATATCCATTTTTCTTTCATGCCCAATGCATTTCAGGCCCTTGGCCCTTCTTCAGGGGCATACATCTACAAAAATGACGAAAATTATTGTCAAATTCTAATAATGCACACGGAGTCACTCCTCTTTTCGCAATTTCATAAAAAGACAATGGGAGAAACATAACTGAAAGGAAAATCAGCCATAAAGGAAAGATACCATCACCAATAGTCAAAGTGCACTCTGTGTCCATGATCGAAAATGGAAAATCAGTGGGCGAGCCTTAAGTAGCGTATTCAGCACCTACTAGGTAAACCCAGGTTATCCAAAGAAGTAGAAAATGTAACACTTCGTTGAAATATGAAAGGACAATTCTAAAACAAAAACGATAGCAATCTTTTACTTTACTGTTCATAGTAACCGGATGCCTATGATAATAATAGGGACTCTTTTACAATTACTGACCTCGAAGTTGTATTAACGATGCCCTCCGCTTTAAATCCAACGCATACTGCTTATAGATCATATGTCCCCCGTAAGCTGAAACAATCAATCAATCCATTAAAAAACTCCTTCAGCCATCCATTATCCACTACACTCTACTTCACATGGAAAAATCCTCACCTCAGTGAAGAGCTCTCAATGAGCGTCTGAACGCTGTAACTTCACACGTGAATTTTACTGCCAGCCGGTTATTCGCGTCACCTAACGTAAAAAAACGCGGAGAATCCATTATTCCGCTCTCCTAAACACACGCTGTCTCAACCTAGCTTTATCTTCCCCTCCTCAAGTATTTCCCTCACCTCGGTGCACAAGCCTCCAGGAACGCTGAACCTCTTCCTCTTCGTACCGCACGCGTTGGTCAGACTACCAGCTGTCGTGTCGATTATCCATTGAAACCCGGCTTATACTCTAACAACGGACTGAGCCACGGGAAAAGTTTCTAATATCGAAATCGGCGACAGACTAACCTAATAGTAAACTGTATACTGCTCTGAAAAATGGTCGCCATTTTGGAACACCAAAGAACATCAATCGGATACTCGTATCCAAGTGATCACTAATCCAAAACTACTCAAAAAAACAACAGAATGAAAATAATAAAAACCCATGGAATAGAAATGTAAGTGGTGAACAAAAGAAAATACATGAAGAGAAGTATATCATGCTCATGTTCAATGCATATTAACCCACATCAGATTATATGGTAAAACATAGATGTACATTCTTTTTTTTTTTCTTTTTTGATCCTCATCTCACCAATAGACATCTGCAGATTTAACAAGCCGTCGTATCTTACATTTAGGCGCCCCACGGCTAACTGCATTCTCCTAGGTCAACCCGACCTGCCCCGGGTAGTAGGGACTTGGTGTAATCATAGGACCCGAAGCGGGGGGGGGAAGACCATCACTCTTATACTTCCTGATATCAAAAAGAAACTAATCGCAGAACCCGGCCCCATCTTAACAAGGGATACCAGATATTAGTCAATGACTCCTCATTCCCCTCTTGCTCTAATCGTGCCATTGCGAATGAGGCTTTAAGCCAGACTTCTCTATTCGGGGGGATAGAATCTTTCCACTTTATACAAATCTCCCTCCGGGCGAGCAATATGAGGTATAACAGCAGTCCCCTATGAATCTGAGATAGAGCCGAGTTAATCACATCATTACCCCCAAAAAATACCAACTGGCAGTTGATCTCAATGTTAACTTCAAAGATATTGGATAAAGAATCTCCCACATCCTTCCAGTACGATCTTAACTCCAGACATTCAAAAAAGATGTGGATATCATCCGCATTTACTGATTTACATCTAGGACATTTAGGCGGGGGGAGTGGAGCAAACTTAGCTATCTTGGCTGGGGTATAGTAAAGCCTATTAAGAACAAAAAAATGATTCTTTTTAAGCTTGCTGGTTTAATATATTTATAGAGTAATTTAAAAGATGGCTCAAAAAATCTTCTATATTTAGCTCAAGTGGAGAGTGATTCCAAACCGATGATTGTGGAGGAAGGTCTATGTCATCAGCTTCAAGAAGCCTCGTATACCACATGGATATCTTTTTTTTTTGGCTGGACATTTTGCAATAACCGCTCTAGCTCCCAATTGCCTCTTATTTCCGCCCCTTCTGCCTCATACCATGATTTAAGTTGAAAATACTTAAACTTAGAGAGTGCTGGGCCTATCTTAGCTCTTAGGACCTCCCATGGAAGAATTCCATCAACATCAATCAGATCAGACCACTTAGCCACACCTGCTCTCTTGATTGGTAATGCCAGGCTATCTCTAAGGCAGAGTGGGGTCCCAGGAGAGTCCCATATGGGAGCAAAGTCAGAGAAATATCCAATACCCCATCGGCGTCTCACTTTATGCCATGTCTCCAAGGCGGCCTTAAGAACATTGAGGCGCACACGTTTAAAAAATCTTGGGGCCCCGAACTTATATAGAAAACCTTCTCCTCCACTTCCCCCCTCAGCCATAGCCATTTCGCCAAGGAGCCTACCCCATGTTGTATCATCTGGAATTGAAAGCAGCATCCTAATACCTTTAAATTGAAAAGCAATTAAGTATCGGGGATGGCTAAACCACCTTTCAAAAGCCTCCTCCTCAGCTTTTTCCAGGACATCCTAGCACTTTTATCCCCCAAATGAAACTCCCAATTTTCCCCTGAATCTTACTAATATTTTTACTGGGAAAAGCTAAAGGGACTGCATTGAACAAATAGGTCAACTTAGGAAGAATACTCATCTTCACCAAATTGACCCTCCCATAGATCGTCAAGGGAAGATTCCTCCAACTAACAAGGAGTTTATCGATTTCCTTAGTGACTTTCTCCAAGTTAATCATGGGAATTTTATTAAGATCTTTGACAATTTTAATACCCAGGTATTTAAATTCGTTGCTGATGAGGCCTCCCCTGTAGTCGATGTTCCAACACATCACTTCCGTTTTAGAGGAATTGGCAAGATAACCAGAAATGGAGCCAAATTCCTGCAACAGGTTCTCAAGCCGTGAAATAGTTGTCTCCGGATCACTAGTGTATATAATGATATCATCAGCATATAGTGCTATTTTACAGTGATAGTTTAGTGATTTAAAAGGACGAATTAAATCATCTAACCTAATGGCTTGTGCCAAAGGCTCAATATAAATGTCAAATAAAAGAGGGGATAAAGGGCACCCCTGCCTAGTCCCTCTCTGAATATCAAAACTAGAAGTCAGGGTGCCATTCAACAGGATCCTTGCGGAGGCTCCCCGGTAGCAATTCCTTAAGGTCTGGACAAAGACAGAGCCCATGCCCAGGCCCTCGAGAACCCCCCAGAGATACCTCCAACAGACCCTATCGAAGGCCTTAGCTGCGTCCAAAGCCACCACTGCCAAAGGGTCAGATCTCACCACAGCCAAATCAATATTCCCAATCAACAGTTGGGTCTGTTCCTGAATGTACCTCCCTACAATAAAGCCTTTCTGATCAATATTAATCCGACTAGGGACCAGTTTAGCCAGCCTCCCTGCCAAGATGCCCATAAAGATCTTATAATCAGCATTTAGCAGGGAGATCGGACGATAGGAATCAGCCTTTAATGGATCCTTCCCTGGCTTCAATATTAAAACAATGGTAGCTTCCTTCCAGGATCTAGGGACCACACCCGTTGTACTATAAACTGAGTTAAAAAGAGTATACAGTACCAGGGTCAACTCATCCGAGAGAAGTTTGTAAACCTCATTCGGAAGAGCATCTAAACCGGAGGCTTTGCTATTTTTAGACCTCTTTATTTGGTCCCTGATCTCTTCTATGGTAATAGGGGCATCAAGAGAAACCCGACTAGCTTCAGATAGAGTGGGCAGGGATTTACTTTTTATCCAGGAATGTATTGTGTCCTGAGAAGGAGCCAAATTTTCTTTATATAGATCTGAAAAGAGAGAGAGAAGACAGTTTTGCAAGTCTTCCACCTTGCTAGATTTATCTCCATTACTATTGACTATCAGTTCATTGATGTTATTTTTTGAACGATCAGTCCTGGCTTTCCATGCTAAAAGAGCACCTGCTTTTTCACCATAATCAAAATTTTCCAATTTTTCACAAGCCATTGTGCCCTACCTTTCTGGTCTAACAGACTCCTAAGCTCCTGCCTAGCCCCCTCCAGATCATCCTGAACCTGTGCTAATCTATCTAAGCTTCCCTGATGGAGAGAGTTCCTCTCAGCCTCTAATTCTTTAATCCTCCCCTCAATAGAATGTAATTCCAAGGTCCTGGCTCTATTTTTAGAACTTATTAGACCATGCAGCATGCCTCTCAGACTAGCTTTATATGCATCCCATACATAATCTATAGTCGTGGAACCCAAATTTAATGAAAAATATTCTAAAGAGGATGTTCTGATGGACTGGACAATTCCGAGATCTGACAGCATAGATCTATTCAGCGTCCATCTAGTTTGTAGAATGTTACCTTCCTTAGAGTACAAAAATACAATAGGAGCATGATACGAGAGGTGACTAGATAGAACAGATATCTCGCATAGGTTATCTAACACTTCCCTATTAACTAAGATATAATCTATTCTAGACGCATGATGATATTTTTTACTATAGAATGTGAACCCCTGGAGATCTCCCTTCTTAGCCTTCCAGACATCTACCAGGCCCATGTCATGTAACAGATTTTTCATGGCCCGGCGAGATCGCGGGGCCCCTATTGCACGGCTCAAATTGGACCTGTCTTTAAATGGATCGAGGAGGATATTAAAATCGCCTCCTATTATTAAGGGGGGTCACCAGCATCAATTTATCTTGCAATTTAGTAAGATAAGAAGGATCATCGACATTGGGACCATAATAGGAAGAACAAACTAACTCTACGCCCCCAAAATCCATCTGAGCCAATATCCATCTTCCTGTTTGATCTGTCTGTACAGATTTGACTACGCATGGGGTCCCTCTCTTCACCAAAATTGCAACACCTCTGCTATTAATTGATTGCTGTGAAGAGCAAAAACAATTTATCCAGGAGATTTTTGAGAAGATCAAACGTGATTCTATGAAAGTCAGATGTGTCTCTTGTAGGAGAAAAACCTGGGCCGGGGAGAGTTCTAGGTACTTAAATATCATCCTCTGCCTACGTGGACATCTTAAGCCATTCACATTCCACGAAATAAAACAGATTTTATTATCCCTTTTTGTATTGCCTGCCATCAGCTAGTACGCCCTTTCCTTGAATTGAACGACATTTCTTAAAATACAGATAAGATGAGAGATATTTTTATTTTTATTTTCTCCCACTGCTCCCCACCCAGTGAACTCCACCAACCTCCCCCCTCCCCTCCTGTGACCCCCTGTACCCAGAGGAACCCTCCCTTCCAATAGGCCAAGCCTATTCGGTCGCCTCTCCCTCGGGTAACATTTTTAACTAATTCTTAACTCTGAAAACTTGGGACCTTACAGCTGAGCCCTCCTTATACTCTAATCCCTCCTTCATTTCCCTCCCTCTTTATCTTTTTGAATCTTAACAATAAGGGCGTCTACCTCCTCAGTTGTACGAATTATTTGCATGTGATTATTCCACATCACACGTAGTGTGGCAGGAAACCTCAGTTGAGCCTTTGCCCCCAGACTATTTAACTCCGCTAACCTCTTCCCCAACTCCCACTGTCTCGTAGCAGTTATGTGAGAGATGTCCGATCTAATGGAGAAGGAAAAAGGGGACACGTCTGAAAGTGGAGAAGAAATCACTCCTTCCTTTAGTGCGGCAGTCAAAATCATCTCCTTGACTGAATAGGACAAGAAATTCACCAGAATTTTCCTGGGCTTCTGTCTTCCAGGGTTTCTCTTAAAGGGATCCCGATGCACTCTTTGAATTTCGTGTACCAGATCTATATTTGGAAAGATTTTCGAAACTGAGCCTTTTAGTAGGGAAATCACAAACCCCTTAATGTCCTCCCCCTCAAGAGCTTCCGGGATATTTAAAAACTTCAGGTTGTTTTTCCTTGAGTGGTTTTCCAATCTCTCGAGATCGTCCTTCAGATCCTTATTCTGAGTTGATAACTTTGCCAAGTCAGCCAAGGTCGTTTGGATCGCTTCTTTTAATTTAGGAATCTCAGACTCAATTGCGTCGGTCCTCAGAGTGACTTCCTCCAATTTCTGAGCCAGTACCTCGCATGACGAACGAATCGCAGCTTGATTTGCTTCAGATACAGAGAACCTACTGGCTAACTCTGCTTGATTCATCTCTGAAACTATGAACCTACTGGTCATCTCTTCTTTCATAGTCAGAAGTAAATCAGCTAATGAGTGCGTACTAGAGACTGGAACTGTATGCTCCTCGGAGACAGGAGTAACAAGACTTCTGTTAATGCTCTTGCGGGCCAATTCCAGCCCCTGTGCCTGAACCTGCTCGTCTTGAGAACCCAAAACTGAATATCTATCAGAAAGGTTCACCATAGGGTGGACCACGAAATCCGTTACAGTTTCGGGCGCTCCACCAACGGCAGCAGCAAGAGGAACCTGAGATTCAGCTCCCCCTAAGCTGGGCTGCGTAATACTGCTCGTGGTTATAATTTCACTGCTGATTGAAATTGGTGCCTTCATGATTGGACACACCGGGATCGTAGACACGTGAGAGGACATGGATGTAGATATGGACTGGGACATAACTTGATAGTAAGTTTTTAAAGATGGAGTAATTTTTAAATTCACAGTAGGAGTATTCTTGCCCCTGCCTTTTCCTTTGCCCTTATTAGCCACTTTCCCTTTTACTGGGGTCCCACTATCGATGATTTTTCCACCCTGCTTACGTTGTTTAATTAAACTTCTAACCTCAGAAATGGGGGGGGGAAACCCGAGAGGGCAAAGTCGACTGAGTGATGACAGTATTTGCGGATAAATGGGCTGCTCTAGCTCGTAAAGTGTACCTGCTTATTTTGGGCAAAGAAATATCCACATTATTCCCCTCACTTTTCTCCATGCAATAAAGAGATGTCTTCCCCTTCTGAGGCAATGAGGCTTCTACTTCCCAATATAGAGGGAAACCACCAGTGCCAGTAAGGCTCTCTCTCCCAAAAACACCATCTAATTCTGGCTTACCGTTGAGTGGGTAGATTAAACCAAACCTACTGTCCTTGGCGCTTTCCTGGGGAGCCGGTCGCTGTGACCCTTCCGCCCGCTTGCTGACCGCCTCGAAGGAATTCCCAAGCTGGAGTCCCGAGTATACACCAGAACCGGTGCTGACCCTGCCTCCACCGAACCGGAGCAGCAAACAGGCGATATCCCGACGTCTCCCTTCATGCGCGGCTTCTCTCCATCTCCAGCGCCGACCTTCCGCCTCGACACCAGAAACGCCAGAAACGCCCGAGGCTGCTTCACCGTCCTGGCCAGGTAAGAATGAGAGCCCCCGCATATCACCCAACCGGTGAGGGAAACTCCGGAGGGGGGTTTAAGTTAAAATCGGGCTACAGGGCATCAGCGTCAGTCCCAACGAGAGACCCGAGGGAGCGTGACCGCGACCGTTAGCTAGCGGCCGCCATGTTCCTCGTATTTCCTCAGTATTGAGATGTACATTCTTAAAGAAAACAACCGAAATCGATTTTCTCATTTAGACCTTTAGGATCTTGAGTGTCAAGTCTCCTTATCCAAAATATCTCTCTTTGTAGTAAGGATCTAGTGAGATCCTTCCCTGGAATGGGTGACACTACTTCCATCACCTGAAATTTTAATTGCGCTATCATATGTCGAGCTTCTATCCAGTGTAACGCTAGACTGCTGGTAGTGTTTTGTGTTCTGATGGTACTTTTGTGTTCAGACACACGTGTTTTGATTTTCCTCTGTCTTACCAATGTAATACAATCCACATGGGCACTTGATCCCATATATCACATTCTTGGTGTTGCAATCTGAATTGTGATACAATTGTATTCCTTCTCCTGTATGTGGATGGTTGATCTTCAGGTGATAGAAGTAGTGTCACCCATTCCAGGGAAAGATCTCACTAGATCCTTACTACAAAGAAAGATATTTTGGATAAGGAGACTTGACACTCAAGATCCTAAAGGTCTAAATGAGAAAATCGATTTTGGTTGTTTTCGTTAAGAATGTACATCTATGTTTTACCATATAATCTGATGTGGGTTAATATGCATTGAACATGAGCATGATATACTTCTCTCCATATATTTTCTTTTGTTCACCACTTACATTTCTATTCTATGGGTTTTTATTATTTTCATTCTGTTGTTTTTTTGGGTAGTTTTGGATTAGTGATCACTTGGATACGAGTATCCGACTGATGTTCTTTGGTGTTCCAAAATGGCGACCATTTTTCAGAGCAGTATACAGTTTACTATTAGGTTAGTCCGTCGTCGATTTCGATATTAGAAACTTTTCCCGTGGCTCAGTCCGTTGTTAGAGTATAAGCCGGATTTCAATGGATAATCGACACGACAGCTGGTAGTCTGACCAACGCGTGCGGTACGAAGAGGAAGAGGTTCAACGTTCCTGGAGGCTTGTGCACCGAGGTGAGGGAAATACTTGAGATGGGGAAGATAAAGCTAGGTTGAGACAGCGTGTGTTTAGGAAAGCGGAATAATGGACTCTCCGCGTTTTTTTTACGTTAGGTGACGCGAATAACCGGCTGGCAGTAAAATTCACGTGTGAAGTTACAGCGTTCAGACGCTCATTGAGAGCTCTTCACTGAGGTGAGGATTTTTCCATGTGAAGTAGAGTGTAGTGGATAATGGATGGCTGAAGGAGTTTTTTAATGGATTGATTATGATTGTTTCAGCTTACGGGGGACATATGATCTATAAGCAGTATGCGTTGGATTTAAAGCGGAGGGCATCGTTAATACAACTTCGAGGTCAGTAATTGTAAAAGAGTCCCTATTATTATCATAGGCATCCGGTTACTATGAACAGTAAAGTAAAAGATTGCTATCGTTTTTGTTTTAGAATTGTCCTTTCATATTTCAACGAAGTAAGTTACATTTTCTACTTCTTTGGATAACCTGGGTTTACCTAGTAGTTCGATCATGGACACAGAGTGCACTTTGATTATTGGTGATGGTATCTTTCCTTTATGGCTGATTTTCCTTTCAGGTATGGTTCTCCCATTGTCTTTTTATGAAATTGTGAAGAGGAGTGACTCCTTGTGCATTATTAGAATTTGACAATAATTTTCGTTATTTTTGTAGATGTATGCCCCTGAAGAAGGGCCAAGGGCCTGAAATGCATTGGGCATGAAAGAAAAATGGATATATTCATCAGCATTGGAATAACAATAATGTTTTGTTTAAGTAACAGAATAAATACAATGTAATAACAAATGTATCTCTGTTCTGTTGTGAAAAATTGTGTATTATCAGGTGAATATTTGAAAAAATTGTTTTTGTATTTTTGTAAAGAACATTTATTTTATGTACATAGCAGTTGCAATAGGTTACAGTGCATAGTGGTCAAGTCCAAGTACTTGAGTTTAGGTAGCCTTATATTTATGCCACTTGCAGCCCACATGTGAAATTTAACTTCAATGCACTGGTACATTTTGCGTGCCATTTACTATGGCCTTGTAGAAAAGTTAAACAGACCAATTGGGTGAAACCAACTTTAACAGTGCCATTTCAGTGTCAGAGCACATGCACTGTGGCAATGAATGGTAGTGCCACAGTGCACAGAGTCCCAATACCAGTAAAGGTAGGGTCCAGAAAAAGGCATAAAATATTGGGTCACCATGCAGAAAACTTAGATTTTTCTCTTCATTGGCAACATGGACATTGTTTACTTACTTTGCATCTTATGACATATGGAAAAGCCTACTTTGCTCACTCCTGTATCCTTATCTGTCAAGTTCATCACTACTGCCAACTAGAAATGCTCTTACTGTCAACTGAAAACAGACTTGCATGCCCACTGTGTCTGAAATTGCTCTATCCCAGACATTATGCATGGAATAGTGGAGTTTCTATATGGTCTGTTGGATTCTTGCTAGTGGACGGCTGAAATTTATATAAGGAAAAGAGACAATTGCAGAATCGCCCACTCAGAGCAAGAAGACGTAGGGCAATTATCAAAGGACTGGGGCCACAACTATATCGGTTTCCGCGTAGGTCTGACTTGATTGACTGAGCAGTGATCCAGAACGTGGTGGCTGTGGTGTACATGGGGTGAAGCCTCACAGATCACAACAGTAAATAGGTCAGACTTGGGTTGAGTTGGTGCTCTCATCGGGGGCCCTGTGGTGGCCAGCCAGGCACTCATTACTTTGTACAAACCAATGTAACATTCCTTTGACTCTTCCACTTTCCCATATAGGCATTTCTATTATACACTCTTATGTGAGTCCACGAATGCTGTATCCATTGGGAACAACAATCCACGTAGTTTGAGCTAAGGTGCAGTCTCATTAAAGGCACATGATTGATCAGTCCATGATTTTTTGCCCGATCATGAGCTCGATACCTTTACTTGTTAGTGGAACCCAATATAAAGGAATACCATCTGAAAAGAGAAACACCCAAATAGAAGTGTTCATGCTGTCTAGTCAGTCAATGAAATAAGTTATAAACGACTTCAATCTATGCCTAAAGAAATTGTGGAGGTGGGTTATAGGAGGGGGCGAGGGGGTCGCTGTTTCATCGAACAACCTTGATGACGCCACCAGGGGGGTAGTGGAGCAATCATGAAAAAAACATCAGTTATTTTTAAACCAATTTCCCCCATCCCTCAAAAAGTACGGTTGACTAAATTAGTGGTGTCTTCTTTACTTATGCACCAAACGTCATAATGCTGGCATAGGGAAAGTGGCCTCTGGGTCAGAGAAAGCCTAAACCACCCTAGAGTACCTGAGAACATTTCTAAAACAAACATCACCTATCTAACATCAGAGGCGGCTTCAAACTTCTCTCAACAGACCAGACTTCAAGCTGTCACCCTACAAAATATAAAACCTCAGGAGGGAAAAGCAACTCGTCTATATATGGAATTGTATCCATTGCTTTTTCATAGCTGGCCTGCCCGGGCAACCACGGATGTAGAGTAAACATTTCCAGGGACCCTGCCAACACACGGGCTCCGACAGTCTGGGACACCGCCTTTGCAATGAATGACTCAGTTGACTGAGCTCAGAGGTGCATTTGGAGAACGTCTCGGAGCCCACAGGTCCTCCTCGGACCCACACTTTGCAGGATAAAAGGAGGGTGGATGGGTCTCTGTCGCGACGCGCAGCAGCGCCGGCCGGGGGAGTAAGACTGCAGCCTTCTCATTCGGACCGAGCCTTAGTGCGGTTCATTTGGAGTGGGAGGGGCGGGGGAGGGGTGCTGGCTAGGTGGGGATCTGTGCTCGAAGTTGGTAATGTTTCTCGTGAAATCCAGTTTAGTCTAAGACAGTGTGGCCTCAGAGCGCCTAAGGGGAGCAGCCTGGACCGTGAAAATCTGGGCGAGGTGTGCAGAAATGGCAACTGACTCATAGTGCCTATATTTAGAAATTCTACAGAAAACGGGCAGGAGCTATTTTTAACTCCACACAGTGAATCTATTCTTTAGAAATGGTAGAAATGAAAGCTGTAATGTCAAGAAGTAATCTCTCAGCCATAAAACTCTCTCACACAATTCTAGTCTTGCATAAACATTATCTCTATGGCAATCATGGTAGACTGTCTACAATATTCATTTTCTGAAAGGGCCCATGGATGCTATAAAAAGCATCGAACTGTCTGTCGGTAGGGCTTGGGCAGAGCCAGTGTGTTAGGTTAGCTTGACTTGTCACTGATTCTACTCCAGCCCTTCAGAGGTGCCAGGTTGTTAATGCAGTTCTGTATTTACTTACATATTATAGTTACACTGTATAGTTAAATAAAGGTTATTGGACTTAAACAATTTGTTTAGTTATACAGTACCGATAGTCACGGAGTATATATACACCTTAGGTTAAGGTTTAGGTACCATAGCACTTTATGCACTTAACTGTAGGCTAATTGGAGTATGTGCATTTATATATGTTATTTTTTCTTTCTGTGTGATTGGAACCATGAGTATTAAAAAAAAAAAGCATTGGCAAAGCCAATAGGTCATGCTTTGGGGACCC
The DNA here is from genome assembly GCA_963921515.1 of Calotriton arnoldi. Classification (NCBI taxonomy): domain Eukaryota; kingdom Metazoa; phylum Chordata; class Amphibia; order Caudata; family Salamandridae; genus Calotriton; species Calotriton arnoldi. The sequence goes on from CAWUFW010000040.1 coordinate 6,105,802, forward strand.
ATTGGCACTGCCAGTCATTTTAGCCATGCTGTACTGCACCCCTGAGGCTGTGCAGCTTGGCTAATGAAAAGAGAAAAAAAGGCCTATGACGCGGGCCCATGCCATTGTATAGGCGTGCACACCAAGCATGCCATGCGCTTTTCTTTTTGTTTATCGAGACAAGTTGTATCAGCAAACAGTAAGAAGAGAAAGAAGCGCGAGTGGCTGGGAGAGGAGCGTGGGTGGGGGGCAGCAATGTGAAGAAGAAAGCAACATGGAGGGAGCTGGAATTACAGAGGGAAGAGGTGGGGAGGCAACAGGAAGGAAGGGGGAAGCAATGCAGGGCCCGCTGGAAGCAACACGGTGGGGGGACATAGGTGGGGGAAGCAACATGAAGGGCACACAGGGAGGGAAATAAACAGAGAGAGGAATGTGGAGAGGGGGAAGCAAAAGGATGAGAGAGAGTGTGCAACGTGGAGCTGGTGGGGTGCACATGGATGAGAAAGCAATGCGGGGGGAGAAGCACACAAAGGCGAGCGTATCGTGGGGACGAGCATACGGGCAGAGAAAGAGCAACACAAGCGTGGCAAAGGGGGGGGGAAGTACATGAAGGAGACTGCTGGAAACACATGCACCTTCATGGAGTGCTTAAACAAAAAGAAAAACATAGCACCTGAAAAGTGAGCAAAGCATGGACATAAGCAGCGGCAGCCCCCCCATTAGGGCAGAGGAGCGTCACCCCCCTGCTTCCAGTGCCGCAAAAGTGAAAATAAAATGGTAATAAAATAAATTACCATTTTATTTTTCACTGCTCCCAGCCCGAGCAGTGATTGGGGACGGGGCTGCTGCTGCCTGGCAGCAGGGAAGTGATGCTCACTCCACCAGTTTACACTGAGCATGTCTCTTTGGCCGGCTGTCGTGGGACGGGCAGCCTGACATGCACAGTGTAAACCTCTCCACCCAGTTGTCTTGGACAGCTGGATGGAGAGCAGGCATAGGTCCCCTGTGCCTGCTAGAGCATCGAGGCAGCCTGCTCCAGCCAATCCTGGAGCTGCTCTCATGCTGCTCATCTGCTGCATCAGGACTTAGAGATGGGAGCTGGCTGAGGCTCGAGGAGGATTCGCACTGACTGCAATCAAGACGAACAAGGTAAGTTTGCTTTTCATTTTATTTTTACTTTTTTCAGCACTGTGAGAAACTCTCACTGCCCTCAGCCTTAATTCCAGAGTTCTCAGTCATGGCCCTTTAATAAATAAATATATATATTCCGTTAATGAGCCATGATTGAGAGCTTTGGAATGTGAGCCTAAAGGCATCGTGACTTATAACAGTGCCTGCCACTAGGTTTGGCACTGGCTCGATGACACACCACTTCTGAGGCTCACCGACTGCCACTGGACATAAGTAATGTGTTCTAGCTCCATGGGAGGAATAAATGCACAAAGGGGAAATAAAGCAAACACAAGCAAACAAATGACAATGGAGCCAACCATTGGTAAGCTATGGTGGGCTCTAAGCCAACTGTAAGCTGATATTATGTCTTACAACAGACAGCGCTTGCGCTGTCCAGTAAGCGAGATATAAAACTGGACAGGAAACCTTCGCCCTTTTTTTTGATACCCTTATTTCATTTTGGTCGTATGAGGTCACGGAGCATCTGAGCTTGGGAGTGATAAAATTCCAATTTCCAATCCAGCTTGTGCAGGAGTCATACAAGATTGAAATTAATGCCACTGAAAGGAACCAGCTCCATGTGTTCTCTTGGATTCAGATGAAAGATTAGGTAGGATCCTCCATTTTTCCAAACATTACAACTTTCAAAACAGGATTCGTCCAAAATCCAGAAGCAGGGCACTATTGCCTTTGATTTAGGACACCACAACATCTCCAAGAGTGTACTTCATGCGAGGAGGCAAACATGTTATAATGTTTCTCACAAGCCTCAGTTAATGTTACTTCTTCTACAGGGTATCAAAAATAAATTGATAACTGTGTCAAGAACCATGCCAAACTCATTATATGACCACCCATCAGACATCAGGGTAATGCTCTGGTTAGAAACCTATCTTAAGGACCAGCACCATGAACAGGATATTTTCCCAACACACCGCAATTCCTTCTACTATTCCTCACTGCTCCTCTGCCCATATATTAATGAATTAATCAAGCGGGAAACCTGGAAATGGAGCAGGCTGGACTGGTTAATGCACGCTTGGATAGTCAGGGATTGCAAAGCCACCTCTTGTAACCAAAACAAGCCAAAAATATCACAACCTGGATAGATCCAAAAATCCAAAGATGATCGTGATCACAGAACATACACAGATGTCAAGGTGTGACTCCAGCTGGGAGTAATGAAATTATTTAACAAAACATTATTGGTGCACCCCTGCAATCCGTCATATAGAGGTGCAACAGAAAATTCTGCATAAATAGGGGTTTGGCACATTTGCCAAACAATGTACGACCAGGCACGGATTCCACCGATTAGAGCAGCAAAAGAATGTTCATTTAGATCAAAAGTTAGAAAAACTGTACCATGCGTAGCAAAATGCAGACTCCAAGTTCCGAAAAATGTCCCATGCCCACCTTCTAAATGTAAATTGCTGTATTAAGACGTGACATAGATGGACAAGATAGTATAGCTCCTGATGGATATAGGAAAAGTCCCTTGCCTTCAGCAAAAACACAAATCTATTAGTTTTAATGTTTAATTCAGGGAAGCAATAAGTGACAAAAAGCTTTTTGGGTGTAAGAAACATGAAACCCATGTAAACACTCCATTTATTGAGCTGAGGTCATGGCAGTGCTTAATTTGAGCTGGTGGATATGGGTGGGTCCCACCGGCACTCATTTTTGGGGACCGGTACTTACTTTTCCTCATCAGACTTTCACTTTCAGGAAGAGAGGAGAAAGAAGAGAAAAGAGAAAACCAATGACACAGGGAGAAAGCAAGGATGAAAATCAATCTACAAGTGTGAAGTAAAGGGGCAGGGAGTGTCTGGTGATTGACGAAAGAAGTATGAGCTGGAATCAAGACTACACAGCCTTGGTATTTTGTGCCACCAACATTCAGCAGTGACAGCTGCGGGCTTCTGAGAAATCTTTGGGCACCAGCAGTTGTTATTTTACAAATAAAGCAGTGGCATGGGTATCTTTTTACACATTGTTTTATTGACCTGGTCGAGGATCAGGTTAAATGCTGAAGCTCGGAAATATTTCCTTAACATGTTCTTAAAAACAACAGTTTTTCAAGTGTGCACGTGAAATTCATAAAAAAATTCACAGCAGTGATTTCAGATCTGGTCTTAGGGTTAGCTGTCCTCCATTTTAAAAGATTTCTTAATTAGACACTCAAACAACATATTTTACTGACAAACATGTCTGCAGGGTGCTTTTTTCTCACACCAGTAGGGAAGAGTCTCGCGAAGTTTCCAATTAGTAGCCTGCCCAACCTTGTAGTGATTCCTGCTTTTCACACGCCTGTGCACGCGGACTCCCTTCTCTTGTGAATGATAGCTGGCAGTCTTAACTCGTGATCATTCCATATACCAGCGCGTTTCTTGTTTAGATTTTGCCTATGTGTACTTTGAATATATTTAATGCAGGTAACTAGTGAGCCTTTTGTATGCGGGTGTGAAGGCCAGATTGCCCTGCAAAGGGTTGCAGATGCACCCCTCATGCTGAATTACGGGCACTACACTTGAATGTCACAGCTTTTGGAAGAATCGATTTCACTTTGTTAGGAAACAAATCCAAATGTACGACTTCTAAAACCCATAGAAAGCCACAAACTCAACTCGTGAAGACACTTTTTACACTTAACTTGCATGTTCGGAATCCCAGTGGTGAAGCTTTTTATGCCTTTAGATGTTGGTGAATAGCATTTTGAATGCTGTGTGCCGAACGTGCATGTCTTCCTTCTATAAAGAATTCTGCTTTTAAGACATTGCATTCAGATTTGTATCAATTAGACACTCTGAAGTCACTGAAAAGAGACATGTGGTGCTTAATAGAATATCTTAACAATTGAATGAATACCAAAGTATGCCAAAATGACACAATTGTTAAATAATAACCTGAATGCATCACAAGAATTCATGTTTCACCCAAGATATGATGCATAATTATCATTTTCTATTACAAAAAAACGAATTGCAGCATTATTCTTCCTCACATTTTTAATAAGAATAAAAACTGGAAAATGAGAGCCTTCGTAATGCTAGCCCTCAAGATCAAATTCTAACATCTGACAAAGTGTGTGAATTAAACACCCTAATCTCCCTCTCCACTTCCATTTCATCTTTAACCGCACCGCTGCATTGTCTCATTTGTACTGCTATCCTCCGTTTACCACGTAAACTCCTCTTTGCTGTTTTTCGATTCTATTCCCTCAGTGCCCCTCGCCATTTCTGATTTCAAGCCCTTATGCACCTCTCGGTTCACTCTCTTCACTTTTCTTCTCTTCACTTTCTCACCCTTTCTTCCACTTCCTCAATCAATTCTTCCACTGCATCTTTCCCATACCTCTACTGCCGCTTTACACCTGTTCTCAATCTCTACCTTTCCTTCCTCTCCTGATCCTCTTTCGAGCCCGCTTCGATTTCTATACTTGAGGTGTCTTCTCACCATTGGTCTTCCATCTTGACTAATTGCTGCGCTCTGCCTACTGTCTTTACGTTAGTTATTTTGAGTAGTCACCCTCAAGCTCTTCTCTCGTACCACGACACCAAGTTCTACTCACATGCGACTGCTTGGGGGGATTTTACGCCCGTCGCGGAACCAGGTGACCTGAGGCTGGGGGAAGCTGGCGATGGCCGGTGCAGGGATGATGGCCGCCTCTCCATGAGAAACAGCCTGCTGCGTCTCACTGTCCTCGAAGCTGCCCATATCTGCAAAGGAAATTGACAGAGCCCTGTGAGTAAGGCAACATGCAATCAATCAAGGCAACACGCAATCAATTTAGTAAGGCAACACGCAAAAGACACGAACCCTCATAATATCCCAGTTTATCTATAAACTGATACATCTTGCAAACTGAAGAATTTGTTGGCAGTTCGGAATCTTTGAGCCGCTGATATCACATGTCGGCCAGTGCCTGACATGACACAGAGTATTCCCTAGAGCAACCAACCTATTAGAGGCACTCAGGCCTGTCAAGAAATATTCCTAAATTGTATTAAACTATTGGTCCATTAGGAGATTTGCAAACAGGACTATTGGGCTCAGGGGACTTTCTCAGTAGGCGCCAACTTCTGTCCTCCAACATGCAAGATTCAAAATCTCATAAAATGACAATTTGGAGAGAAAAATCGAGTTAGTTCTCGTAGGGACAGTAACTAGGCTGATATCGGGGTACAGTGGGCCGGGCCTCAGAGATGAGTTCTATCAATCACTTCCATATAATGTCCAGTAGCCCCATCAAAGGGAGGGACAGCTTAACCATCAATTCAGGTGTGTTTGCAAATCATGAATGTGGGTTAGATTGTGTAGCCAGTGTGACGGTGTGTGCCAAAATGGTGTACACTGAAGAAGGTAGCCTCCTCCCTCGCATCAATTGTTGGAGCATAGCTCACCTCCGAGCTTTTGGTATAGGCCAGATTGCCATGACTCATATTGGGATCAGGGAGAGCCATGTGCATAACTTTATCCTGTAAGTGTCTCCCACTCCTCACTGCTTCTCTGTTTTGGGGAAACCACAAAACCTTTCTACCCAGATAGCTAAACAGGGGCAGCTCCTCCTTTGGAGCGGAGGAACGTCGCCCCACTTAAAATCCCCCCAAATCCCTTTATTACCATTTTATTTTTCTTCCCCGTCCCGAACAGAGCGTCAGGATGGGGCCGCTGCTGAGTGACAGCAGCATGTCACTCAGCAGGGTTGAGGGTGGGCTGGTATGGCACTGTTTAAAGTGTGCATGTCTTTTTTGCCATTCGTCTTGAGACGGCCAGCCACACATGCACACTTCAAACAGTTCTAACTTAGCTGGTTTAAGAGAGCTGGGTTAGAGCAAGCCAAAGCTTCCAGAGCACTGTGGAGCACTGAGTTAGGCCGTTCCCTTCAATCAAGGCGCTGCCCTTATGCTGCATGAGAGCAGCGCCCTTATTAGTCAAGGGATTTGCTGCTTTCAGTTCAGGTGGTGAGGAGAGGACTGGAGGACGTCACGTTAAGGTAAGTTTTTATTTTATTTTGCGCGCCCATGCCTGCCCCCCCCGTAGATGCCATTCGCCACAGTGCTAAACCGCGAAGGGGGTGCATAACCTTCCAAGTAATAGCAGAATGGAAAGCATTTATAAGGAGAGGTTTTCTCCCTGTCCGGTTTTGATTTGGAATTTACATCACTTACTGCCCGTGCCAGGCCCTGAAACTCCGAAGAAGGCTGCAGTCTGGAAGATGCATTAACTTGTGTAGCTTATGCTCAAATCCTTAAACCCTACAAACAACAAGGTTGGCAGTGGGATGCTGACCACCTGCCATAAACTGGAAATATAAATTGAATGCTGGCTTCAACTAGTTGAAGATCTACACGTCAACTAGACTGGCAGGAACATGTTGGCTCTTCCAAGATTAGTTCTGTGTCCTGCTTGTCGCCCCTCCCCTCCAGGTTGAAACTGATCCTAAAACTCTGCCTGCAATTCTCCTCTCCTCTGCCACCGCTACGAGAAGTGACAACAGAGAGGGGACACCCTGACAGCCCAACAAGACTCAGGTGCCTAACAGAGTGCCTTGAAGCTCAGATTGCCCTTACATGATGAGCTCCCATGAAATGAACAATCCCCATCAGACCTTACCTCGTAGTGCTGGACCTGTCAGCGGTCTCAGTCAGTGTGCATGACGCAGGGAGTTTGGTGGCAGCATCGAGTCTGAGAGGGTTAGCCCCTCATTGCATGGCGAAACTACCTTGGTGTCCTGTACAGCCGGATGGTCTAGCACAATGACACTCTGTTCACCTGGGGCTCTTGGAGTGGCAGTCCAGCTGGCTGTGGGATCAGGCATGCATACACTGCTACTGTGGAGGTTCCTGCCAAGAAGATAGGCCATGCCTTCTTCAGAAAATACACTCAGCGGGATGAGAGTGAATCACCTATCCATCCAAATGGCCTGAGTCACTCCTCTCCTCTGATTGCTTTGTTAATTAATTTATTTAGCAGTTTTTATATAGCACAAACTTGGTACAAGGGCATTTGAGAGCTTTGCATGAGCACCAGATTACATTACACAAAGCTATTTTTTATTTTAGGCACAGGGAGATTAAGGAATTTGCCGAAAATCACAGAATGTTGAGATGACGCCAGGACAGGAACCTAATTCCCGGGCTCCAAGGTTGGGGTCTCTTCTTCCCTACTGTGCCCGGTCATAAAGGCAGTCCCAGAGAAGTATCCAATGACTCTACAAATGTCTGGCATTGGATGAGGGAGGAGCTCTGCTTCTTCCCCTATTGTGGGCTTCCTGCTACTTTGTACTCAATTTCTATATCCCTGCTCCTAACTCCAGCGCCTCCAAATTATCTGCATGTACTTCTCTGACTCATCTTGGCCTTTTATCCAGATTTAGACATTTGATCACCAACTGTGCCGACAGCATCGCCCCATCAAGAGAAACAATCAGAGAAGATCCGCAACAATGGCTGGCTGGCACACCCCAGAACTCAGAATAGCGAAACGTGGCAGCAAACTGCTGGAGAGGAGATGGGACGTCAGCAAAGACACCTCCGACAGGGCAGCCTTCAAGACCTCCCTCAATCTTTACCACTGCCTGCTGAGGGCAACAAAGAAGACAGCCCTAGCTACACACATCGAAACCAGCGCCAACAATAGCAAGAATCTTTTCAACATCATTAAGGAATTCTCCAGTCTGGCTGCCAGCGAAAACAACATCAGCACAGAGACTTCGTTAGTCTCAGTCACGGATACCATCGGACTATCCCTGGATGCAGGCATCCCAGCGATGCTTGTGCTTCTGGATCTTACTGTGGACTTCGACACAGTCTCCCATGATATTCTAATTCGCAGGCTGCATGACATAGGGTTCTATGACAAAGCGCTTCAATGGTTTATTGACTTCTTGAAAGATTGAACTCAAACCATCTCCTTGAAGCCCTTCAAGGCTCGTACCATGCCTGTTGGAAACCGGCTACTGCAGGGTTTCACGTTAAGTCCCACCTTATTCAACATCTATGTTGCCCCTCTGGCACAGATCATCAAGGCATGTGGTTTAGAGACAATGTCCTGTGCCGATGACACACAATTGTTCATCTCCTTTGGTCAGGATCTGGAAGTGGTGAAATCCCGCTTTTCCGACTGTATGAGGAAAACAGTTCTTTGAAGTCCAGCAACTACCTACAACTAAACGGAGATAAAACTGAGATACTCTTATTTGGTATAGCTAAGCATCTGTGGAAGACGGATTGGTGGCCAGCCGAACTGGGGCCAACCCGTCCCCTAAACAATTAGCAAAAAACTTGGTGTCAAGTTAGATACTACTTTGTTTATGAAAGAGCAGGTCTCAACTATCTGTGGAACTTGCTTTGCCACTATGCGATTACTGAAAAAAGCATTTCCTTGACTTCCTCTAACTTCAGAAAACCCTTAGTTCAAGCTTTAATCATGAGTCGCCTTGACTATGGAAATGCCTTACTGATAGCTGCCAATGAGACTTTGTTGTCTAAACTGCAGGTGGTACAGAATACTGCAGCCAGATTAGTGTGCAATCTTCCATCGAGTTCTTCTTCTGCTCAGATTTTGAACTCTGCATTGGCTGCCTATCAGAAAAAGGCTCATCTTTAAGCTGTGCTGCCTCACCCATAAATCACTGAATGGCAACGCTCCATCCCACTTACAAAACAGGCTCAGATACTATCACCCAACCAGGCAGTTGAGATCTAAAGAGAAAGCCTTACTTCAGATTCCGTGGATCCGTACTTCTAGATTCGGTGGGAGGTCTTTCTCTTATCTTGCCCCTCTCCACTGGAACAAACTTCCTCTACAAATCCATTTATGTACAGAGCTTGGAAAGTTTGAATAAAACGCCTAAACATATGGCTGTTTCAGTTAGTTTTTCCTTGCCTCGTATCAGATAGAGCACCGAGATATAACACCAGGTATGATTTGCTGCGCTACACCAAGTGTTGCCAACATAACATCCAGACATTGTAGTTCTTCATTTCCTGTTTCAGGTTGGTGGCAGCAGGAGTTGTGTTGGCGATGTTGATGGTGTCAGTCCAGCTGATCTCTGAAATTTTTCTCCAGCTGCGGTAGGGGGCGCTGACCATCTTGGGGGTGTTGGTGCGGGGCTGGAGATGCTGAAGTGAATGATGAAGTGATCGGTCCATGTGAGTTATTTGACGTGGCAGTATTTGATGCGGTTGCTGGAGGTGCAGCTGGGATCCAGCGTGTGTCCTGTGGTGTGCGCAGGGTCACGGACGATCTGGGTAAGTCTGAGGCTGCTCATACTGTCTAGGATGTGTGCAGTGTTGTTGTCATTGGGGTCGTTGATGTGGAAGTTGAGGTTGCAGAGGAAGATGTAGTTCTTGAAGGCCAGGGGTAGGGGTGCAATGCAGTCTGCAATGGTGTTGCAGAAGCTGGAGCATGGGCCCAGGGGTCAGTATACAAGGGTGCCTCTGATGGTCATCTTGTCATCGGTGTTCTCTTTGTGTATAATGGCTGTTCCTCCTCCTGGCTTGTTGGTGCGGTCCGGAAGAGTGATTTTATATCTAAAAACATGAAACAACGGTGGACCACAAATACTGCACCTCACTCCAAGTTTCAACAAATAAGGGTCCTGTGCGCTACTTTTCCGGTACCTGCCGTTGTTTGGTACCACTGTCCAGCAGAAACAATTTGACACCACAAATGGAAGGTGCACCCGGGAAAGAAATATAATCCATAGAAATACATTAAGATGATTGCAAAATATCTGTTTAATTCCTCCTTTACTTTAAATCCATATCTAGTCAGTTGGACTCTGTACAGGCTGCTAGGATACGTATCAGCTTTGGGGTTATTTACCCTTATTACCGCACTATTATTAAACTGTGAGAGTACATCTAGATGTATTTTCATATATTTATAAGAGGGACAGAACTATATATAATTCTACATCTATTGTATTGACACATGAGGTTACAACTTTAAAAAGAGATGCAACTCTTTGAAACCAACATTCATAAGCCCTGATGAAGTTCAGAAGAGATGATTTTTACAAAACGAGTGGGGGGTGGGTGGGGTGTGGGTGTGTGGGTGTGGGTGTGTGTGTGTGGGTGTGAGTGTGTGTGTGTGTGTGTGTGTGTGTGTCAGTCAGTGTGTGTGTGTGTGTGTGTCAGTCAGTCAGTGGTAAAGGAGTTGATTATAGAGAAAAAGAAGTTAAAAAAATGGAGGTTGCCAGAAAGGAGTATGATATTTAAAGTGATGAAGGAAAGGGAACAGAGAAAAATGAGAGAAGGGGAAAGGTGAGCCAGTGAACTAATGGTGAGGTAATTTTTGAGGTTAGGTAGTGAGAGAGAGCAAAGGGGTATAGAGAGGTGAGGTAGACAGGGAGATGTGAGGTCAAGAGACAACTGAGATAGAGAGGTGAGATGGAGTGGTGACATTTAGAAAGAGATGAGAGAGGTCAATGCTACATTATGTCTATAAGGTAGCATTGCCATGGTAAAAGAGGTAGGTGATGCAGATAGAAAAGGTGTTGTATGAGAAGTAAAGTAGGTGGAAGAGAGATAAAGGGAGGTCAAATGGAAAAAGTCCAAAGAGCAAGATAGAAAGGGATACGGTAAAGCGAGAGTTAAGGTACAGAGAGAGGTTCGAGAGTGATAGACGTAGATAATAGCACAGAGAGAGAAAGAAGTAAGGTGATAAGAGAGAGGTGGAGATGAAGTAAAGTGAGATCTTTTGGATATGTTGCTAGAGAAGTGGGGAAGACAAAGGTGAGGCAGAGAGAGTTGAGATAGCGAGAGAGAGATAGAGGATAAAGGTACACAGAGAAGTAGAGACAGAAAGAGAGAGATGTTAAGAGACATGGTTAAAGAAGATAAGCTGAGGTGAAGTACGGAGAGAGAAATGACATAGAAAGCCTAAAAAGTCACCAACTGCCTGAAAGTGTGCGGGTCGAAGCTGGGCAAACCAGGCATGCACAAAAAAGAGCAGATTTATTTTTTAGTTCGATGTAGGCCAGCAACGAATGCTGCTGTGCTGAGTTGCGCAAGGGGGAGAAAGTAGTGCATAATGCCATGCTGCTGTTCACTACCCCTATGCTAGCGCACAACCTTGCAACATGGTACAGAGGTGTTTGTGTGTTGTCTGGCATAGTAGTTGTACTGAAAACACAGTCTTCCAGTACAAAATCCTATGCCTGCTTAAATATTTCACACGTGTCCTGTACAGTGCAGTATACATGTAATAAAAAAATCTCTGTGTCAATGCCTGTTTCAAGGGTGCATTTTTTTTACACAAAGCCAGGTTTGACTATCTTTAGTAGATCAGGCTTAGCATCAAAATAAAAAAAAAACTATGGTGCCTGTACTAATCCACCATGTAAAGTGGTGCAAAGCATTTTCAAAGTGCTATGCAAAACAGCACTAGAGCTATCTGCGCTGAGAAAATAGCACCTTTCCAGCGCAAAATAAGTTTGGGCTAGAATGTAAGTAACCTTGCAAGAGTTTTCGCTGCTTTGCATCACTTTGCATGACCTAGTAAACGTGGCCCTAAGTTTCTGTTAAGCATGCTTGGAAGTGAAATTAAAAAAGAAGCTGCTTTTTAGGAGCAACGTTATTGTGGTAGGATTTTCGATTGTCCACTCACTTTACTAGGGGGCCCCTTGGAAGGTGGGGGTCCTGGGCAATTGCCCACTTTGCCCATCCCTTAAAATGTCTTTGGTTATAGGGCCCCCTTACAACACTTCTGTGCCTTCTATGCTCCATCTGACCTCACATGAGCATGGGCTCACACCACTGTTGACCCAGGACACTAGAAGAGTGCCCTTGAGCGACACTGAAGGCTCACCCTGTACTGTCAGGTTACCGAGGGGTCTATTGCACATATCAAGTGATCTCGAACCCATTGACTGGGAATGTGAAGTTCTTACTGTAAATCTTGGCCTTTCTGTTCTCAATTCCAAGTTTGTTTCTTGGACCTTCAACCAGTTCAGCCCCTCCCACACTATCTTTAAAAATAACACCCTCTGAACTCAGAACTATTGCCAATGTGTGCTATCACCACCTTGGCCAGAAGCATATACCTGTAAAGTTTAGGGACTGCCCACGCCTATCAAGGAACATGCCAAGGTCCTGTTGTTTCCAGTGATGGACAGCAGCACCTAAATTACCCATGAACCACTGGCCAATTCGAAAAATATATTTTATAATGACTAGAAATTTGAGACAACTGCCGACCATTACCACTTTATGTTACTATAATTTAAGTGTTTTAAGGTGTCATTTTAAGAGAAGGCACCCTAATATTCTTCCAGGACAGTTTGATATTGTGATTGGGGGCATACACTCATTATTCAAGAGCTGATTTTGGCACTGCAAGGCTCATGCATAGCGACACACACAATGGGTTTGACATACATTAATAGTTGGACATGGAGCCATGCACACTGATGCAGGTATTGCAGCATCAGTGTAGCACTTGCCTCCTCCCTACCAGTCTCCAAAGAGGTTTCTGAGAGGTCGTGCAAGCAGCTACTCAGTTTGTTGTGGGTGATTAGAAGAATGGTGGTGATGGTGTGATGTGGGAATAATAACATTTGGTGTTGCGGGTGAGGCTTGGAGATTGGGTCCAAACTTGTCACATGGCACGTAGCAGTAGATTACGTGTAAGCTGGGGTGAGAAAGAGTGGACGGACAGATTTGCAGACTGTATATGAAGTAGAATCATACACTGCAAAAGGAAATACACAGAAAATGGGAATGTATTACTCCAAACAGGGACAAGGAGTACTTTGACATTGTGACTAGAAATACTCTCATACGAGCAATGAAAGTACACAGAGAGAGAATATACATTGACGCTTAGGCTACAATTACGAGTCCGGGGAGTGGTATCCTGGGTGGGATCCCAGTTGGCAGATCACAAGAGGCTCGGAGATCATGTACCCAGATTTTCTGGGTGCAGTAACCATGGACGCCATTTAGGGGTATCAGCTGTGACCACTGGCTTGCCCCTTTGACCTCTGGTGCTGCATTTGCGACCCCTGGCCTCCGAGGTAGCAAAATCAGTGCCAGGAACCCAGGGGCAGCTCGTCTTTATGGACATCTGTTGGGGCGTCAATCTCCTTGTGTTTTACCATTTGTTTTATTACACTAATAGTGAATAATAAAAAATGGAATATGACCCTCCCTGGCAGCATAGGTCAATAAAAAATTATTTTAAATGTATGTTGTGGGCATGCATGCAGATGAGAGTGTGTTTATGGGAGAGTATGTGTGAATCTGTGTATATGTGTAAGCATGTGTGTGTGAGTGAACGTAAAGGTCAAATTGCATGTTATGTCACATGGCAAGAACACCAGGCTCAGCTCAATTTTACTCGCAGGTAAAATTATTTGTGTATTAGCAACAGCTGTAAGCCAAGTGCTGCTCGTCCCCCACCACCGCGCCCGTCCAGACTTGCTCTGTCCCCGGACTTCCTCCTACCTCCTGTCATACATAAGCTAATGGGAGCCTCAATACACATGGAATTTCTTCAATGCTTTTAACTTAACAAAATGCGCCTGTATCGTTATTCTCCGTTCTGTGTGGTACTGGCTGGGTGTTTCCAGATGGTACTTGAATTTATGGGTCAGCAGCTTGCACCCCTACTGTGCAACTCATAATTGGGCCTTTAGGCAAACTCCCAGGAAATCGCAGCATAGAATTGCAAATTTTATGGCACAAAAATGGAAATTTTGCGGCATTATTGTGGCATTTTATTTTCCTTGTAATCATTCCTTTTCAGCCTTAAATCAATGGAAACTGGTTTAGCAGAGTATTCCACTTTGACATAGGCATGTTTAAAGTGTCTGAGAGTGTTTGTTTGCTATATTCTCCTTTGTGGTAACATTCTGGATAATAGGTTAAACCAAGCACAATAGCAGAGGGTTGCTAGTCATCCTGTTTTTAGTGGCATTGTGCTGACTTGGGGCTAGTGGTTCCAAGCCTCAGAGCCATCTGCGGTAGGACACCACGTTTTGATATTCTCTCTTTGTGCAAAAGCCAAACTCAGGGTTTTCCAGCAGCTGCCCCGCGATTACCCTAGATTACCCTTCCACTTCTTCTTCACCTGGCCTCTTACTTGTTGGATTTCACAAATAGACCCTTCCTTTATTTGACTTGTTGTATGCCAAGGGTTTGGGGCTCCGAGGACACTTATGTGATTGTATTTGTTTTTAAAATTTGCATCTTCACTGTATTCTGGATGTTTTATTTTTTGTATAAGAATTCTGGTTAAGCTCTCCATGAGATATTTGGCAGGGGTCACACAAAATAAAATAAAACCACTGGAAAAAGGTGAAAATACAACAGGCTATCTAAGGTGCACCCCAGGATCTGCTCCAGGGACAGGATAGCTGGCATGGGACCACCATTGTGTGCAGTATGCAAGAACCCTGAAGAACATAAAAGACATTCAACACCCAGTTACTATGAACAGAAATGGACCCAAACACACAACACATAAAGATGTTACATAAAGGAACCAATTTATGAGGTGCTAAGCAGACATTAGGGGGCTGTAGTCTTTTTTCTCACTAGTGGTACAGGAAAAATGGTTTGTGCTCCTAAACTATCGAGTTAAGTTCGACTGAATATCAGTTTCCATTAGGGTTGGACTGGCCTATATGGCAAATAGGCAGTGCCCGAGGGGCTGGCCTGATAAGATAGTGTGTGGGACAGTTTTTGGGTGGTTTATGAGCCTATTTTATGGTCTGGTAAGCAGGCTTTTTCTGTTGAATTTACTGATATTATCACAAACATTGCTTGCTTGTAGCAAACACAAATGCATGCATATGTTACAAAACACCTATAGTATCTCCAAAGTTCAAAACAGCCCTACTTGCCGATGTGGGACACATTTTTAGCTATCTGATGCACTAATAGGGGCAGGGGCGTAACACAGGCCCCCGCAGCTCCCGCGGTGTGGGGGGGCCCCCAAACTCCAGGGGGCCCCCTCAGCAAAGCACTCTGGCTGCAGAGCTCCTGATTGAGCCCGGAGTGGGCCCCTCCACGTGCCTTGCAGGGAGGCCCCCTCAAGTTTTGTTACGCCAGTGAATAGGGGCCACTTTTATTTTGGTGCCCTGGCCTATTTTCTGTCCCAGTCCGACACTGGTCTCCAGATAATGTGATTGGAGAGTTCAGTAGTCACCCTCATCTGTGGTTACTGGTTCAGTTTGGACTCATCTCCTTGCAAGCAGAGCCTGTTGCTCTGATGGGAAATGTGTGTCAAGAAAAACATGAAGCACTCTCAGTGGACTTGCTGATGGTCAAAATACATGGCAGACCACAAAAAGTTGAAAAGTGCCATGATGTAGGATGGAGCCTAAATTACGCTGTTCCAGTGATATACTGTCTGATTCCCAGACTAATTCTGGAGTCTGCCATTCAGTGTCCTTCCGATGATGTGGCAAATACAAGATGATTTCAACAGTTGGAGGTTTCAGGGTCATTCACTAAACCTATTTCTACTTAAGTCGATCAGTTAGATACATTTTCTGAAGTTCCTGAAATGTTTTAGAATATCTATCCAGGTAGGGTCATCTCCTGCAGGTAAGGCTCACCTTCTGCAGCCGAGAGGTCTTTTAATGGGAGTCTGTTACTGTGTGACTGCAGACAACCTAGATAATATTAGAGGAATATGCAAGTCACAGCAGAGGCTTGTTGCCTGCATTTTTATCCAAATTGTCAACTGTGATGATTTGGAGAACAAACAAAGGTTGCTTCTCTGTTGTTTGCCTAGTTCATCTAATGCTTTTGCTACAGGTTTTAAATTATAAACTAATATTGAAGCAGAAAGGTGCAATAGACAACAGCTCCATCTAAATGCAGATTTTTAACTCTGTACCACTCTGTGGAGTCAGGTCTCTTGGGTGACGACACAACAGACATGCACACGGAGTGGTTATGAGACAGAGCAGTCAGGTGTCTTGGTAAGGTGGTGTATCTATCATCTGTGTATTTTAGGGGCAGACTGTGGCAGGTTTATGCAAATAACCAGGGCTTTAAGTGGAAAAAAAAAACTGGGGGTGCTCTAAAAGGGGCGTGGCACATTTCTTAAAGGGGTGTGGCCTATCCGCGTAGGGGCGTGGTCTAAATCAAGATAACTAGCATTGTGTGCTTAAGAAAATCATGAAGTCGCATCCAGCAAAGGATAATAAAATAGGCAAAAAGGTATATTTATTAAGTATAAGCCATAAAATACCAAACACTTTAAAAAACATGTAAAAATTATTTACATTACTTAGAAATCTATTGCAGGATTTCCCAAAACCCTTGAAGATATTCACTGAGTCTATTTTGCTGGGGTTTCTCACAACAATTTTCTTCAGCAGACCTTCTACCTTTTGCCAGCCAACTCTTTACATACAGCTTTGCGTCAAATGTTTCAAATGGAGGACCATTGAGTTTTACCCATAAGCATGAAGAAATGGTCTCTACAAGAAGAGAGGCCCTTGTTGGACTAGCAATTAAGTTCATTGCGCTGAAACCTCTCTCGCAATCCGCATTACTTGCTGGCAGGGTTTCCATGCAAACTACTAACTTTTTTAATGCTTCAGGGTTTTCTTTCCACCAAAATCTTTGAACAGTCTAAAAGCTTGGATAGTATCTCTTGCTGGCAGCTGAAACTCTGAACACAGTTTCTGGATATCTGTTTCACCATAAAGAATGCATTCATCACCAGAAGGCAAGTTGCCTGCATCTAGCACACTGAAGCTGGCTATAAGTTCTTTCTCAGAATCCGGGGCACATCGTTTATTGATATTTACAGACAGACTTTGGTAAAACTGATTTTGATTAAGGGCAACAGAGTTACTTCTACCATGGAAAAGAGGAACATTCTTGAATTTGCCCTCGTCAACTGCTCTCTGAGCCGCAGAAGCAAACTCCCTGGTGAGTCCTTCATTGCTCTAAATATACGTACTTGACTAACCAAAAGTCTGTGGGCATTAACAATTGTAATGTCCCTCCTCTGGAAGGAGAGTGATAAGTCTTTGAGCTCTTGAAGTGCATCACACATTACCCCCAAATCTACCTTTGAGGCCCGAAAATAGAGCCCCCTAGAGACCCCTTTTGAGGCCCCCCAAAAAAAACTGGGGGTGCTCAGACCCCCACAGACCTTCCCCCCACTTAAAGCCCTGCAAATAACTCTTAAATGAGCCCCCAAAAGGTCCACAAGTACCCTAAAGACTGCTTGTCACTGGCACAAAACCAAGCTTTCATCTTATTATGATACTAGTCCCTTGCAGCTCACATTTGTCAATTTGTCACTGAGGCCGATGGCAGCTCTCTCTCTTTCTCTGTACCGTCATTCTGTCTCTATTTCGCTGCTCCTCACCTGCTGAAAAATGTGACTTTAAGAAACAGGTCTTAGCCTCTTTTTCCTTTCCTTTCCTTTGTTCGTTGCCCTGTGAAATAGATCCAAAAGAGGGGAAAAACACATTGCTGAAAATGTCATCTTTTTCGGACATTTTTCCCTTCCATAGTGCAGTCTCGGGACAGAGAAAATAAAGGAAGACTTTTTCTCCAAAATCCATCAAAATAAATAGAATAAGACAAAGTTGCCAGATTGGTTTTATTCACACTCAAACACGTTAGGCCACTTTACAGAGTTTGCCAGTGAAGTGCTACTTTCGTTTTCTTGTCTTTCTTTCAACAGCATTGCTTTCCCCTTCGTTCTGTGAGGCGCGCGCAGCTCTGGATCCACGTGCCAGAGAATGCACGCGGTGAACGTGATGTCCCACAGGGCCCACAGACCGGGTCGCTTTCGTAATTCCTAATGCGGCAGGAGGAAGCAGGCAGCTATTATGGGCGTAAGGCGTTTTGCAGCCAAAAAGATAAATATTGCGGTCATCGTGCTCGTCAGCTGATTTCGCGATTATTTCGCGAAATCGCGAAGTGCTGGAGGGTCTGTTTAGGCAGTGGCACTGACACTAGTAGCGAGAATGAGCCAACAGAGGAGCTGGCACGGGGTCAGAGAAACCTGGACAGGCTTATTGGGACAAGTAGACCATGAGACACACACAAACATGCCATCAGTGTAACACAAGGGCTATCCATGATACATACATGTTTTTGCGGAAGGTTGCAAATCCTACCACCCTTATAGAATCCACGCACTGGGAAAGTTGACGCCCGGCAGACAACATTTTGCATGACAACGGTTTAAGGAAAGCCAAGAGACCATAAAAAATGATTTGCAATAGAAAAAAGTCTACCATAAAAAAAAAAATTTAATTGATCATTTACTTAGTGCAACTAGAAGCAGAACTGGATCGTTGTGATTAACTACCAATAGTTACTGTCGCTGCTCTCAATAGTTCTCTTACCGTAGATATATTAAGGCGAATGTCTAAACACCCTGTTTGAGATTCAAGCTTTAGAGCTTCTGGTTATCACCTTAACAATGTGACCTAAACCCACTGAGCTATCCCTCAGGTGCAGGCCCTGGAGCTCCTGTACCTGCTTGTGTGGCTGCCCTGCACATGCTCTCCCTCATCAACATTCTGCCCTCACTCCACTCTAAGGACTCCAGCTCATGTTTGCAGTTTTGTACTGTGAAAGCAGGCACAGCGGATGTTGAAATACTCAGCCATAAAATATAAAACATCTACTCAGCCAAACATTGCTTTGAAATGCTGACTTCTTGAAAATGCCAAGGGGGTAGAGAATGGATGAACTTATTTTGAAAAGGAGCTTTCAACTCAAAGTCTAGCATTCACACCGGTTTTCAATGCGCCCTGTGCTGCGGCCTCTTATGCTCTACTCAGGAGCATTGTTTCTTTCCAGTGATATAGAAGTAGATATGAACAGAGCTGGGGCTTTTCACCTGATCTATTTCTTCATTATATCCATTAAGATTTAGAGATTCATATAATAAATATGTAATGCGTACGAAAACCCTTTGGTGTCAGTAATATAAAAAGAAGAGGCATGAATACAGGTAAAAACATGGACAGAGGGATTCTGAGGAATTACAGAGGAACAAATGTCCCACAGCACACGTTTCCTAAAGGCGTCAGACAAGTAACCATATCGCTTCTTAACATTGCGGTTCTCCTACTCAGCCAGGGCCGGCTTTAGCGTTGGTGGCGCCCTGTGCGACAATGTTTGTTGGTGCCCCCAATAACCACCTCCGTTACGGATTCCCTCACTACCACCCTTCAACAGTGCCCCTCAAGTCTCCGTAACCACTCTCTCTCTCTCAGATGCGTTTAATTCGTTTTATAGTGCAGTTGCCACTCATACTAGTTAGTGTAGGGTGTCAGAGCACTTTACATCATACACACTACACAGAGACAATCAATCATAGGTGTGTAGATTAGTGTATAGGAAATGTTACATAAAACAGAGGACTACAAGGTACAGGTGTCACGTCATCCATACTGGTAGGCAGTATAGTTTAACAGTGCTTTGTCTGGAGAAGCACGAACTCAATTTAAAAGTTAACACCATGGTTGGGGGTTCTGTTTAATAATCAGAATTGATTTCTATCCAAATAAACCTGTTTTTCCAACTTTAGGATAACGAAAGACGGGATAAAACCATAACACTCTAATCTCTGCCTTGCAGTTTTTATGCAGCTCTTGGGGGCAGTTAATGGCTCACTCTTTTATGTTAGGATTATAATCACAAAAGGATCTCTCTGGAAAAAACAATAACCCACTGACCTATTTGTATTATATGTGCTTTGTGATCTGAATGGTACACGTTCTTTGCAGCAGGCATATTAACCCTCTGCGCTACCTTTCCACGAGTCAAAACTTCCAAAAGACAAACCTCTCTCTAAGAAGTACATTAATCACAGGAGTCATCTTGACAGGAATGCGGCAGCAGGTGCTTTTAAAACCACACTATACTTCCAAATACGACGCCCCACCCGACGTCCGCGCCCTGTGCGGTCGCACCGCCCTAGAGCCGGCCCTAACTCCGTGAAGTTATGGATGGGCCTCGGTAGAATTTTCCACCTGAATTCGGTCTTTTCCACTCATTTGCATTTCCGGGAAATAACCCAGTTCCACGCAACTTTTGTAGCTTACAAAGGCAGATATCATATGATGTTTGTCCTAGTTGCTGTACCATGGGACGAAAAACGCGTGGTTTTCTTCTGAATTCTTTCTGAGCAGGCTTGAGTTTGTGGAAAATATTCAGCTGCAGGCGCATTTTTCACACGAAATATACCCGGCCTAATTACATGAATTTTGCACGTGAAAATACATATTCGAACAAAAGGGTGGCGCTCTGTGTACTGTTTATTTGGACAAAAGAAACCAACTCCACCCATGCTTAGTCAAGGGATCCTTGTTATCTCATTATGGCTGTTGGTATATTATTTTGCAAATGATTAGCTGTGAAGTTAAAGTGTTCTGCATAGAACTAATTCATTTGGCAATGCAAGGGCCAGTCATTAAAGGCCTCCTTAGATATCCACCCACAACCACTGAGAAACACTGGGAATGCCTACTTCCAAAAACAATGGATATGTTCAATGAAGCCACTCAGAATTCCCCATGCTCTATTCTGGACCACACCTTCACCACAGAAATTACAGCAAATTCAGAAGCAAAACCCGCCTCTTTCTCCGCTCTGAGATCGGCCTCTAGATCCAGCTTCAGTGAAGTCACCCATGGAATCAAAGACGCCCTGGGGAAAATTAACCCTGGACTGAGCAGCAGGCTGGAAGTCCATGCCACGAAACCGCATGATGAGGAGAAGAGATAGCTCACACAACAAAATGATGGACGGAGCACTGAAACTTTTCAGAAACTCACTCCTAGTTAAGAGATCTGGGTTGAGTCCATAATCTTGTTGTGTTTGCTTTGTTCGCCCTAAATGGCCAAGGATATGCCCAGACGTGGGTCCCTTTCTCGCTGTGCCACTGGATTCAACCTAGCCTGGCTGATGAGGGGTGATACTCTCAAACCTGTCCCAGGATGCTTGTGTTTATTGTTCGGGGAGGTCCTGGCCTGGCAGTTCGGGCTGGACTATTCCCATGAGGAGCAGGGTCAAGACTGATTTGCACATGGCTGGGTCCAAACTGGGATGGCGAAGTGAGCAAAAGAACAATGGATTAAACCAGATCTCTTGACTGGGGGTGAGCGGTTGAAAAGTTTCAGCGCTCTGTCCATCATCTCCTTGTGTTTGAGAAGAGATAGCTGCCAAACGGCTGGAGGAGCACAAACCAGAGGAGCTGCTTCCTTGTGCATGACTGGCCTTCCGGCTGAAGAGCCGCGAGCAGGCATGGTCCCTGGGAACTCATCCACAGAAACCCACGTGTATTTAGGGAGAGGAAAGGAGGGGCTGCGCCACAGGTGGTGGGGAGGAGGAATATCAGGGCCTGTGGCACAGAAGCAGCATAGCCGCAGGGCTAGAGGCGAAGGAAGAGGGGGAGCCTGGCAATGCACAAGAAGATGATGTTGAAGGCAGAGGGGGTAGAAAGGGTCTTAAGAGTTGAGCCCACAGGACTCAGAGTCGCCTGAACTAGAGGTGCAGCAGGTGCTTTAGACCCCCCCAAACAAGAAGGCAGCTCAGAACGATAAAGGAAAACAATGATGACTTTCAATCAGTTTTCCTTTCACAGCAGCATTAGCTGTTTCTTCGAATGCAGTGAAAGGGCATGTTAATTGAGGCATGTCCAGAAAAGTGCTTTTAACAAACTGCTGCACATTTGCTTGTTATTTATATCTAAGTTTACATTAAGTGGTTTCAAGTCGATGTTATTTGCTAACAAAAGGTTGTCACTGTTGCGATCGGGTCATGCGAAGGATTATAGAATGAAGCCTGTGAAAGGCACCTGTGTAAACAAGTATTTGTAATGCAATCGGTCTCGCCTTTGGGACCTTATATGTATTTAGCTATGCAGCACATTAGCCTGGGTGCTGAAACATCTACTGTTCTTTAACATGGAGGGAAAGTAAGCACCAAACTGCGTGACACGCCAAGTATGGGAACACATGGAGAGAAATATTGACTTTCAGCAGGAAATGGTATAGTCCAAAGCTCTGTTTTTAATATAAAATCAGGGCCTTCGGTGGTCATATCACTGAAAATACAAGATTTAAAAAAAATATTATTGTCTACGGGTGCTCATGGAAGACAATTTCTATGGACTGGAATCTAGAGAATGCTAAAGTGATTCTGGTATTTTACTGACCTCTGCTGGTCGTTTTCTATCAAGAAAGTTAAATAGAGGCAGTTCCAGAAAAATAAAAAAAATAAAATCTCTCAGTAGAAAGCAATTCTGGTATTTTACTGACCTCTACTGGTCGTTTTCCATCAAGACAGTTAAATAGAGGCAGTTGAACAAGCAGAAATCAATTCTGATATTTTACTGACCTCTACTGGTCGTTTTCTATCAAGACAGTTAAATAGAGGCAGTTGAACAGAAAAAAAAAGTCCCTAAGCGGAAGCAGACAAGTCCTAGGGCTGATCTCCAGAGCCCACAAATTACATACACACATAAGTATATACTAAAGTATATACAAGAGGTCTCGAATGCTCGACCTAAAAACGTAGGCTCCTTTTTAAAATTTACAAATATTGAAAATGAAGCTAATTTTGACCTTTTAATTGTGGGCCACTTGGGCCTTTTAATTGTGGATGGCGAGTTTTAAAGTAGGGCGAATAAAGAAATCAATAGACGTCTATTTTACCCATGTGTACAGGTATGGCTAAAACCACTCTGAGTTCTCTTTTAAATTATGCTCTTTGAATAAAATTTACACAATTTACATAGATATTTAAGAATATTGCATAATAGTGCAACATTGAACCACATTTTTGCAAACAAATCTCAGATTACCCGATTGTTAATTTCCTTCCCTCCCATAAATATACGCTCCTCACTAATTTTCTTTTGTTCATTTATTACCATTTCCTGCACATTAACACCAGGAAGTTTTAGAACCCCTATAATTTTAGGGACCTGATGTCCCTAGTCGGCAGCCCACGCTAGAAAATTGTTCCAGCACCACTGCCAGGAATAGGATTGAAACTTGCAACACATATGAAATGTTATTAGCATTTACATATCACATTTCTACCATTTGCACAGAACTTTTGAAGTATCTGCACACTTTCCATTTGGTTCTTTGATTCTCAACAAGTGGTGTTTTGGTGGTGTTTTATTAGTGAAGATTGGTTCATTTTAATTTTCATTTTTATATAGTGAGAACCAGGCCCACGTGAAAAGGTGTCGGAGCGTTTTACAAATTTTGGAAATTATATACGTGTAGTCACGTGGAAGTACAATTGTACATAATAGTTTCTTGAAGGAAACAAACAAATTAAAGTATTGTAAAATACAACAATCTGGTTAATTTTTGAACAGGGAAAAACAACAGCAAGTAAAAATAACAAAGTAAAAACAATAGCAATCAGCACCAAAGAGAGGCAAATAATAATTTCCAAAATAATTAAGGATAAGGGTTATATCCCTGGGTGATCAAAAACCTGATTCAGGATAATAGCAAAAACATAGCGTAGATACTTTTATCAGAGGGGTGATTTGGTAGAGAGAAGCCCTGGGTTGAAGCAAACAGGGTGCCAGTAATTAGAGTTAGCAAGTTTGTTTAGTAACTGCCATTTACGACTTTTTAGGTCTCGCTTGAGCCAGCGCATGCGCTGGTCTGGCGAGACATTTAGTAAGTGGGCTTTAGAAATCCTACCATGGCCTAAAGCTTGCGGTTATGCGCGCGGTGACGCGCACAGGCGCCTTCTGGCTTTCCGTCATGGCTCATTAAGTGCTCGCTGCACCCTTACAGCACGCGATCACTTTCACTTTCGCGCGCACCACTCGCGTGTTTTTTTTTATTTCCTTTTTGCGCGCGGTTCCATTTCCGACACTATGTAAACCTCTTTTCCTTTTCTTCATTCTTTTTTCTAAATTTATTGCACACGACTGTTTTTTAACACCACTTGACACTGCGCCTTTTAGGCGCCTTAATTACGTTATAACGTGTACACGCAATCACGGCACCAACTAACTCCCAAGCTTTGCTTCGCGGTAGCCGGCGGGATCCAGGTAAACTCTTCACTTGAGCGCGCAAACGATTAAGCTCTTTACTTGGGCGTGTAAATTATTAAACTTCAGCACGGCGTTTTAGATAGTTAACCGGCACTAAAGTATACTGCCATGAAGATAAGCGCTCACTGTACACTGTTTTCATCAGCGGCAGATTTGTTCGCGTGTCACCATAACCACCAGTTACAACTAATCTCAGCACAAACATGGTATTCATCTTTGGCACTTTCGATGTCACCTTTTCTGTTAGTGCATGTATCATGCGGTTTCACTTAATTCTTGCCTGTGAATTTTTCACCAGCGGCATTACCACATTTTCGGTTACAGCTTTCGGTCTGAACGTATAACCGTAACCAACTGGCACTTTTTTCACGTATAAATGATACCACGACCGTCATTACACTATGTTTAACACAGTCTTTCGAGCACGTTTGTATTTGGCATTTTTTTTCTCTACGAGCACAGGCTACGTATTTCATCATTGAATATTTGAGTTTTTTTGAATTTCAAGTTGATCGGTCTCCTGTTTCCATTTTTTCCTTAGAAACGTAGTGAATGACCCCTGAGGAAGGGTCAATGCATGACCCGAAATGCATTGGGTTCACTAATAAGTAAAGGATCTTTTGAAGGTTTACTATGGTGAATGTGCATGATGGGTAATGCACTGAATGAATAAAAACATCCAAAAAGATGGATAATTAACTCGTTTCAAGAATGTTTATTATGGATTCTATAGTTTAAACGCATTGATACCCCGTGGTATTGAAAACAGTGCTCCCACCAGCATGAAGGGATCCCCTTCCTGCACACTTATTAACATTTTGCATATGAGCGCCAATGGACACGGCGCTGGTGGTTGAAGCACTTTGAATAGAACATTTGGAGCTCTTTCGTTCACACAAACGAGTGCACATTGGCTACAGTTATTGGCATAGCCAATAGGTCTCGCCTTTGGGACCTTATAAGTGTTTAGCCATGCAACAGTTTATGTTGTTGCACCAAGGATATTGTGCTGCATAACTAAATACTTATAAGGTCCCAAAAGCGAGACCTATTGGCTATGCCAATGCTTGTTTTGAACATGGTACGCAGTAGAACACTCTTAATATTAACTGAAGGAGCATTACATATTTTTGGTGCATTGCCTAAGAAGAATTGGTTTCAAGGGGTTTCTGTCTGAAACGTTGGACCCCAATGCACAGAAGAGATCTGCTTCTTAGGGCACAGCTTTTCCTGGGCATCGAGTGGGTCGCACGCGCTCTTGCTGGCATGGCCTGAAATTCTGTAAATAGATGCCACCATGTGGGCCTGGCTATGTTTACCCAGAAGTGCTTCCAACCACGATGAATCTACAGGAAGTGAAAGACACTTCACCAAAGAGAGCATCTTTTGGATGGGAGCTGAGCTTCCACTGGACTTCTGAAGCTGTCAGCAATCAAAGGATCGGTGTGGGGAACTAGGCGTAGCAGTGAGTAATGGAAAAGAATGGTTGGCTCCGATAATGCGGCTGCAGAAACGGAGAGAGAAACGCTGGAGGATGAGGAGAGGAAGGTGCAGGACAAGTTGGAGGTGATGAGATGCAGGTGGTGAGGGGACGGAGATGGAGGACCAGTTGGAGGTGATAAGAAGGGAAATTGAGACCGACAGGGGAAGGATCAACATTGCCTGAAGAGGCAAAGGACAGCAGGCCAGTGTCTTCTGAAGAAGAAACTTCCAAGATGAAAGCTACAGACCCTGAAGCCCCAGAGAGCTGGGTGATTAGTCCTGTATCGCTGTGGCACCAAGGAGGGATTGTGGCGGCAAGATACGTCATTGGGCAGTGGTGGCAAAAGGAATGTGGCACTGACTGTGGTGACATGAGAGGGATCTATTGGCACCAGGAGAATTCACTTAGTTGAAGGCAGTGGTATTGGGCTGGTAAGAAATCCTGATGACAACTCTCTGGAAACACTAAAGATGATGGGATATTCCAGACGGAGGTCACCCACCAGACTCTTTGAGCAGAGCTATACGGGTAAAAATAGAATGAATATTTGTCTGAATGCTTGTTTCGCGTGAGGAGTGCAGACAACACTGCTCAAGATTTTTATTAGATCATCATGAAGGTCCTGGTTTACTAATGTACCGTGAAAAAGTATTGAAAAGCTTCACATCACTGAAACACCGTTCTCTCTGCAACCATCTCAAGTGTTTGTTTTTTTTAACATAAAACTCACTGACAAATTTCTCTAAACTATCCAGACTCACTTATCCTACTTATGGCTACAGAGCCCTAACTCTAATAGAGAGTTGTGATTTTGTGGGAGGTAGTTGGGCAGGTCAATCGTGGTTCTTTGTTAGTGGTACAGGATAGATTGCAAGGGATTAGTGATTCTAGAGATACCCATTTGGGGGATGCCAAGACAGAACGTCTTCCAGAGCAGCAGAGTGTAATGCAGCTTTCAGTGGTCTCCTGCATATTGTGGGCAGACCAGGACGAGAGTATTGTATCTTATTGGCGCAGTGACCATGCTTTTGTCTGCACTTCGAAGGAGTTGCCTAATGTTGGGGAGCAGCCATTGCTTGGACAAGGGAATCAAAGTCGAGCATTCTGTCCAGGGTGAAGCAAAGAGATTCTGCAGTGGTGACAATTATCGGAGAGAGTCCTATGGATGCCAGTTTGTTGATCCTTTAGTATGAAGCTCTGCTTTGTAATTGGGGACAGGAGGAGGACCTCAGCTTGTGCCACCCATGATACTATCCCTGCGAGTCAAGTAATCAGAGCGTGCAAGCTATTTATGGCGTTTTTCCTCAAATATACCTGGGTGTCAGATGCCTGTGGGCGAAAGGAGATCCTAAGTTGGCGCAATAGGTCAATCAGCTATTCAACTTAAAAAAAAGAGCAGAGGGGCAAGGATGCAGCCTCAATGCCACCTCAAGGAACTGGGGCAAAGATGGAGAAGTTTTACATTTTTGTGCTTTGGAATCTGTTGGTGAAGATTGCCCAGTGCTTTGTTTAGCAATAGCCTGCATTGGTTAATAATAACAATAAAACATGTTTGATCCTTTCAGGGATGTTTGACCTGTACCAGGAGTTTTGCTATTTATTGCAGTCCACTGAGGTGAAAGGCTGCCCATTGCCAGACTGAACAGATTGTTCTCGACACTTGTTACAATGGGTCTTCATAATGGTTATAAATAGGCCTGTGCAGCAAGTACTCAACCCACTGAGCTATCTTACCGACAGAATTACGTTAGTTTCAGCTCGCCCTTTCCTGGTGATGAATCCCTTGATGCTTGCATTCTCCTGGGAAGTTCATTAGGGTAGCTTGGTAATCACATGCTTCCTTCCACCCCCTCAAGAAACCCAGGAAGCTTCCACCCAACGGGTAACGTGTAATGGGCGTCTTCTTGTTTGAACCGTCCCAACACATGGCGGTCTCCAACCTTGACACCGGAGACAATAGTGTGCCTTTAAACGCTCCGCTACTGCTGCTAGTTCCCTCTGGTTTACACAACCAAAATAAAAAAGCTCTTTCTCCTGACTTGGGTTAATTGCTGTAATTAAAAACATGCAAAGAATCTTTTTCTAATGACTTCGCCATTATCATCAGTTGTTAGCACAGCTGCATTATTAATCTCTCATTAAAGCCTTAATTTGCCATTCGCTCACTCCGCGCCGTGCCGCGCTTACCTATACGCTACAGCGAAATTTGGGTGGCCACGAGGGACAAGTGGATAGAAACTGTGGTCGACCTCACAACAGGAAGGACAGACTGACAATTGTGATGGCCGTTTCCCTATAATTGTACAAGATGTGGTCTTTACTTCTCACATTTCTAGCGCTCCAACCGTGTTTACGTGCTCTTTGTGTCTGGTCCGCGCCTCCGTTGGGCCTACTCACAACCTCCAACCAGACTCGGGCAGTAGGTCACCTTACCTCGGACTCCAGTCCATGTCTGAATCAGTCTTTTAGACTACTGCTTGCTGACCAATAGCACATCGGCATCCTTCGGAAATGCACTGTAGGCATATATTCTCTTTTGTCTGAATAAGAGGCTCCCAACCACCGCAGGACAGATGCTGATAAGTTCCTTGTTTTAAGCGCACAATCTCCATCTCGCTCAGATCGCACTGATGACTTTTGATCTTATCAGTAAAATTCAACATAACGATTGTCATTATGCTAAAGAGGGTGGACTGTGTTATTTCCAGGCTCGACTGTTGCACAGCGGTGTAGACCTCATGTTTACAGTGTCGTGTGCTCAGAGGGTGGGCCGCTGATGACCAAGGCTGGCATTAAGCATGTGCGAACTGGGCACATGCCCAGAGTGACGAGCTCCAGAGGGGTGGGGCGAGAGGTCCATGCAGAAGTCTCTCTGGGAATTAGATCCTAAGAAAAGTGTGTTTAAACACTATTTCTGAAGGCTGCTAATACCCCACCTGCTTTTTGTTTGTTATTTTCTTTTCTTGTCACTCCTTAATCTTGGTCCCATCGCCTTCCTCCTACTCCTTCAAAATTTCCAATACATAGACAATTAAAAAGGACAAGGGGGAGAAGGCGCCACATTTGGTTTTGCTCCCTGACTAAAGCCATCCTCTGCTCATATGTAGAGTAAATGCATTTGCTGTGCTCCCCACTTATATCCCACCTTGTGGTACTCTAAAAAGACACAGATGCATGCAGAGCAGGACCCGTTGAAAGTCTAGCAGTCCTGATGTTGTGTTAGACCCTCCAGCCCCATGTGACGTCACCAGATGGAGTATCGAAGGCGAAGACCCACACACACACTGCTGGTGTGTTTCATTCAGCGGTCGCGCAAGATGTCCATGTAAGAGATCACACACATACATCACACCCTGCTGCCCTCTATTTTCGCTCTACCAGTGCCCAGGAGGGATAGCTCCCAGCTGCCAGCCACCAGCTTCATTAATCACACCATAGATGGAGCATTTTAGCACTTACAACTGCTTATCCTCTACTATCACTGGCATTATCCTCAATCTTTCCCTTAAACCGCTTAATTATGCTCATATCTAATAATGTAATTTTTTATTCCGCATATTAGAATGACTGTAAGCCCAGTGCATATGTGTGTCAAACCAGTGTGTGCTTGTGGGATGTGCAACTGTAATGTTGACAAAACACACCACGTCGCACAACCCTATTTTATTTTCAGATGTAGACAATACTGCTCTCCTTGTCCGTGCTGCTGTGAAATGATGAAAGCCCTGGACTGGTAAATTGGTTTCACGACACTGTGACCCCCTCGACAAAAAATGTGTGCATCTCCGAGTTATGGAACGAAGAGTTCTGTCCAGAAGGCAATCTCTCCCTAAGCTGTCAATGCCTTAACCTGCATAACCCATTGAAGCCCTCTGGAGGTGTGTAGGCTTCAAGCATACCCATTCCCTAGCAGTGGGTGCATACATGCTTTCTACATTCTACCTGCTCAGATTTGAACATTTCTAATCACAATTCAGTCAACGCATGTGTGTACTCTTGCACAGCGCACCACGGGAGGCAACAATCTTGGCGCTGCTCAGCGACAGTGTGAAAGAGGTGTACCTGAAGGATCAGGGAATCTGAAGAAGGTGTGATATCAAGGATTTTACGAATCAGAGGATATTTGTCTTTTTTGAGAAAGACCATTGAACAAAGAGTCTGCAAAGGTTTGATGATTGGGTATAGTATGGACACACCCCTTTGGACTGCTGCTGGAGTGCTGAAGCTACAAAGCCCTCCGCTGGCTGCACATATGCGGATCCTGCAGCAGGGATTAGAGAGCCCTTTAATAGAGATGCACTCGTGAGTCGAACACAAAAGCTTGTGTTTGAATCTTGAGAAGAATGGAGATTGGCAACTGCTTACTTGTGGTTGAACTTCATCAGGCCCATCACAAGGCGACAGCCAACGTTTCAGTTACGTGCAAGCCAGCAAACATTTTGGAGGAAAGGACGCTAGAGGGCGTGTGAAGGTTTTTTTTTGCAACCTTCGCTAAGTTGTGTGGAAAACATCTCAAGGTTGCAACTTTTTTATGCTACATTTGAATGAAAATTAGATGTTTGATGACAATTTATAACACAGAATTAAAACCTGCAGAAAACAAAACTGCATAGGTCACTGTGCATAGAAAGAAACTCTGAAAAGGGTGAACATACAGAAAGGGCCAGCATACATTTTCATCTTGGGCAGGTTTTATTAGTTTGCACATTATCTTGCTAAATTTGGTGGAAATAATCTTGCAATGTGCAGAAAACATTAGCATGGGTTAAGGTGAAGTTAAACCAAGAAACATTGCAAATTTAGTGAAGTGCAAAAATCTGTAACTTAACAAAATCTTGCAAACAACCAAAAAATGTGTATGTCCATAACTGTATCTTCATAAAGTCCTTTCATAAAACCTGAGAACAAGATAGAGAAACAACAAAAAAGAGTTTAAATACTGCAGGGAACTAGGGAAGTCTTGTGATATCCCACCCACAAGACATGCAAGTTATTTGTATAACCTCAGGCACTGCTGGCTGGCCTAAAATATTGAAGCTTAGCATATTTTCTGTCCCAGTCTGACCCCGCCCCAAAGATCTACAGGTTGCTACAAACAATCCAGACCGCCATTGCCGTCAGCACGTCACATGGCCAGACAAAAGTCAGACTGAGCGACTGAACGTTCGCCAGGAGATCCGGCATGTGCAGGTGAAGAAAGAGGTGCTGGACCATACATTTCATAGGACTAGAACTCTCGTGAAATTCCTGTCTGGTGGATAATTAGCCAACATCCTTGGGTCCAAAGAGAGTTTTTGAAGAACAGAATAATTATATTTTCGAGAGCACATGCTACGACAATTGAGTTTCACATGCCGACACAGATCGCATTATTTCGATTTAAGGCACGACGATATCAAGTCACTTTGACCATTACGGTGCCTTATCACATCTCTTACTCTTGATGTATGTTTGTTTTTTATGTTTTCCTTATGTTTGTTTGTCCTTACTTTATAGGTACGACTATAGAGGAAACCATCCTCTTACATTTCTCGCACCTTAGCGCGTGCAGCACATAGGAGCCTGTACACTTTATAGACTCCCCTTTTAAATCACCACACACATACCGGTCCTGATGAAAGCCAGTTTTACCATAAGGCCTGGCTGAAACTAGTTGACCTCACTGGATGTAGGGGACGATAATCACCCCCAGACAACATCCGTAGCCTTGATTTTAAATACTGCCATGAGCTCATGAATAAAACTCCCCTGTGGACCCTGGGACTCATTGGACAGTTTTTTATTTTCACATTCACTACAGCTATCACTGCATACTCACTTTACACAATCCGCTCCACTGTAAGCAGACGTCGCAGCACACCCGAGGCACATTCGGTGCCATCGGGTGGGGCCCGATGATGAAGCATGCCACCAACTAGGTTGGTGGGTGAGGGCCTTCATATAAAACAGAATTGTTTTTTCTGACATACATTATAAGAGTTCTCTTATTCATATAGTTAGCTCCTATTGATTATTATTACAATTCCCTGGGGAAGTGAACTAGTCTATATCTCATTCCTCGCTCTCCCTTTGATATTTATTGATGTAGCAGCGTACAGCTGTGAGAGATATAACACACAACTTTTGTCATCATGACGGAAAACTCAGGCTTGACCTTCACTGACACTGATGTAAGCGAGCTTCTCGCTGACCCCCCGTTCCTGGCAGACATTAACATATCACAAACTATAGCTCAGACTACAGATTGGGAAGCACTAACTGAAAAGAAGCGCAATAGAATTCGCACAATTCTACATGGGGTTATTCTCACTGAATATTTACGAACCAATACTGCACCCAAAGGCCTCCTGGTAACTAATG
Source organism: Calotriton arnoldi (assembly GCA_963921515.1). Classification (NCBI taxonomy): domain Eukaryota; kingdom Metazoa; phylum Chordata; class Amphibia; order Caudata; family Salamandridae; genus Calotriton; species Calotriton arnoldi. Next base: position 6,137,831 of record CAWUFW010000040.1, read on the forward strand.
CGCCCAGGATCTTCTTGGAGGATGCTTCCTTCAGGAAGGACTGGGCGCAGATTGCCTGGCACTGCACTAGAGACTGGCTGGTATTAATAATCAAGACAGCCAAGCGGCTCTCGGATGCCATGATTATTGAAATCCAAGCCACAGAGAGCCACTTTAAAACCACTATTACTTCCTTTAAGAAGAAGTTAGAAGAATCTAACAAAGAGATGGCGGAATATAAGGAATACCTTACACAGGCAAAAATTACGAAATTCCAGAAAGATCTAAAAAAATGTAATTACACCAAGGTATATCCCTATTCCGATGAAAACTACACAGCCTCAGAACAACCGGACAGATCATCGGACACTTCAGGAGATAACACTTCTATCTCTAGCGGTTCAAGTAATGGCTCTTACAAACAAAAAGGAAGAGGACGAACACCCCGATGGAAACAACCATGGGGCACATTACAACATCAAGGCCAGAACTTTGGACCAGCACCTTTCCCACATCTACCACAGAATCCCTATTTCGGATGGCCTCCTCAGTATCACCAAGTACCCCAGCCATTTTTTCCATACAACCAAAGGCCGCCTTTTTTAGGGCAAGGCCGGAGATCCAGGGGACGCAGAAGGAATCAACAACAAGTCCATTGGGAGGAGGAAGGCGGACCAGTCAGTGCCAACACCAGGAACAAAGGAAGAGAACCCCAACCGGGACCGAGCGGGGTCCGCTAACAACACCGCATGTACAACCTAAACCAGTATCTCTGGTTTTTAACTTATCATCTACTCCCCTCACCTCTGTTGAGGAAGATGTCCTTAATAAAGGACTCTCATTTGTTCCAACCGCAAGACTGGACAAATTTAATCTTCATTTAGAGTTAGCAGATTTTTTCCGGAAACTCAAACTCAAAGCCTTCTTTGAGAAAACTCCATCACCGGACCCCACAATCAACAATAATGAAACGGGTCTAAGATCAAAATCAACGTTTATTCCCCCACCATCAGGAGTCCCGGTAGAAATCAGTGCCTTTGAACAGGCAGTTTACAATGAGGTTGAAAACCTGAACCAACCCAACACTTTTAACAACCTCTCAAGAAAAGAGAGGGAGGCAGTACGCAAACTACAAGATAACACCAACATAATCATTAAACCTGCGGACAAAGGGGGTGGAGTGGTCATCCAGGATAAAAAGGATTACAACTCTGAATGTCGTAGACTACTTAGTGATGAACGTAACTATAGACGACTTGAAGTTGATCCAACCAGCACTCTACAAACAACTATTGCCCTATTGGTAGAAAGAGCAGAAAGCCATCAAGACATCTCCAAACAGGAGGCAGATTATCTTTGTACTAAGATTGCAAAAATCCCCTATTTTTATACAGTACCAAAGATTCATAAAGAGACTAGACCGCCACCTGGACGACCAATCGTCTCTGGAATTAACTCCCTTCTAGAACCTCTTTCAAGATATTGCGACTTTTTCTTGAACCCACTAACTCAGAAAGCCTCCACTTACATCAGAGACACCAAACATCTGTTGTCTCTAATTAAAGACATGAACTTTGATCCTACAACACAACTTTTGGTAGGGCTAGACATTGAAAGTTTATACACTAGCCTCCCTCAAGATGCCACCCTGAAAGTCCTCCACGACATGATGATGGAGACGACCTGGGAATATACTACCCCCAGAGGTTTCATCCTTCAATGTGCCACACTGGCTCTTAAAGAGAACTATTTTGAATTTGAGGGTGAATTGTATCTCCAAACAAATGGTACCTCAATGGGCAGTGTTTTTGCCCCAAGTGTGGCTGGACTATATGTCTATCATTTTGAAAAGACCCATATTCTACCAACCACGAATCCCTATATTAACAATATCTGCTTCTGGCGCCGATATATCGACGACATCTTGATGATATGGACCGGTACTATAGAGTCACTAACCACTTTTCTGGCTTGGCTCAATGAATGTGACCCCCTACTTGCGGTTCACCAGCACGGCCAATGCCCAAAACATAACCTTTTTGGACCTCACCATTGAAGCAGAGGCTGGAACTCTCAAGACCTCCACTTATTATAAACCGACAGCAAGAAACTCGCTGTTACAATTTGAGAGTTTTTACCCACGCCCTCTCAGGGAGAATCTACCATTTGGACAGTTCCTCCGTATACGACGAAACTGCAGCTCTACTGCAGATTTCCATAGACAATCAACAGACCTCGCACAAAAACTACAGGAACGAGGCTATCCCAACAAAATTATTGAAACCACAAAGAAACGTTCTCGTAATCAGAACAGGAAAGCCCTCCTTGAAGATCAAGCACGAACTGTCACATCTACACCACTTACTTGTGTCACTACGTACAACGCAGTATCTAACAAGGTTGCCAAGATAATACGGAAAAACTGGAGGATTCTCAATACAGGTGCCAGAGAACGGGATCCACCGCTATTTGCATACAAGAAGGCTAGTAGCCTGAAGGACCGTTTGGTGTCCACCCGCCCTAAGAAACAGAACATTATTGACAATACTGTTCTGAATGCATGGGGTTTACCTAACGTGACCGGACATTACCCATGTGGTAATTGTAGTGTATGTCATCTAACGCAACCCAGCAAAACACTCGATCTGGAACCGGGTAAAAAGTGGCACCAACTGAAACACACGAATTGCAATTCTACAAATGTAATATACTTAATTGAATGCCCATGCAAACTCCGTTATATCGGCATGACCACAAGGAAAATAAGGACAAGAATTGTGGAGCACCGCAGCACCATTCGGTGCAAAAATCAAACAGCAAACTGATGGATCATTACCTGGAAAAAGGACACACTCCTAATGATATATCATGGACAATAATAGAACATATACCATATCACAACATCAACAACGATAAATTCATTCTCTCTAAAGAACAGCGTTGGATATATCGCCTTTTGACCCATACCTAAGGATTAAATGACAATATTCCTTGGAATAGTCTTAACAACTGAGTCAAAACAAGTACAAGCCCTTTTTCTAATTTAGAACTCAGGACCAGTGATACGGCCCCTCATATGGACATAACACGTTTTGACTTAACCAAGAGATATGACCTGAAACAACGTCCACTTGTGTATTTTGTCTCAGGAACCCGTGGGCTACATTACCACGTACCCTGAGAGGTGTTACATCCAGTCTGCGTGAGACTACACGCCATGTCTCTTACTCCTAATCAGTCTGTTCTCCCTTTCTATACTGAGCCTATTTAGATTAACCGGCCACGTGTCATCTCACTTTTAACGATTGCTCTAAACATAAAAATTCTGCCCTTCAATACACTGCCAATTGGAACCATCACTACACTCTACAGTGTAGTTTCTGATGACACTACACACAGGTGCAGTCTGTTGTTTGTCTTTACTCTCTCCCCAGACGCTAGTCACGCTGGAGAGGCAACCGACTACAGCTGCGGTATCTGAATGACGCTAATCGCACTGGACAGGAAAGCGAATGCAGCTGCAGCACCTGATAGGTATTTAAATCCTGCCAAAACTAGTACGAACATCGACGGAGTTCCCGTGATGACCAAGTAGGTGGAGCTGCGGGTTCTGGACTGTGACGAAGTAAGTAGAGTAATGGGGGAAACCGCTGTTTCACTGTGAAACACATACGTGTGACCACTAAGGGGCCCCTCTTTAATTATCTCTCTCCTCTACTATGACCAGAGTGTGACTGTAAGTCGAACCCCCGCCGGGGACTCATGGAGTCAGCCTCTTAGACCATAAGAGTAAGCCGTTCTGCTTTCCGTGTTCGCGTGCACCAATTGTCACTATTCATTGATATTGACTAGCACGGTAACGCATAATTACAACTACGACAATTGAGTTTCACATGCCGACACAGATCGCATTATTTCGATTTAAGGCACGACGATATCAAGTCACTTTGAACATTACGGTGCCTTATCACATCTCTTACTCTTGATGTATGTTTGTTTTTTATGTTTTCCTTATGTTTGTTCGTCCTTACTTTATAGGTACGACTATAGAGGAAACCATCCTCTTACATTTCTCGCACCTTAGCGCGTGAGGCACATAGGAGCCTGTACACTTTATAGACTCCCCTTTTAAATCACCACACACATACCGGTCCTGATGAAAGCCAGTTTTACCATAAGGCCTGGCTGAAACTAGTTGACCTCACTGGATGTAGGGGACGATAATCACCCCCAGACAACATCCGTAGCCTTGATTTTAAATACTGCCATGAGCTCATGAATAAAACTCCCCTGTGGACCCTGGGACTCATTGGACAGTTTTTTATTTTCACATTCACTACAGCTATCACTGCATACTCACTTTACACAATCCGCTCCGCTGTAAGCAGATGTCGCAGCACACCCGAGGCACATTCGGTGCCATCGGGTGGGGCCCGATGATGAAGCAGGCCACCAACTAGGTTGGTGGGTGAGGGCCTTCATATAAAACAGAATTGTTTTTTCTGACATACATTATAAGAGTTCTCTTATTCATATAGTTAGCTCCTATTGATTATTATTAGTAAAAGAAAGGTCTCAGATAACTTGAGGACTGGGAACTATTTTAACAAGTGAGCACACATCTGTGTTTAGTAAAAGATGGTGGGCTTGATGGTTTTCAGGATGGACAATATTTTGGTTTAGTTGACTACTGTGAATGAGGAGGGCTCCTCTGCACCTGAAGGGCCCTGGGGCACAAGAATATCCAGGGATTGCATGAGTTGCAGAGGACAGTGTTTTGGCAGGCAGTGGAGCGTGGGACCCACATTTGTCACCTGTCTTCTTTTGTCAGAACAAATGAAATCAAGCTTATTGCTTGAGAATCAAGGGAGGAATAGACGAAGCTGGTGATGGGCCTAAAGACAGCCTTAGCTGTTTCGTAGCCTTGTGTAATAAAACAAAGTATAAATAAAAACTGCATACGTAGAGGGGATTAGGGTCAGTCCTCTTCATCTTTCAAATTTTCTCACCTCCTCCAAATATGTTAAGTACAGGTGACGCTTCGATCTATGCTAAGGAATTGGACTTACAGCAAACATCTAGCCCCCTAGTTAATACCCAATTTGGAAGTTTTTCTCCTTTCACCAAGGAAAAAAATAATCAGTCTTATTAATCTCATTAAAGCTGGGGCTCCATCGGATCCTTGCCCACCTCAGGTAGCTAGTTCAGTCGCCGGTCTGCTTGTGGAACTATTGAATGAAATACTGACCACAGGGCAATTTCCGAATATATGGAAAGAGGCATCTATCCTTCCACTGGTGAAAAAACCCACCTTGGATCCAAAGAAGGTGGAACGCTATAGACCTATGTCCCGCCTACCTTACCTTGCTGCTTTTTGGAAAAGAGACCACTTTCTGGAATAAGTCATGTTGGTCGTCGATCTTAGGCACATTACCAGTCCCGGTCCAGAAAGTAAGAAATCTAGGAGTAAATTTTGACACAAAATTATCCTTTTCTGAGCAAATAAATTCAATCACTTCTTCAGGCTTTTTCGTGTTGAAGGTCTTGAAAAAAATCTTTCAGTTTATTCCCTTTGACTTGCAAAAAACAGTGCTAACAGCTCTCATTTTCTCGAAGATGGATTACTGTAATGCCCTGTATTTAGGCGCTCATAAATATGTGGTAAAGAAACTAGAGTCTTTACAAAATGCAGTGGCGAGACGGCTATTGAAAATCCCCAAGTTTACACCCGTATCCCAATCATTGCAGGGTCTCCACTGGCTTCCAGTGAGAAACAGGATTGTTTTTAAGGCTATCTGGTCCTTAAGGCCCTTCATCAGACCGGTCCAAAGTAGTTTCAGGAATGGTTCTCATGGTACATGCCGAGCAGGAATCTTAGATCTAGCTCTTCACGAACCGTCATCATTCCTAGATCAAACAAAGCAAGATGGGGAGGTAGAGCATTTTCCATTTGTACAGGAAAATGGTGGAACTCACTGCCTCCTACTCTGCGTCATCAACCTTACCTGATGCAATTTAGGAAGCAGCTGAAGACGTGGCTGTTTACTGAAGCCGTGGAATAAGCTGCTGTTAGAGTTAGTTGTGTTTTTAGCGAGCAATTGGCTCTGTTGTCCTTGCTTTAACGCTAAGACACCTTAGAGTAATTGCGCGCTTTATAAAATTATTTAATTCATTCATTCATTCTTCATCCATTGGTCTGTTCAAGTGTCACTCACATTACGATTCTACCACTACAGCATAATTATAGGGCAATGGGTCAGCCACTGCAGTTCTTGGCTCTCTTGCACTGAAAGGGACAGTATGTTTTTTTCCAGATCAAACGTCCACATTCACCTTAAACAGAAGAGCATTTCAGTGCCTGGGCTAGTGAGCCATTCTTCAAGGAAGTTGCTACCCACTTGAACATAATATCTTCGTGAAACTTCTGTTTACGTTCTTCGTACAACAAAAAACAACAGTCTCCCATCTCCATGGTCCTAAATCTGTCCCTCACCACGCAGGTGCCAAAACTGGCCTTGTGTATTAGCCATGGCTGCAGTTGCTAAAGCTGACGTCCCTTACAGGACACCCATAACACTGCCATTCAATTTAAAAATAACATCAAAATTGTCAAAAGCATAGAAATAACAAAATGTCATATATCACTTGCCCAATATCAATTGCTTAAGTTTGTATTATATAAATTACATAAAATTAAATGTACTTTATAAATGACAATTATTACTTAAACTACTATTTAATAATTCACAAATATTGCATTACTGTAAAGGCAGAATGTGTATGACAAAGAAAACAATTTACATACGACTAACTAGTAGATGCGACAATTGTTTTTATCAGGCATCAATTTTTATTTTTCAAAATACATTACTTTCTAATTTATGACGTGATTAGAAAAATGTTACAGTACTTAAATATGACATTAAAACAAACCACAACAGGCTGTCTTTGAAAAAAAAAGAATACATTAGGCATGAAACACTATTATTATATTCTAAAAAATTATGAACCAGAATGATGTGCAGCGCTAATAGCTTTTTTTATGCAGCGATGATCCATAAAATGAGATTTCAATACCTACCTTAGAAATGAAGTGAGAGGAACAGATGCTGGAAGAGGCTGTTAATAACATATACACTCTCACTTCTTCCTACAATTCAAGACTCAGATTTTCAAAGACTACCTCTTCAAATGCAGCCAAATTCTCTGAGCTCAGACCTTACTAAGCCTCTGAGCCAAGAATAAACTCGCCTTACCTCCCTTACTCTATGTTCACGTCACTTCGTCACTGTGCCCCACTCTGCCACTCCTTCGCCTGCCCCATCCGTGGAAACTACCTTTTGTGTATACAGTACTCAATGGGTATGATGCCTGTCCAGAGGGAATAGCCTTGAATCCTCCATCTCGTATGGTTATTCAAAACTGAACTGCCTTTTGACTGGTCAACTCTTTATTGAAGTCTCAAGTAAAATGAAAGAATAATTGTTGCTTATATTGCAATTCCATATAGCATGAACTAGACCCAATGGACCACAGAGCGCTTTATAGAACAATTTCAATCTTCAAATAGCAGTTTTCATAGGGACAGTTCAGCATGAAGTTTCCCTTAAGAACAGTTTCACAACTGCATTAGAGCCGTTTATATAGAACAGTTACATGCTACTAAAAGCAGTTTATATAAGAATATAAAAAAAGTTTTATCCTTCGAAAAGCAGTTTAGACAACAAACTTACGCTTGAGAACATCTTCCTGCAAGAGAGTCGATTATACTCAAATTGTTTCAAAATGGTCAGTAACGCATGGTTCCTTTATATATATAAATGCAGGAGATGCCAGCCCGTGTTCAGTTTGCTACTTCTTTGGGAGTAAATCCCTCCTCACCAAAGGTGGCCACCCAAAGTTCCCATGGCCAAAAACGAGAGGAAAACATGCTCTGGAGCTTGTCCAAAAAGTCCCTTCAATCATGGCACCAAAACGTACTGTTGCTGTGCAGAATGTTATACTATAACCTTAGAGCCCGAAGTAACGGGCTCTTCCAGCCATTAAAGAGTTAAAGGTCCGAGCCGAAGACAAGGGCCCTTAACAAGGTGGCAGGCCTTTAATGGCCGGTAGAGCCTGCTACAGAGGGCTCAAAGGCTATTAGAACATTCTGCCCCTAGTGGGCAGAATGTTCTACTTTGTAAAAACAAAGGCCTCTCAGAGCCTGATGGTGTTTAAATCCCCCCCCTGACTGTGAGAGGCCTTTGTTCACAGCAACAGCTGTGAAATAAAAAAAACATTGGAATGTTGCTCTCCGGGCTGCTACCAGCCATTAGAACATTGGAATGTGGAGCACTCCATTGAATACAATGGAGTGCTCTGGGCTACTACGGGACGGTAGAAGCCTGCAGTTCTTGGCTCTCTTGCACTGAAAGGGACAGTATGTTTTTTTCCAGATCAAACGTCCACATTCACCTTAAACAGAAGAGCATTTCAGTGCCTGGGCTAGTGAGCCATTCTTCAAGGAAGTTGCTACCCACTTGAACATAATATCTTGTTTTTAAGTGCTGTTTTTGTTCACAGCTTCTGCTGTGAACAAAGGCCTCTCAGAGCCCGAGGGGATTTAAACCCCCTCGGGCTCAGAGAGGTCTTTGTTTTTAGTAATTAAAACATTCTGCCCTCTAGGGGTGGAATGTTCTAATAGCCTTAGAGCCCTCCTAGCAGGATCTACCGGCCATTAAAGGCCCGTTCCATTGTTAAAGGCCCTCACCTTCGGCTCGGGCCTTTAACGCTGGAGCGGACCTTTAATGGCCGGTAGAGGCTGCTAGGTCAGACTCTAAGGATATATTAGAAGCCCGGAGCACTCCATTGTCTTCAATGGAGCTCTCAACATTCCAATGTTCTAATAATAATCAGTGCTGGACTGGGACAGAAAATAGATTAGGGCACCAAAATAAAAGTGGCTTCTATTTGTGAATTAGATACCTATAAAAAGTGGTCCATGCGTGCAAATTCTGGCAGTATTAAACTTGTAAAGACACACTATATAAGTGTTTAGAATGGGTTTGACCTGGCTGCAGGCAACATTTGTTTGAATAGCGGGGTAATCAATATTTAAAACCGGCCCAGAAGACCATAAACAAGGCCCACGAACAGCCAAAACACGGCCCACACTATGACTTGTCAGACCCGCCCATCGAGCATTGCCCGATTGCCCTAAAGGCTAGTCCGACCCGGCTAATAATTAAGTATTATTGACTTCTGCTCAGGGCATTAACAGTGGCTAATGCTATCTGAACACAGTGTTAACTGCCCGTCCAACAACCAAGTCGAAGGTAAGGGTTCATAGTGAGGTAAATATCTCTTAATCTGACAGGATGTTGCCAATAAAACTATAGACATAGCGCCCCAAATCTCAGCGACAGAAAATAGGTCTCTTTCCCCGTCTACTTAATGTCCCTGCTTCTTTCTCTCACTGAATTTAGAATGTTTTAGATTGCAGGCAAAATCAATAGTACAAGTGTTCTCATTGGACAGGCCAGCACTACACGGAGCCAATGACAAGGCAGTAAGAATGTAGATAGAGGACACCAGGAGAAAACACAAGGATAAATAGAGAGCATCCCAAAGAACGAAACGCAGGCAGAAATAGGCAATGACAGATGCGGGTCAGGTTCAAACGAGATTCAAAAATTAGGTTAAACCATGACACAGCAACAGTAACTTTCCGATTGATTGTATGAGCCTGACAGGTCTTTGGCTGCAGGAAGGCCAGATAAATAAAAAAGCTACAATATCTGAATTCAGTATGTACTAGAGAATTGATGGGATTTGTTTAAGAAACAAATCACAAACAATTGAGCAATTCCAGTCGTCTTGCCAGTGCGTGACCATGTCAAATATTATTAGTGCTTTAAAAAGCACCGCGGTACATTCTAGGCTGCCATCTGAATAGACAAAGTAAAGGAATCAATTGAAGAAGGATATAGAAGCACAATAAGGCCCTCCTTCATAGAACCCGGGAACACCGTATGGTAAAAGTGCCCTCATAGAAGACTGCACCATACGTCTTTTTCCCCCTTGCAGTTTTACCACTCCATTCTGCAGGTCGAAAGAGGGATCAACTATACTATATCTTTCCCACGTGCAATTCTTCCATGTAAAACCTACAGGAGTATGTCTGGGCAAAAACTACAGATCAGTGCGAATTTTGTACAAAACCCATTTCACAAACTTGGAGGACTTCGCTACACTTTTTGTGCATAATTGGCCTTGAAGTGTGGCTTTGCCCTGGCAGGAGAATGGCTGGGGCCTGCCATGCTGGGGTCTCTGCTCCCCATGGCACCATGTAAGGTCACCAGGTGGAACTAGTACCTGGGAGTTCTTCACTATCCTGGTTTGTGTGTACGGCAGTGTGGGAGGAATTCTGGGATATCGCCATGGCTGGGGGACGTCACCATGGTTGGGGGTCCCAGGGACCTCTGTAATCCCCAGGTTACCTTCCCTACAGTTTACAAACTCCTCATAACCAAATACAAATCTGGAGGGTTCCTTTGCTGGTATCACACTCGTGTACCCCGAGGGGCTCCCAAGGATTCCCTTTCGGAGGGGATGCTCGCAGAACCCAGCAAAGGCAATATTTAGTACTAATATGGTGCCTTGGGCCGCGGAGAAAGGGTAGATACCCTCTTCTTTTTAGGGGTAAGGAATCCCCCAGGGTTCTCTTGTACACTGGGCATAGAAGATGAGCGCTTCCAACAGCTTCTGGCTCATACCAATGCCATACCATCATCCTTTCTTTTTATCAAGATATGTAAAAAATTCCTTAAATGGGGTTTGGAGGGCTCCTGTCATTGGCAGAGGTCTTGTAACTGGTGCCCGCAAGGTGGCTGGCAGTACGTCAGCAAGATATAAATAGGGGCTAATTTAGTCATGGATAAAAAATGCACATTTTTAAGATCACCTACATAGAAAATTATAATTTGACCCAATACATTATTTTGCTGCAACAAAAATCATGAACGGGCATTGGAGACAAAGACCCACCTGGATATGAGTTAGGGAGATTCCTGAAGGGATTCGTCAAAAACCTCCTGTAAATTATGTGCTTATAACTCCTAATGAAGGCATCAAACAACAGAGGGCTGCGGAGAACATTTGTAGGAGGATCACATTGCTCACAACTTAGGGGCCGATTCCGATTCGGGCCGGAAATCTCTCCGACCGAGCCGGACCCGGAGAGATTTCCGACCGAATCGGACTCGGGCAGTCCGACCGATCGAGTACGATGCGCACGCATGCCATCGGACTCGAGTCGGTCGGACTCCCATTGAAGTCAATGGGAGCCTGTCGTACAACGCGTACGCGGGCTCCCATTGACTCAATGGGTGCGAGGCGGACAAGGGCGCCCCTACAGCGTGTACGCGGCGAAGCGATTCGCGCCTCTACACGCACAGGTAGGGGGACCCATGGGTCCCCCCTGTGTGCGACTCGCGCGCCTACGCGTACAGGGGGGTCCAACGCGGACCCCCAAAGTCCGTCTCCGACAGCTTTTTCGAGCCGGACGGCGCGAGTCGATCGGACTGCTCGCGGCGCGCATCGTACTTACTCGGCCGGGAAACGTCTCCATAGCACGGTGCGAGTCGTGTCCATGCGAGTCGGTCGGAGCGTGTTGAAGCCGCGTTCGAGTCGGTCGAGGTTTTCGCGGGTGCCTGCATCGTACTCGCTCGGCCGGACCCGCGTACGATTCGGTCGGGAAACAGGGCTCCGAATCGGATCCGGTAAATCCGAATCCGATTCGGAGCCCTACCGGCCGAGATCGGAATCGGCCCCTTAGTTGATTTACATTGTTTTTCTCCGCTTATCCTATTTTCTGAAATATACTGAATACTCGTTTTGTTATTGATCAACTTGAGTTTGCTCCCAAAGATGGCAACCACACATACACACGTGAAAAGATTGGGGGATTATGGAAACTTGTGAATTGTGGAAACCAGCTCACATGTGCTTATAAGACCATTAAGTACAATAGGGACTGTGTGATATAAAGGAATTGCTCAGACTTGGCAAAATGTGCTGAGCATCATTATGCAGCTCTCTATGCATACTACATTTGGTCACTGGGGATATTACATGATATGGCATTGTGCTGGCTGGCCTGTCCTACTCTAAGGGCCCAATTACGAGTCTGTCAGTCTTTGCACGGCAGTGGCGGTCCAGCCACGGCTGCACCGGCGGTCCAACCGCCCCATTATGACTTGGGCGGTCGGATCGCCATGGGACCACCGCTGCCGCCAGGGAACCGCCGTTCCCTAGTGGTGGCGCAGCGGTCCTGAGGGAGCAATATGCTTGGCAGGACTGCCTGGTCCCGCTAAGCATATTACAAGCTTCCTCTGCTGTGCAGGAACCTTTTGTGGGGTTCCCATTGCAGTGCCTCTTTAACAGGCGGCCTTTTTCAAAGGCATTGTCGCCTTTGAAAGAGGAAGGCCGCCTTTTAAAGAGGCACTGCAGCGGGAACTGCCATGCCACCCGACCGCCAGACCACTTTTAAGTTGTAATCTAGCGGGCGGGCGGCGGCAACTCTTGGCGGGGGGGGGGGAGCGTGGCAGTGGTGTGCCACCCGTCCCGCCAAAAGTCGTAATCGGGCCCTAAATGTCCAAGGAAATACATCCTGACTGCGGAACGTATGTCCTGACAGGCTTTGGGGTTCTTTGGGTTACTATGTAATGATATTTGACACCACTTAACGCCATTAATATTGGAATCTGAAACAGTTGCGGCTAAAATCATCTAATGTTTCATTTTCGCTGTACTGTATGCTTGATGTGAATTTAAAAAAAAAAATCCATTCCTTTGTAAAAGTTAATATCCCTGTCCAAATAATAATTTAAAAAAAATATTAGTAACCTTTGTTTTACATTATATCTCACTGCATCCCTGTGGTTAGGCTTTGACTCCTGGAGTACAGCTGCCACTGGAGTGTTGAAAGGGCTGTGGAGTCCTGAATGGTACTTGTAGTCCTAGTGTCTAGAAACCTACAGCTGTAGGGAGAATATGCTGCCTCACCTTTGAAACTTCTAGGAGCTATGTATAACTAACAGGCTATTGAGTTATACCTTGACAGCAAGAGTGCTATCAGTTGCTGTTTTTCTAAATGACGCTCTTTTAGAAAAAGCAGTTAAGCAAGAGATCACTCACATGCCACCTGCACTTCCGTCTTCCTTTGCAGCAGGGCTCCCATGCGATTGCGGACAATGCAGCGATAGAAGCCAGCATGGGTGCGGTCCAATGAGGTGATCATGTACCTGCAGGCAGAAAAGGAAAAGTGCCCATGAATAAACGCAGAACATGACTACAATGTTATATGATTGGTCAGAGATGGTCACGTGACCCTATAGTGGGGACCTTTGCTACATAGATGGCACAAATGCAGACCAGGACCAGCTTAGTTTGTCATGATGAAATCGCAATGAACTTGTCTGAAAGTATTTTTTCATCAGTGAAGCAAGTGAATAAAAATGGAACAAATACATATACTCATGAAGAATGCTGCATTCCTAAATAAATAAATAAATATTATCAGTGCATTCAGCATTTTCTGTATCTTGATGCATCTCAGCCATCATTTTGTTAGAAATCCTATGAACACTGTTGTCTGGAGTTCTTATCAAAGCAATTTCATACAATACTCTACAATTCTGCTTGTACTGTACATCCATATCTTAACTACATGAAATTGCAATTAAATGAATGTAACTGAAAATTCATACTTTCCTTCAGAAATTTCAGATTTTTGCACAGAGCACCCAGATTTGAAAAACCGAAATTTAGTATTTTGGGACAAAGATCTACAATTGATGCTGAAACTGTGGGTTCACACAAGTGTTGAGGTAATTTTGAAGGATCAAAAATCCCACATTTTATTGAACTGCATTATTTATAGAACACAGCTTTCAACCAGTGGCTTCATGGCGCTTGAACGTAAACAACAGAAACTAATTGACACAAAAGTGTAAAAGTTGATAGAAGAGGATGGTCGTCAATTTTACTGAGTTGCAGAGGTAGCTTGTTGCTGAGCTTGTTGTTCAGAATGCCACATTAATTCACAGTAGCCTATAGCACATCATCAGTGCCTAATCTGTTAAAAAAAAAACATAAGTGCCAGCCACTACATATTATTTAGAGGCGGTGGCATAAGCCAACAGGGAAACAGGTCTTTTCTGCAGCTGTGGCACCCCTACCACCTCGATCCTCTGCCCACCTTGACAGCTGGCTGCCCCTTGGCTGTATGGTGAGCCTAGCTGGTGAGCAGCATGCACACCAGCTCGGAGATAAACCAAAACATCTTTTTTATTTCCTTTGTAGTCATGGAAACAGAAGAAAGGATGCCAATATTTCGAGATGGTGAAGGGTCACTGTATTGGCTCTCCTCCTCCTATGTCCATGCAATTGGAAATAAAAGAAGGACTAATCTGCTGTCTCTCACAGTTAAGACTGGAACCTAGCAGGAGGTAGCAAAGATTCTTAGTCCCCTAAAATAAGTACTCTTAGTGCCCACCAGCAATCATTGGCACAGACGTACCACTTATTATTGAGAGGAGATATGGCCCAGTGGCTAAACGACTGGTTTCGATTTCTGCCTGTGGCAATGATTGAACATGGGGTGATTCTTGGCAAATTACTTAATCTCCATTTGCCTAAACACATGTAATGTAATTCACGGATTTAATAATGTACAATGTGCTTGCACTTCCCAACATTAAGACATATTACTACAGTAACCTTTTTTGGTGATGCTACATTCCCCTCTGACCTACATGATGACAGTATTTGTCTGTCATCTGGTCAGTAAGTGTCCTAATGGAATGGATGGATGCCTATGGGACCTGGGAGGGGAACTTCTTGCATAGTTAGGTGCCAGTGTAGAGACCTTCGCAAGGAAGTGGTCAGGCTTAGAGGAAGAGTACCTCGATTTACAGGTGCACCCTGGTCTGTGGGACCCACGTGCAATCTCACCTTTGATAATGCCAGGTCATCCCTGCATCATCAGTGAAAAAGAAACTCTTTAAAGGGGGCACATATTTATCGCCTGCCTGCCCTTCTGGTTTCTCTCAGAGGGCAGCTCACTGCTGAAACAAGGCAGCTGTCCAAAAGAAGCAATGCAGGCTTAAAATCTGTGAATGGAATCCCCACACAACGGCAACTGGAGCTCCACGTGAGCCCAACACTGGAGACTGAAGGCAAAGTGAGGACTCCGACTGCGACATGGTGTGTGCAGAAGGTGTCGAGTCTGCAGTGCTTAATTTGAGCCGGTGGTTTCCGGTGCATGGCACCAGCACTTATTTGTCATCACTGGCTCTAGTGAAAGTCCACCACATGGTGGCGCTGTCTGAGAAGTGCACAACAACTGTGTTTATTGAGTCAAATGGCATTGAAAATTAATAATACCAGCATCTCATGCCATTATTATAGCTTTGTGTGGCCTGAAATAGTCTGAATTGTCACACTTGTAGGAGTGCGATGGTTAGGTTTTATGTTGGTACCGTCATTGGCAGCGCTGGCAGGGGCAATGTGTGGTGCAGGGTGCAGTGGCCTTCCGAGAAGGGCCCTGTCACTTAATTTTTTACAAATTAGGCACTGCGAGTCTGAATGCCCAGCAATATTCTGGGCATCACGATTTTAATGTGTGTGCAGAAGGTGTCGAGTTTGAATGCCCAGCAGTAGTCTGAGCACCACAATCGTGGTATTTCAAACGAATTCACTGGAGTCTAGTTCTTTTTCAGACACACAATAGCAAGCTTTAATGGAGAATTATTTGTAAGTGTTGCTTCAGATTATTATGTAATCTTTGTCCTCCATTGGGCCGTATTAGCAACGGAGCCGACGAATGACAAAAAGCAAGGACAATTGTGTGACCTTGGCAGCTGGCACCCCAGTGAAGAGCTTTGGCCTGCAATGCACAGGGGATTGTAACATGTTAGAATATTTCTTCAGTAAAGTTTTCTGCAATGTTCCTGAAAAAGAACCAGCCTTATTTACAGTGGCGGCTGCTGGGAACAGGGGTGGTAGAACGACGGACGGACAAAAAAGAAATACAAAAAACACTTACCTTTTGCCGGCCGCCGTCTCTCCTATACTTTGGTCCCTTCCCACGCCGCCTTCTCCTCAGCTTCGGCAGAAGCAGGAAGAACATAGGCTCCCTCCCCTAAGTCAATCACAATGCTGCAATGCAGCACTATGATTGGTCTGAGCGCCGTGGTTCGGCGCTCAGACGTGGAATGTGAGTCTGGGCACGTTCCTCACCAGGCAGTGTAATGCAGCCTGGTGGAACATGCAAATTGCGTGTGACTGTTTGGCTGGCCCAAGAGGGCTGGCTAAACATTCATGCACACTTAAGCTTTGCAAACCACTCCTCCCCAATGACCCTGACCCCACCCTAACCTAGCCCCGTAGTGACAAATAAAATGATAATAATGGGGCCATCATTTTATTTTTCCTTTTTCCTGCTCTCAGAGCAGTTGGGCGACGCTCCTCTGCCTTAGGGCAGGAGCCGCCCCTGCATATTTATTCTTTTAAAATACTACTTGAATGTGGTGGCCAGACTACTGCAGGCCCTTCAATTAAGGAAGGTGTCTCCAACCAGTTTGTGAGCTACCAGTAGCTCCCAGACACCTTCAGAGTATCTCACAGCCTTGAGGTAATTTTTAAATAAGCCAGGGTCTGATTTTCCTTTTAAAGTTGAGGGACAGCTGTGTTTATTTTACATTATTATCATGAGGCTTCAAAAACAGGGCCTGATAAGGAGCAGTGCTCAGTCAGAGTTATGGGCCAGGCTGGGTCACAGAGGCGGACAACTGAAGCACTGAAGTATTTAACTCTTAAACAAAAGTCTTTGTCAACTCAGTATTGGAGCATGAGCACAAAATGATGTTTCTGAATGCTTTGAAATGGGAGAAAATTAAAACGAAAAGTTACCTTAATGATTAAAGTAACTCTTTGTTTTTATTTTCTACCACTTTAAAGTGTTGTATTTACAAACAGCAGGCCTTCTGCACCCAGTGGCAACCCTGCCATATGTATAACTAAAAAATACAGCATTTAAGTGGGAGAAATTTAAAGTGCAGAAAAATGTTACATACTTTGATCAATTTTGTAGAACATTTTTCTGCACTTTAAATATTTCCCGTTTAAAAAAAAAAATGGTTGTATGTTTGTGTTATACATGTTACAGTGCCACATATGGTGAAAGGTATTTCCTGTGCCACAAGTACATACACATAGGCTCTCAGTCAACCATACACATATATCCCATTCATACACACACATGTGCATACATCCCCAAAGACCACGCTCTCGCTGTCACAAATGGTAGCCCTGTCATAGTGCCCCTAGTCAATGAATGTTTTCAAACCATAGTATCTGGCTCTATGGACATTAGCTTTCAAGTCAATGAAACTGGGCATGGGGGTGTCTGGTAACAATGTGCGATTTGTTTAGTCATCAGTAGCTCACGATGATTTTCACTGATCAGAAGTTGCTCTCACTACACAAAAGATTGTAGAACCATGATCAAGGGAAATTACTGACCAGAGCAACCAGTCTGGGGGCACACTAAAAATAGTTTTCAACATTTGAAAATAATTTACATTTACGAGCAATATAAATGCAATATCAGGTGTGCAGCCGCTGGGAGCATTCCTATTTCTTCTAAAAATTTGTGACACGTGGTGCAACATCTCAGCCACAGGAACTGAGCACTCGAGCCACCTTACAGAGATTCAAAGGCTTTAGAACATACAAGGGCCTCGCCTAAAAAAGGGAATCCCCAAATCACCCAATGGCGGCAGGGATCCATACTGGGACCCTGTTCAGCACCTGGAACCAATAGAAACGAATACTGTAGAGGCGGAGGACAGCGCTCTGTAATCTTCCTTTATATGTTCAACTTCAGATACAACATTTCCTACAGAATGCATCCATTTGTAGGAATCTGCAGATGTGCGCCTTACGCTAGTGTTCTATTTTTAGGAAGAAAATCCCTGAAAATTAGATGGTAGGTTAGGTTTTTCAGAATTTTAGGAATGATTATTTTCTGCAACAGAATATAAAGATTTTGTGCATTAGATTTGAAATATGACATACAGCATGATGACATCACTTGTTGATTACTAACGTCAGTGAATGGTTCCAGATTTTATATAGTAAATAATGCTGCAGCTTGTCTTTTCTAACGTCACTTTAATTTTTGTAGGTAAGAATATTAAGGCACATGGAGGTGAATTGATTTGTACTGGAAAGCTCTCTTCACTGAACACCTTGAGTTAATGAACAATTTCAACAAAAAATACACTTTTCTTTATTGAATCGTAGAGTGCCAATAAAGGGTCTCCTGTCTGTCTGGGTGACCATTAATGCAAATCGATGCAACAATCTGGATTGCACATTGTCTCGTCAGGCAGTGCTCTGAATAATTCATATACAATGTGATTGTTCAGTTTGAAAAATTTTAATGACTAGGACTCAGGGCAAAAAAAGAGTGGTAAAGGGGAAATCCTATTACAATAGGACGTGAAGACCACTACCAAAAAACACAAAATGTTTTGGAGCACTGTATACAAGTAAAGAAACTAAGACATCTACAGTATGCGTGGGGCTCTGGAGCACTATATACAATTAAAGATACAGTGTACACATGTAAAGAATGATATGAGGACATCTATACGATACGAGGTGCTCTGGAGGAGTATACAGCCGCGGCCCGTTCAGGTAAGAGCGGTGGGGCCGGGTGGGGGATTTTGACAGACGACCACGAGGGAAAATTAATTATTTAATTTTTCCTCGCGGTCGTTATTTCGAATCCCCCCCAACCCGGCCCCACCGCCCCACTGCTCTTACCTGCACGGGACGCGGCTGGTAGTATATACAAGTAAAGATACAATGACATCTACAGATGTAGGGCGTTCTGGAGAACTGGCTCCACATACGGAAACAAATACATCTACAGGATATGGGTTGTCCTGGAGCACTGTACGCAAGTAAAGATACAAGGAAGTTTACAGGATACAAAGTGTTCCTAGCACTGCATACAATAAAGATACATGAACGTGAACAGGATGCAGGGTGTTCTGGAGAACTGCATGCAAATACAGATACAAACATGTCTATGGGATATGGGTTGTCCTGGAGCACTGTACGCAAGTAAAGATACAAGGAAGTTTACAGGATACAAAGTGTTCCTAGCACTGCATACAATAAAGATACATGAACGTCAACAGGATGCGGGTTGTTCTGGAGAACTGCATGCAAATACAGATACAAACATGTCTATGGGATATGGGTTGTCCTGGAGCACTGTACGCAAGTAAAGATACAAGGAAGTTTACAGGATACAAAGTGTTCCTAGCACTGCATACAATAAAGATACATGAACGTGAACAGGATGCAGGGTGTTCTGGAGAACTGCATGCAAATACAGATACAAACATGTCTATGGGATATGCGTTGTCCTGGAGCACTGTACGCAAGTAAAGATACAAGGAAGTTTACAGGATACAAAGTGTTCCTAGCACTGCATACAATAAAGATACATGAACGTGAACAGGATGCGGGTTGTTCTGGAGAACTGCATGCAAGTAAAGATACAAAGACGTTACAAGATGAGGGGTGTTCTGGAGAACAGAATGCAAATAAAGATACAAAGACGTTTACAGGACATGGGTTATCTAGAGCAGTGCATCGAAGCAAAGATACACGGATGTTTACAGGATATGGTGTGCTCTGGAGCACTATTTACAAGTAACAATACAAAGACGTCTACAGGATACGGGTTTTCTCGAGCACTGCATACAGCACTATTGAATGAATCCTTGAGTCTCTTGATAATGAACCAAGCCCGGCTGGAATTGCGTTGACAATATATGCTAAATCATCGTGATGAATCTGATGTTAAATAAGTTGATTACTTACAGTTAATTCATGTGGAAATAGAATATAACGAAAAAGGAATTATATTTTGGAATATGAATTTATAAAAGTATTTCAAACTGTACACTCGAATCGTATGTAAATTATTCAAAATTGTATGTTATGAGACAACGTACAGCCTAACATCGATTTGATCTGTACCAGAGCACACAACATTTTTAGTATTTAAAAGTCGATGTCCTTCTTATCCTGACCGTTCACTACACAAATAATTCCATATGAGGGATAAAGATCCCTACTTTTCTGCCAACACATAGAGGAAAGAGACTGAAAGAAGCATATTTAGTAGGTCAATAAATCTGAGATAATTTAAAATATCCTCTTTACATAAGATATATATTCAAGATTCCCCACCCTAGGTAGAGTTCTAATTACCTGAAGTCTCATCCCCAATGCAAAAACTGGGCCCAAAACCGCAAGCGGAAACACTGGAAAATCGCTTTATTTGACCAGAATTAGGGCCTGATTGCAAGTTGCCAATTCCAACATGGGACCGTATTACACATAGGGTGCACTTTCCCTGTAATAAACAGGTAAGCCAAACGCAAACAGGGACAGTGTGCCCACTTATGAGGACTGCACTACCGTCGAGGCAGCTGCAAAATCACACTGCCCAGGGACCAGCTCATTCAGCGAAATATGGAGCAGTTGCTTCAATACCACTCCATGTTTCTCTGCGTAGGCAGCAACACGGCTGCACTTTGAAGAGGGGAGAGAGATTTCCTTGCAGGCAGGTGCAGTGAGTGACTGCAACTGCCTGCAGGGGGAGTCTGGGGGAGTCCATGGTGTTGGAATAAAAATATTTTAGCTGTACTGTTTATGTATCGTACGTCTTAAGTTAGCATTCGCGGCACCATTTTATGTTTAGCCGCCATTTTGAGTCATAATCGAAACTAATCTTTCTCTCTGCCTCTGCTGAAGGCAGCTGCGGTAGTTTTAGTTTCTCCAAGGTTGGGTTTTTCTGTACTAATGAATACACTGTTCTTATTAGCGCATAACTTTCCCACCAGATAGTGGCCTGCTCCCACTAGTCCAGCGATGGGCACAGGCAGAATGACCTTGGCATTTAGATAGTGTGTGCCCGGTCTCAGGATCGAAACTCATTTCTGTACCTTCTTTGTCTAACTGCCTCCAACTGGAAATTTCCAGTCAGGGTGGGTCTTCATTGGTTCTGAATTGTACAGAATGTATCACCATGTTTGCTGAAGCCAGTCCCTCTGCAGCAATCCCAGGAGGCTGGTCAGACTGGACTCCGCTCGAGTGTACCTGAATAAATATACTTGATTTGCATTCTCTACTGTCTGACCGACTCTTCATTTGTATGGAAGGCTGAGAGGTGGTCGCGAGTGACCCGGGTGGCCCTAATCGGGTCACTTCCTTCAATGGGACCCCCTTTCACCCTTCCACAGGGATGCCCTCAAGGGGCGCACTGACAATGCACCACATGTTTGCGGCAACTGTAAATGTGCCTCCTAAGGTCATGTTTGCCTCTGGGCCCACGTTGGTAATACAGCAAAGTGAGTCCCTCGTTTGCATGGGGCCATGTGCCCCTATCAAAAGTGGGAACTCCATTCTGTTGGGTGAGTGACCTATCCTGCTCCCCGGCAACCTCTAAGACAAATGATATGGCCCGCTCATGTCAAAGGCTTCATGTCTATCTATTATTGCCTCAGAGCAGGATGACAATGGCAGATGGTTGTTCACCTGACTGCAAACCAGAGATTTAGAATTATTTATGGTTAACTTGCACTTCTTATGGACTTGTGGATGTATGGCGGCTACATAACCCCACTGGGACTGACTTTACCTTCATATCTCCATCACACAACAGTTTCTCAAGAATTGATTACATATTATTTGACAATTCAATATGTACATGGCACCATGGCCTCCTCATTTGAGCCCATTATAATCTCTGATCATGCTGTCATTTCAATTTCTCTTCAGATTCTTACCCCGAAACATAAAAAAAAAAAAGAATTCATGGTGCTTGAACACCGAAGTGCCTGAGAACGAATTAGATGTGCAAGAATGGTGCAAAGAATTAGCGCTGTTCTTACAGGATAACACCTCTTCAGTCTTTTCACCGGTCCCTCCCTGGGACACCTTGAAATGTTTCTTTAGAGGCCACGTGATAATCGTACGGCTCAGAAAAATAAAGAAATCAAAACCTCCTTGGACAAATTGTCTGCTGTTATCAAAACCCAAGAAAAGCTATTCAGACAATCTAAAGACCCTTCAGCTTTAATAGCACTAAAAAAACTGAAATACGAACACAACAAAATTGTAAGTAATTACACCACCAATGGGTACAAGCACAAAAAGGTAGAAAGTTATTTTACCTAAATAAAGTGGGGAAATCATTAGCCGCCTACTTAAAATTCATTCCACCATAATATTGAGCCTCAAAGATTCCCAAGCTGCAATGAAAATCAAGGCTGCTGATATTCTTAACATTTTTCAGAAATTCTATGCCGATTTATAGACTCTCCACTAAGAGACATCTGTCTAAGATTTCTCCAATCCTTGCCAATAAAGACCATTTCTGCTTTGGATAGTATGAAGCTAAACATACCGATAGATCGCAGCAAGATTCGGAAGGCGATTAAGCTTATTCCTTGGGGGAAAACCCCGGGGACGGATTGCCTGCCCATAAACTTGTAGAAAACCTTTGAATTCATGATTATGGAACCTTTAGAAACTGTACTAAACCACTTTGCCTCTTTAGGGGCGGCTTTGGGTACTGCCATGGAGTCCACTATGGTGGCTATCCCTAAATAGGGGAAGGATCACTCCAATCTGAAGAATTTCCGACCAGTTTCATTAATAAATATGGAGTCCAAAATTGATGCTAAAATTCTGGATGCTAGATTCGCTCCATTGATTACCAAGTTAGTCCATGTCACCCAGACGGGTTTCATTAAGGGCAGATTGGCAAGAAATAACATTCGACTGTTCTGCCATATTATCGAGAAAACATCCCTCCCACAGGCCCCTGCTGAAGCCGCTATAGCCTTAGATGAGGAGAAGTCCTTGAACAAGGTGTACAGGTCGCATCTGGAGGCTGCCCTGATTAGATTCAACCTTGGGGAAATATACATCAAAATGGTCATGTCTTTGTATGCTAACCCATTTGCGAGAATTAGGGTCAATGGTGAGCTATCATCTTCGTTAACATCGTCAAGGCTGCGCGCTCTCCCCATTGCTTTTTTTTTACTGGCCATTGACCCCTTGTTACTGATGCTAAATGATTCTTCTGATATTGCTAGAGTGAAATGTGGACATATGGTTTTTAAAACAGCTGCATATGCAGATGACTAATTAATCCTCACGGAATCCACTGTTGTTGCTATTCCGGCTATTTTGGACATCATTAATAAGTTCTCTTTTCTTCTGGATACTCCCTGACTAGGGATAAAAATGAGGTTTTACTTCTTAATGTTCACTGTAACCCTTCAGGGCTGGGGAGCTTGAACTTCCAATGGCAATCTAAGTCCATCAAATACTTAGGAATCTGGTTCTGTAATAATTTAGATGGATCTATTCTAGAGAATAAACGCAAAACACTCAATAAAATTAATGATTTGCTGATGGCATGGTCTCTCAAATACATCTCTTGGTGGGGCAGATTAGAAACTCTAACAAGCACTGGCAAAGCCAATAGGTGTCGCCTATGCAAGAGCTATTGGCTTTTCCAACGTGTTTTAGCCATGTTGTACACCAGCGTGGCTGCTGTTCAGCATGGCTAAAAGTTAGTGGTGTAGAGGAGAGTGGCGTGGAGTGTCAAAGAGTGGAATGACGAAGAGTGGATTAGAGTGCTGTAGAGTGGAGTGGAAGAAAGTGTTGTGTATTGGAGTGGCATACACTGGAGTGGCATGGAGTAGAGTCAGCTGGTGTAGAGTGCATTGGCGTTGAGTGTTGCGGAGTACAGTGGTGTAGAGTGCAGTGGCACTGAATACAGCAGCATACAATGCAGCATCATAGAATGCAGTGGAGTAGATTAGAGTGATGCATAGTAGAGCGGAGTGGCGTAGAGTGGCGTAGAGAGCAGTGGCGTACAGTGCAGTAGCGTAGAGTGGAGTGGTATGGAGTGGGATAGAGTTGAGTGACGTAGAGGGCAGTGGCGCAGAGTAGAGTCAAGTGGCATAGAGTGCAGTGGCGTAGAGTGGAGAGTAAAGTTGAGTGGCATACAGTGCAGTGGCATAGAATGATGCAGAGTAGAGTAGCATAGAGTGGTGTAGAGTATAGTGCCGTATAGTGAAGTGGCATTGAGTACAGTGGAATAGAGTGGAGTTGCTTTGAATGGAGTAGTGCAGAGTAGGGTGGCTTAGAGTTCAGTGGCAGAGAGTGCAGTGTTGCAGAGTGGAGTGTCATAGTGCAGTATTGTACGGTGGAGTAGAGTGGCGTAGAGAGGAGTGGCATACAGTACAATGATGCGGAGTACAGTGCAGTGGTGTAGAGTACAATGGTTAAGAGTAGAGTGACATGGAGTGTAGTGGCATAGAGTGGAGTGGTGCAGAGTAGAGTGGCGTGGAATAGACTGGCGTGGAATAGAGTGAGGTGGAGTAGAGTAGACTGTTTCAGAGTAGAGTGAAGTGGCATAGAGTGGAGTGGTGCAGGGCAGAGTGCAGTTGCGTAGAGTAGCAAGGAGTGTAATGGTGTAGGGTAAAGTGGTGTGGTGTGGAGTGCAGTGGCAGTTGTACAGAGTAGATTGATGTGTCCTAGACTGGCGTGGTGTAGAGTGCAGTGGTGAAGAGTGCAGTGGTGTAGAGTAGAGTGGCGAAGAGTGCATTGGCATATAGAGTGATACACAGTAGAGTAGAGAGGCATAGCATGAAGTGGCGTGGAGTGCAGTGGCATACAGTGGAGTGATGCCAAGTGCAGTGGTGAAGAGTGGAGTGGTGCAGAGTAGAGTGCAGTGGTGTGGAGTGGTGCAGAGTAGAGTGGAGTGGCGTTGAGTGGAGTATTCCCGGTGTGGTAACACACTGCCATTATAGACAATACATTTTCAATTGAAATGACCTTTACATTTGCACAGACATACAGTTTTACTAATAAAACTATTCAGTGCACAGATGAACATTTGTAGAAATGACATCATCTAGTGTAATGATTTGTTTTGATCATAGTAAAGTATTTGTTTCCAACAAGTTTCAGAAATAACCCCCAGTATCCAGCAACATTGTCACATAAATCCTTTTGCTTTGAAGTCAGATAAAGAAAAGTAAAGTTGAATGCACAGAAAATGTCACAAGATGAGAACAAGATTTGCAGGCCTGTTTACCGAAAGGGAGCACTAGGAAGGGGAAGGATACTATAAATAAAGTGTGGGCAAGGTATGGTAGGAACTCAAGCTGGAAAGCCTAGGAACCTTGCTATATCCTTGCATCCCTACCTCTGTCAATGCTCTTAATATCTCCATCCATACCAACACCGTAGTTCACAGTACTACTATTCCTAGCTATACCACAGAACTGCTCCTCTGGCTATACTCTGTGCCCTACCTATAGCATTTTACCACAACTGCTAGGTATACTCTAGTACCCCTTACCCTACTTACACGCTCTAATCTAAAGCCTGACCTATTCCATGGTACCTTGCCCAAGACTATACCCTAATACCTTGAGCCCTACCTATTCCCAAATACCTCCTTATCTATCCATACCTTAGTACCGTTACCCGATCTACACCATGGTACCTCTACAACTGCCTACACCATAGTACTTTAACCACTACCCACATCCTGGTAATAGCTTCTCCTTTCCATTAATCCTGCCCCTTTTTCCCCCCGGCATGTTTTCTTGTGACATTTTCTTTTCATCTTCGGCCCCTATTCCAAGTGTTTTGTCACCATTATGGAAATCGTTCGAAGAAAAAGATTTTCCTCATTATAGAAACACGCAAAGATGTAGTTTTATAACAATAGGGAAGGGAGCCTGGTGGCCTACACTTGGATTTTCCTTGACATGAGGTGTAGTAATTTTAACACTTTGCTGGTGAGCCGCTGTAATAAGTTATTGCAATGTCAGAAGTAGGTTAATATAAGAAATTGAACAGCAGAAGTTCATAAATATGTAGCTAAACACAATAAAAAATGCTAGAGTTTGTTTGCGCATCCTTTATAGTTTTGTATACACTGCACGCGAACTCCATTTGCAAATAATACTCCTGGCTTTTGGTGCAGCGTGATAATATTCACGAAAGACAATTGAACCAAATTCATTGTTCAAACTGAAGTACATGTCATACTAGAGTTTGTAACTACTGACAGCCAGTACGGACTACTAACATCATTATTCACATTGGAATAGATGCCGCTGCACATTGAAACCCTGATACTACCTGGCCAAATTAAAAATGAACGTATATTACAACCATGCTCAATTGGTGTAGTCAGTGTATGTATTTCCCGCCCCCTGGTCGACATTTACTATCTTTTATTTTTCATTTATAGGTAGAATACAGCAGCCCCTAGCTATTATATATACCCTCTGCGTTTCTGCAGACATGTAATGGGTGTGGACCTGTTGATGTGGGTTCAATGCAGCACTGGTTCAATGGTCTATCCTCAAAGTTACCTGGTCCTCAGGTTTCCTGTTATTTTAGCAGAGCGTGTAGCAGGTCCAAGTTGCCAATCCCACCTCGGCCAGAAAAATCAAGAGACACCAAATATTCTGAATACAGAGACAACAGGAAGCACTTTGGGGGTGATTACGAGTTTGGCAGTCCATAGGACTGCCAAACCGGCAGTGGTGCGGTGGCTACTGCCGCACCGGCAGTCCGACCGCCCTATTAAGAGTTTGGTGGTAGGACCGCCACAGGCCCGCTACAACTGCCGGGGAACCGCCGTTCCCCAGTGATGTTGCAGTGGTGTGAGGCAGTAATATGCTGGTGGTGCAATTGTGGCACTGCCAAGAATATTACGAGTTTCCTCACTGTCAGCCTTTTCATGGCAGTGAGCCCGCCATGAAAAGGCTGGCGGTGTGGGAACTAAAGGGGCTCTACAGGGCCCCCTGGTGCCTCAGGCCATGTGGATGCATGCAGGGGGCACATGGTGTGCCCCCTGTCTACATCCATGCCCAGTTCCTGCACAGCATGGACTTGACAGTCCATGCTGTGCAGGAACTTGCTTTGGTGTTCCCATTGCGGTGCCTTTTTCAAAGGCATCGCTGTGGGACTGCCAAAGGACCGCCCGACAAACAACGACCAAACTAGTAATCTGGCGGAGGCCTGCTGTGAGCTTTGGCGGTGTGGGAGCAGGGTGGCGGGGTCGGCGGCCCAGCTCCCATACCGCCAAAGTCATAATCAGGCCCTTTGTGCTTTTTCCTTTAAAAGGTGCAACAGTCACTCTAAGAATTATACAAAAAGGAGGGCCAAGCAGTCAGTAGAAAAGCCCATTTTGTGAGTTTTCCTGTCTATGTATGCCACCCATATTGTCACCACCTCCTAGGTCCCCAGAGGGGAGGGACGTGGAACGAAGATGGTGCAATTAATTGGTTGTTGATGGGGCCCTCATTTTTTATATCAGTGAGTACTTAGATTTTCGTAAAAGCACTTGCAGTTCAGGACTTCTGGGTCGGCAAGAGTGCTAGGCCCTAAACTTGACCTTTGACCTTCCTGAAACTCTACTTCGGATACCTCCCAGTTAGTCATGAAGTGACACAAATCGTACTCCCATAGCTGTACAGCTTCTTTTCTCCTTCTCTCCAGCAAATGGTCGCAACTACACCAACTCCTTGGCTCTGCTCTACACTACAATGTAAGCCTGTGTACACAGACAAACACATACTGTTTGCCTCACTCCCTGCCTTCTGACTCACCAAACCCAAAAAGCGTTTGGCAAGAAGATCAGAAATCAGTGCTTAATTTGAGCCTCTGATTTCCGGTGATTGGCACCGGCACTTTAATGTCAACCCTGGCACTTATGACAGCTTACCACATGGTGGCACTGTTTGTCTAATTTTGTGAGGCTCACAGTAACAGTTGCATAATAAATCAATATACATTAAAATGACTGCCTTCCACCCAAACTATAAGAATAGCTTGGACAGCAGGTGTTAGTTATTTTTAATATATATTTAAAGTCTGAATTTCACACTTGTAGGAGTGTAATGGTTAATAGTGTTGGTACTGTCACTTGCAGCGTTGGCGGCAGCAATGGCTAGTGCAAGCTGCAGAGGCCTCCTGATAAGGGCCCTGTCACTTACATTTTTACAAATTAAGCACTGACCTGGGTCAATTCCTAAAACGGCTGCCGTGCCAAAAACAAGATGTGTGCACATGTTTGCATGGTTAGCTCTTCTTGCCAGCATCCAATCCTAGATTCGAGATGGCATCTCCACACTTTTGGGCGTGCATTACAGGAGTGTGGCCTATTCTGCTTCAACTGCGTTGGGGACGGGAAAGATGGAGGGGGAATTTCTCAACTGACTCGAAAATGGGACCGACGAACCCAAAGCAAGCAAATTTGGGTATCTCCTTCAAGAACAAACTAGTGAAAGTGGGGCACAGACACACGCACACACACTGGAATGCCAACAGGCCAACTTACATCCTCCTTAAGCAGACACCAGAGGGTAATCTACCCACCACTAACAATATCGCAACAAAGGTTTGGTGCCCAGCAAGCAGAGAACTATGTGGGTAACGTGGTGTGGAGAAAACACATCACGTTCCACTCACATGCCGTCCATGTTTAGAGACAAGTGCCTCCCCAGATACCCAGCATGCAACTGGTTCTTCCCCCGCCGCTTTGGCCTTTCAGAGAAACGCTAGACTCAATGGAAAATCTCAACTTCTACTGGCTGGTCCTCATAAGAAAATGTTTTGCTCCTCTACCTCCTTTATTTGCATCAGTTAATCCCAGATTTTCTCACTTTCTCTTGAAAAATGTGCCAGGCCCATGGGGACAGAGAGCGAGCACACAATATTTCCTGAATTTATTTTAGCAGTGGCGAGAGCGCGACAGAGACAGAAGAGAATGTCAGCAGTAGTGATTGTTCTGTCATTTTGGGAACAGTTTTGAGAAAGGAACGTTTAAAATGATTGACGCACTACTGATTCTTGCTAGCTGTTCCATCACGGCTGCAATTTCTCCAGGCACAGACGTTTTAAGTGGTTGGGTTGCAAGGGGGGTAACAGTTTATAGGGGGTACAGTCTGGCAGAGAAGCTTGACACTTTATGAAGTTAGGTGTTTTTCCCTGTTGGCTCATAATGATGACTCTGCCTTCTGTTCTGAAGTAAAGTGCAAACTACATTAGTGGAAATTATACGGCTACATTTGCCAGGTATCAAAACTATATTGTTCTCCAGTTACTAAACTCGTGCCATATGCTATCTGGCCGCTGGATGACCTTGCTGCTCTCTTGTCATACTTGCATTGCCCATTGGGTGTCTAGCTGCACTGCATTAATGTCTGCTCCCATTGTTAGGTCTCGCCCGAGACAGCACATGCACTTTCCCTTGCAAGACATTTTGTCCGCTTTCAGTGGGCTTACAGCCCGCCCATTACTCACCATTGGTTGGCTTCATCATCACTCTCATTTGCTTGTTTCTCATTCGCTGACGTATGTGGCATTCACATCCTCTTCTTGTGCTTGACCCTTCCCTGGAGCACGGCCAAAGTACTTGTGTCCATCCACTGCTTGTGCTTTTGGAGCTACTTTATTCTTTTTGTTTGAAGAACTCTCTCGAGTGCATGTGTTTGCAATCTGACTCCCTTATGTGCTTCTTTCTCCCCATGTCTGCATTGTGCTCCCCACCCGCTGTCTGTGTTGCTCTTTCCCTCCTCCCACTATTCATATTGTTGCATACCTCCGCCCCCCATCTGTGTTGTTGTTTGCCCTTACCTGGTGCCTGTCTTGTTGCTTGCCTCCTCCCACTGTTCATTTTGCCTTCCTCCCAAATGACCATAAGAAAGCACTATGACTCGGTCAGCGCTCGCTGCATCATAGTGTTTCCCCCTGACCTCCCTCCCTCCTTACTCCAGCAATGAAGAGGGAACTCTATTAGTATGGGCTAGACAGAGCTCAGTTTCCAATCTGCAGTGATTACCCAACTTTTTGTAAAGGTAAGGACCTCTGCATATCGCTTGAATTGCAAGAAACTACAAACAGTAGGAGACCTGGAAACCAAGTCGTTCAGGTGCAGCCCACGTGGGGTCTTTCACGAGTATGGCGAAGCAGCATATTGCAACCGGACAAGGAAGTCAGAATTTTATATGCAGATTTCTACATAGATTACAGGCCTAGGTTTGAAAATGCTACGCTGAACCATACAATGGTACGTTCATGGATGGTGGCACCAACAGCACTACAAAACATAATAGGTATGTAGGCAGACTGCCGTCAGCTCGCAGAGGGTGTGATGAAGGCACTGTAGCTTAGACGACTGGTGCATCACTTTTATGGCCCGAAGAAAGACATTATGGACTGTAAATGAAGAAAAGAGTCACATTTTCTCCTGGGAAACAGTTTGATGGGTTAATGACGCTGTGGCAGAGATATATAAGTCTACAGATCAGGAAGCGGTATGCCTGTGGTGAGGTAGGGGAACTTGGGTCTTTCTTTAAGTTTCATGAAATAAAGAACCATCAAGTTGGATGGTTACATTTATGTAGGGCTCAATACACAACAAGCATTGGTAAAGCCAATAGGTCCCACCTATGAGACAAGACCTCTAGGCTTTGCCAATTTTTAGCCATATTGTATAGCAGCGCAGCTGCCATTAAGCATGGCTAAATAAAAAGCAGTGGCAAAGCCAAAGGTCTCGTCTAGGCGAGCTATTGGGTTTGCCAATGTTTTAATCCATGTTGCACAGCGGTGTGGCTGCTGTGCAGCATGGCTGAAAGTTTCAAGAAAAGCTATTATGCGGCCATAGCAGGGTTTTTTTTAAACTTTCAGTCATGCTGCACATTGACAAAACCAATCACTCACATAGACAAGACCTATTGGCTTTGCCAATGTTTTTTTTTAAGCTATGCTGCCCAGCAGCCGCGCTAATGTACTACATAACTACACAATAACAAAGCCAAAAGCTATTATCTAGTAGGGGAGACCTAGTGGCTTTGCCAATGCTTGTTATACATCTACTGGCCACTGGAAGTCTCTGCTGCACTGCACTGGTGTCTGCTTCCCCAGGGCCAGAGGGACCCCTATCAGTGATCCACTCTGACCTCGTCACTGGGTGTCAATACAGCAATGAAGTCTGTGTGTTCACGATCTCAAGGGATCCAGTATTATGACTGGTTACTGCTGCACCAATACCCTTCTACTTATTCCTTGATCTTAGCCAGTGGAATAACCTGATTGGTTATTAGGCGTCTCTGCTGCATCTGTGTCTATCTAATCCATCAATGACCTTAGGATTGCCAGAATCTGTTGCTCGTTGGTTCTGCTGCATCATGGTCTCACTGCTTCCACCAAGTCACTACCAGTCATTTTGTTTTTAGCAACTTTATCAGTGCCAGCCATTGCCTCCATGTTCATCGGCATCCCTATCAAATGGCAGCCATCGCCATCATGTGGCCAGGTATGACTCATTACAAAACAATAAATGTATCTCTTGTCATCTGTCACTCAATGAGAGCACGTGTCCCAGTAGCCATTAGAATGCTAGTCATTCCAAGGCGTGTTTCCTTTTTCACTCCATCTGTCAATGTCATCATGTGTCCCTTCCTTCCACGAGCCAGTATAAGACAGGAAGTGTTTCTATTCCCACACTACTACAGTCAAAGTCAAAAATATGCCTCTAAGTCTCCCCACATGCCAATCAATGACCCTATACACAGGGGAAAGTGCTCATCAACCCCAAAGACGAGCTTAATGCACACACAGGATTCAAATACATGCACACTCATACACCCACCTAAAAACAGACTCACTCACTCTCCCTTCACTCCCCACTCTCCTACTTGCAAGTGTGCAGTTCTTTGTCCGCCTCTTGGCATTGGCCGTGTTTGATCGGCCGCCTACTGGCTCCCTTGATGAAAGGAGGAGACAGGGACCAAAGGTGGGCCTTTTTGATGGTTAATTATATTCAGTGCCCTTCATATGGCGTAATCTGCTGGCCCTACCCTTCCCCGTCGGACTGTCATCTGAAAAAAGGTAGCTTTGTGTGTCTTCCATTGACACATGCACAGAGCGCATAAAGTTACGAAGCCAAAGCCCTGAAGGCAGTTCAGGATATCAGCTTAATTACATTCAAATGGTGGTTGGCATAAGTGGTGAGGCTCATCCTATTATGCCCTCATGAGCCAGCAACCACTGTGAATAGGCAGTGCTTATGCAAAATATGTTAGGAATGCAATGGACAGTCCATTCCTAAGAAAGACGAGTTGACCCTCGGTCCTGAACAACAGTAATCTTCCCTCATCCACAAAGTCTTTGTCCTGTATCTAGTTCTGCTTCCATATTCGGCATAGTGATTCACGTCTCCCGAAATTGCTCAGTACATAGGGTTTGAATGTACTGCGCAATGCTGCGAGAGAAAAGACATTATGCCGAGTTATGGAAGTAGAACTTGATCCTGGCTACAGACTTTGTGAATGATGGAATATTACTGTTGTCTACTCGTTTATGGAATTTAGCAGAATAATGTTGATGTGTAAGAGATGTGTGGCCCTGAAGAAGCGATCTTGAATTGTGAAATACATGTTGGCTGAGTGCTTGCCCACATTTTAGGAAGAAACATAATAAAGGAACTGTGAGATATACTTCAGCTAAATGCCCTCAGCTGCGTGAGTGTATCAAAGTATTTGGAATGTATTAGGGGGGCACTACGCTGGTCTGCCATGTGCACAGATAAGCCCACAACTGAACTGTTATTGACGCTGGTCTACCATGTGCACACATAAGCCCACAACTGAACTGTTATTGACGCTGGTCTACCATGTGCACACATAAGCCCACAAATGAACTGTTATGGACCCACGGTAGGCTTCAGACCACGGCCCCTGAGTGCGCAACACATGACAAGCTAGTGCCGATTGACTGCGTCTGGCCTCCAACGCTGATTTACCAAGGGACACTTTCACCCGTTGTGCTGCCCCTATGGATAGGATATGGTAGATTGTTGCCAACTGGGCTTATGTGGCAATGTAGATCAAGGAGGGAGTGTTCTGTCCCTGGCCTCCTTTCCTTTCTTAGGTCACACCTATAGACAGCACTCTGTCGTTGAAGATCTCTTGTCGACAATAAAATGCACACAGTGAGGTTGGGTTCTCATGGTTGCATGACTTTCCTGTCTTTCTTACTTCCTGGCTCCTGATTTGATGACTTTTCCTACCTATTCTTGTGGTTGTTCTGCCCAGGGGCATTTCAGTCTCACCACGCATTGACTGGATGGCATCTATCCTTCCACAGATGATGCCAGACCTTGCTTTGCATGCATCTGAGATACTACTTTCTTTCTCTCTCTGTCTTTCATGATCTCCACACTCCTCTCTTTACCTATTGGATTTGCCAGTGTTTGTTTCAGTTGAGTCAATAGCTTGCAGCTGCGAATCTGGTCAAGCTTCAAGTCCAGGCAAAGTTAGCTCATTCCACACAATCCAGATTGATAAAAATGTAACTATCAAGTTAATTATACCATTGTAGGAGTTATGTCCCTTTGCAATATACAGGTCTCTGGGTGATGGAGACTGAAGTAATATGTAACTGAGAGTCAGGGGAGGATGAGATCAGGGCCTGTATTATGCAAACAGCGCATTTTCATTGTTTGAGCTGGGCACACCTTTTAAAAGGTGTGCCCAACGCAAACAATGAAAATGCGCTGCATTATGGTGAATGCGCTGCCCCCAGGGCAGTGGCGAACTTGCGGTGCCCTGCGGGCAGTGCATTCCTGTGAAAAACAGAGCGGCTGCTTTGAAGCCGCTCCGTGTTTTTACAGTGCAGGCGGCAACCAGTCTGCACTTTTAAAGAAGATTAGAGATCCCCTTGCAGTTGGGTGAAGAGAATAACTGCACTCGCCTGAAAGGGGATGTAAGGGGGGTTCATGGGACCCCCTTTCCAACCTCCAGAGGGCTGCAGTCAGGGGGCGCACTAACAGTGCACCACTTTTTAGGTGGCGCATTATCATTGCGCCTTCCGAGGGCTTCTTTGCCTCTGCACCCGCGTCTGAAATACAGTGCAGGTGCAGAGGCAAAGGGATTCCCTCATTTGCATGAGGCCACGCCCCCATGCAAAT
Source organism: Calotriton arnoldi (assembly GCA_963921515.1). Lineage (NCBI taxonomy): Eukaryota > Metazoa > Chordata > Amphibia > Caudata > Salamandridae > Calotriton > Calotriton arnoldi. The sequence continues at coordinate 6,171,957 of CAWUFW010000040.1, forward strand.
AAGGGAACGCTATCTGAAGATAGCGCTGGCTCTTTATGTGTGCCAGCGCTAATCGGTATTACAGAAGGGGATGCACAAGCGTCTGCGGCCCCTTCTGTAATACCAAAGTGCCCCTGGGGCGTGCAAAGCACCCCAGACGCCCGTTGCGCCCCGGGGCACTTCTATAATACGGCCCCTGGTAGGGTGGTGACTTATATTGCTCTAACACATCACAGTAACCTGACTGTTGTGCTTTGAAGTTGCTGCAAAGTTCACAACTGAGGAGGGGAAAACATATACAATTGGTAGAGCCAATGCATAAGAGTATTAGGGGGCTAAAGCAAAGGATTTGTGTGTACATGCTAGGAAGGTAAACGTCTCTCTTAGCGTATTCATGTAGACTATAAAATAGATCTGTGGCGTGATGAAAAATCAGAGCTGATGTGAATGTCAAGGTTCTTCACACATTTGGACAACTGAAGCTGGGATAGAGAGAGGGTCCTGGTAAACGGGAAAGGTAGCTTAGAGATGTGCAGCACAAAAGATAATGAATTTCTTGTCAGGGTTTAGATTAGGAAGGGAGGTGGGCATCCACTGCATAACTCTGAGAAAACATCTACCTAGGGGGCCATTTTTATTTGCTGGGTTTGTGGAATATGAAGATGATTTATGTGCATTGAGTGTAGATGATGTAATACACAGTCACAAAGGATCAGATGATGGGAAAAGTGCAACAGAGGTTCCCACTGCATAGTAGAGGGACAATATGGAACCCCATATGATTCCACAGCTGAGGGTGTGAGGCACTGACGAAGTTGCGTCCTGAACAGCATCTCAGTTCTGCCCAGGTGCGCAAAGCCCATAGGGCTCAGAAGGGCCCGTCGTGTGTGTCAGCCTGGGCGGAGACAGCTTTCCGGGCACACACACAGACAGTTTTTGAGCTGCTGTGGGGTGGCTGGTATTGTGAAATACATGTTGGCTGAGTGCTTGCCCACATTTTAGGAAGAAACATAATAAAGGAACTGTGAGATATACTTCAGCTAAATGCCCTCAGCTGCGTGAGTGTATCAAAGTATTTGGAATGTATTAGGGGGGCACCACGCTGGTCTGCCATGTGCACAGATAAGCCCACAACTGAACTGTTATTGACGCTGGTCTACCATGTGCACACATAAGCCCACAAATGAACTGTTATGGACCCACGGTAGGCTTCAGACCACGGCCCCTGAGTGCGCAACACAGTTTTTTAGCTGCTGTGGGGTGGCTGGTCTGGCGTCTGTCTTACTGCAGCCACACCCGAGTACTTTACAGGTCTTTAAAAGACCATTTACTTGTTAACGAGGCTTTGTTGTTTTTTCACCCCTTCTTAGAACCCCTGCATCTCCACTCTGCCTACTGCTGGAAGAATTACCCCCCCCCCGAAATTTTTATTTAGCCCCCCCCGAAATTTGGCTCTAGTTGCGCCCCTGGTCCTGCCAGACTGGAAAGAAGAGATGCAGTCCAGGATCTGCTCCTGACTCTCATGTGGTGTAAGCACCCATTAAGACTGAGTGGTTAACTGTATCACAAACAGGCAGCCCATAGGTCGAGGAGGATGAGGGCCGGCTGCGTCCCTATCTTCTTGCATTTCTAAGTCATTGCACATCGGGATGCCTCCGGAATGTCTGAAATGGGAGTGTGAAAATGCGAAGAGTTCTCTCTATACAAACTTACTGATTTTTTTCCAGCTTTTCTGAAGTTTAATAAAACACAGAAAAAAGAAATACTACAGAAGTTTGTCTTGTTCAGAAAATCCCTTTGAACCCCATTTTAGTGCGAGAGGTCTCTTGAACAAAGTTATTGCAGGAAACTTCTGCAAATACTGTTTTTGGAATGACTTTCACCATAGACACAGTTTTGCAAACTTGACAACATTTTGCAACCTTCGTGTAGTGTGACATTTGTGAAGTTGAATTGTAAAGGTATGTTAGGGAGGAAGCTATTCAGTGTTGTTGGTTCCTCCTATCTTCTTGTCAGGTTGGCTCAGGGTTCAATGGGTGCTGGTTTTGGATGTGATCTACCATTACATCCACTCCCATTGGGTGGGTGCACTGGTAGATGTTTGCTATTTGGAAAGGGAAATGGCCATATATGTAATTGACAAGTTATTTTTGTTAGTATTGTTTGATCGCTGCATGCACGTGGGTTTCATAGATCACCACTTGGCTTTAACAGTTCTTTTGGGGTCAGCTTGCATAGCATTGTTTAAAGTATCTTAGCTGCCTTCTGCATTAAACTAGGTTGTCAAAAGAGGTGTAGCAGGCTCAACATTTCCATTATATGACCCAATTGGTTGCTCTGAATTTTTGGTGATGGACAGTCAGCCACCAAGCTTTAGATTTGTGGTTCACTGGAAAGTATTCAAAGATAGGCCAGGTCGATTTAACTAGTGATCCATTGTTCGAACAGACACAGACAGTCAGAGAGTGATCTATTGGCTGATAAGTGCTGGCAATATGGACATGAAGGTCAGCGTGAGTGCTGTGGAGTGATGTCGACAGTCTTCCATAGGCAGGTGCTCACTGTGAGGGTTACAGCTAGTTCGATTGACCAAGTGTCCTGGATTTGCTGTGACAGACACAGTTTTTTACCATCAGTCCCAGCAAATATTAGTAAATGTGTCACACTTTCCTGTTCTCAGAGAGGTTCAACTAAACACAGAGAGGCAAGAATTCATGTTTTCCAGTGGAGAATTAGTCAGCAGCCTCTAGCAGAAAGCACTTTAGTTAGCACAGATGATACTGTGTGTAAAAGTTGCAAACTCATTGCGGCTGCGTTTTTATGCTGGTGCTCGCTCGCAACTAAATCATTCTGTGCCCCTCGGTCGATGCTAAATTGTAGTCCTACTTCAGTGTTTATGGCCTGTCCTGATTTTGGGTTTTCAAATCTGGTCACCAAGTGGAAGGAGATGGTAAGGTGATCCACAGAGGCTCGAGGGAGACCACCACAAGTCAGCCACTGTGATACTGCCTTGAGGAGAGCAGCTTGCATCGAGTACGTGGATCCCTGCTTTGGTGATGTCGCTGATGATTTGTTGTAAGTCAATGGTTTTAGAGTTGTCTGTGAGGGCATGGGCCACCGTTGTTCTTTTTGGGCTGGCACACCATTGTATGGTCTCCTAGGACGATGAGGCTCCAAGAGGATGGATTGGCTGGGATTATGCATGCAAGGTGAAAAAAGTATCCAGACGCGTGTATCATCCTATGCCAGAACTCCCCTACAAATGATCTAGTGTGTAAGGTCATATATTATTGATAAGGCGAAGGCGCTGTAGGGAGAACCCCCTATTTACACCCACTAGTACATGTTCTTTCTCCTAACACAGGAAATCTATGCTGCATCTTAATTTGTGGCACTGAAGTCAAAGCCCATCAGGCTGACAACCAGAGCGGAAAAAAGAGCGAGCTTGCTTTAAATTGAAAATGAATATTATTGTGTAGTCAAATTACATGCGCTGTCTTGTCATCTTTTATCCTGCTGGGTATTGATGCTGTAAGGGTGTCTGGGTTAATTATCAGCAAGCAGCCTCAGCCACAGCGGAGGTGTCGGCTGCATTAGCGCCCTGTCAGGATACGGAGGTTGTTTGTGGGGTTGATTGGCTAATAGGGGACCTGCTGGAGATCCCGCTCAAGAACTGAATTCCCAGAAGAGCTCCTGACCGGCTTTTGATGCCTTTGCTGGTCATCACCGACATGACTAATGTATGAGTTCCAATACACTACTGTCCACCTTGTTAGGATTCATTATTTGTTAGTAGGGTGGTTAGTGATACGCATTTGGGAGGAGAGTAGGCTCACTGCTCCCAAGGTACGCAAATACGTTTTGATTACGAATGCTAAACACCCTATTTTGCATGTCTAGAAATTCATCCATTAATTACACATTCATTCGTAAGACTTCAATTAAATAAAGTAATCATTTATTAGATAAAAATCATCTGAAAATTCTGCACAACCGACACGTGTTGTGCCTCTTCTGGCGCTCCGGTCTGAGGCTTTTTCAGGGCTGTGTTTCTGTTTGTTCCAGAACATAATTTTTTTAAGCCAAGTCATGGGAAAAGACATCCCAGGTAGAGTTTTATTTGTATTTTCAGACTTAAAAACAACCTATACGCATAACTTAAAATGTGAGCATCGGCTTTAAAATGAATGCTGGTTAAACCCAATTCTAGTCTGATCATCTTAATAGATGACATTTAGGTAGTGTCCGGCCTGACTGACCATGGAAGGAACAACTCGGTGTGACGACAAACAATAACAGGCTGCTAGAATGGTAAAGTCCTACAGCCACACACCCAAACACAAGACGTGTTCACCACAAGGATAACAAACTCCGGGCTCGCCTACTCTCAACAAGGCCACCCAGTGGTACTTCATCCAACCAGAGGCCTCATGCAGTAGACGCCAGACACATCTTGGACAAATCACCCTTCAAACCAAATAAAAAAAAGATATCTGAACCACTTCAGATGCAGTAAAGTGCTGCAACACTCACCTGGTCACCGAGAATGCACAGAACTGTGCAGAAACCCACGCTCCACACTGTGCTACAAGGACCTACCAATGGCAGAAGCAAGCTATACAAACGTGACTGTAGAACACAATGACCGGGAGGCATCTTGCAGCGTAAATCGAACACTACACCCCTTTAACAAAAGGCAACAGAAAATATTAAATCAGGGCTTGGTCTCCCAGCTACTTTGCAAAATTTAGGAAAATGTCTCAGGATAAGCAGTGTACCAAATCTCTTACCAACCACGATTTAAATCAGGCAGGTCCTCATCTCCTGTGGCGTAATCAGAGATGCAGCCCTTTCTGCCAGTATCGCAATCAGGGACAGGTCCTTCCCTCATAAATGCAGGTCATTACTTCACAGGACATTCACGTTACATCGGAAGCATTACATCGTGGACACTTTCTTGGAAGGGCACATTTTTTTCAGCAGGAGCGCGTTTACTTCGCAGATAGGATAGTAAGTATTGTTTTCAACAGCTTATTTGATACATATATATATATATTTTATTTATATATGCATATCCCTTTTATATAAATAATTGTATTTACAAGTATTTAATTATTTAAAATTATATTACTATCAGTTAACTCAATTAATTTTATTAAATACATTGTACTAATTCTATTAAATATCATTTAAATTCATATTACCCATCCATGAACCCACAAAATTCACTACTACTCCTAAATACTACACATGCCTGAACTCTAAAAAACCATTACCTCCCCTCAACATTACCCATCCCTGAACCAAAAAAACACTTACCACACCAAAACACTACATCCCTGAACCCTGAAAACGTCTTACTACCCCTGAACACAACCCAACCCTAAAAACTCCTTCCTACCCCTTAACACAACCCATCCCTGAACCATAAAAACTCCATACTACATCTAAACACAACCCATCCCACAACACTAAAATTTCTAACTACACCTAATAAATACCCTACACCTATGCACTGCCCATCCGAGTCCTAAAAGCTCATCACTACCCTTACATATTACACATTCCTAAGCCCTAAATATACCTTACTACCCCATGTGCTGCCCGCCCATCACTGAACCTTAAAAACTCCTTACAACCCCTACGCCCTGAGAGTTACGAAGAGACAGCTTAGCTTTACAAGCTTAATAATAATAATAATAATAATAATAAATCTTAGTGAATCAGGGCCAGACCTGGGACTTGTCTTGCAATTATAGTGGACTCTCCACTCACCTCCTCTACACAGGGTCAGCTCGGACCAGGGCATGTGAACCCTTCACTTGGCCTATATGTTAACCAATGAGCACTAAAGTCTGCCAAGCTTCAACCTACTTCTCTGATGGCAAGGGAACCTTACATCTGCTTGTCCCCACACCACTGGAAGTCCCTCTCCTAGTTTTCCATGGCCTCCTTGGATTGATAGGAGATTGGAATAACATTCCGCTTAGATATCCCCGAGAGGGGGTAGCCACCTTTACATCGCTGCTCGAACCACGCTGTGCCTTAACAGTGCGGCACAAACCACGGATGGATGCATCTTTACAATGCATCTTTACAATGCATTCCTTTAACAACGTAAGTTATTACAACGACTTGCCTTAAGGAAGGCGTTGTTGGATTCATGTTGAACTTTAAGTCCAGCACTTTCCCTACTGTTGCACAGACTAGAGTTGAAATAGTAAATTATACTATTCCAGCTCCAGCGCTTTCCCTAAACAAAGTCGTTGTAATGGCTTGCGTGGTAACAGAATGGGTTGTGAAGACGCATTTTTTGTTCGGACCTTGTTATTAAGGCAGGCGTGATTAACGCCTGCGTGGTTCCGACATACAACCCCGAGAGGTGTAGCTGGATATTTATTTATTTATTTAATGCAATTTTATACAGCGCGGACTTTACCCAAAGGTGTCAGAGCGCTTCACAATAGAACCAAGACCGTTATATGAGGAAATTTACATACTTAAATATCAAATAAAAACGTTTATTTTCTCAAGCCTCCAGTTGTGATTAATGCAATTAAACAAGAAAAGTAAGTGCTCGATGTCCTCAGGGACTATGTTATCTTTTCCCCGGAAATGGTGGTGCTTATTTTAGAAATGGGTGAGGTGTGATCTTGTCACGCGTTCCAGAATATGGCGCTTGGAACGATGTGGGATTTGGATAAACTAATTTGCTGCCAAATTAATCCCACTTTTTCTAGTTACATTTTAGTAATGTGAAGTGCACTGTGCAGCGCTCTATGCGTGAAACTGGTAGATTCCAGTGAGGAAACGGCCGCTTTTAAGAAACAGAGTGGTGGATATGTTGCCATGAGTCACAGATGTGAATAACAAGCATTGGCATAGCCAATAGGTCTCGCCTTTGGGACCTTATAACTGTTTAGCCAGAGATATTGACTTTGCCTATGTCTTTAAGCTGTGCTGTACAGAAGTCTGCAGCATGCTGAAAAGTTATAATAAAGAAGTGTCAGAAGCATTTTTGTTACCTTATATATGACCAAGAAAGCATTATGTACAACTGAACGACCATATTAAAAAAGTATTAACAATAAATAATGTCTTGAGGTTTTTTTTGTCCTTTTAATACTGGTAACTTCTATCTACCTGTCCCAATGGTTGCTTGTTATGGTTTATTTTGTTATGGGGGGGGGGGGCATAAATACCAGGAGGGTGAAGGTCAGTCAGTCAGTCAGTGAGAGAGAGTGAGAGTCAGTCAGTCAGTGAGAGAGTCAGTCAGTCACAGAGTGAGAGAGTCAGTCAGTCACTGAGAGTGAGAGAGTCAGTCAGTCAGTGAGAGTGAGAGAGTCAGTCAGTCAGTGAGAGTGAGAGAGTCAGTCAGTCAGTGAGAGTGAGAGAGTTAGTCAGTCAGTGAGAGTGAGTGAGAGTCAGTCAGTGAGAGTGAGAGTCAGTCAGTCAGTGAGAGAGAGTGAGAGAGTCAGTCAGTGAGAGAGTCAGTCAGTGAGTGAGAGTCAGTCAGTGAGAGTGAGTCAGTCAGTGAGAGTAAGAGAGTCAGTCAGTCAGAGTGAGAGAGTCAGTGAGAGTGAGAGTCAGTCAGTGAGAGTGAGAGAGTCAGTCAGTGAGAGTGAGAGAGTCAGTCAGTCAGTGAGAGTGAGAATCATTCAGTCAGTCAGTGAGAGAGAGTGAGAGAGTCAGTCAGTCAGTGAGAGAGAGTGAGAGAGTCAGTCAGTGAGTGAGAGTCAGTCAGTGAGAGTGAGTCAGTCAGTGAGAGTAAGAGAGTCAGTCAGTCAGAGTGAGAGAGTCAGTGAGAGTGAGAGTCAGTCAGTGAGAGTGAGAGAGTCAGTCAGTGAGAGTGAGAGAGTCAGTCAGTCAGTGAGAGTGAGAATCATTCAGTCAGTCAGTGAGAGAGAGTCAGTCAGTCAGTCAGTGAGAGAGAGTGAGTCAGTCAGTCAGTGAGAGTGAGAGAGTCAGTCAGTCAGTGAGAGAGTCAGTCAGTCAGTCAGTGAGAGAGTCAGTCAGTCATTGAGAGAGTCAGTCAGTCAGTGAGAGAGTCAGTCAGTCAGTCAGGTGACAGGATGAGAACGAAGATTGTAATCCTGTCAGATGATGTAAGGCAAGAGTGGAGGAAGCGCAGAGAGAGTGAGGGGATTTATGAATGTTTGAAGGGGCCACTCTGGCGAGAGTTGGAACTGCGTGATGCGTAGTTTCACCTGGAGTTATCGCTCCACGTGAAATAGCACAATTGGTAACGAGGGCCACAGAAGCAAATATCTGGCAGTGGGGACTTTCATTGCTCATTGAGTACTTACAGAAAGTTCTGGTTGTTACAGAAAGGTGGCACTCCAAGAAGATGTCAGCAGGGGCATGGTTTGACTATAATGACCAGTATAATTTATGTGAGGGGGAGAAGCGCACCATAAGGAAGAAGTTTGAAATTTAAAGTTTGAATATCCATACGTTGGAATCCTGAATTCGATTTTAACTCTGTTACATACAGAAATACACATAGCTTATGTTATCAGAAGTTAACGAAGAATGTAATCAAAGCAATTACCCTGACCGTAGTGCTAATGATGGCTGGGCTAGACCTGGAATCCTGAGTCTAACAGTAGCCTCTATTTGCCACTATTATGCCACGTCATGTAACTACGTGCCGTTTGTGGCAAAAATGTAGCGGGAGCACACAGGGACACCACGAAGAACCAGAACGTGAGTGGCTACTTGTGTTCTTTGCATCACTTTTTTAGCTCCAAATGCCTCCTCCTTTTCAGAATGGACACAAAGATGAACTCTGCACTAAAATACAGCACCGAATGCCGGTTTTACATTTTGCATGATTTCTCTAAAATTTTGCACAATTATGCAAATACAAATTACACAAAATTTGCACACTTCTAGACTTGGATCTTTGAAGCTAGGACTTTATAACATAGGGAGTCTCACAAAGAGAGCCCTAGCCTGGGGGTAGCAACCATCTGCTGTTTTACAGAAACGACACCTCTAAAATTAATGGGGCATCAGAATGAGGTTATTGTAAATGCCGGCCCTGTAGGAATTGCTTACACTGCCAGTGAAAGCAGCTCTGCTGAGGACAAGCTGTTTCTGTTCTCTCAGCCACTGTTCCATGTCAGTCTTAAATAAGCTGCAGTAAAAGCTACCAATTTAGCCAACAAGATCACTTATGGCCAAAAGTCTTCAATGTTTTATCCCTTCACCCCCTAATTGCTATGTTCCATTATGTGATCAACTGCTTGCAATGTTTTGTGTTTAGGAGCAACAACAGTGCCTTGAAGCTGTTTTGTTTTTGTGTCTGTCCTGGTTGGTTAGGTCTGAGACCTGACAGGTCCTTTCCAAAAGGAAATGACCCCGTGCCTTTATTAGGGGAAACGGTTACCTGCCCCTAACTCGTGCCTTCTTCGGTGTTCGTTTGAAGACTCGCCCCCCCAATCCTCCCTCCCTGTCACTGTCTGCGTGGTGGAAGTGCTCAAGACCCGTGGTGGATGGCAAACTTCATTTAGGGGTTACCGGTGACTGCAGCTGCAACCCCTATGTCACCCCACGCGCTCGAGACTCTCCTTTTCGACGAACTGGCCCCGGGAGCTCGAGATAAGCCCTGGGAGAGGAGCGCCCGGTTGTCAGGTAGAGCACGTGCTCCGGCAGAGCTTTAGAAAACAATATGCAGGCGTTTAAATTTTAATGCAAGTTAGCTGTTTATTGTTATGTTAATTCCGCCCTGATTTAGTGGCGGCAAAGTCTCCTTGGGCAGCCCTCGGTCGGCATGTTCCGAGCGGTTATATTTCCAATTGAAGACGATGAGAGCCCGTTTCTGTGCCTACTGACAAGTGCTACTATTGCTCAACGTATTAATATACTACACTTATGTGGTTTTTTTTACAGCGCGAACTAGGCTCCAAGGGAAGGGGGGGTCAGAGCTCTATAGCGATGGCCGTACAAGGAACCTAAAGAGAGAGCGACCCTTAGGCTCCAGGCAGTGTAGGAAACACATTTGTAACAAGAGGGAAAGAAAAAAAAAAAAAAAAGGAGGCACTGCAGCTGCTCGCTCCCACAGGCAAAACGCCGTGGGGTGCGAGGAATGCAGCTGCAGCGTCCCGCGAGTGGTGCCTTTGAAATCTGACCCGAAAGAGATGGCACACTGCGCGCCGCTGCTCGTAACCGCAAGCCGTAGGCCATGGGCGGATACATTTCCTGGGAAAGGTGGGACATGCACCATCCTTTGCCCAATTGCGTGCTGTCTTCGCACGCAAAGCCCAATAGGAAAAATGCTGGGAAAAAAAAACACACGCACGAGCGTGTGAAAAGTTATGAGTGATTCCAAGAGGTCATTTTCCTAGAGCAGCGCATGCGCGCTGCGCTAGGCTCGACCTAAAAACGAAACACAAAGCTACTCCCTCTAGGGCAGGTGTCTGCCAGGACAGCGGTGTTGTCTGGGAAGGCTGTTGGCCCATATTGGTGAAGGGAAGTGAGTCCTTTCCCTCCATGTTCAGTCTTTAATAAAAAATACAGCCTCAAGTAATCTGTGCATTCCCTTCCTTCTATTAGAATGTCCCCTTTTTATTTCCCAGGCCTTACATCACTCTACCATCCATTGCATAGATATCTAGATTCTGTAGCGTCTTCTCATAGGGCTACATGCATCATTTGGGTCGGTAGTCCATGGACTGTCTAGAGTCTGTCTCCATTAGTTTGGAGTTGAGGCCTCCAGAATTGGTCTCAGTGGTCTCAGTACCGGAGATGCGGACTACACAACTGCGCCTATGAGCCCCGTACTCCAGGTGAGAATAATTGAAGAAGTGTCTAGAGTTGCCCTTGCAAAGCATAACCTGTCCTCTAGCCCACACAAGAGCAGAGATGCAGGTGCTTTTGTAATTTACTCCCTTTATGGAGGAAACAGCAAGGAACGAAGGGCAAGGGATTCAGTGGAACAAAATATGCCCCCTGCAAGGCTATCGTTTAGGCATACAAGTCTTGCAATTTCAACTCCTGTTCTCCCTCTCTTGGCTACAAATCCTATTTCTGTGCTTTGTGAAAAGATCTGAAGCTATGGATCAGTTTACATCTGTATCACAATTCTGTATCCATTTCCTGTGACTTCTCAAGATGTAATGAACAGCCAAAGGTCACGTGATGTTATGTGCAAGTAAGAAGTCGTTAATGTGTGAATGCATGAGTTAAAATGTGTGAGAGAGGTGTCACTTTTTCTACCCCGATTAGTCTGGTGAAATAACACAAGTGCAGATAATGCTTCCCAGAGCAGGACAGAGTGCTTCAGATGAGGCCTTACTAGGGCTGTGTACGTCAGACACATTGTAACAACTTCCTTTATTTATTTCTCTTCTTGATATATCTTTTCGCACACCTTGACATCCATCTACTCATGCTGAAGGCCTTATCATCATGTCTGAAGTCTCATTGTCAGCTAGGCGTAAGAATCTTCTCCAGTTTATTACCTTTACGCCTCATTGCGCGTGTGTGCGTGTGCGCGTGTGTTGCACTGCTCTCTACGGCCTGGTGATGGCGCACTACGCTGATGCATAGAGAGCATGAAGAGGTGCATGAACATATAGAGGGTCGTAATGGGCCGTTCTCTCTCCAGATATGTGCACGAGATTAACTCAGCCTATCCCTCCACTGCTAAATGCCACGCCTCCAATGGAACACCCAAGGAAAGCTGTTTTCCCCCCATTTACAATGGTCGCTGACTCCACCCCCGCTAACCAATCTGTTTCAGTTGGAAACACTGGCCAGAGATGGTTGATTCCCAGTGAGGAAAGGCCCCCTGGCTCCCTGCAGAGTCTCACTGAGGAAGAGGCGCGGTGAGGGGGGACCCCTGACAACCGTTAGCCTTCGGTAGACCACAGACATAAACAGAGAGTCCAGCTCCACGCTTCCTGGGCCCCCGGTCGTTGAAATGCAGCCACACTCCACTGTCACGTGAAGTCTCACCTCATGTATACACGGCGGGTCAGGAGTGGGAAAATGCGGCAACATGGGAAAAATTGAGGCTTGGGTGAACGTACATGGAAAATTCTCTTCATGTTCGAGAGAGGAAGCCTGCGTAGGAGGGTGGATAACGGTGGGCAGCGCTAAGACTCCTTCTAAGCACTTCCCGTTTCAAGAAGATAAGGCGACTGAGATAAAGGGAGCTCAGTAGACTAGTCTAAAAATAGTTATGAAGTGAAAACATTCTAAAAGTTCGTTTAACGGGCTGGCCACAATCTGCTATTTTGTCTAATATTTTGGCCCAAATGTCCCATCTCCGAGAGGGGTGTAGGGCAGTCGAGGCCGGCATGACTCACGGTGGGGGATGGGGGGGGAGGGGGCTTAATTTAAAAATAAAATAAACTTACCTTCCCGGGTCCCGTGTCGTCTTCTTCCTGACCTGCTCTCCTGCAGGAACAGGAAGAAGGCAGCCTCCTTCCCCTCCCCTTCCCTAAGCCAATCACAACACTGCAATGGCAGCGTTGTGATTGGTCGGTACTGCACCCAGCCAGGCGCCTGTAGGGGGGCCATTTTCTCCATGTAGGCTGCCTTGCAGCCTACATGGAGAAACGGCAGAGTGCGCATGACAGGTCTGGGCGGCCCCAGAGGGCCGACCAAACAGTCAGCGCCCTCAGCAGTGGGCAAGCCACTCCTTCCCTGCCCTAGAGCAGTCCCGCCCACCTGCCTGCCCCCAACCAAACCCTTCTGCTTTCTAGCATTGCGAGAAACAGAAACATAAAATGGGATTTATTACCATTTTATGTTTCTGCTTCTCGCACTGCGAGAAAGCAGTGGGGCGACGCTCCTCCGCCCTAGTGGAGGAGCCACCCCTGGGACCCCTCAGGACCATCATTACGTTCATTTACAACAGAAGATTCACAAAAATAGCTTCTGCTGCTCAGCTGCATGGTTTATTTTTAATATGCATTTAGTACGAATGGCCTAACCTTCTTTCATTGATTTCTACAAGAAGTCTTTTCTCAGTTCAATCTTATTCCCACTGATGTTCACGACTCATATTGCTGCATTTATTTCACATGCTACAGTTAACTGGTGACAGACTTCAGATTTCACATGAAGCTCCTTGTGGCAATTCCTTGAGACAGTGGTAAAACACAATAAGTTCTTTATAATACATGGGATTCTGCAATCCCTGTATAAAAACCAATCTCTAATTTCTTTATGCTAGGCAACCTGTGATGGCAACCAGGCCACCTATTATAAAGAAATGATGTAGTAACTTATTGAAGGTGAGTTCTCATTTGGGGTGGTCGGAACTCTCAGAGTTACATAAAAACTCTGCCAGATTCCGTTGAGTTCCATGAGCGGGCGGCATCAGCACACCACGTTGATTTTTAGCACCAGGAGCTTGTTCCGTGATGCAAAATCAGCGCGAATAGCCAGAGGGTGCCGCTCTTTGCTGCCGCTCAAGTAGCGTTTCTACTCACGAACGGTTGCGACTGCCTACGACCGCCCGCGTTAAGAAAATCTCACCGGGTGCTGTCCTAGCGCCTGATAATCGCGTTAGGGGATACCAAATCTCGCTTGTGCTCACCAACTTAACATTGGTGAGCCACACGTGAGAAAAAACTCCACCACGCGTAAAACGGAGTGGGCAGAACTCCGCTGGCAGAGCGGAATTTATCGCCCCACCCCAGTTCTGATGTCACAATGCCTGCTGCTGGAGCAAGCAGCTGGAGACAAAGGCAGGCAAGGTCTTGGAGCATACTTAAAGCAACTGTCTACAAATGGACCTGATGGAGCCCTGCTGGCCTCTGCTGGAGTGAGTTCCTAATCCATAAGAAGTGCCTGCCCAGGTTCTGGACCTTTGGCAGGCAGCAGTTGAGCTCCTGCTGTAAAATTTGGAAGTTTTGAACTCGGCATGCCAGACTTTGAAAAGGTAATTTTTTCAGCAGGACTAACCAAGTACCTGTATCCAGCCCACACTCCATCATGGTTAGCCTGAACCTGTGATTTTGTCCCGGTCTAGCGCAACCAGATACCTACAGTTAGCGCTTTCTGCTTCTTGGAGCTATTTTTATTTAAACCTTTAAAACTGCACAGCTCAGGTCTTACTGACTAGAATTTTGTTTTTTTGGTCTCATTTTATTTATTACAACTTTCTCTATTTTCCTACATTGGTTTGGGGTTTTTCTAATGTTGGGCTTTCACTTTATTACTGATAGTGTGCTGCATAAATACTTAAAACAGTGCCTCTAAGTTAAGCCTGACTGCTCTTGTTGCAGGATACCAGAGGGTTAAGCAAAGGTTAATTTAGAAACTTCTGCGGTTCACCCTGGCAAGAATTGTGGTTGTTGCTTGAGCAGGTTCCCTCCCAATCATAAACTCAATTTCTCACATCGCACCTTAGGTCAATACCAAGCCGAAATTTCCTACTGACCCGTCTTTCTATGACTAATGGAGAAATACACTCATATGCCTCCCCCGGTTCAATTATGCAGGACCTCTTGTCATTTTTTTTAGTTCCTGTTTGACTTCATTTTTCACTAGAAAATAAATATTTATAGATTGCTGGATTTTGGGTGAGGAACAGGACTTCAAACTGATTAAAACTAGAAAACCTTTTAATTTACCATTCTTTTCTGCACAAACCTTGGGGAACTCACTCAAAGCCCACATTCTGGTAGCCTTACTGTCAAAAGCAACTTAAATTGGTTCAGGACTGTAGGGGTTCAACAAAATATGCAAACGTTCCTAATCCTTCCACCAGTGGTGGCTGCCTCGTAACGGATGTGGTGGGGTGGGGGGAATGAAAAAATAAGTAAAATAAACGTACCTTCCCCGCCGCCGCACGCCTCTCCTCCATCCTCTTCTCTCAGCACCAGAAGCACCCAGGCTCCCGGACTGTCCCAGCCAATTACGACGCTGCATGAGCAGCGTTGTGAGTGGTCTGAGCAGCCTGTTTTGCCGCTCAGCCAGTACCTGGGAGCCTGGGCATGTTCTCCACCGGGCTGTGCAATACAGCCAGGTGGAGAACATGCTAAGAGCGCATGACTGTTTGCCCGGCCTAGGGAGTGCAAACCACTCCTCGCACTGCTCTGGCGAGCTCAGCCCCGCCCCGACCTGGCTCCGAGAACCGCATAGAAAAATGAAATGATAATAACATCTTGTCATTATCATTTTCTTTTTTGACCTGCTCAAAGAGCAGTGGGGTGGCGCTCTTCCACCTTAACGGAGAAGCCGCCACTGCCTTCTACCCAAGAACTGAAGGACTATCCTTGGCAACATACAATTTGTGTGTCCCCTCTTTTCTTGAACTTGAACACAAGCCACCTGTAACCTTGTAAGTGGACACAGTCATAAGTATAACTCTCTGGATTAATGTCAGGTTGCTCAAAGCCAGATTCAATCGTGTGCGCACAATTTTCTTTCCATACAGGTTGATCAATAGTTGTGTATGCTGAAGCAAAATCAGCAGCGGCCATCAAATTCATTCAACATTAAAGCTTGTTTCTCTCATTGTCACTAAGCACAGCATCCTTATTTGGTCTGTTATGTTGTGCTTTGAGAACAATATTTCTGTCTTCCCCCCGAAGAAGACAAGTTTCCATATTCCTTTTGCCCTTTCTCCTACTCTGCACACTCACCGATAGTGTTCCGTTATGCCGTATTCAAGACATTTGGCATTTTTTAAAGGGCACGTTACAGATTTTGCAGTGTGCTGTACTGCTACAAGGATATGACGTCTGGTTATAAACTTTGGTAGGAACTGGCGATTGACCTCCTTATCTCCAGTACCACCCTTGTTACTTTCCATCAGAGATTTTGTCAACAGACTCCTATATTGCTTTGCGATCAGGGTACAGAGTCACCTTGGCACAACGTTCAGATAGTTTTGCTTTCATTAGCAATGAGATTATAGCTTTCAAAGAAGAGTCACCTTCACTCCAGAGCTTTTCCTGTATATCCTTGTTCCTCAAATAAAATGATGACTTGGTCTCTAATTGGGTCTTCGTGCAAAGTTCCAAACCTACAACTCAATGCCATTTTTAGACCAGAAACAGTCTTCAATTGTCTCTCTTTTCCCCTGTTTTCTCTGGGAAAAAACACAGTAGGAGAGAAATGGCCATCTAGGTCTGCAAGGGCAAAAACAAAAATACCAGTATATTTAGCTCCTTTCTCTTTCTTTTGCACAAGATTGTACACTCAAAGTCCTCCAGGACCTAAAGATGCATTCACATCTTTTATTTCTGTTTCTGTATAATGCCTTTGCCTTCTAATGTGGGTAATTTAAAACATATTCTTTTCGTTCTGCTTAATTCAGATTTGGTTCTTCGGGAGTGGAAGACATTTTTTATGAGTTACGTTTAAGTTAGAAGAAACAGACATTACAATAATACACAAGGAGACTTGTAAAAAAACAAAACAATTTGTAACATGTCACTAAACACATAAAAAAATAGTTAAATACCGTAATATATTCAGGTCCAGTGAAGTGTGAGTTTGACTCTCCGTGTTAAGAAACAACATGAGTACCACGCCCTCATGAGTGTGCTCAGCTGGTGTGCATTCAACGTCACAGTTCCTCTGACAGGTGGCACTCACAGGATTACGGCGTGCGTTGCTAGGCAACACCTCCCGATAGAAGCCGAAAGGAGCATACTAGATGACGTACAACGCACCCATTATGTATACCTAGTTAGGGAGAGTGAGGAAAACTGCTGACGCGCACCATTTCACAGTGAGTGCATGAGAATAACAGGACAGCGAGGAAGCTAAGATGCCCGTTACTGTATAATGCCCAGAATCAATGATGACTGGACCCACTGGGCCCTTGAGGAAGCCTGGGTCCTGAATCCCATAACTCCGAAAGGACGCCTCCTGGTGTCTTCCCCACAGCCCACCTATTCTGTACCTGACCGCAGGCTGCGGCCCTTGCCTCAGCACTCAGCAGTGATGGGGTCCCTGGAAAACAGGGGGAGAAAAGGTCAAAGTCCACATGGTGACTTGAGGTTACAGCGGTGTTTAGAAATGTGCACCGATAAAAAGACATTGATTAGGCCAGCCCTATTTCCAATACCAACCTCTGCAACAGCAGATATATGCTTGCAGTTGCAGTGAACAATGTCAGCTATGGAGGAAATAATTTGGCCTTCTCCCGCCAGTATAATCTGACCTCACTATACATTAGCAGCTCATAAGTGGAACCATGCGGGCCCGATGTGGCATAGCCAAAGAAACCAGACTAGACTAGACTACAGTATGCACAGTGTCCGCAGCGAGGTGCCTTGCCCTGGTGCACAGCCTACCCGTGTTTTCTTTTTGTGTCTCATGGTGCCGTGTCCTTCAACCGCCGTAAATAGCTCCTGACAGGTGTGCGCCTTCATCAAGTGTTCACAAACAGAAATAGTACATTAGCACCCTCCCTTTGATCCTCCCACGCACCAACAGCACTATCCGCCTCACTGGGCCTACATGGAAATCTGCAGAATTTATAAACCACATTATTGAAAGGCTTCAAAGGAATTGATCAGGGCAGGCGTGGGGCCTACAGATTCATGTCATTTCCTAATAGGATCCCGGATACCTCACAAATCAGCCTTTCCTTCCGGGTAGCGAAAAAGCTTCATGTTTTGACAAGGGTATCTCTGAACTAGAAGCAGTATGCTGCTTAGTAGTAGGTGTTACCATTTGCATCATAGCATGCATCTTCCTGCATGCATAAAGTCACACCGATATTGAAGACAACCAAGGTTGCCATGCATTCAGTATGCCATTTCCATGCATTCTTTACCACTGCTGACTAAATTTTGGCCAAGTTTGGATGGTTGATTTTCCAGGTTGGCATATTTACATCCTCTGTCAAAACCGCCCAGGAAAATCTGACATATTTAGATTTGCTCACCTGGGCAGTCCAAGTTCCTGACTTCTTCATCCAAAAAATAATTTTTGGAGAAACTCTACCAAAGGAAACCTGCCAATGCCTGTTTTGGTGGCAGAAATTCGACCTGCAAATGTAGCCTCTGCAATTGTTTCTCCAAAAGGAAGCTACGTTATCTCTGTTCACATAGCTACACTTCTCAGCATGTCCGGGACACCATACTTACCTTTTGTGAAAGTTCACCATCCTCTTCAGGTCTAGCAATGAAATTACGCTGTGAGAGACAGTGCAGAAGCATTTGCGCACATGAACTGTTTGTGCGCCTAGGAATGAGGAATAACACAACATAAGTGTGTTATTCCCCATTTCAAGGTAGCAAACGCTGAATGAGGTGCAAAGTGCCCACCTGCTAATTAGCACACCCATGGTAACACAAATTAGCAGTTGAGCAAGTTGCACCCGAATTTTTGTGTCCATCGTAATCGGGCGCCCAATAAGGTGAATATACTGCTACAGTTATGGTCAATAAATCTACTGCTTTTGCTGTAGATTCTATGTGATGGCTACCTCTGCATTAAATCATCTAGCGGTTTCTCTGCATCTGTCTCATGTTACAATGACTTCTTATTCTACTCTGCTGTATTTTCAACACTGAAGACATAAATGGCACTACAGGTACTCACATCTCACTCCTTTTCACCAATTGGTGTCATAATACACGTAGGACAAGAAGGTATGCATAAGTGTTCCCTCTCTTTTCCTTTTTTACAGGTCTTGTATGCATCATTTCCAGAAATATTCCAGAGATACAGATTGACTAGCTTGGAAAAAGCTTTGTTTCCAAATGTGAATAAAGGCGTGTCTGGCCTACTTCAGAATGTTACAGTATCATCAAACTGAATGAAAGCCTTTACAAAGCTGAAGCGAACAACAGCATCCCTTCCAGTCCCTAGAGGGACTGATGAATGTTGTTTCAAGGCATCCAATATTCTGGAGCTTCTTAAAACCCCATATTTGGGATTATTTGAAAAATCCATATGGGGAGTGCGAGTTGGGCCCGGGGAGATAATAGGCAGTTGGTCTTCAAGAGAAAAATGGGCACATTCTTGACTAAAATATTGAGTTAACACATCTCATTTACTATACCTTTTGGACACAAACAATACAATAGGCCGGTTAGACCCAGTCAAATGCTGGCACTTTAAGACCGTAGAAGGTGATCGAGTCCATTTCATCTTTAATTCCACCAAATTCCATCCCTTCTAGGTGAAAAAAAGAGAATTTTCATAAGAAAATGTTATTCAACACCAGTGTGTCTTGCTTTAGGGTTTAGGCTACTGACCATAACCTTTCAAAGTATCAAAAAATCAGGCAGCACCCTCCCAACCTCACTGACACTTGAAGTAGTACAGAACAACATACTACAAACACCACATCGTTGACTTTGTCTTCTTAACATCCCCAACCATCCAATAAAAACCTCTCATGCCCATGGACTTGTTCGACCAGCTCCCTGCTCAGCATCCAACCAATACACTGAGATCAACTCAAAAGGGAACAACATACTTTCATATTCTTCAAAGGTTTCTCTATAAAAAAACGTAATGTCTTCTCTCGTTCTCCTACGCCATGTCTGACAACAACCCCAGTCTGAAAGATATTAATGCCTTTTTGAAGCACCATGTGACCACTTATGCTCTAAAACACACCAGTGCAAGGCAAAACTTTCAGCACACTGCTACTGCAAAGACATTGCTGTCAACAAAGGATCCATTTGCACACTAGAAGGAAAATGGTAGAAAAACAAAACCCCAAATTACCTTGTGTTACTAAGGTCAATCTGAGCAACAAGCAGGAAACTCATCACATCAGTCAAAGCATGTGCAATGCCATCAACCATTTCGTCTGTGAAAAAATGAAGACGATTCAACGGTATATTGACAACACCAAAACTGCTCCTATTTTTAGACCCACCCCTTCTCCCACAAAGTTCATTCATCAAAGGCCCACCGCTTACAAATCTCATTGACACGCTCAACTACCTCAAAGCCATCTCATGTGAAGATGATGTTTTACCCTTAGCCTTCATCAAAGCACCATCTGGAGATGCTCCCTCAACCCGACTAACAATTAGCAATGCCTTCCTCCCTCAAGGCATCTTCGTTCTCCAGATAGGACATATCCTACCACTCTTGAAGAATCCAAATTCTATACCCTGATAAACTCATCAATTACCGCTCAATCACTCATCTACCTTTCATCAGCAAGATCTTCAAAAATCACATCAATGCTAATAATCTCCTACACAGTTGCCAATCTGTCTTCAGATCATGCTGCAGCACGACAACAGCTACTCTACATATTGTAGATTATGCCGTCCTGGCCACAGTTAAAGATGACCTCCGCCTCATGATATTGTTGGACCTTGCAGCCACCTTTGACACTAGCAACTATCCCACGCTCATCCAAACCATGAAGTCTTGAATGAGATTCACAGTCAGCGTCCTTTGCTGGTACTTCTCCTTCCTTTCAAACTGACACCAGTTCATTCACATGAGCACCTCCAGGTACCAATAGATCCTGATCGCCTGTGGAGTCCACAAAGGTTCTATCATGTCTGTCCTCCATCAACTTCAGCCTCCATTTCAGCCCCCTGGCGCTCCACTTACTGATAACAGCAACAAAATTCACGAATATGCTGATAATGCATAACTCTACTTCAACGTCCCCTCTGTACCAGACATCTGAGCCTTTCAAACAGTGTCTGCACCTCTTCCACGCCTAGATATCTAGCATGTACCTGAAGTTAAATTCCACCATGACATAATTCCTGTTAGTTGCGAACTAAAAACCAGTCCAAACATGGCTCAGTGACAAACCTCAACTTTCACACAACACCAAGGGGCATATGTAGGTAAAACGGGTATTGCGATTCTCAAATTGCGATTTTTAGGGAATCGCAATTAGAGAATCGCAAAACGCAATGTAGGTAGGATTAGCAAAATATTTTGCGAATCCCACATATTCCTTATTTGCGAATCGCAAATTGAGATTCGCAAACAAGGAATACCTTCCCATTCATTCCTATGGGCTAGAAGGCCCATAGGAATGATTGGAAGACATTCTCAATTTGCGATTCCCAATTAGAGAATCGCAAATTGAGAATGCAATTTCAAGGTTGCAAGGGTGTCAATAGGACACCCTGTTGCACCCTGAAATAAGTATGTGTGCACATGTGGCGCACATACATGCGCTAAGGCGTGTATGTGCGCCACATGGCACTTTGAAAGATGCAAAAAGTGCATTTTTCAAAGAAATCATAAATTACCACCAACCTGAAGTTGGTGGTATTTTGCGATTCCTTAAGCAAAATTGCACAACTTGGGTGCTTCCTACATTGCATTTAAGGAATCGCAATTTGGGATTCCTTAAATGCATTTGCAAAATAGGGAATCGCAAATTTTGCGATTCCTTATTTTGCGAGTGGGTTTTTCTCTGCTACATAGCACACTGCCCAAATTGCGATCGCAAACCCTGAAATTCTGCGAATTTCAGCATTTGCAATCGCAATTTGGCTTCCTACATATGCCCCCAAGTCACTTAGCCTGGAACCAGCTCACTCTACTAAAGAAAGTGAAACCCATCATCCCAGCAATTGACTTTAGAACTTGTGTTCAAGCCTTGTACTCCTGCATCTAGATGGCAGCTACACCTTGCTCCACGCCCTCCGAGGATTTACACTGGTTCCCCTTAAGGTCATTCTGCAGGCTACAGCATACCTCGTCCAGAGCCTGAAGAAATAAGACCAACTCACCCCCATCCTGATTGAAATCCACAAGCTCCTGTTGCCGGCCCTTGCCATCTTCAAAACAAGCTGCATTATTTATAAAGCGATCACAGCCAGTATCCGTGAATAGCTGGCTGGTGGATCTCAACACACCTGCAGACAGGGCACCATGAGATCGGAAGCATAGAAGTGCAAGAAAGAAAAAAGTGCAAGGCAAGAGACCATCATCATCTATGCACCCAGAATTGGCAATAACATCCCTCTATCGATCATGACCACCCTAATCCTGTTCCAATTTAATAAAGAGCTGAAGACCTCTACAGAAAACCATACATCCAGATGCATTAATGCTCCATACCTTGACGTGCTCACAAAACAACAGGTAATCCAAATCAGTGGTCAAAGTGGGGGGATCTGAGGGGCATGATGTGC
Organism: Calotriton arnoldi; assembly: GCA_963921515.1. Classification (NCBI taxonomy): domain Eukaryota; kingdom Metazoa; phylum Chordata; class Amphibia; order Caudata; family Salamandridae; genus Calotriton; species Calotriton arnoldi. Next base: position 6,193,994 of record CAWUFW010000040.1, read on the forward strand.
CCATACATTTTTTAATTTTATAAAGATAGTTCCTCTAATTTTTTTGTGAAAAGACAACAGTCCCGGGACGGTTAATTCTGAGCAGTGGCATAGCAAGGGGGGTAGGGAGGTCCCCGCCGCTCTTAGATAAGTTTTCCGCAGGGGCGGCAAACGCAGGATTCAATGCCAGCAACCCGCCCCCCCCGCTCAAAGTGCCTAGCTATGCCACTGATTCTGAGAGTTGAAATGCTTCAGCTGAAGTGCAAGGCAGGGAATTCCCTGTGCTGCTTGCCAGGGTGCAAGCGCCTGCTTGCCAGGGTGCCTGCTTCCCAGAAAGAAATGTAAATGTGCGCAGCTGGTCCAACTGTAAATGTAAAGTGTGCTTTGAAGCCGGCATTGGCTTTAAAAGATGGAATCACTTGAAGTTTCCTGATGACAAACATTTATTCTTTTTGAGAGATATTGTAAGGATGCAACCATCTGTGTGTGCTTTTAAAAGACCGTTATATAAAAAAAGATGTACTACGTACAGTCTGGGTATTACTAAAATCGATATTTTGGAAGTACTTTTTTTGCCTAATTTTTTGTGTGTATTTTGTAGCAGCCTATATTATACCATGGATAATGCAAGTTTAAAATAATGACTTACATGTTCACAGTGCTTTTTCTCACAGACTGGGACCCTGTAGCACTAAACATACACAAGTCCCTATTCTCCTCTGCACCAACCAGGATTCAATTCTGTGACTCTCTGGTGCAGTGCATTAACTAACAGAGGCATCATAATCTACAATAGTGTATTTCACACCGATTAACATAACTTGCATTTCATTTTCAGTAAAGCTGTGCGTCATATTATATGTAGTTACCTGAAGGTGAAAGACCTAAAAAAAGATACAGAATATTTTGTTTTTTACCCATGCCTCTGACCCCGCCACCCATTGCGCACAGCATTACAGCTCCCTTATTGTTTTTAATACACCAGCCGTTGGGAGAAAATGATGGAGCAGGTTACATGTATCCTTACAATGGCTGAACCCACCGTGACTTCGCCTCAAGCACGTCCACCATAGCTAGGAGCCAGGTGTGCACTTTTAGCTCTGCCCACCACTTTGTGAACACTCATCATCCCTGCCATTGAACAGGTTTGCGACTGAGCGCTACACCCTCGGCTCAGGTTTTATTCACCAGAGAGTACTTTGTTGACAACTTCGAAGGAACGGCCCTTCCTATTTCATCACCTGTCCCTTGTTCCTTTCACTTTCACATTGATACGAGTAACTTCACCTTTGCATATTAAATCAATGTCAATGGACTGAAATAAGCTATACAGGCTAAATGTAACCAACCTTAACCCTTGTTTTGTTAAATATGTACAAAAGAGAAAAGAAACTCAGGCCACGCACATATCAACCGTGCACTTGAAAGACTCAAAACGTTGTTATATATTGAGATGAGCAGAGTTGCTCATGTCTGTTAAGGTTAAACACTCTCTACTGACATCTATGAGTAACTGACAGTAGTGGGTCCGTTTAGCTTTTCATCCTTCTGCGATCGATAAGGGAGTACCATGAAAATACGACCTGCTGCTTAATACATACACCGCCTCGGAGCTTCTGCTCTGCAGCAGTCAGTGTTATACTATTAATTCATTCATTAGGTTACATGTTGCTGCAATCGCAATGCCCCGGGCCCTGGACTCTTGAATTCTGGCACGCGGAAGGAAAGAGGGCGCGGCGCTAGGGCCGCTGGGACTGGCGGTGGCTCCCAGTGATCCGAGGGGCCGCTCTTTCTGATCCGCTCGTCTTTCTTCCTTCTCTTCTCGGTTCACTGATGGCTTCCACTCGGCGGGAAAGAAGCCGTTCTGTCATTTTCACTTACTTTCGCCGTCTCGCCACCTACTGCCTAATTCAAGGGCGCTGAAAGTCGCCAGGGAAACTTTAACGAAGAGGGAAGGAAGGGAGGTGACAGCGTGGCTTTTCGCAGCACTCGCTTTTTCTTTGTCAGTCTCCTTGTCCCTCCATTAATTTCTTCTCCTGCGCACTTTCACCCTATGTAGACGTCTCTCCTATCATCCTCTCTCCGTCAGTATTTTTCTTCCCTTCTTTATTGATATTTCGTCTCTATTTATTTACCTTTCCACCTGTGTCCTCTCATCTCCACGCTGCTTCTTCCCCCCGCAGAACACCGTTCTCTTTTCATGCCTGTATTGCTCTTCGTCAGTACTGAATCTAGTATGTACCGAGGTTTCCAGGTATTCTTTCCCAACACCTAAAGTCTCACTTACTCACTGGCAGTCTTTCACCTTTAAGCACTTGTTTGCTGCATAGGTGTCAGTCTCAGAACTTCAAGCACAGTCTCATCCACTAGATGTTTACTGCATAGAGAAGAGGACAGTCGCACCACTGGGTGTCAGTCTCACACTCTGGAGTATATTCTCACTCTCTGCGATACCGTCTCACACATTGGAGCACTGATTTGCAGATGGGAGAGCAGTCTCACACATTGGTTGTCACAGTCTCACAGGTTGCTACACAATATCACTCATTGGATGACAGTGGAGTGGCTCAGAGCACAGCCTCCCTCCCTAGAGGGGGGGGAGGGGGGGGTTGGCCTCTCACCTTGGACCATACATCTACAAACAAAAACTTGCTCAAATGGAATCTGCATTCTCCTTAAAGACATGTACAGCATCCTCCAAGACTCCATACTTGAGTCCATTTCGTTTAATCCATATAAGGAACTCCTGGTATAATACCATGGATGACAATTCACCAAAATGCCAGGGGTAGCGGAAGTGACATCACATGCCCTCTGACCATAGTGAATTCACGGAAAGTCGCATCATTTGACCTTAGACTCAGGTGATTTCACAGAAAGTGATGTCACACAATCATTGACCTGGTGTCGTTAACAAAAGTGACATCACGGAAATTGAGAAAAATAAAACCTACAATATGTGATATTGAAAAACAACAAAAGTATATTAAAGTGGGTAAAATTGTGCTTTAGTTATCAGCCACATTCACTACGCTGTTGTGTTGATGTTCCAGAGGCTCAACCACAAAACTTCAGCTGCCAGACTAGGAGAGCAGCTGTCATAGACCAGGAGAACATCCATCTTAGGGCTAAAGAGCAGCCATCATAGCCCAGCTACAGCCATCATTCTCTTAAACATAGGTTCAAACGCTCAGACACAGGCTCATACCCTGGGCTCAGCCATAGTATGTCAGCCATAATTTGCCTATGCACAACCATAGCAAGCTTAGACATAGCTCCAAAGGCCTAGAAACAGCATTAAAAGTCCAGACAGAATCTCCACGTGTCTTGGCACAACCAGTGGATGCCAGGCATACCCAGTATGCCTGTGCTGACTCATAATATCATAACCATTAATCAAAGGCTAACCCCGGTTGGATATGTATAAACTCTCTTTTCAAGGGCCAATCTACCCACAGAATGCATCTACTTAGCCCCAGCAGCAAATACACCCATCAAAAACACAGTCACTCTACACTCACACAATTTCCAATCCTTTGGTTTTACTCCAGTCAAATCTAACTGCATACACAGGAAATCTGTGTGCCTATTCTGGGATAGCATTTTTCCTTATTCAGTTATCTGTGTAGCATGGACCAACTTTTGAATCCTAATTTGGTTTTTTTAATTAGGGGATATTTTCAGGATAATCGCTTCATTTTATATGGCTACTATGGAGCGGGCCTCCCTGGACCTGATTTGGATACCCATTACATACATGAATTATGTTAGCCTTATATTAAATGCCTCAAACTGAATTGTTTCTTGTATCTATATTAATAGGTGGTACCCAATAGAACACATTTAAAACATTTTTAAACCTATGGCACCAGGTTGTGTGCATGTAAACATTTTTCACTGGAGTACAGCTAGTGCTCTAACACCTTTCTTCATTTCATTAAGGTGGGATGTTCATTAAGTCACATCCCATCTGTGTGCATGTTCTGACTACATTTCTTCTGGTTACGGGTACAGGAGCCAGTCACCTGTGTGCACCTTGCCACATCTGTTAGCATGTCACTGGGTGTTTTTTTTAATGTGTGTTTTGATGAATGTTTGAGGAATGTGTGTTTGTTGGACCTTAGAATATATTTTTATATGTATGTGTTTTAGGAATGGATGGCAGGTTGTGTTTTTCAAGAATATGTGTACGACTGTGACCATCTTAGATATGAGAGCCTAACATGGTCACAGTCATACACATATTCTTGATACACACAACCTGGCACACATTCTTGAAACACACACAAACACATTCTATAGGTATAACAAACACACAATTCTCAAACACGCAGCAAAGCACACAATTAAAAACCCCCCACTAATTTACACGCTCACAGTTCCACAGCTATGCAGTACTGAATGAGACACGCAAACAATGTCACGCTCTGGCTAGGGGTCGCAAGGCACTGCTAGGCGTCACAAGCTGCAGTCTAGGATGTAGTACTGACCTAGAAACACAGCTCCCTTCCTTAATATACCAAGTATACTCCACCTCACCTCAGGGCATCATCTACCAGAGATACCACATGCCTCCGAGTCTGCCTGGGAACCCTCAAAACAGATGTAAGCCACAAACCTGAAGACGAGTCGCTCCGTGTTCATAAGCCTAAACGGCAGCTCCTGTCAACACACATCCAGAGCTGGCTCTGAGACATTCGCCTCGGTCACTTCTACCCCGCGTCATTGGCTGTGACCACACTCTCAGCTTCCATACAGACACCAACCTGTGCTCAGAGCATTTACAGAATAAAACCCAGACAGCCTGTGTTTCCAGCCGAGCCTCCAGCGCAAACTCGGATCCTTCCTGTATCCACACTACAACTTCCACGTTACTACCCAGGGCTCATCCTGGGGCCTCCTGCCCTGTGCCCCAGTCCCCAGCAAAGTCCACATTACTACCAAAAGCTCACTGTGTGACCTCTTGACGGGTATCCCAGTCCCTGCCTTAGCCCATTCTGGAAAAAAGGCTGTAGATTCACTGACATGGCAGAGGGAGTGAAAGTAACTTCACATGCTTTTAGACCTGCTGTTAGATCACCGAAAGTGAAATCATACAACTCTTGCCCACTGCAACTTCAATGCACCCCACCTGTGCAACGTTATCAATCTCTCCTTCGAGACCGCGACCTTCCCAGAGAGCTGGAAACACGCAGAGATCAACGCCCTACTCAAAAAACCCAAGGCGGACCCGAGAGACCTCAAGAACTTCCGGCCCATCTCCCTGCTTCCGTTCCCAGCCAAGGTCATCGAGAAGATCGTCAACAAACAGCTAACCCGATACCTCGAAGAAAACAGCATCCTGGACCCATCCCAATCAGGGTTCCGCAGCAACCACAGCACTGAGACTGCCCTCATCGCCGCCACCGACGACATCAGGACCCTGCTGGACAACGGTGAGACCGCAGCCCTCATCCTGCTGGACCTCTCCGCCGCCTTCGACACTGTCTGCCACCGCACTCTACGCGCACGCCTCCACAACGCAGGGATCCGAGACAAGGCCCTGGAATGGACCACCTCCTTCCTCGATGGCAGAACCCAGAGAGTCCGCCTCCCACCTTTCCGATCCGAAGCCTCCGAGATCATCTGCGGCGTACCCCAGGGATCTTCCCTCAGCCCAACGCTGTTCAACATCTACATGGCCCCGCTCGCACGCATCGCCAGACAGCACGACCTCAACATTATCTCCTACGCCGACGACACTCAACTGATCCTCTCCCTCACCAAGGACCCCCTCGTCGCCAAATCCAATCTCCATGAAGGAATGAAGGCTGTCGCCGATTGGATGAAGATCAGCCGACTAAAGCTGAACACGGACAAGACAGAGGTCCTCATCCTCGGCTCCAACCCCTCAGCCTGGGACGACTCCTGGTGGCCAACGACGCTGGGAGCAGCCCCGACACCCACCGACCACGCACGCAACCTGGGAGTCATCCTCGACTCAACGCTCTCCATGACCAAGCAAGTCAACGCAGTCTCCTCCTCCTGCTTCAACACCCTCCGCATGCTTCGCAAGATCTACAGGTGGATCCCGACAGATACAAGAAGAACAGTCACCCAGGCCCTCGTCAGTAGCAGACTCGACTATGGGAACGCCCTCTACGCGGGAGCCCCGGCCAAGCTCATCAAGCGACTGCAACGCATACAAAACGCCTCCGCACGCCTGATCCTCGACGTACCACGCCACAGCCACATCACCCCCCACCTGAGGAACCTGCACTGGCTCCCCGTCAACAGGAGAATCTCCTTCAAACTCCTCATCCACGCACACAAGGCACTACACAAGACTGGCCCAGCCTACCTCAACAGACGACTCTTCTTCTACGTCCCCAACCGCCAGCTCCGCTCCGACGACCTCTCCCTCGCCACCGTCCCTCGCATTCGAAGAACAACCACCGGCGGCAAATCCTTCTCACACCTAGCCGCCAAGACCTGGAACACCCTTCCACTAAGCCTACGACAGACCCAAGATCTGCTGACCTTCAGGAGGCTACTCAAGACCTGGCTATTCGACCAGTAGCAGCACCCCCCCTCCTTTCTCTCCCCAACGCCTTGAGACCCTCGCGGGTAAGTAGTGCGCTCTACAAATTCTGTGATTGATTGATTGATTGATGTCATACAACCTTTGACCCCTCCAATACAGTTGCAGAAAGTGAAACCACAATCTTTGACACAGCATTGGCACTTATAGCCGTGTAATTTTTGTTTACTAAGCATTATACAGCCCTCACAACCAGCTATGGATCTCCTCTTAATGAATGCTGAGAGATGCATCCCTCAACAACCCGCCCTTCAATATATAGTATGTTTGGGGTATTTGCAAATTTATTTATATAGGGTGGCATACAACATTAATGGACTCATTGGATCTCAAGCGGCAATATGAGGGGTGCTAAATACAAATACCGCAGGTGAGATATTTAATGGCCGGAATATACAGTATCATTCTAATTTCCACACCCACAATGGGAGATAACATGGTAATAGCATGTTTTTGTCTGTTCCGAAGTGTGCACATGTGGAATGACGTGCTCACCCCACCCGTGCAGAAATTCTGCCAGGTATTATCATGCACAAAAATCATACAGTGAAAAACGCAAGTGCCTGCAGCGCGGGGGGCCCGGGAGGCAGCCCTTCTAGGGGCCCCCATTTATCCCAAGGCCAATGAATATCTGTGAGGTTTGGGATTCTCAGGGGCCCCTCATCACATTTGTTTTACACCCCGTGCAGATGTGGTTATGGCAAATCTTGGAATCCCAATCCAAGGGCAAACAGGAGTTTACACCTTCATCGGGCCCCTTTATCCATTTAAAGAATTATGTACAATGATGTACCCAAAACACATACTGAATGGTCTACTTAAAAAACACACACAATTGCATGAAACAAACATAGCTCTCAAACAAACCTCATTTAGAGGGTGAGCCCTTCAGTTTTGGGTCATGTAAAGTTCCCCTCCATTTTCAGTCTGAATATTATTCATTTATTGTTGTAACCCTCGCTCCCCACCAAAACATCCCAGAGCCCAACAGTAAATTTAATTTGGACAGGCGCTTCAAGTTTAGATGCCCCTTATAACAGCTCTGACACCTACAGGGCCACAAATACTAGACACTAAACAGGCACAGTGTCCCGTCCCATGCAGAGAACAAACTGCTCTTTTTAAGGAAAGACACAATCAATAGACTCAAGCACGTCCTACAATGAAAGGTGTATTTGGGGCATTTCCTTGTGTAATGTCCCTGCCAGGCAGTGCGCTGCATGGCCAGCGGATAGAAATGCACCATGAAATGCTACATGCATGAGACATGCAGCATACGTGTTTTAGTGCATTGTATTGTACATCTGTTGAACTGGTTCAATTGCAGCAGCCAGTTCAAAAAGAGCTGTACATTGCAATGTCCTGGTAAAGTAGACATGCATCTTGAAGCAAAATATCCAAAGAACATGCTATCCCCTAATCTAAATATATATTAAAAAAAAAAGGGATCCCTCTTCCTTCAATACCAGTCCCAGTTTGTCTCCCCTGCTTGGAAAGACTGGATCCCCGGAATCCGGTCTGGATCATGTCGTGTCTGCTGATGCTCGCTGGAGAATTGCTCCAGATTCCTTCCCAAAGGCAGTGATCAATGCCTGGGATATTTGCTGAGTGTGTCCTGAGGAAGGCTACCCCCACCCCCACCCAGGCCCAGCAGGGAACACAACGTTTTGCCCCAGGCGAAGGTAGGACCGCCACCTATCCTCCAATTTCCAGCCAGTCCACATCATCAAGCAGGACAAACAGGGAGGGGCCAGGATATATAAACCCAGTGGCACCCTCTGTTCAGCTTCATGCATGCCACCCTCCCGCCCCAACAGAAGGGGCAGAGAAGGCTCAACAAGCAGAGTACGTAAAGAATACCACAGCGTGGACTAACTTGTTTTTTTGTAGCATCAGCAACTACACACAAATTATAAGTCAAATCCATTGCAGCTGCAAGGTCATTTGTCAGCCCAGGAGGAAGAGGCAGCACCTAGAGATTCTGGCCTTACAGCAAGTCACGATGACATGACCATGGAGAAAACCCAGACATGATGGGGTGGGTGAGGTATTGACTTTTTACAGTGAATGTTCAGCTGTAAAGGCATGCAAGGATAGGGAATTGTAAGACCATTTGATCCAGTGGACACCTTGGACACAGCTCGACGACCTGCCCTACTCTCCCATATCCATCTGTAGATGCAAGAGAAGACCAACAATGTAGCAACCACATCGGCACAACTTGGCCTCAACATCCACAGGAGAAAAACCAAGATCCTGAAGGCTAACACAGCCAGTGCAACTGCAGTCACTCTTGCAGGCGATGCACTGGAAGAGGTTGAGGCCTTCACCTACTTGAGGAGTGTCATAGACAAGCAGAACAGCACAAGCACTGATGTCAGGGCAAGAATCGACAAAGCAAGAGCTGCCTTCATTCAGCTAAAGATGATATGGAGCTCCAAGGACCTAACACTGCAAACCAAGATCACGCTTTTTAACACCAACGTATAATTGGTCCTTTTGTAAGGAGCAGAAACTTGGAGGACACCAGTGACCACCACCAACAAAGTCTAAGAAAAATTCTCTCAATCCACTGGCCAAACACCATCAGCAATAACAAACTATGGCAGCAGACTTTCCAACTCCCTGCTCATGAAGAAATCATGAAAAGATTGCTAGGTCACATAGTCTGCAAGACCGCATCAAACATCACTAGGCAAGCCCTGAACTGGAACCCTCAAGGGAAAAAGAAAAGAGGAAGAGCAAGAAACTCCTAGTGCCAAGGCCTTGAGGCTGACTGCAGGGAGATGGGTTACACCTGGAGTTAGATTGAAAGAAAAGCCCAGGCCAGAGATGTCTGAAGAGTCCTGGTTGAGGACCTATACCCCAGGAGGGGTAGTAGGCATAAGTAAGTAAGTATGGCCATCTGAAAGGCCTGTTTTAAGTGAAAGGGAGTGAAGCACTGCCACTGGAAGTGTCGGTCCACCTAGATTGCTTGACTGACTGAGGCACGGCTACTGAAAGGGGATGGCCACCAAGCATGTCAGATTGCCTAAGATGAATGAAACATGGCTTCTCTAAGACTGTGAGTGTTAAAGCATGGCCACTAGAAGGGTCACTCAGTGTGCCTGAGTGATTGAACCACAGCTACCAGTAGGGCATACCCTCGGCTACTGAGGGCAAACATAGCAAACACAATAAGATGATGGACGGAGTGCTGAAACTCTCCTTGTGGGCGGGGCGAGGAACAGGGTCAAGACTGATTTGCAGATGGCTGGGTCTGAACTGGGGTGGTGAAGTGAGCTAAATAACGATGATGGATTTATACCAGATCTAATAGTGACTGGTGGTGAGTGTCTGAAAAGTTTCAGCGCTCCGTCCATCATCTTATTGTGTTTTCCTAAGAGGAATAATACAGATGGCTGCCATCAAGGAGCAGTAAGTGATGTATCGTCATCACAGGAGCGTGCATGCTTATTGTACCTTTGCAACTGGGATGAGCCAAGGTCCCTCAATGAGGAAAGAGAGAGGTGGTGCAAGAATTGGCAATGTATGGAATTCTGATGTATAGTACTCTATAATTTACATAGCGCTTCCTACCACTGACGGGGTCAAGAAGCACTTTGATTTGCATCAGATTACAGGTCACATGTTTGAAAAGACTGTTGACTGTACATTGGCTGAATGGGAGGTGGCAGTTGAAATGCATTGGTTTGGTGACATGTTATCAACAAGGTACGGCAGCGGTGCTGCACTTAAGCATGAAGTGTTGTGGAGTGTGAGAATACACACAGTCATCCTTGCAGATACCTACCATCAGCAGGGAGGTGGGTAGCGTAAAGCAGACACCACCATTGAAGAAGATCCGCAAGATCCACAATTAATGCACTACGTGAGTGAGTCAACCCAGAGGTGACGGAAACCCTACCCATGGATGTATAGGTAAGCACTTACAGAATACCATATGGAGTCCACCAGAGATCGAGAGAAACCAAATTACGCACAATTACACAGCCTGTAACTTCCGTATGAAATTCCCCCAGTAGAGAGGCAGAACCTAATCCCCTAAAACAGGGATAAGTAGCCAGAAGATATTGGATGTGCTCCAACGAAGAGAAACAGAAACCCAACCCCAAGAGGAACAGATAAATATATTATGGATTCCATCCAAGAGCAGCAGAGAATTACTCATCACCAAGTCAGCCACAGTGAAGACCTGAGGAATCGGGAATGAGCTAAGGGAATGACTCGGGCCTTTTATATTCAGCAATATTATTAGGGCTGAGAGGTCCCTCAAGAGAGGTGCTGTGCTGGTGCAACTCATTGGTGTAGTTGGTATTAAGATACCAGGGTGCAATTAGTGATTCCGTGAAAGAAAAAAAACATAAGTTACTGTAGAAAAGAGGCAATAGAGGGCAGTGTGCAAAAAAATTGCAAGGGATTGATACAGGGTAAGGATTCTGTCCCAAGGCTCTTCCCAATGCTAGCACATCCCAAACAGGGAAGAATCCACAAAAAGATGCCCTTAACTTGACGCGGAGTCGCATCACACTGCATTTAGAAATAGAGAGATGGGCCAGGTGTTTTTGCTTTGGAGAGGAACATTTATTTTTGTTTCGTTTGGAATCCAAACACTACGAGCTACTTTTTCGCTATCAAATGTCCCCGCAAAACAAGAGATCACACACTCGCTCATACTCCAACATTTTGGCCCTATCATCAAGCTGTTTCTCTCGGAAATTACCCCTTCACCACAAACTTATGTTAATCATTCCTCATTACTCACTCACTCCATCAAACATTCCTCAGCTGTAAGGATCCAGCAAGAACCAACGCAATCAAGAGGTCTGCCCTTAAACAGATTTGAATCTTCTGTGTGCTCTTGCGTTCACACTGCTGCTTTCCTGTACCTGTAATGGAACAGGCCCACTACAGCATAATAATGGGATCGAGAATAGTGATGTTCTAGGAAAATTACGTGTGTAGGAGATTAATGGGCCTAAAATGGTCCATCGCTACCTGCTTGATGTAGCCACCAACTTAAGGTCTTTAGCAGGATTGAAAAGCTGGCATTAGGCTCATGTGTTGGAACTCACAGGATTGAAAAGCTGGCATTAGGCTCATGTTTTGGAACTCACAGGATTTAAAAGCTGGCATTAGGCTCATGTTTTGGAACTCACAGGATTTAAAAGCTGGCATTAGGCTCATGTGTTGGAACTCACAGGATTGAAAAGCTGGCATTAGGCTCATGTTTTGGAACTCACAGGATTTAAAAGCTGGCATTAGGCTCATGTGTTGGAACTCACAGGATTTAAAAGCTGGCATTAGGCTCATGTGTTGGAACTCACAGGATTTAAAAGCTGGCATTAGGCTCATGTGTTGGAACTCACAGGACACACACAGTGAAGTCACACACATTTAGAACGGTCCCCAATTGCCTTCAGCCAACCTTTGTACAGAACCTGGGCATTCATAGGTATTCTTGTTTTCAATGGCTAGGAAGTGAGGCGGGGTGCTTAGAGGCCCAGCACAGACTGGCACAGCATCTCTTTAATCTGCCACAGTGGCTATGGTGCAGCACATAAGAAGCAAAATGCATGACATTGCTATATTTTAACTTTTGACAGATAAAACATGTCTTGTTTCTTTTAGAGCTTAATGAAATAATTTTAACCTGATCCTAAGCTTTTCCAGTATATGTGGAGAGAACCGAGATTCAACTTTCTTGCTTAGTGAATCAGACAGACAGCCCCCAACTCCTTTGAGTAACTGATTCAAACCAAAAGAAGAGGCACCAACATTCAACATACTTTAAAACCGGTTTAGTACCTTCCTCATCAACCAGCACTATGAAGTGACCCCAAGATCACGTTTGCAATCTACGGACGCCCAAGGAAATGAACTCCATGAATAAAAAAACAAATGAAGACAATGCTTTGCCCCTGCTTCACCCATAGGAGTGAGAGCAGGAGGGGAGGGGCAGAGATTATGAGTTAAAGATCAAGTGCAAATAGGAATCGTACAAATTGCTCCTGTGTTTTTCTCAAGTAACTATTTTAAGAATTACAAATACACTGCTATATACTTTGCCAATTTAAGGTAAAAGAAATAAAATATAGACCCTTGGTGGGATTTTGTGAAATTTCAAACAGGGAAACTTTGTGTAATTTTTAGGCCTGGGTGTAAAATTCCCCTCCACTTGTGGAGTTTGTAGAGTTTTTCCCACTTTGCATTCCGCGTAGAGCACAGAGTTCCGAAAAACTCCACGTAGCGGCTCACCAACATTAAGTTGGCGAGCGCGAGCAAGTAAAATCGCACGCTAAACCACCTCCCGGCAAGATTTCTCAACGAGGGCAGCCGGTGGCAGGTTGCTACCACTTGTGTTGAGGAAGCTGCCGCTCGAGTAGAACATCTATGCGAGCGGCAGAAAGAAGCTGTGCCCTCTTGCGCTGCGTATGGTGCAATTTGCGTTGTTTTTACAGTGTGGAACAAACTCCCAGCACTAAAAATCAGCGCGATCAGTGCGACTTACCTCACGCCATCGATTGCAGAACTCCACGGAGCGTAGAAGAGTTTTTTCGGCACTTCGCGGAGTTCCGCGTAAACTCCATGAACTCCGCCCAGGCCTAGTAATTTTACAAAATAATATAATGGGAAATGTGCAGTTTTAAAAAGGATTTGCACATCCATAGTAACAAGCTGAGAGAAGTAGGCAGAAGCTGCTCCATAAATGGCTTGAAAAATAGTATGAGAAACTTGTATTGCACCCTGAGCTTGATAATATAAAACCAGCCACAGGGACAGACTCGAATAGTAGGTTCAAAGCTACCTCTTTGGTGAAGTCACGCTTCCGGGGCTGCAGTTTCACAGGTTTGAGTATGGTCTCATTCAATGGGTGATAGCTCCAAATATAAGTTGCGGGTCTTCGTTTTCGGGAACGCAGTCTGACGGAGAGTGACACTGCCTTAC